>JAREIS010000171.1:275000-1475000 GCA_030060385.1 Muscicapa striata striata
CTGCCAAAGGATGCAAGTGCAAAAAGCAAGAGAAGAATAAAATGCAGAAGTGTTACTCCTCAGGTCACACGTGCACCCAGGTTTTCAACAGTGATAAATCCTCAAGGTTTTCAGCCCAGCACCATCCTCACCCTCTGAGAGTTCAGTGCCCAAATCCAATACTGTGCCAAAACATGAGAGGCACTGCCTTTAACACTGAGCATGCAGCAGCACCTCTTGGAGCTCGAAGGCATAAAAAAAAAAAGTCATCCCTGCATTAGAGAACTGAGACCCTGCCTCCTGCCTTTATAGCTTTAGCTGCAAAGTGGAGTGTCCTTGTGCCCAGGACTACAGCAGCCAGTGACAAAAGCCTCTTCCAAAAGCAGATGGTTCTGGACTGCAATACAGCCATGCAGAACAGGACAGAGAACCTGAATTTCTTACAGCTTGGCCAAGGCTTCTAATCAATAATGTAGCTTTTATCCTCCTCACATTCCCCTTTCTCTTCATTAAAATTAAATTTTAAAAAGGACTGTATAACTTCCATTTTAAAAGGAACTACAGAATCATCTTAATTAGAGAACAACAGGGTCTAGCTGTATTAATTTCTGTGTTAGTGTATTTATAGAGAAAATAGTAATAAACACACACATTATTTTGGCCAATTCAATCAAAATACCAGCTTCAACATCTCACGCTGTCCTTAAATTCATTTGCATCAATGAACAGTCTGCAGTGTATGGCAAAAGCACTTTTCCACATATGCCAGTGAATGTAAGAAAACTCAATAACCACAAACAAAGTGTGTGATGCCAATTAAATATTTTTAAAGTGAATCTAGAGAAACAGAAATGGTGTAATTTTTGTGCTACAGGGTGCATTTCTGCTACTTGATTATCAAACTCTTTATTCCATTTGCTGTAACAAAGGTTCCAAAATCAGAGTGCACCCATGGGAACACCATTTACAAGATTCAGTCAGAGATGTATCAACAGTTCAAATCCACGAGGTACAGGAGAACATTGTAGAACACTCACAGTTCATAAACCCTAATACAACAACTGCCAAGCCCTATAATATCTTGCTTTCAGAAGAACAATTCACTCCTTTATACATCAAACAGCAATTTTCCTAACTGCTGTAATTTTATATGCAATGATAAATTTGTGTGGAAATTAGCCTGATAGTTTCTCAGGAAATGTAATGCAAAGAAACTCCCTAAACTTACTGCACCTTTTTCAATATGCATGTATTATTTGAATACTGAACTATAATTGCATTTCTTTGGAAAAACTGTACCTGTGCTCTTGACACCAGCACAGGTCTTTTTCTCCCAGGATTAGTCTCAGTGTGGTTTGCAGGATTTACCATGACTACTTATAATCACTGGTTGAAAAATTGACAGGCAAAGTACTTTTCCAAGAAAAGTGCTTTGTAGGGCTTAAGAAATAGATATCTTGGTAATCGAATTCAGAAGGGAATGCTCATACATGTAAAGAAAGGTCATTGTTGGCTGAAGTGTGACAGACCTAGTCCATGTTAATTCATACTGACTTGATGAAAATCCATGACTTCCCTGAATTTTGGACTGGCTCCTGACAATTGCAGATCCCAGCCAAACATAACAAGCTTTTAGTACAGTGACTTTCAGGTTGACCCGTTTGGGATAATAAGCTTCACAAAAACCAAAAGTGTAAAACTTAGGAGTTCTTCCTGACTTAAACAGCCCCAAGGAATGAGACCAGCAGCAATTTGAACTCTGATTTGCATAAAACTTTGTGATATCTTGCAGCATCAAAATAAATCCTCAATTTTTTAATTACTGTAACCATAAGTGTCCTAAGTCTTCCTTAGGAAAAATAAATTAGTCCATCAAATCCAAATTAGACAGAGTCCATTTCAGAAGGAGCCAATTTGTACTGGACTCTCACGATTAAGGAATGCCCCAAAAGCTGGATTAGGTATCTTAAATTTCATACTCTTTTTTTGTTTCCCACTTACCCACTACAAATTGGAATGAGTAACAAAAGTAATTTTAAAATTTTAGATTTTTAAAAAGTCTTCGAAAGGCAGTTACATTTACTAAGTTCACAATATTTTTAAAATTTAAAATTAGGAAATAATCACACCAGTTTTCTTTAAACTTTGAAAAAAGTTAAGCTACTAAGTTATTTGAAGTCCTGGCTAAATATCTGTATGTATTAGTCAAAGTCTAATCCACATTTTGACAACACTATCCTTTTCTATTGTATAAAAATTCCTTCCTTTTACCTCAGTTCCACTAGTTCTGATTAGTAATTAGCTCATCCACAGCTGAGAAAAAATCAAACAGGAATTTCAAAATGGAAGAGATATTATTTTCTTCTTTCTGTCTGTGTATAACAATACACTGTAAGAGGGAGAGATTTATCATCTCTAAAATTATGACAGATAAGGATGAATGTAAGTAAATTGATTCAATTTTCTAATTAAATACAATATTCCCTTTGTTTAATAATTGAATTTAGATGAATTTATATTGTTTTCTTATATATCTAGCCTACACAGGATAATTTATTTCAGTAGCACTAAGATTAATTCTCAGATTTTATATCCACTGGAATTATAATTTATATATAAATGAGGATATAAACATAATCCAGTCCATAATAAATGCAAATTGAAACAAATCTATACAAGAGCCTAAATAATAAATACATGATAAATTGTGGCCTATATATAAGCATGTTACTGCAGCCTTAAAGGTGTTCTGCTTGTTTATCTATATTATTTAAATTACTTTTTTACTATTTTGATTTAAATCAACTCAACATGGCTTGGTCTTTCCAGGCTGCATTGCAACCTCTAATAACACATCTCCCTTCTTACCAGAAGATTGGGCTGGAGGAGCCTCAGTGCTCCCAGTGTGCTGAACTCAGGTTTTGCTTCTGTTCCTATTGCAGAATTCTCCATTTTTCCCTCTTTAACCTCATTATCTATCATACTTTAACTATGCCATTCATACTTTGTTAACAAGCATTGGTACATCAAATTTGGGGATTGGTTCATAAGAGTTCAATAATGATATTTTCATATAAATTTTATATGTCTGTGATTTTTGCCATTCCAAGGAATGCATTGCTTATCTTACACTACATCCACAGCTTCAGGGGATGCCAGAATATGATTGCCCAACTTGCCTCCTGAATTTACTCCTTCAATTGTGTTCAAATAGATTTTAGTTCTGCCAGCCCAGCTCCCTTTGCATCCTCTGACTCTTGGGTAAACACCAATTAAATGCTAACCTCACAACATTTTAAATTATTTCCCAAATTCCAGATTATTATCATTTCTATCTCTCTAAGATCAGTAAATCAATCAATAAATTGAACATTCCATGTTGTATTCTACAACTAAATCTATTTATAGGCCTTAGATTTTTTTTTCTCCTTTATTGTTAATTAGAACTTTATTTGACAGTATACTTAGATAAAGTTTTATCCTTTTTACAAGTTTCCCTTTCCAACCTGAACCTTGAATCATACAGGAATTGTATCACACTGATACATACAGGAACATATTTTTTTAATAAACTTGCTATTGTCTTTATTGCTACAGTCATAATTTTACTGCTAATATTGCTTGACTATTTTTCATCAGAATGAGAACATAAAACTCAGTATTACTATTTTTAGAGTCCATATTAGCTTTTATTGAAGTCTGCTTTTAGATTTCTGGAAGTAGTAGTCGTCTTTAATCTCAGCATAAAGATGAAAATCTACTTTCACACATCTCTGGGAAGTTCTGCAAAGTTTGATTTGAGTTCATTATTGAGTTCATTATTATCCCACTCTTGACAAACACAGTCCTGTTAACATAAATCAGTCATTGTAAAAGTATAATGGATTAAAAGGGATTTTTTTTTGTTTGTGTTTACATCTTAAAAATGTTACCCAGTGCAATTTTGCATTTTGAGATTAAAAAACCCACAAAACATGAGAGCTGGTTATGTTCCTGCAAAGAAACTATTTAATTAGCACAGATTTCCTGGAGAGGTGATGTTGCCTGAGGCTAGATGATCCAGTCTGAGGTCCCTTCCAGCCTGAATTATTCTATGGTAGACATCCCATCCCAGTGACTCACCAGATATTTTAAAACCAACTGGGAATTTCTTTCCCCTGAGTGCTTTGGTCATGAAGAAATTGTTCAGCTCTCCTGGTTAGATTTGCTAATGGCTTTATTGCACAAACTCTCTACTCTACACTGCATATGAAGAGGAGAGATGCTTCAATTCAACTTTTGCTCCTGTCTGGGGCTGTGTCCTTGTCTTCCCAGGGGCAGCTTTCCCCAGTGCCTCACCAGGCTGACTCCACACGAGGCACAGGGAGGGGAGGGAAGAGATTTTGACCTGGCAGATCCTGAAGGAGAAGGAAAAGCTGCTGATGTAGGAACAAAGTGCCCCTGAAAGCTGTGGAAGGCAGAGGAGATGTCTCAGGGGATAAATAACATCCAAAGATGAGAGAAGATCCCAGAGGGTGACAGAAGGAGTCAGGGTTTGAATTTACTTCCTTTGTCAATGATTCAAAGGAATTTAAGCAATATTTACAAATGCACTTTCCTAGCATAAGAAGAAGAGTTTGGTGCAGTAGAGCTCTGGCAGAATTAACTGGACAGCAAATTCCCAGGCACTCAGCTGATTACACAGATGCACAAGACTTTCCTTCCAGGTGCCTCAGCCCTTCTTGGTAGGAAGCATCACTGTCAAAAGCACTTGAACAATTCCTGTAGCAAATTTGTCAGTTCTGAAACTCAATTCCTGGCTTTTTTGAGAGAAAAATGCTCTGCAAAAGCAACACATCAGGTTTTTATCTCATCTTTAGGATATTTACAATGACTTATTATTTGTTCAAATGGCAAAAATCCCTTTTAATTACATATATTTTCTGAAAAACTTCAGAGCTACACTGGTTTTATGAGTCATTTGTTAGAAAAGACTGAGGTTTTTAAGAGGATCCAGCTGTAACTTGCCCTGAGCACTGTATAAATTCTTCAGTAAGTACTTGTGTCTGAGTGATTGAAAAAAATACCCAGTAGTTTTGTTTATCAATGCAAAAACTTGTTTAAACATATTCAGAACTGTGTTTCTGCTTTTATTGAACATAATCTCTCTGTTTCTCTTATTAAGGATTCTTTCATACAAATGATCAAAATTATGAAACCATACACCTCAGGTTCACAGAGAACTGGAGAAAATGTAATGGTGGTAAATTTTGATGTTCTCTGAAGTAGGATGACTACAACATCTCTCTAGAGAGTTTTGCTTGGGGATAAGTTCTTTAAAAGCATAGCACACAATGTTCTTCCACCTCCCAAAAAAAGAGAAGTAAAATAGACTTTTTTGGCAAAACAATAACCATCCTAACTTCCACACAAATCATCCAAGTAAACTGAGTCTGATCTCTTCATTCCCAGCTTTTCTGGGAGGCACCACTTGGCACCACTGTGTGCTTGTGCTTTCCAGTTATTGGAAGGAGAAGATAAATTAAAAATGAGAGCAAGTTAAGATCTTCTTTTAAGATCTAAAGAAACACCTAGCTGTGATGGTGCTTGGTTTAAACATTAAGAACACAAACAGTAAAATCTGCTCTGCCTTAGTGGGTCACTTGATGTGCCTCAGCTGATTTATTTCTGGATTCAGAGGTGTTGTCTCAATGTTCTGCCTGTGCAAACCAATAAAATGCAACAAGGTGCCAAATGTCTCCCAAGCCTTGTGCTGGGTTTGCTGCCCTCACTGAAATGCACTTACTAAACATTCCTGGGATAACAGTTTTCTTTTGCAGCTACTAACCTCAAAAGGAAAGCTTTTATTCCAGATTGCATTGTTCTCTCTCAAGATAAAGGGAGAAACAAAAGAGAACCCCCTCTGAAATTCCTCCGATATTTTTACCCAGGCAACCTCCCAGGTCCCAGTGGAGACTCGAGGCTGTAACTCAACACATGATTTTGCATAATTGGACCCATCTTAAATTGCTGTCTCCTCGTGTTGCTAACCCTGGAGTCTGACCTTGGCTTTAATTTTTAAAAGTTTACTTTGCTGAGGCTTCTCCTTCTCAGCTTCAGCGATACTCAAAACAACGACAGAGCCGCTAATAACTACAAAGTGGGCAAACAACAGAGCAATCATCAAACTTTTTGTTCTCAGATACCATTTTAGACAACAGTGATATTAGGAACAGAGCAGGATTTAAATGTGCTTTGACATGGGAGATGATACCGGGGAAGATAAATGTTTTAAATCAAACTCTGTTTAAGATAAGCACAGCATACAAAGTAGCTACTTGACTCTTGATTTAAAAGTGCAGTTATTCTGATACATACTTAAATATACAGAACTGTCTCTGGAAAATAATTCCAATCAGCTATTATATGAGTAATGAAAACACAACACGTTTGGGCTGAATGCCATTTTATTTATTATTATTCTTCAACTAATTTTTACAACTTGCCAAAGTTCATGCTCTGTACTTATTTGAAGCCAAAATACAGGTACAGGTGCACCAATATGTAAAAGTGTTATCAAACAGCTGAAGGAAAAGCTTAAATTCACAACTGAGGCTGTGGCAAATTAACATCTTTGCCTGCTTAGCTGTGTGCCAGAAGAGGAAAAAGACTCAGGAAAGCAAGAGACTGATGCTATTGCCAACTCACAAAAATCCTGGGCTACAAACACATTGTATTTTGTGCAACTTTATTATCAGACAAGCCAAAATGTTTCATTCCCAAGGACCAGGATTTACGTTTAGCCCTAAATTTTCCTCTTTGTCAGCAAAGCTAATTGCTACTTTGAAACCAGGTGGGATAAGGGTCCACTCCCCTGGATCTAATATAGTCATTAAAACAGGGGCAAAGTGGGAATTAACTCTTAATATTGGGATTTAGTAGCCTTTTAAGCTCTTTTTGACCTGTTATAATGCCAAATTTGTGTACTGATGCCAAAGTTTGAAAAAAATAATTACATTTATTAAGGATTCCACAACTTTATACTTAGTAAGAGTCTGGAGAAAAAATGAAAGAAAAAAAGGTTTGCCCAGAACTGAGCCTCCTGAGTTTTGCTGCTCATGAGTAGTGGTCTGATAAAAAGAGCTTCATGTTTTTTAGCAGATATGCTGGCTGCCAGCTTTTCTCACAGGAAGCAACAGGCATTGTAACCTCCAGGGCCACATCAAAATAAACACATTTTATACCTGTGGGAAGCAGGGAGGTTCACTGTTCCAATAGCCTAAATAATTAATATCCAGTAGTTGAGGGAGTTGACAGATTAGGTATTAGGAAGAAATTGTTCCCTGTGAGGTTGGTGAGGTGCTGCCCCATCCCTGGAGGGGTTCAGGGTAGGGTTAGTGGAGGGTTGGAAATTGGTGATCTTGGAGGTCCCTTCCAACCCAAACCATTCTGTGTTTCTGTAACACAAGCTGTGTTATAGATAACAATAATAGCTGTGTATAAAATAACAATAATCCAAGTGTGTCATGCTGAGATCCTCTCCTGTGCAAACTGCAAGGGCTACAAATTGCTTAAAGGTTTTTAGACACTATGATGTCCAAGTACCAGTCCTAGGCTAGCAATGAGAAAAAGATGAAATCCTGCATATTTTAGAACGTGATGATCTTATCCCTCAGCAATTCCCAACGTGCTCAGTGAGAAAGCATTGCCTTCTGAAATACTTCAGAGAAAGCATCACTTTGTACCTGGGACTGCAGGAAGGGTTATTCCAGCTGGCCAGCATCATGCCAGTAACTCTTTCCAAGCTAGAATATCAGCTGCTCTGTATGGGAATTTATTGAGGGAAGGACAGTTCCAGGACATCACAAAAAATAGCACTCCTGGCAGAAGACAACCATTGCACTGAAAGATTTTAATTGTAATAATAACAACTCTGCAACATCTCCCCTTTATAAATTAATTACTCTTTTCTTATATGTCAGTCTTTGAACAACTCCATTAGCCTTTAGTCAGACTAAAATCCACAATTTTTCTTTCCAATACAAGTGTAAAGTAGAATCAAATAAAGAAGAAAAGATTTAATATTTTTTGGTCTCTGCTGTGGTCCAAGGGTGTGTGCTTGAAACAATTTACTTTGGAAGACAATTTGTGTGATTTTTTTTTTTTCCCAGGCACTAGGAAAATCTGAGAAACCTGTTACTGTTTGTGTTCACAGCATCCATGGCTCTCCTGAAGAGTGATGCTTTACTGCAGCCAGTCAGTTATTACCTCCTGGAAGGAAGCAGTTATTGCTTCTCATCCCCTGCTCCTGGAAAACTCAACAAGCTCATTCTCCACCTTTTATATTCTGAGAGAACTGCTGTTCCCTTCTACAGCTACCTTATGTATTAGCATTTGATCAATCTTCAACACAGCAGCTACCCAAACCCCTCCTCTCCCTCTAAAATTAACATTTCTCTTTCCAGCTCCCAATTGCTACAGATCATCATTGCTGAATGGTTTTCTCCAGCTATTTCTAAACATCTTAAAGTCTTGTGACTTTGAGAGATGCCATGATTGTGAGAGAGGCTTAGGTTTCTCACAGAACTCTCTCTTTTTACCAATGCCAGCTTTTTAAAACATGCACCCAACCACAAAACACAGCCTTCTACTCAGTTACAGCAGCTGTTTTTTGCAAGTCTACATGTTACTGTGAAGGATCCAGGGAAATTCTCCTTATCCAAGTCTCCTCTTTATTCACATGAACTGCCTAAATCTAATGAATCAGAGCTGAATGTTCTCACAGTTCTAAGTCAGATGAGGAACACACTGCATGTATTTAACAGAACAGGCCCTCAGACTTGGCAACTTTTCAAACAAGTCAGTGATGTCCCACATGACTCGATCAGTAAACACTACCTTTCATTTTGAATGCTCTCTGGCTAACACACTTCTGTGTAGTAAACCCAGACAGGAATTGCAAACGTTTGTGGGCTTGCAGACAAAGAACATCCTGAGCAACCCATCCTGATTGATACTTGAAATTCATCTGCTAATTTGCTTCTTTCCTCTACGACTAAAGTGACTTTCTGGTCTTAGGGGGACACATACCTTATTCAAGAAATCTGTTCTCACCTTGCCATTTATTTCACTGTGGTTTGCTCTGTTTAGAATGTGGCTCTGAGTCATCCTTCCAAAGTTCAGGATAGTTTTCCAATGAGCTCCTCAGAAACTTGCTTTGATCCCGGTTTTGGCAGTCAGCTCTCGTCACATATTTCATTTGTTACTTTAGACGTAAGTCCCCATCCAAACCAGCCCAAGAGCAAAGAAGAGGAACAGCCTCCAAATATGGTCAGAGCTAAGCCAGTTTCTGGAGTAGTTTAACACATGGGCGTGCATAAGAATGAAGAGAACTGGAACAAGTTTTAAATAATGCTCTAAATAGACTGTGGTGAAATGTTCAGCGCTTAAAACTAAACAGAAAATCCTGAAACAGATAAAAGAATAACCATGAGCCTGTCAGCAAATATAACTGTGGTGATCAACTCCAGCAATAAAATTCTGCTTAAACCCTCTGAAATCATATCCAGTGAAACAAAGGTTAAGCAAAAGACCCTTATTGAGTATTTGGTTTATAAAGAGCTAATAAAATTTATACCATTAAACACAACAGATGAGATTTTTTTTCCAAAGCAATTATACTGGACAGTTATAATAAAAATACTTACCAAAAAAACTACTCTTCAGTATCCACCAACTGAATCTTAATTCAGATCACACAATTCTTTTGCTTTTAATTAGGATTATTTAATTTCTCCCCACTATTGATGGATGTTCCTTTCATCAGTCTCTCAACTTCAAATTCACACTATTTCACAGTACTCTGTGTGTGGATTAGGAGGCCAATTACAAGAGGGTCTCAAACAGCAGTCACATTAATCAAGAGAAATGCTACATGTATTGTAGCCAAATAAAATCTGGTCACTAAGAAAAAAAAATAATCAAAGTTTTTAAATCTGAAAATATCAGAAAACAGGAAGTTTTCTATCTGATCCTGGAAACATAAACAAGGCTGGTACTCACGTGCCCTCTACTTCACAAACACCAAAAAGCCAAGACCACATCTCGAAGCATCCACATTTTGTGACTTGGTCCTTACAAGTAGTACCCAGCACCTGCTGCAAACAGATTCCTACTCTCTTGTCCTTGATTTATTAAGGAAAAAAGCAAATTTGATGTAATCCTGTTGGATAAAGGAGTGCCTGAAGCTATGTACCCAAATTGAGCTGCACTGCAGTTCAACACAAAAGCTTGTACAAATTTTTAGGAAAACCTTACTTCACCCAAAGCTTCCATTTAACTTTTACAAAACACAAAAGAGTCCATCAGATACTTTGGCTTTGTGTACTTTGGAAAAGAATAATTTGAAGTCTCACAATATATCCTTACAATTTAAAATATGTAACTGTGGTAGTTTTTAAATCATAACTATAAAATATTGGAGCACATATCTATAAAGGAATTAAAACTATAAATTGCATGAACACTTCAAATTGTTTCTTGTCATAAAAGTTTAATTATTTAGTTTAAAATAGCATGTAAAAACTCCTTAAAAATAGCATATTTAAAATGCTTATCCAAATGCAATTGCTATGCACAAGGCAAGACTTTTCTTTAAAAAAACCCTGACATTTTGTATTTTGTGCTTCAGTGTTCCTTAAAAATAAGAACTAAGTAATCTACAATTAGCAAAATATAAGCATATTTAAGCTATGAATTATAAGTTAATGAAATAAGCTGCTTTAATGGGAAAACATTTTATTAGGAAATGGAAAATACTCATAGCTGGAGAGTCAGCAGTTGCTTTTAAAGGATGCAATTAAGCTGCCATTATTTTGGCAAAGCTCTGGTCTCAAAGAGGCAGATTTTCCTAATGCATTGTAGAAGTCCTTGGCAAATTACACAATATTCATTAAATTTAAATGGAGACCCTTGATGTCTCCTGTAAAGATGTCCCAGGGAGTCAATTTTCAAGGAATTCATAATGTGAGCAGCAAGTTATCGGAGAAGGAGACACTCAGCACCTCGGAAGGTCCCAGATGAATGATTTAGAGGAGGTGACATGACACATTTTGGCCACTCCACAAGACCCTGAGCCAGACACCCACTTCAAGTAACAGCAGAGGAAACCTGGCCAGCCACATGCTATATACCCCAAATTTTCTGACACTTCCTAACTTTCCTAGGAATGTGATTTGTTCAATCCCTGCATTTAATACCAAGTGTCAGCAGGGCTGGAAAAGCAGAAGTGACAGTGCTGCTTCTGCCCAACACCTGTCCCACACCTAAAATTTTGAAAATTCATTCCTCTGCTAAACTCCCACATTTTGGGGGTTTTCACCCTGCCAATAATCCTGTAAGTAAGGGATGCTGTGTTATCTCTTCCTGTTATGAACAGAAACTGGTACGTGCTGGACAAATAGATCCCTTAAAATCAAACTCCTAGCCCTACTAACTTTTTATTGTTGTTGGGTTTTTTGGATCCCAGCAATGGAATCTCCCCAGTGCTGCTTCTACTCATTCCCTGCATGGCACACAGCAGACACTGTTTGGGCTGAAACAAACAAAATACATCCCACAAAGTTTCTCCCCTTTTTAGTATTCAGCTTCATTTAAATGTTGCATGGCCCTAAAACCTTTTTAAGCTGCTTACTTTTAAAGTATAAACATGTCAGTGTTTAGCCATGGAGGGTATTTTTCTGTCCTAAATCATCATCCATTTATCAAAGACAGATCTACATTGCTAAATGCTGTAAAAACACATTATAAATACATTGCAATAATCCCCATGTAATAGCCACTGGCTTCCAGCACTGAATATACTGGTATTTATATAAACATTACACAATCAATGTCACACAGTTTTCAGCTTGGGCTGCACTCAGTGTGGTAGCCTTCTCTCACAATTACTCAATAAGTAGTACAGAAAAGAGGAAACAGCTTCCTTTAGCAGGTAGTCTTATTCCTATCTCTTATAAAATGGCACTATTACAAAACAATCCAACAAAATAATCCAACTTCTAATTCATTAATCCAGAAAAAGAGATGTCTTTTTTTATAATCATTATTTATAACTTTACAAACATGCCCAGTGTAACACAAAAGGGCAATGTATCCCAAGTGATCTGCAGCCAGAACTTGCACAACAATCCCATAAAAACAAATTAAAATAGGGAAATGAAATCCTGATTTTTACTCTCTATGGTTCCATAAAAAAATAACTTCAGTAAGTGCAACTGGAGAGAGAATTTTCCTTAATGATACTTCTAGTTTTACATTTAATTTCAATAGTTCTTTAACTGCTAAACTAAATTTAAAATATCCTTGGAAAAACCTTTTTTGGGGATTGAGATGGTTAATAATGAAAACTCCAAAGACAATTTCATGCTGGGGAAACTGGAAGCTGTTTATTCGAGTTGGGATCTCATATCATCAATAGGATTGTGGCTGGTATCAGCTCACAAACATTATGCCTCTGAGGGAGGGAAATGGTGTGGCTCCCTTTTCAAATGGGCACAGGAGCTGAGATTAGTTACCAGATGTGAATTACAGATGGAAACTGGTATTTAACAGGCAGCGTGGTGCATTCTGAAACATGCCTTCCCCTCCTGTCCTCATTCCTCAGCTCTCACACACCAGGAGAGTTGCAAAATCTGTGAGCCATGGGGAGACACAGCTGATGGAACCTGCAGAACAACACAAGTGGAAGTCCATGGGTAGCTCACAAACTGGCTGTGATTTCCCATAACCACCACATTTTGTGGACACCTCTAAGAGAAGAACCCTTTCTAAGCTTTTCAAAGTCCATAGATGCATTGACAAAGGACCTGCTCACAGAGCAAATGAACTGTGAGGGAAGGAAGCACATCCCTGTGGAATTCAAAGCCCCAAGAAACTGGGTGGAAGATTCACAATGTTCTCCCAAATCAGGACTGTTCTCCACACTTCTTCACCATCCAGAAAACCTGCTGCTGTCAGGGAACAGACTTGGCTGTTTTGCTGCTTCATGGAAGAGGAGAAAAACTTGTAGGAGCAGTGAAAAAAAAACTTCTGGGTGATGGGGAAGATGCTCCAGTTTTCTGTCATTCTGGCTGGGTTTTTACTCTGTCAAATACTAAGAGAAATACGTGCCAGGTTTTCCATATCAAAATTTGCACAGTGTTTGTTTCTCAAGCTAAATGCTGTTCTAGCCTGCAGTGCCAAAGATGTCCTGTGTAATACTTACACAGCCATGGCATCAGAGAAATAGTAAATTTAAAGGAACTGAAGATACCATACAAAAAAAAAAAATACAGATTAGGACATTTAATAATACACCATTTTTTTCACTAATTCTAAGTTTTGGACACTACTGAAGAGATTTCCCTTAATGGCTACCTTGCAAACATCTGGGATATTCATTTAGAGCTGTCCCTAAGGAAATACTTCTCTCTGTGGTCTGAGAGCCTAAACACCATGGAGTTTAGGAGTCACATGCTTTGCATAACGCAGATTAATGTCACAATTCAAGAAATACTGCAGTAGTGCATTGTGGTGCTTTATTAGTGTTAGACATGCAATTTTTATTTAATGAACAGAAATTAAAATATTAAGATAACATTTTAATCAAATTAAAGGATCTGAAGTTGCAATAATGGAACAAAAATAAAGGTTTTTCATGCATTCTAAGTTTATAGTTCTCACAAGTGCATATAGTTATGACTGTACCATTATTAAATGTAGACAAACTACCATTGATTGCACAAGACAAAATAAAACCCTTAAGTAATGTTCCTATCTTTTACAGACTTCCTATGTAACCTGGATCTTCAGCTTTTTATAATACACTGTAATACAAGACATCTGGAAGATTCTAAGATGAATAGGAATGGCTCGACCACTTGTAACATACAGTGGCTTCTTCAATGCAGATAAAAATCATAAAAGATAAAGCAAATGCCCACCATGCTTTAGGAGACTGTGACCTTTTCAACAGAAACAAATCTCAAACCCTTTCATAAACAGATTAAAGTGCTACCTATTGCATATTAAATACTTCCAGTGACTGTATTGAAATTTTTAAGTTATAAATCCCTGAAAATAGGGTTTCCTACCAAAAGTGCTGACAGACCCTTAAATCTAGCATCATGAACACAGCAGGGCTATAATCCTTCAGCAAGTACTTCAAAGAAGGGGAAGTTAGTCAACATGCTCTAAAGTCACCATTGTAAAAGCCCAGCTTATGCCTCTATCATATCTACAGCAGCAATGGTACAGAAAGAGCAGAAAAGCATCAGCTCACTTTACATACTTGATGTAGGACAATAATCTTTCTTTAAAGCTGGAAGCATAAATAAACCCCCAGTGCAGCAGTAAACACATTTTGACAGCAGCTCTGTTTGTTTTAAGATGCATCTAAGAAAGGGCATCCTGTGCAGAAAGAAATGCAGGCTAGTATCTAATGAGCATGATTTTCATCAGGTCCCCAAATCATGAAACCTTTCTAAATACAAGGCAACATTTCCACAGCTGGAAAATTACAAATAGTTCTTGACACAGAGCCAACAGCAATAAATGCAGTTATAATCTAGGAAGAATGCTACATTCATTAGGAGGTGGAAAACCAAGCTAAATGTAAAATACAGCAGCAAGAGGTAACATATATAAATATTAAACATCCTTCTTGAATGACAGAAAGTTTACATTTCTGAGTTACAGCATTAAAGTATGGCCTTCATATTTGTCCTTTTAAAGTAAGCAAAATACATGGCTATGAGCAGAGGTGTTTCAAAGGATAATTTCAAAATATAGTGCATGCATGGAGAACTCTTATGCTAATCTATGACAGATAATATCAAAATAATATGGAGATGCTCAAAGTTTTCATCCCTATATTTTGAAGGGCAAGAAAGACTGACCACAAGTGGCAAGTTTTTATGGGTTTAAAATAATCTGCAAGAAAGGCTACAATTTTATCCTATGGGAAAAACAGAATTTCCTTTATTTTCAACATACAAATCACTCTGTATGAAAAATTTTCATTTGAAAGCTGCATAGTTCAAAAAAATACATGTGGGGTGAAGATGCTTTTTAAAAATAATCGCAGAGCGTAGGAAAATGCTAAAATTTTCTTTCTATGCAGAAAGTGTAATCTTTCAAGAATTGCTCCAAAAGTAGCCTGTATTTTAACCTACAAACTCTATAAAAATATCTTCATAATTGTTAATGTCCAATTCTGCCTCTCAGTAACTTTACCTTTTCCTAAATAGCATTTGTTGTTCTCCCCTCTTTCTTGACAAATTGTTAGAAACAAAAGGTGCTTTTAATTCACTTAAAGATCAGATAAAGACTAGATAGCACATTCAAAGCTTCACTGACTTTCTTCACTAATGCACAAAAATTGATCTTTTCGCTACCTTTAATCTGCTTATCGTTCTTGGTATGCAAATATGTCAAATGATCTGCTTTTAGTCAATTATGCAGTTTGATATTCTACATTTACATTCTAAAAGAAGTGATTTCAGAGGTGCTAAATATAGTAGAGTTTCATTTTAATAATTGTAAGTTGGCTTGCATGTGAGAAGTCATTGGAGCACATTCTCTGGTTAGTGCAGTTGTTAATCCTCACTGGTGTGGATGATTTAAGCAACTGTGGATACTAGAGATGGTCTCAAACCAGTTAGCTGAAAATAAGTGTGGAATTCAAAACAATTGCAGAACATTTGCCCATCAACAACATGAGAAAATTGCTGGCTTTGGCCAAGCATTTCAAAATAAGAACTTTTATGGAAATACTGAGTAACTGAAATACATCTTGGTGTATTTAGAAAATGAAAATCTAATTGAGTGTAAACCCCAACTTCCAACAGCAAACGTACCATAAACTAGTACATAACCTTTGGCACTTTGAATATATTACAACAAATTTACAGTCATGGAGATCTTAAGTGGGTCAAAAGAACATTCACGTGGTTTCTGAGGTACCAAACTTGATACATCCTTAGGCTGACAAAAGAGAGACTGCCTGATGTGGGATGGATTTCTGCACCACAAAATACAGATGCAAGCTTTTTTTGGTCACCTCAGCAGCAGCCATGTCATGGTGTTGTAAAAAAACCCAACAGATCAGGTGCAGAAAGAGAGGAAAGTTATCTCAAATCCAAATCTAAAATATTCTCTGTACATGTTTTAAATAACATTTTACAGTCTCACGGCAACAGAAAATCCAAGTAAGACTCTCATTAAGCAAATTAAAATTAAAATCTATCCATCTTAACATTTTGAGGGTTCTCCTATAGTATTCTTCCATTACACCTTCATCAATATATTTGTCCAATTCATCGAATAACAGATACCTTTTTCATACATCATTTTACAAACAATTATTAAATGATCAGGAAGATATTTACTACATTCTTCTTTCATTTGCCTCAATGCAAACTGACTTTTAGAACTATTTACATGGAATACAGACGTTTTTAATGAAAAGCCTAAGTACACTATATGTGTTTAAGCAACATGACCTATTTCTAAAGGCATATACTTTGTTGTCATAAGATTTAAAATATTAAGACACATATATAATGTAAAACTCAACCTTAAATTGATTTATCGTGTCTATTTAAGCCAGCCTCTCCATTTCTGCTACATTTTCATGGCAGTAGATTTTGACTGAATAAAAGTATTCATTTCTTTATTCCATACTTGAGTTCTCCAGGTGTACCTCTGACTCTGTGAACACTGTTCAAAGTACCTTTAACACATAAAAAGGCATGCAGTAACTTCATACAAAAAGATCCTCAAAACAACCTTATGCCATGAGCTCACTACCAAAGTTCACTCATTATACACAAAATTCAGCATTTAAGTGTAAAATAATTGGTTCCAGCATGTGCCATGACAGAAATGGCACGAGGTTTTTTTACATTGTTATATAAAAAGCACATTGTATAGAATACAGCATTTACTCTGCAAGGACTGTGCATCACTGTTTTCCTCTAATATGTGCAGAACTACATTCCATTGCAACAACCCACACTTAGGTTTAGTAGAGTAGTACACTGGATTGAAAACAGTGGTCTTGATAGCATGCTGTGAAAAAAAAATCAATATATTTGCCTAATACCAATAATCATTCAAGGTAACATTCATAACAGCACAGGCTCCCCCAGTTGAAACTGCCACATGGTGAACACTAAGCCATTATATAAACTGCATGGACAAATTTAATATGTATTATTAACTCTATTTTAAGTATTCTGTACCTAAAGGTGTTTTCAAAAAGAAAAAAATAGTTACCTTGGTAATCTAACAGAAAACAACTTTTGGCAGCCCCTGCTAGTGTTTGGATTTAAAAAAAAAAAAAATGAAAGGAAAAAGCCTACACCATTGTCTCTCCTCTCCATTTTTCTGGAATTTCTTCAGACAAAAGGAATGAAGAGAAGTCAGAATATTAAAGTGTGATCTCCTTCCACTAATGTGTTCAGCAGAAAGTACCCTCAAGTACCACTGTCTCAGCTTTTGGAAAATTTGCCAGCTTTCCGAGAAGGTTCATATGGCACTCTGAGAATACTGGGGGTTTCCTCCATCACTCGTACCAGGAGATTGTCAATGTAATCCTCCAGCTCACGAATGTGGCTGTCCTTCTTCTTGAGCTGCTCTTTGTGTTTCATCAGCTCCTGCAGAACCTCCTCATAAGTGAGGTTTCGGTATCCTGCAGTGGCATCGAAAGGATTTCCTTCCTGCAGGCAAGTGTAGAAAAACAGATTTTATTAAGCAGTTTAGTATTCCCAGAAAACTGATTGTTACTGCTTTTTATGTTTCTCGTGCATCTCTCGATACAAAAAGCAGATTCTTTCATCAACAACTCTGCTTGCTGCAGTGCTTTTCCCTCCAACACCCCCACTGGAGCAGACAACTGGAGATGTTGGATGAACATTTCCCACTCTGTCATCTTAGAAAAAAAATCTTCTCAGTGAGGTGGACACACAGTCAGTGTGTCAGTTAGTGACCATGTGAGCAGTGATCACAACAGCTGGCAGGTCCATTTTGGGAAATCAGTCACCTTAATTACATAACAAGAGAAGAGCCCCGAGAATTCAACTCCTACTGTAACTTCTCTGAGTCTTTGCCTCTGGAGAGCATCACAGCAAAGCATTTATTCAGCTCTAAATGACATCAGCCCTCATCTGTCTTTCATATTCATAGTTTTAGTCACCAGTGGCTCTCCAGGCCTTGGCTTCTGAATCACATCATAAAACTTTCAATTTTAAATTGCAGGTGAAGGTAAAAGGTTGCATCTTACTTGCACCAGAGCACTTAAGGCAGAAATACATGTGTACTTGTAAAAGACTTTGCTTGCTTTAAAGCAGGAGAGGCCCAGAATTAAGTAGTAGGGAAAACAGAATTATTTCTGTAATTATTTCTGATGACTCAGTAAATGCAGGTATTAACAGAGATGGACAAATTAGTCATCTTAAAAAGGACTACATGTGATCCAAAAGACTGTAAACTTGCATATATTCTTTTGTGTTGGTTTATAAAAGTATCAGCACTGTTAGACATGTTAAGCAGTATGCTTCATCTCATTCAGAAATGAAAGCATTTAGAAAATATGGAACCTAAAAAATCCTGCACTTCTAACAGGGCACACAGGATAGCTTTTATTTACAGTAGAAACATGTCATTAAAAATTATAAAGCTGGCACAGCTAAGAAACACACCACATTATAGTCATACTCATTCCTTTTTCATGCCCCATTCTTTTCTTTCCATACAGCTCCATATTTGCACATTGGCACATGTCAACCCATTAAAATATGCAGCTGGCCAAAGTTTTCAAAGGAACCTAATTAAAAGTGATGGTGCCCTGCAAATAGGCTGAAGTGTGACAGATCAGCCTCTCTCCATCAATTATACTCCACCAGTAGCTCTCAAAAATATGTGCTTTTAAGGGTTTCTCTCTGCACTTGAGACATTTCATGTCACATTTATGAATGCATATTCAGTGTTTTAAATGTACCAATTTAAGGGATTGTAAGTAATCAGCAACTCCCACTTTATTAAAATGGCTAACCTGATGAAACTTATAAATTGGTTAATAATCGATTTTCAACAAGTAAAGAAAAGAAAAGAACTTCATTTGTGATCATATTTTTAGCACCTTTTTTTCTACAAGAAGGAAGTAAAAGTTTATTAAATTTTTGTACACCCTGGAGAAAATATCATTAACACTTATATGCCTGAAATAGAGGGTTTGCCTAATTTTCTGATTTGTCAAAGGAACAGGAATAAAGGTGCAATGATGACTTTAATTATGCAATCAAGTTTACTGGGATATTGTGTGCAATATATATTCTTTAAAGACGTTTTGTCATACACATGCTCTGTATACATCTTGGGAGGGAATAAACTATCACATTAATTATGCAAGAAAATTCTAGCTGAAGTATGCTGGTATTTAGAAATTCATATTGTTAAAACTAAGAAGATTTGCTATGTTCAGCTTGATTCAGTAGGTGATTTTAAATGTATAAGGAACACTTATTTCTTTACAAAAACAGACACCAGAGTTTTAATGCATAAAAATAATCTTATAGTGAATTATTAAGGGGAAAAAAAAATTCTAAACAAGCCATGCAATGAATGATTGTCTCAGCAACAAAACCCTGTGGACATACCCACTGCCAGCCAGAGGAAACAACATTAGATAAAATGAAGGCCTGGCAATCCCTGATCATCTCTTCATTGTTCTAATGAGGAATTCTGCTCTGGGAATATCATCTAAGCTACTTTCACATCTTTTGTCCTACTTACTTCATCTTCCTTTCAGTTCTTAATTAGGCCTTAAAGAGCTCATGCTGCCCTTTCAACTGGCTACTGCTCCCATTTAAACATTGCTTTCAGAGACAGGTGTTGGCATCAGAGGAGAAGACATACAACATAATTACTAAATAATATGCACAAGGAAGAAATATAATAACTTGGTGAGGGCTAATATTACAGAATCTAATAATAAATTACTTCAAACACCTTAGAAAGCAATCCTGAATATTTAAAAGAAATTCAAATGGTTTCATTCAAAACTGTGGTTGAGATATAGTTTCTTCCCCACCTAATTTGTATTTTGCATTAAATGAGCACCACCTCATAATCCTATGCCTGACATTTAGGATGGCTGGTATTCCAAAAGAAAAATCATCAAGGATTTCTTTTATCACCTTTAAATCCTTTAAATAAAACAATTCACATCTTATATCTTGAAAGAATTAAACCAATGCTTTTACTAGCAATAAATTACATGATTTGCAGCAGTACATTTGCAAGCACATAGAAACTGTAATTATGGTTACTTTACAGACAATGGCTGCTAAGTTAAATCAATTTTTTGATGTCTCTTTTTGTCAGAGATTAAGTAACTGCCTGGTAGAATTCAGTTTACTATCTGATCAAAGGCAGCCTTCAAATACTCTGACATCTCCCACCAGCTACTTACATTATAAAAACTTGGGCATTTACAATAACATCAAATGTTATTACAAATCATTTACATAAACCAGCAGAAAACAAACAGTACAAAGTCATATTTGCTTGTGAAACTTGTTTTCTATATATTTTAGAGATTGAAAACAAGCCCACTTTTAAAGATGTCATCTATTCACAGAACAAATTCTAGTAAGACCACATTTTCTTTCAAACAAAGACAATCAGATTGCTCAAGCAATCTGTGGATTATTTTTTGTCTTTTCTTAGCACACAATTTATTCTCAGTACTTTTAGAAACAAGAGCATTTGAATAATACTTCTAGTATTTTTATTTTTTAGTGTTTTCATTCATTCATTTAATATGTGTGTTATTAATCCTACTGTATATCGGGTCATAATTTCAATTTTGATTTGCCTTCTGAAGACTGTCCCCAAGTCTCTGAATATAGTGATAGTAAACTCCTGTCTGGTCAATTAATACATCACTACTTAATGCAGAGTCCCTCACGTGATCATTACTTCTCTAGAGTCATTTAAACCACTCCCAAAAATTCAGGTTTTGGGAGTTTTTTACTTTTTGTGCAAAGAACTAAATATTTCCTTCTTCATCATACCACAGCTAAACTCCATAATGAGTGCAAAACTTTTCTTTATTTCCAAATTTACATTAAGCCTGTGCTTTTCTATTAAGGTTTTCTGGATATGTCAAAATAAAAAAACAAACAAACAAACCAACAAACATTTTCATATAAGAGGTTAAAAAAGAATAAAAGCTTATAAGCTTATACAGGTACCAATTAGTTGGCATTTATTGATGGCTATTCATAACATTTCATAACTCACCGTTTTTTTCCTGAGATCCTCAGTGCCAGAAGGATTCACATTAAAACTGTGAGGGATAAACAATACCAAACAAATATTAGCAGTGCAAACTTATTTGACCAAAACATCTGCTAGAATACAGTACTGAATTAGACACACAGCTATTTAATATGGTTTATTTTCTTGATTTGTTAAACTTAAGAAAAAAAATTAGAAATTAAAGGAAATTTTAATACAGTCTTTGTTCACAAATCTTAGTATTTTTTGTATTCTTTTTGTCATAAAATTTGAATAACTAATTAAGAAACGCAAGAAAGGCTATCATGGATTTGGTTTCCTTATCTCTCCTCTGATCTCCAGACTTAGCTTGAGCTTTTAAGCATGGAGTGCTACTTTAAATGAAATATCCTAGAAAAAGGTCCCTGGGATGATAAAAAACCAACAACCAAACCCTACAGACTAACAGTATTCTCAGCTTTCATGGCAGCTCCTAGAGAACAAAGTTCCTCCAGGAATTCCAGTGAGATCACCAGCTTAGGGCTAAAAAGCCATCTTCTGTCATCCACATTTATTCTGTACTTAAAATTGAGTAAATAATCTATTATTTTATAAACCTAGTGATAATCGTGCATATCCAGAAAGTAAAGCTCTTTTATAATGTTGTTGATACTGATAAAAACAGCCACTGTCTAAATATCAGGCTTGAGAAACTGTCCACTCAGGCTGCTGTAATCATTAGCAAGTATCTTCAAAAATCAGTGATGCTGTGCTCTTATGCACTTGCTGCAGCAAGTTTGGAGAGAAAATATTCTCCAAAAATGTGTTCAGAATCTGGATATGGCTCACAAATATTATTTACTTGGTAGCACTACAGCAGACACATTCTTTCACATCACAGAATCTGTTTTGTTAGACTGTATGTAGTGGCTTTGAGGTTGATGCATGACTGAGAGTTACAAAATATATTTTTTTATTTTTTTAATTTTAAAGATTATTTTTATATTAGGGAACATGTATTTTGTTACTGTTTGCCACTCTGTTATCTGAATTTACAAGCCACATATTTCACGGTGTAAAAGCAGAAGGGCAAAAATTTACGAACTAAAAATATGTAAAATATGAATGATGATATTTTTCTATAAAGAATTTTTTTTGTTTTATTTTTTTAAATTTTTTTTTTTTTTAGCCTGTTCATAATTTTTAATTTCCAAAGCAGGCACACAGAAATCCTGTAAACCATCTGAGGGTATTTGACAGAGACTGGAAGAGAGGAACAGTCACAACCAGAAACCCAGAGGTGCCTGAGGACCCAAGCCTGGCTAATTCCCATTCCACCTGTTTGTAACAGTGATCCCCAGCAGCCTGCCCTGTTTGCTGGAGACCCCATTTGAATGGGGGCCCTTTTTCATGGGGCATTGTCTGCCCAGGCAAAGGCAGGGTCCCTCCCTCCCAGCCTCCTTTCAGCCTCGCAGGGATGTGTCAAACACATGATGAACTCACTCCATTCATGGCTGCCTTCCCTGATCCCAGCACAAAAAAAATGAGTTAACTGAACTGGATCGAATTAGCTTGGTGAAAACCAAGAATGTCTCTATTTAACGAAGTGTGGCGTTAATTTGGGATATCTTTCTTTTGGGACTGTTTCCTCATGTTAGACAAGATATAGAATAATACGGCCTGACTGCTCAACTGGGGGACTTTCTGAAAGGTTAAAAAAGCAGGATCTTTCACTGCCTTGAATGACTTTATAGTTTCTGTGAAATAAGTTCTGGGGCACCTTTTCGTTGTGGCAGTTTAAAATGAAAGCAGCAGCTCTGACTATGAGAAGCTGCATTTCAAAATTAGGAAAGCTATTAAGATATTCCCCAATAAAAATCCAAATGCTATGAAGACTCTTAGTCATATTTTAAGGAGATCTATAGAAAATATACTGCTTCTCGAGGAAGAAACAGGTGCTGAGGTTGCATATAATAACATTTTTCTAAACCAAAGTGTCTGCTAAGTAAGGTGGGAGCTTGTCAGCCTTGCTGAGCCCTGCAAGGTTTCCTGCCAGTGCTCCCAGCCCGAGGTGAGTGTGAGCAGATGCAGACTCCCACCACTGCACCCCTATTTCACTGTCTGAGGAGAAAGTAACACCTCAAAAGAAAATCCTGCAAAATTATGAATGCAAATAGTTGGTGGAGTTGTCTGTTTGGTGCATTGAAATTCACAACAGCATTTATTTTTTAATTTAAATTCCATCACAATAATAGACCCCTTCACTTTATTCCTGGTAATATTTATATAAAATAGGCTCTAGGACTGCAGCCCACACTGTACAAGCATCACAAGCTTCCTTTGAGCAGCCATTCTCTGGACTTGCTAAAAGCTTTCTGAAATCATTGATAAAAAACACATATAAAAAATAACATTGTTTTCTCCTGTGCTACAGTCACAGTTCACAGCAATAGTATTAGTTACAATCTGGGGTTTTTTTCCAGGGTCAGATAAACTGGCAGGGAACTCCTGCTAGAGAAGAAGTTCACATGTTCACAGCTTGGGGAAAAGTATCATTTTGGATTTTTGTTGGGTTTTTTTGAGTGAGGCTTACTGTGAACAAAACCTGCACTGTGGGATTCTCTAATTTTTGCTTATCAATTATGCCCAAACTAAATTTCCTCAGTTTATAAATAAAAAATATATTTATTTTCTAACAGATGGACTTTTCATGTGCCTTATAAGCCTCCAGGTGATGTCTCATACTGATATTTAACAGTTTGTCTCTTACAAGTAATAAACTTTCATTCTCTCAGATCACCTTCAAGACAGGAGCTGCTAAAAGGGAGGTAAATCCTTCCAGCACAGATTAAAAATCAGCTGCAGTGGGATCATGGAAATGCCACTGAGACACCCAACTTGCACATCACCCTTCTGTGGGTAGAACAGACTTCTCCAATCCAGCACAATTAATCCTGTCCCCCATTTCACCCATCTGGGAATTCAATTAGTGTCCTTGACAGTTACTTTATATAGCAGACATTTTTACCAGATTAAATCATTATTTTATTGTTCCATATTGTTTTACAGCTTTGGATAGAACTTTTTCTTTGCATTTTTTCTTGAATAGTTTGTTTGAATTTCTGGGGTTTTATTAGCTTAGATTTTAATTTTAGCTCATCTGAGACAAGAACCCTTTTCTATCGTCCTGCTCCTGAGGGGAGAAAGTGATGAGAAATAAAAATAGTATAAACTAATAATGGAGACAAATATACTGGAGTGCTGATTCTTTAGAGTGGTTTGGGTTACTATTTCATAATCACAGCAAGTGTATTATTTTGTACTTTATTTTCTCTATTTAAAAACATTTCATTAGAACTACATGAAACTTTTTTTTTTTTTTTTTGGATAACACTTTTTTTTTTAAATGGTAATTAAACACTTCCATTGCATGTTCATAATGTACAGTTTGTATAGAAAGAATACAGTGGAACTGAGTTCAGGAAGTACCACAAGCTCAAGTTTATGACTGCATCTTATAATTTTGTCTATTGAAGTTTGATGGTAGTTAAAAATTCAAACATCAGGTCTAGTGGCTGCTTAAATATTTAGCTTCTGAATGCCTAGAGATTAAAAAAATCTTTATCAAATCTTTCCTATAAGTGATTTAAACATTTTAGTGCCATTTAGCCTGGCAACATAATGAATGGGAATCAGACTCCTAAATTATGCTCCATGGAAAGAGTATTTTCTTAAGGAACAAAAGCTTTTCACTTATCTTTTGCTATTCTTATTAGTTACATGATAGTAGTGTATACTATTAGAAATTAAAATTAGGATATTTACATTAATCATTACTATTCAAAGTATTATAATTTATGTTAACTTAATATTCTGTAAAATATCCATTATACCAAAGAGCTAAGTGTGAGCTTTCAGTTTCTTTCCTTTAATATGGAATGTCTGCATACAGGTAACTAGCAAAGCTCTGCCATATTCATTTTTCATTAGAGTTGAAATTCCTATTCCTACCCTACTTCTTTGTCTTGGACTGATTCTTACTACAGTGCTTATGCACTTTTCTTTGGATTCTCACAACACATATCAAAATCTTGAAATATTAGGATGCCATTTAGGTTATTACTATTGCACTAGGGAAAAAAAAGAAATTAATAAAATCAGATACAGTTAATGAAATTCAGAAACTTAGCCTTCCATAGAATACTGTCAGCCTGCTGTGCCTGGCAATGCAGAGCTCACTTTATATTCTGAGAAGCAATGACTGTCTTGTCTGGCAGCCAAACAAGTACAGAATAAGCATATTACCATTTATTTTGCAATTAGATTCTGAGCAACATCACTTAAGACACTTCACTGTATAAATTGCTCTGCTGTCAAGCCATGCTCTGTGGCCTTTTGGAGCTTGGGTAACCCCAGGGGGACACAAAAAGAGGATCAGGTTTTGTGGCTATCACTGCCTTTTATTGATTAGTTAGAATCTTAAGTATATAAATATTTCTCCTTTTACTAGGAGTTGTGCTATAGCAAAAAAGTTTCTGTTTTTCTCAAGTGACCACTAAAGAACTGTTAGACTCGAAGTTGTGCTAGCATCTCCACTGGAAGACCCTATTGGAGATCTCTAAGTCAACAACAAACAAACAAACAAATCAAAAAAACCTAAAATTAAATTTAGGGTTGAAACCCTAAGATTCATTTCTGCATTATTAAAAGAGTAGAACTAATCCTTAGTTCTTAAAATGAAACACTGCGTACAAAAGTGCTTTGCTTTTACATAGTTTCTGCATCTATTAATAAAGAAACAATAGAACAAATTATTCTTTTTTAAAATGAAATAGAACAGGCAGTGCATTTTCCCTTGGGAAAGATAAAATGCCTCATGCATGCTCTCAAAAAAGATTTCATATGCATTAATGTGCACCAAGAGACAGTGAAAGCTTGAAAAAATCTTGTCATGCAGCCAGCAGGATGAACTTTCCTAAGAGTATTCCTAAAACAGTCAACTAATTAGGAGTGACTGATTGCCAGTGAGGAGTCTGCAAAAGTCAAGATTAATGCCAAGTATTTCTACAATATCCCTCAAAGAACTGATTGCTCCAGCCCACTTTAGCCATGTCCCAAATGCTGTGACCATTGCTTTGTAGGAGCTTTGCAAAAGATTTCATTATTCTCTTATCACATGCACTGATCTTTTAAATCAGATGGTGACAGTCCTAGCAGGACAGACTAAGAATCTCTGCATGACTTCTGCTCGTTTTGTAATTTTTCTTTACCTCTCAAGTACCAGCAATGTATTTTATCTTGCTGAAATAATGTTCCACTGACAGCTTTAGCACCATGCATTAACAAATATTAACAGTCTAGAGTACAATTAAAGCACTGTCACAGTCCCTCAATATTCTACCTAGACTGTAGATCACAGTTGACTAAAGTCTAGTCAAATTTCAGTAGAGAACTGAAAAAAATTATTCATTTCAAGAAAACCAATGCAAAAGTACACTGTTCTTAAAATAAGACATGCCAACACTGACAGAGGAAACAAAATTCTGAAAATACCATAGTTCACCTGATGTCATTTTTTTACTAACCGAGAAATAAATGTACTAAAATGTCTTAACAGACCTTATTGCTTTAGCAAGCATGGCAATATCTAGAGAGCAACATTTCTGGAAAAGGCATGTGAAAAGTAGAAACAGTGAATTGCATTGTACACTGGATTTCCTACTTGGCAGAAAAACACACAGCCACTACAATCCATTGCTCTCATCAGGCAGCTTTTGGGGTTCATTCCAATGGAGCTGCTGCCAGTAACTCTGCAAGATTGAAACCATTTAGCAGTGACTTTGATTATGTTGAAGTTATTGCACTAATAACTCACCCTCAGTGTGATTTGGGATAGCAGGTTTTACTTTAGAACTTCAGCTGATTGGAGACAGGCACCTGCTCTACTGTCACAGCTCATGTGACAAGCAGGAACCCAGAGGAGCACCAGGATGTTGCAAAAGCTTCTTTAACCACCTGGCCATCACATATTCAAAACGTTAATGTTTGCTGAAATGTAGCAGACATCAGCTGTTCTTCAGACTTAACAATTTCATATGATCCAAACACATTGCTATTATCAAAAGCCTCCTGTTTTCATGGCACCTCACTAGTTTTTTAACAAATCTAATAATGACCATATCAAAATGCAGAGACATTGCTTATTTCAAGCATTGCCTCCATTGGGAAAAACAAAACTGCAGTCCCTGATTTGTGACATTGAGGAGACAGGCAGCTTTAACAGCCACATGTGATGAAGGTGGGAGAGAGGCTGAAGAAAATCACCACATTCAGAAATTACAAGAGAAAGATGCAAAAGAGTTGAAGGATTTGGTTTGTGTTGTTTTGAGTTGGAAATTTGAAAAACTGCTGAAGCACTAAAAGAATACAGAAAAAAAATTAAGGTAATATCTTCATAATTTATGTTCCAATTCACCAGTGACTAATAATATAAATATGAGCATTATTTGTAATTGTTACAGGGAATCCTTGTAGAACAAAAGTTGCTTTACACTCCACTGTTCCATCTCCCACACTGCTTAGAATTCAACATACTTATGGCCAAAATTTGAGATAAAGTGTAATCTGTATGTAGGTACAAGCTTTATCTTCTTTTCTCTGAAATGTAACAATAGTTAGGTCAAGGAAATGCTACTTTAGAAGGGTTTTTTAATGCCTCTCTCTATTCATGCATACATATGTGTGTGTGTATATACAGACACAGACATTATTCATGTATGTGTATATATTTTATTTACATATATATATGATGTTTAGTAGAAAGCTCCCAAACATTTACCTTTGCAGTTTCCCATGTCTGGAATCTGATCTGACTAGTAACAACCTGTCGGCTTTAAATATTGGACTATTTGTCTCCCTGTGTCCAGTGCCTAAGATCTTGTTAATTACCTAAACTCCCTTTCTGTAGGTCTTGTTAATTACCCGTCTCCTGTCTCAGAGGACCTTGTTAATAACTTGCACAATCTCTCTAAAAAGGTCCTAATAACACATTAAAATTAAAGATGCTTTTCTTTTAGCACTTGTCAAGTGGTGTAAATTGAGAAATTTTCACATCAGTTTATTAGCCTGTAGTGTGGTGTCATGTATTTTCCTAAACAAAAACAATTTCAGAAAAACGAAGCTTTGGTTATGGCACAAAACAATCTTTGTTTTCCAGGAGCACCCTCAGTTTCTTTAACTGTGTTCAACACAAAAGCCACGTGGCTTCTGACTGCAAATTAACCTCCTGAGAGCCATGACAATTGCAGTAATTGTAAGAATGAGTGCAATTTAAGGCAATGTTAGGTAAAAGTTTCAAAACAGAGCATTGAGAAGTACAAAACCAAAAGTATTATTAGTAAATACTGGCTAAGAGCACTAGACATTGTTTCCTTAAAAATTCTTCATTGGCTGTATGATGCAAAACCTCTGGAACTAACAGATTTTGTAGTATTTGCAAAACCAGCATTTTTTGTTTCACTATGAGACTCCTGCATTTTTAAATTGTCATGGAATCAGCTTTTATATCTCCACTATGCCTGAAATAGACAATGGAACCCCCAATCTTAACATTTATGTAACACTGCAATATCATATCTATAAAAACATTTTAAAAATACTCATTTATCTACTCAGCATTTGCAGGAGATAAAGTATCATCCCTATTTTACAGATTTAGCCAAAGCCAGGGAACAAGCCTTTGCCAGATCAGAGATTAACAGAAATTAAGGCTCCACATTTTGTGATTTCCTGTCAATAAGTATTATATGCAAACCAAATTGGTTTTGTCTTGCTTTTCTAAAATACTTCTAAAACCTTATTGAAACAACAAAAATAAATATTAGCAATAAAAATAAATAATAATTTTCAAATAATCCTGGCATGCTTTTGGAAAAAAAAACAATCCTACAAGTGCTGCTGAACCACTTCTATAATTTTTGGATCAGCAGCTGAGCAACACGTGGAAGATGTACTTATTCTCATTCATTTAATTAGTAAGTAAGAGTAATTAGTGACAGAGCATGCAGACAGCCAGCTAAGCATTCAAGGATTCAGCAGCTCAGCCAGCTGATGTTATGAGCTGCTGTCCTCCACATTGTTACTGCTCAGTCAACATTACCAACCACAATTAATTAGGATGGACTTAAGCACGACCCAAAGTTCACCAAAGTCACTGAAAAGCCTCCCACTAAGGTTACAGATGTGGCTTCTTCAGCACTGAGAACGTGACATTCACACTACAAACATGAAGGAGCTGGGTTTGGTTGATTTTTTTTGAGGCTTGGGAAAGAGGGTTGCAATGGGTTGGGTTTTCCCTTGCACTTTGCTCTGTGTCCAGCCTGGTCCCACAGACTGGATGTTTTGTGGCTACAGTGTGCTCCTGGAATACATCCTCCAGCAGGATTTCACCAGATAGGAATCCAGCTCAGGATGTTCCATCACCCAAATCAAGGCTTAGCTAAGTGGGTTAAGTGGGACATCCACCAGCAAAACAAACACATGATCCAAAACAGAACACTGATTTTGGACACACCTTAATAAAAAATATACTGTGTGATTTACTAGCAGAAATGGGATTCATCCAAAAAGCTTAACAGCATGTTGAGTAAACAAGAAACAACCCAAAGACTAAATTCCCTGTCTACGCTCCCTGCACAGTGAATTTGTTAACCAGCCTCATTTATTTTGTGCCCACATATTCACACAAATTCTTTCTTCAGCATTATTGGTTCAAAAAAATTAAAAATGGATTCCATTTGATAAATCCTCCACAGATAAAAGGTAAACTTAACTGTAAACTTATTAAATATGTACATTTTGTATTAGTTTCTACTTCAAAAGAAAAAATTGTGTAAGATACATTTGAAAGTAAACTAAATCTAAAAGGTTTGCATAGAACATGATAATGGAACATATAAAAATCAAGAGCTTCTAACTAAACTTATTGCATGCCAGATATTATACCATAATAGCTGTCTCACAAAAAAGGTCAGAATGTTTATTATTTTTGGCTTTTTGAAAATAAAATAATATCTATTTGTCTTATCAAAAGTTTATGTTTACATAAAAGTCAAGATCTAGTAAAAGGGACTCTCATACAAAGATAGAAACAAATGACTAGAGTCCTTCTGAATGGGCACTGTGATGAGCTTTTTAATCACAAAACAAAGAAAAAAAGTCCATCATGATTACCATTAAGTTTTATATTTATCAAGATCTGCTGCATTCAAGAACTTCAAAAGATTTCACTACTTATATCTAGCATCTGCCTGAATACAGTGTTTCATTTTAAAAAAATTTAAATGCTATGCAATTTTAATTGTTATTTGAATTATTTATCTTTAAAGGAGCTTATTTAAATGGAAGTTTAACTTCTGACAAACCAAGCTACAACCTAACCTTACATTAATCCAGAGAAATAATTTATTAAAGAGAAAATATTCTAAGATTGTCTATAAACATGCTATTTAAGATACTAGGAACTGATGGGACTCAAAGAAGGCACTAAAAAGATAATTTGTTGAGGCAGGATGAGCTTCTAGCAACAAATTCTTTTCTACAGCAGTTTCCTAATTCACATCCATGATTAGTTTTGTTAAGAAAATTATTTAAGTTTAAATCAGGAGTGCATGGATTCTAACCAATGGAAAAAACTGAGCTGGGACACAATAAGATCCCTCTGTTCTAAGAGAACAATATTAAAAAAACTTCTTGTTTTTTTTTAAAGAAATTACTCTTGTGTCATTAATTAAGGAATTATTACACAGGGAAAGGTGAATTTTTAGAACCATGTTTTCCATTTAAAACAGTGATTGATTTTACAGCCTTTAGATTCCAGTTTGAAGCATTTTAATTTCAAATGCACTTTCTACCAAATTGAAGTCATTACATAGAAATGAATCATTACCTTGAAAAAGCAAGGACTGCTAATTTCTGGCATTTATACATATTAAAAAAAGCAAAGGAATGAAAGTTAATTAACTTCTTAAACATTTATCTATTGTGAACAGTATATGTGGGTGGCAGTGTACATAAATAAATATATATTTATTTATACATGTATAAAGAGAGACAGCCTATCTTTCTCACTAGCAAACAAAACCCAGGAAGGAAACTAACTGTGGGTTACACTTTTTCTTAAGGAAAACAAGTAAAGCATTGATAGACAAACAAAGATTAAAATGGATTATTTAAATCAAAGTTCCTTATCAGCCCTGGAACTTAATTCATTCTGCTCAAGACAGAAACTGCTGCCTTGTGCAACGATTTCAATACACAGAACTCAGCAAATCTGCAGCGAGTCAAATGAATTCAGGTGAGATAAGAGTTCATGTGGGTGCTCCCATTTAGAAACAGAATGTTCTTTAATTCTTTAACATATACAACCTAAATACTCTTTTTTTTTCCTTTCCCAAATAGTGACATCCACAGGATTTGTTTTCACTACTCCCATTTGCACCATTCTTAGTTATTATTCAGGTTCCTCTTCCCCTTACACTTGAAACCTTTCCCTCAGAACCTGACTTAGGGCAATGTAATGAATTAGTAATGAATGTTCAGTTAAAGCAGAAGACTTCAGGGAGAGCCCATTCTGAGGCACAAACAAGGTCTTCCACAAACACAAGTACCCATGAACCTTCACAGCACATATTAGTCATAAAAAAGTCACTTCAAAACAAAGTGGAAAACTATCAAATTATATAAAAAGTTCATAGCTTAGTTAGGAACAGGCAAGCACTGATACAAACGTGTATTAAGTACAAAGATGTGTTCCCCAACACTTCATATTTTCATATATATAACATGTTCAAGATATCAGATTGAAATACAGCAAAAACCTACCTTGAAGATGGCAACATGCTTGTAGGCTTGAAGTTTGCCATGAATGGATTAGTCGAGTCATAATCAAAACTCTCCTGATGAGCTTCTCCAAACGCACCCGGTGATTTCAAGTCAGTAGAACTCTCTGATCCCCCATTGCTAAGTTTATCTGACCTCCTGCTATCTTTTTTTCCAGTCACTCTTTCAAAAAGACTAACTTTCTCTTTTTTCTCTTTTTTAATTTCTTTTCTGATCTCGCCAGGTTTGGAAAACAGACTTATGTTTTGATCCCACGTTGCTGGGCTTTCTTCAAATGGATTCTTCTGTCTTGGCAGTGTAGCAAATTTTTGGGGTAACGAAGCACTCACGTTAAATGGGTCATTTTGCACTTCAAGTGCAGTTTCATCAACTGTGCTGTCAAGTTGGCTCATTTTAGAAGTATCAACACTTAATGTCCTTCTGTGTGGAGATTTTAGACTCCCTGCAAACAATCTGTCATTAGTACATTATCAATGAGACACTATATCACAGCTTATGACATGCAGAAAACCCATTTTAGCTTAGATCTAGAAGCTTTGCAATTGAGCCTCAGTTCAGAACACTGGTGAGCAACTAAGCTATTAAAAAAAAATTAACAGCTGTGGCCTTGATTTCATGTTTCAGAAATGTTTATGGATAGGCACCACAGGAAATGTTTGTTTCCTGCATGAAAACGAAGTTCTACAGAGAAGACAGCTATGACTGGTTGCCATTACAGAAAGAGACAATAGCATGTTGCTGCATAATAACTTTGAGCAACGCGAAGTATTTTCAGTTCTTTGTATAAATCAGGTTTAAAATTTGCTGATAGTTTTTGACTTTTTATTTAGACTTATTTCTCACAAGATGCTATTTTTCCTAGAGTCCCCTCTGGAATACAATATACTCTCAGATGAGGAAATAATAACAGAAAATGCTAGATTATCATAAATAATGAGCAATGTAAGTTATTTCTTATGCTCAGAAACAGTGATTATGAGTTACCAGCAATTAAAGAAAGCATAAAAAATAGTCCGGCAGTATCTCTTAACATTTTGGCCTTGTAAGTGCTTCATAAATTAAAGTAACAGATTCTGAATGCTCTAACAGCAGTGAGGTGTAACTGCAATGGTCATGAGACTTACTTACCCCCTTCATCCACCGAACCAAAGGACTCCAGCTGACGCCTGAAGAGATGGGTGTAGCCAGTGCTGGATTTCATTTTCTCTGAGGAGACGTGGGGTCCTGTTAGATCTGACATGGAGTGAGCTGAGGACAGCCGCTGAGGTCCCAAGAGGAAAGGTTTTTTTGGTTTTGATTTCATCTGCACTTCACCACTAGACACCTCTAGATTTGCATCAGGTATGTGAGTGCTTGGGATGATTGCAGAGGATGTGTCTGAAAACGTCCCATCGTTCTTCCGACCCTTCATTTTGTCTTTTAGTTTAGCAAACGGAGATTTGGTTTTGTCCTTCATTGACAAATCAAACATACTTGCTGTCATGTTATTCCTCATAAACTGAATATTGACATTTATTTCTCCTCTGTCTTTAGTTCTCTTCCCTTGTCTGGATTCTAGGGGAAACCACCTTAAAGGAGAGAGCAAATTAAGTTGTGTTTTCTGAAGGCTATCATTACACTCTGGTTAACTGGTTAATGCATCTGGCTAGAATAATTTAAAGTGTGAAAACCCAAATCCTATATCAAAGATTCAACCACTCCAGTACTGAAAAACTTCTTAGTTTATATTTGTTTTCTAAGAGAAAACTTAATAACTAAGCAAGAGGAAGCTCTTTACAGTGCTCACCTGTATCAAAATCAACTCTGAAAGCTGACCAAACATCACCAACGTTTAGGGCTTCCATCTGTTTATGAAGGAGATTTTTTACTTGATTATAAATACAGATACAATTTCTTTTCTTCTTTTTTCTGTATTTTTCAAGTGTCCTTTATTTAGTAGTGATGTATATTAATGTATTCTATGTGGCAACTACTTGACCTTTTCTCCTTGAATTTTGCTTAGGTTTACACACTAGCAAACATTTTCCCCTCTTTCCTTCCTTCTAAGCACTGGTTAAGATTTATGGCAACTGCAGAAACTCTGGCTAAGAAATATCTGAGAGCCCTGAACAGTGAGCTACCATTTCAATTCTGCAACTGCCTCCCCTCTGGATGCTGATAGTAACTCCACAAGCACAACTGTGAGCACGTAGGTGTATCCAACAGCATCCTCTCTTTTGCAGGTCACCAGCAGGATTAACTTCAGAAATATTTCCTTTGGAACCATGACATAAATCCCCACTGCTTGAAAAGAGATCAAAGGTGTGATCATCTGTTTCAAAAAGCCAAGTGTGCTTCTTTGCCAGGTCCAGCAAAAGCTTTATCATTATCCAAGTGTCTTATTCATTCCCTATTGTGCTCCATTGTCCCATGGAAGCATCTGCAGAATTATGGCTCAATCTTCCCTCCACAGCTTCACCTACATGAATGACCAACACACAATCCCTTCTCCACAACCATCACCAAGAGCCTTTCCCTATTTCAGAAGGTCACAAGAGCATATTTTAGATCCATCAGCTCCAAGGAAGTGCTCTAAATCCATTGTCAGGAGAAATCCATGTACACAGACTCACACAACAGTGCTTCACCACCAGTAACTTCTGAATTGGAGAGACTAAGAAATTAAACTGCCTATTAACACAGATACAAAATGGACTATACAGTTATTCAATCCTGCCAAATATAGAAAAAAGGTCAGAAAGGGAGAACAATAGCCCTCAATTTGTTTTCAGATTTCATAAATATATTTTAAAGGTGACAGCTGTAATCAAATTTTCAGGCAGAGATTACATGTTTTGAGTTAAGAAAATACTTCCAAAAGTAACACACCAAAGACATAACAAAAAGATAAAGAATATTATGCCTTTTTGTTGTTGTTATTGCTGTTGCTGCTTTGTGATGTTCACAAGATTTTATATGTCATACTAAAGCAAAATAATTTAAAAATATCAGACCTCCTCTGTTCTTGTCATGAACAATATGAATCCAGACAAGCAGACCCAGAAGCTCAAACCAGTAAAAGGATAATTAAATCTTCAGGAAAAAAATATTTTCTTCTGTTGTGAGGTAACTTCATTTATATACTCTAAATGAAATACAAAACCTGGAATATGTGTCTGAAGAAGATGGATCGTTTTTCCTTTTAGTTAATATTACTTCACTTCTTTGGTAACTGATTCCAGAAACAATTTAAGTCATCTATAGAGTTCTTACAGAAAACAAAAACAGAACCAAAAGTCAATTGCCTTTGTGCTACACAGTATTGCAGAAACTGGAAGACAAGATAGCCTACTTTCATTAAAACTCTTCTTTAAAAGAAAATATATTCACATATTCCCTTAAAAATAAATAAACAGTACACAGCCATAATGTGCAAGCCTCATTCAGACAGCTCCTGTGCAGATTAAAAAACTCAAACAAAAACCATCCTGGACCTGAGAAAGTCCTCCCATGGCTCCTCAGCCACACACTAAACATACACACCAGCACAAATAAGGCTTATGAGTATTTTAGGAAACATAGGAAGCAGAAAGGACTTGACTTTCTGACATTCAAATGTAATGGCTCAGCCTACACTGTAACACTTTTCCCCTTCATCTCACAGGGTTCAAAAACCAATACTCTGTCTCTGATAAACCTGGTGAATTTTTCTGTTTCTGCTTCTGAATGAGGGAAACCTTAAACTGATCCTCGACACTTGTTTTAGAACAAGAAGACATAAATTCACAAGCTTTTGCTATGGGGAAGAACGTCTTCTATTTTAAAAATTAATTTAACTCAATTACTGGCATTCTTATCACTCAATCAACAATGCTGTGCCATTGCCAGCACTCACCTGCTAAGGGCAAATGCCATGTACTATTTTGACATTTACTTCTTAAAGAGAAGCCCAAAACTAATAACATGCCTTCATAGCTTCTACATTTCTTTTTAAAGTATATCTTGAAGAACCTGATATTAAAAATAAGTTCAGCTGGGAAAACAAAGAAACTCTCCTTTCTCTAGGAAGACAACAGAAGGTCCTGCTGGAACCAGGTTCAACACTACTACTGATTCAAACAGAATTTAATCATAAACTCTTTCACTCCAGCAAAATTCCTCTGGTCTTCAGTGGAATTCCTATTTGAATGATTGCTAGACCAAATCTTTGTATGAAAGACAGATATTTAATTTTCATAGGCATTTCAAGGAGGTTTCTTTGTTACCTTGGAGAGTTTATCTTGTTTTACTTATAATGAAGGTTCCATATGCTTCAGCTCATAACAAGACAATATGAGAAGCAGACTCAAATCATGATTTTCTTCAAAATTCAAAGGCAACTAATTACTTTTTTAAACAGATGAGAACAAATGCAGGCAATGCATTTATGTGGAGCTGCACGTGAAGGAGCAACTAAGTCTGTAAATGTTTCTTATTAGAATCTGTTTCGACAACACATGGGCGTGAGCAGCAAATAGAAAAAACAGCTCTATACAGGAGAGAAGAAAGAATGGGGAAATGAAGTCCACTGTTTTCAGATAACAACATTTGGGTCCTAAAACACCAAATTCCACTATACTACTGCCAATTTAAAAAATTGAAATGTATTATAAAAGCCAATAAAACTTGCTATTTTGGTTTTGTTTACAGTACTTTTAGCCACAATAAATGCTCCATTTGTCAGGCTGCCATGAGCTTATTCTATAGAAAGCCTGTACAAAGTAGGAAAATAGCCAATAACATACATGAACAAAACAGGGTGGGTTTTATGAGAGCAGATGCCCTTTTACTTAATAACCAAATATTACATCCAGTCTTGCAGACAGTCTTTATTTAAACAGACCTTGTACAAAGTCTGGCAAATTTTCCCAACTTCAAAGGAAGCCCATTGCCTTTGGAATCACATTCATTCTTCTTGCTCTCACCTTCAAATGTTCTGTAGGGCAATGTCCTCCATACACCCTCTAATTTTGACTTTTTTCCTATGGCTTCCAGAAGAACAACCCTTGCTTCTTGTTCTCATCTGTTTTTCAGTGTGCTAATGGGCTTTGCCTGTCTTGCACAGGTTTCTGTTAATTTATACTTTTAACTATTCTATAAATTGCCACTCTGCATGAAGGTGCAAAGAGAAGCTCAACATGCAAGGCTAAGTAGGAAAAATCCTGCTGACCAGGCAGCCCTGAAAAGCTAAACCCCTATGTGAAGCAGCATGGCCACTTTCTACCCATGACAAAATTAGCTGATTTTGGCCACACAATTAGGGGTGGAAAAAGCAAATTCTCCTAACTTGTGCAGTCTCACCAGTAATGAACCCTTCACCTTGGAGAAAAGACAGGATGAAGGGAAAAACTGAAATAAACTACTATAAATGAGCAAGTTACAAGACTCTGGCCTATTTCATCTAAATAGCTAATGACCTACAGATCTTTCAGCTGTTTTTTTCCTCCCCTTTTCCATTTGCCCTCCAAATCTGCCAAAGAATCTGACACTTCCAAGTCTTATCCCTCTCTCTCCTCTGAAGAAGCATCACTCAGCCTGTTCTGCTCACCATGTAACAGTGAGCAGGATGGGCTGACAGCATGGGTAAGAAAAAGAGCTACCTAATTTCAATTACATTTTAATTATATGATTTGACAGCCTCCAAAAACACTGGGTAACTTATCTACCAATTTCAACAGGAATTAAATGTTCCAGCCAGCACATTCATCCTGTGCATGACAGATGATCTCCCGACTCTGTCTTCTGGACAGTGCCAAAGATGGAAAGTATTGAAGGAATTTTCCCATTTTCTGCTTCTCAAATACACCACTCTGCCTTTACTCTACCAGTAATTATCTGTTGAGTTGATCTAGTTTTGCTTTGTTTAAAAACCCAAAGAATTTTGTAAAATTTTTATTTCAAGTCACAAATTACTGAAGAAATTTTGCGAAAAGCCACATAATCACCAGAGCATCTGCCAAGGCTTCTGACCTTGATTTTACAGGCAAAAATCAGCAGCATGACCTGCTACACATTAATGAGAATTTTCTATACAGGCAGATACTTCGAAACCTACCCTTATAAAAGACCATCAGAATCTCACTGATAGAACATATCCATCAGCTGTCACAAAAATGAAGTTGATGACTCCTGTCAAGCCAGATTCACTGAAGAAACTTGCTTCACAAAAGCTCACTAGCACAAATGGCCACAGCTAATTGATAAAAAACAACATCCAAAGCCCAGAACTATCTGACATTTTCATTCAGCAGCGTATGCACTTTGAAAAATGAAGAAGTATATTTTGTGATAAATCATTCCAACACCACACTGAGAGGCTGCCCCAAAAGTCAATAAGCAGGAAAATTAAGGCAAGGGGCAGAGCATAGACTACATTGTGTATGAAGGGAAATTAAGAAGAAAACAAATTGTTTATTAAAGCAAGTGATGACACTCACAAAGATGAATACTCTTACTTTCTGGAAGCCAACTGAAATGAGATATTCAAAGCAGTTTCAAATAAATACTACAGAGTGACATTGTAACACCACAAAACATATGGGAACTGACAGCTATCACAACATCCTCACTACGGGGTTTGCTAACATCAATTGGAATCAAAGTCAGTAAAGTGCTCTTAGTTTACTTATTATTTTGGCTAAAGACTAATGGTGAATATTTCTATGTTAGAAACAAACTAACTGAAGGTATGAGAATTAAGGCCAGTTATTTGAGTTGAGTGTGTGCAACCATGTGTATGTGTGCACAGAAAATGGAGAAGCATTTCAATCCAGATGACACTTTGACTCAGAGTTATGACTGTTGAGAGGATATGCATGGATTTGTTGTCAAAATATAAATGCTGGGAATATTACTAAATAATTTGAAAATATCACTCTAAGTCCATAAAGCTACAGCAGGGCAAAACTTTGTTTTCTCCTGTAGCCGTCTCTCTCTTTTTTTTTTTTAATTTTACATTTAATGAGTAGTTACAAGACAATCCATATGGAATCTCCAGGCTGCCCTTTATTTCTGTGCCTTTAACAAATTTCTCAGTTACTACTCTTCCCACTTTTGACTTGAGTGGAACAAGGTTTTTCTCTTGCTTTAACCACAATAACTTTCTGTTACACCCTGCCATTTCCACTATTATTGAAGATCATCCCTTAAAATGCATTTTTCTTGTTGAAACCAAATTTAAGACTAAAAATGAGTAAATAATAGTGTGCTGTGTTTTGTAGAAATATTATTAAAATGGTTCCCACTCATTAACAAGCACTGAGCCCATATATTATCTATTTACTAGGGGTTTGCTTGTTCATAATTCCACATTCATTTGAAGCCTCCCTCTTGCTTATGCTGCTACAGATGAGAGAGAGGACAGAGCAGAGGCAGTTGAAGAGGGAGTTTATATCCAAGACAGAGGCTGCCAAGAAAGAATGCACATTAATTTGGAAAAAGTCACACCATTTGCATATCTTCCAGGAAGCTCAGAAGCACTAAAGTCAGTGCCTACACCACAAAGATACTGATCACGGTCAACCATGAGTTCTTTTTGTTTGCTTTCTGAGAAGCTGATTTTGACTCTTTTTTTTATGATCACTATAAGTCAAGAAGTATCTTTAGAAAAGGCCAAGTTTCCTTCACTGTATTATGCTCAAACAAGTTGTTTTTTTTTTTTAACAAGTGCTGCAATCTGTGTTTGTGTGTGGAGGGGAGTGCTGTTGAGGTATTAAAGACCCCAGGGAGAAGAGAAACTAAATCACAAGCAAAAGATGTCTCCTCCAACATTTCCATAAGAAATAATAACTCTACATCACCTGCCTCCTCAAATTTATAGCATTCCAAACAAGTGTTACATCTTAAATCAGCTGAAAATACAATAAAATGGGACGTCCAGGAAAGCTCATAAAGGACTGGACAATAAACAGAGTGGAATTAGAAAGTAACAAGGATGAAGCAAAAGCTGAGGAAATAAAGAACATCAGGAAAGTAAACAGCAATTTGTTCTTCTAGTGCTGTGTTCATTTAGCCCACAGGAGGAAAAAAATCTAAGTTCAGTCATTGTAAAAAACAAGTGAAAAATGCTGCAGTAAATTAAGACATGTCAGCAAATGAGTATTTTTTTTTATTCATGGTAACCCAAGAATTTGTTTTGATGCTATGCAATCAGACTATCAGCAGCATTAAGGCAACTGTGAATTATAACTGAATTGAAATTATTACAAGAAAGCATATATGCTTTAAAGCAATACTTTCATGGATCATAATTTGCATTTCAAATGGAAGAGTAGAAGAGGTATATTTATTTTGCAAGAGCAGACGGAAAAAATTGTCATGTATTTCTTAGGATGAATTTAAAAGCCACGCGATGTTATTGCAAAAATAAAAGTCATGTCAGAAATGTAGCATTTGAAAACTTATGCTAAATACACTTCCATTAAAGCAGTTTTTCCAAAGCCTTTTGAACTGTAGAAAAAACCTCAGTAAAACTTTTCAGCATCTGGAGTCTAGTTTTCAGCTCTGGAAAAAAGAGCAGAAGTAAAAAGTCCCTGTCCATTTCCAACTACAGCAGAGATATCAGAGACACAAATTTACGAACTTTCAGAGTACAATGGGCATTTCTGCACTAAGACAGAAAGAAAATGAACTGGGATCCTGCAGATGCTTTGGATGAAGTCTCTGGAAGAGATCTAGTGAGGGACCATCTGAGCCACAGCTGGATCTAACTGTTCCAGAAATTTTTACTTTTAAGAATTTGAAAAATCATCAGTTTCAGAAAGGAAAAGGACATCATACGATGCTGTGTACAAAATTTTCCCCATTAAGTTATAGTAAATAGACTACATTGTTTCATTAAGACTTGAGCCAGAGCAAGTTTCTTAGAACACAAGACAAATCCTATCATGAGGCCTCCGCCTGAAAACATATAGCAGGGAGTATTTGTCTTAAGATGTGACAAGTAACAAAAAAAGCTTCACAGGAAAAAAAAGAAAAAAGATTATTTTTCACTAACATGATGTTCCTGAGTCTGCAATGATTTTTGAAATTTATTTCTTCCAAATTATAAAATATTAAATTTAAAAAATATGTTAAAAGCCAAATGTCACACACTCCACGGTCTTCCTAGGAATTCAGAATCAGCTGGTAGCCTTCACTTCTCATACCTCCTTACTGAAAAAGCACTAGGGAATTGCTGACAGGGTTCAGCATTGTGCAGAATATTAAATATCTTTTTTGCAATACCCTGGTGACTCTTGAGTCTGTCTCTTACAGCACCATATGTACAGCTGTGTTGGAAAGAGGAAGCTATTAAATATATTAAAAAGTAGAAATATTACCAATAGACACTTCATCAAATAACTGGATCTCATTCATCCCCAAACAAAGCAAGAAATGTTAAGGTTACATCAACATAAGAAAATAACTCTGGATTTAATAACAGCACAAGCCTGTTGAACATATTTGAAAGTAAAAACATTGCTTAATAAAACAGATTAGTGTTCCTGAAACAATGAATATAGCTTTCAACCATCAGAGTGCTTTGGTAACAAAGACATTGGACTTGGTTTTGAAAGGTGCTGGGTGTCTCAGTTCCCATACCACAGTCACAGTTAGAAGGTCTTCAAGTCCAAATATATTACCCTTAGTTTACTGCCAACGTAGGACTAGGAATATTTTCTATCAAAAAGGATTTAATAAAAAGGGGAAAAAAAGAGCATTCTGTTTGAAATTGCATTCGTAAATCTACTCTTGAAAGTTTGCCCTCGTCCCACACACACATACAAATCTTGAATCCACATCTCCAACAAACGCTTAAAGGAGACAGCCAGGACACAGCCGCACGGCACAGGGGCACACAAAGCACACAACCACAAGAACCCAAAAACATCGAAACTTAGGAACTCAGCGTTACTTTAGTTCAAAAGTGACTTCCAGAAAGGACATGTTTGAGGTTTCTAAGCACCTCAAGCCACCAAGGGGAAAACTGGACTTTCAGTGGCTCCTTCCTCATAAGAATTTAAATCAGCATTAAGCGAGAATGCGCTGCCAAAAATCCCACTTGCCGCCCAGCCGCACTTTTACACTTACATAAGACTTTTACAAGTACGGCTGTTCGGCCCTAGAAGCCTAACACCCATCAACTTTTAATAAGATTTGCAATCTTAAATGCTCAAGTAACTTCTGAAGAAAGGACTTGGGCTGTTTGTAAAGCTTTCCCCATAGGCCCCCATCTTGTGCAGCAGAGCTCGCAGGCGGCGCGCGGCGCTCCCGGGGAGCCGCGGTGATTTCAGCTGCTCTGGGTGGAACTGCTTCACGGCCACATTGCAGGAGTTCCTCTCTCACACTTCAGAGAAAGAAATGAGCAAACAAAGAACACCTATGGAGCCCTGCTAAGCATAACTTCCTATAAAAATACTGCAGATCTCAATGTTTGTTTAACTATCACAAGGACTGTGTTACTTACCCCACTTAAAAATTTCTGGAATAACTTTGCAAGACTCCAGTACTACTTTTGCTAAAACTGGTGCAGGAGCCTATGTTTCTTCTTCTAAGGAAAACAAATTTTGTTACTCACAGTAATAATGGAATAATTTACATATTTTACTCCAGTTCCTGAACACATATTTCTATCTAGATTCACAGTTTTTACTTTTAGTAGCATTTCGCCCTCATTCATTTACCTTGTTCTTCACCTTGTTGCTAGGTGTTGCAACTAAGGCAGTTGACTACTGACTTGCAAGATAATTACAACTAATGATTCAAGAATTTTTAAGATACATAAGAGCAGTGAAACTTTTTGAATCAAGCGTTAACAGAAATTAAGACCCTAAGGCTACAGGCATTTACCATGTATTGCATCAAGATAACTGGTTTGTCCCTAAAAAGGCAAGCAATTAAAAAGTGTAATACTCCACACAGTGAACCCACAAGAGATTCTGCACAGACTTCTTCTTTTGTATCTTATGGTTTGTGAACATAGTGTTTTGCAAAAAATTCAGTTTACAAAAACAAACACCAGGGCAAAGAGAGCTTTGACTTGTCTTGGGTGCTCTTCAACCTTGGCCATGCATTTAACCAGGGCCAGTTTTTGAGGTGGTTTCAGCAGAAGCAGCTGTCTGACCAAGAAGCCCTGCCTGGTGTTAACCATACAGATTTCCACCTCCAGCTGCCAATGCTGCTGGAGGTTCAACCCCAGCATAGTCAGAGACTGTGCAAGACAAGCAATGCCAGTCTTTTAGTGGCTTGGACACAAACACCAGCACCTCACCACAGACCCACCATCACTATGGATACCAGACTTTAATTTTAACAGCTGAGATTTGGGCACAGGAGCCTTTGTACTCTACTGAAGAGACACTGGAGGAGGAAAGGCACCTGGAGTAGGAACTTTTTAACCACTGCAGAAAGATCTGTCAGAGTTCACACCTCACTGCCAACACAGAGCTCACTTGGAGGTCTCCCTGCTCTTCTAATTCAGCTTCTGTGGGACAAGTATACCTAAATCAAACCCAAAGCATGGAGTCATAGGCATGCCTGCAGTACTCTCACACCTACAGTCTGAGTTACACATACACATGGAGGATAAATTACACTGGTACCAAACACCTTTGTGCAACCATGTCCTGTCTTACTACAACAACTTTAGTCATTTAGTTGAAAAACTCAGAGAATTAGATAAGCACAGTTCAACTTAATAAACTGCTATGATGCTTTTTCTTTTTCTTTTTTTTTTAATTCCTTTTTTTTGCAGTCCAGTTCCTGAATTTCCCGGGAAACACAGTTTTATTTGACAAAGGCTTTTGTAGGCAGTGATGGAAGCTAGCACAAGAGCTGAAATTTCTCTTCAGTCTTCTCAGCTGAGGCCTGCTGTACAGTGTAGCCTGTGGGATCATGGCCTAGGTTTAATCAGGACAGCAAAGCACTGTACTGTTATGTTAAGCCTTCATTAAGTCACAGCTCATTGACCACTAAAACATAAATATAAAATATTTAAACACACGTGGTTGAAGCAACTGAAGGAAAACAATTTTAAAGAGAACACCACCATGTTTCAGGGCATCTGAGTCTCATGAATGGTTCAAACTGAGGTAGGAGATGAATGGGGGTATGGCCCTGTGCAGAATAAAGAGAAATGCTTAGAAAAACAGACTGTAATAAGTTCATGTTACACACAAGAGTTTGTCAGAAAAGTTAATGTTATTGATAGTCCTTCCCTGTGCACAGTAAGCACTTTGGTTACAGTAAACTTCTCTGGAAGAGGTCAGGCCACAAGGACATAACTGAATAGGTTAAGAGATTTGAACACAGAATCAATGAGAGAAACGTACTAATTTCATTTCAAAGTACATACGTTCATAATACCCAATGTCCCACCCTCCCCAAGTGCAGTTGTCAAAGGAATACAAATCATAATGACAAAAAAACCAACCATCACTTACTCTGTTTTCCGTCTTTGCTTGTCTTCAAATACATCATTCAGACTTATGGACACCTGTCCCAAAAACCTGTCCAGCCCCACCAGCGACCTGTGCATGACAATCAGGTACAGGATGTATTTTTCTGGATTCTCCTGCATGAGTAGTCCAGGCAGCTCGAAGGAGGCCTCTTCTTTCCAGATGGGATCCAGAGTCTTCTCAGCCACCGAGGTGGAGTACTTCTCCTTGCCCAGCTGGATGATGGTGTAGGCATCGTTGCTGCCATTTTTACCTTTTGGCTTCAGACCTTTGGCTTGAAGGACCGTAACTTGCACGTGAGTTGGGAACCACTTCTGGGCTTGCTCTGCCAACATCATCTCTGGAGATCGCAGCAGCAGCAACAAACGCAAAGTCTGTCAGTCCTCGAGTGACTGCGTAAGGGCACTTACGGCGGAGACACCTGTCAGGGGCTCGGCCGGTCCTTCCTCTAGCGCTGCTGGCCGCGGGTGGCCCTCACCAGCCCGCGGGTCCCCCCCTTCCCCGGCAGCCCCACCTGCGGCTCCATGGCCGGGGGCTGCCGGTCCCGCCGCAGCCCCGGCCCCGCCGCCCTCCCGCGCCCGGCCTGGCCCTGCCCGCCGCCGCCGCCGGCCCGGCCCCGCGCCGCCCCAGGGCATCCCCGGGCAGGGCCGCTCCGCCGCGGGGCCCCGCAGGCCGCCGGCGGCCTCCCCCTGCCCGCTGCCGGCGGGGGCTCGGTGTCGGGCTGCCCTCCCCGCCTCCGTCAGCGCGCCCGGCCCCGGCCCCGCCGCGGCCGCCTCAGCCTCTCGCCGCGCTGCCCCCGCCGCCGCCCGGCCTGACGGGCCGGCTCCGTCGCTTCCGCCTTCCCCATGCTGCCGAGAGGGCAGAGGGCAGGGTTCGCGCCTCGCTCCGTTCCCTCGCCGCCGCTCCGCGGCCGCCCGGGCAGCGCTGCCCGGCGCACCGAGCACCCCGCGGCAGCGGGGCCAGGCCGCGGCTCCCCGGGCGTGACGGAGCGCTGGGCTCCCGGGGCCCCCTCCCGGCTGAGATCCCCGGCCCGTTAATTAATTCATCGCTATTTTTGTTTCTGGAGCGGGCAGAGCTGGAGCTGCGGAGAGGAAGGAACCCGGCTAAAGGCGTCAGTTGTTGTTATTATTATTCAATATTAGGGGCTTGGGGGCGGCCATGGAGCGGTGCTGCTCTGGAACCCCTTGCTGACAAGCACTTCGGGAGCTTCTTTATTTTTCAGCCCCATCCACCCGCACTGGCAAATCTGTTGGATTTAAATGAGAGTGAAAATTACAAAATACTAAAAAATATTAATAAAAATATTATACAACATGTTTTGACGTCACATAATTTTGCTTGGAGACTGAAGGTGTTTACATGTGCACCTGTAAGTGCAGTCACAGGTATTAACATAGTTTCTAAAAATAAATAAATAAATAAATTAGGTTTGCAAGGCTGTGCATCCCACCCCTGCAAACCATAAAAAATAGGGAAACCAGCAGCCAGGTCAGATAGTGAGCAAAATAACCTTGGGAGACCTTTTCATACTGCTGAGACCTACAGGAAATTAAAATCTTAAAACTGGAGGCCTTTAGGGAGAGTAAAGTGTGATGCTGCCCACAATACCTAATGCCAAGCAAGTTATCATCCAGGGTCTGAAAAGGGAGTGTCATTAGCCTGAGCCCCAGCTCACGTCATCTCTGTACACAATTTTAATAAATACTTCATTGATGAAAACTGATGCTCAGTTTTTGGCTGGCAATGATAGCTGTCTGCATGCTGTGATACTTAACACAGAGCTGGCACTTCTTTGCTCTTCCACATTCTATATGATTTTTCTTCATAGGAAAATAGATGGCCCAGTTGGAAATGGTAACTTTAATACATGTTCTGGGATCATATTTAGGCAAAAATGAATTATCCAGGATGGTAGTTTCTGAAAGCGTTATAAATGCTATGGTTGTCTGCCTTGGTTTGTGATGCTGAGATATGAATGGTTAATTAAGGCTGCAGGTCAATTCTTTGGGATAAATCACCATCCCCCTCACCTGAGAACCCCTTCCCCTACTCTGCAGCTGTCATTCTTCCCCATCCTCAGGTGTCTTTCCCAAATGTTTCACAATGAAGGAGGAGCTGCTGTGCTTGGGCAAAGAGTCCCAAGTACTTCATGCTAGAAGAGCCAGAAGGGATTGTGGTGCCAGTGCTCTGCAGGAGACTTAGGCCATGGGGGAAAGCCACGGGGTTCTTCTTGGAAACCAGAGAGACTTATGTACATCCGAATATTTCTGAAATTAATTTTACCACAGACAAATTCTGTTATAGTAGAATAATCTTCACTGCATTAAATAGAAACCAAGCATGATGAACTCATCAAATCAAAACAAGAAATGAATTTTAGGTAGGCAGAATGTATTTATTTAATAAAAATTTAAGTCAAACATCATGTCTTGCATGCTGCTTCTTAGGAAAACTTTTATGAGTTTTTAAAACAGGCAGGTTTTGTGCTTTTTCCTTGCCTTTTATTGGTATTCTCTAATTTCTTATTATTGTCTCTTTCTAAACAGAAGCTGACTGGAATACATGTACACACAGCTGAACAGGGGAAGGTGAAGAACTTTTGTACTGCTGCAGACCATATATCAATGCAATACCCAATCTGCCTTTCCTGCTTTCAAAAATAAACAGATTATTAGTCCTCTACTCCTTATGTGCAATCTGGCATGTGAGAAGAGGAGTGTGGAACCTTTCCCCTTTCTCATGTTCCTCCTCTCTGTTCAGCTAGTGGAGCAGGCACTGGGGAGATGCCCCCTCAACTCCTCCCTCCCTGTGCCTGAAGGGAATTCTGCTCAAAGGTGCACCAGATATATTTTATTCCCTCTTACACCCCTCTAGGGTCAAGCTGAAAGCTGGCCTTTTGATTTTGTCCTCTTTAGAACAGGGTAATTGTCATCTTCTGGAATGTAACGTGGGATATAAACGACAAAATGTCTCAGAGAAATAATGATATCTCCAGCAACACAGTGTCCCCTGGCACTATGTTAGAGCATTAATCCAGAATGACTCAGATTTTCATTCACTAAGCCACCACGACTGCTCAGTGCCTGTATGCACTGTAGGTTTTGCTTGCCACTGTCCATGATTTAGTGAATTATTACATTAGAAAATCCATTTTATTTCCTATGCACCATTTTGGTTACAGGACTGCACCATTTATTCAGTGCACCATAGATATCCAATGTTGTTCTGTAATAATAATATTTTAAACTCACTGTTACTGCTGTATAATGTTTTCTGTCCAAGTCTACTCACTCTGAAGATGTCTCATCACAAATTTTCTAGTCCTTAGTTTCATTTAGAGGATTTTCAGCTCAAAACATTATATTTGGAGCTTGCAGTCAAATCTAGCTCCTTTGTATGCTACACTGTGGTAAAAAGGATTCTTCCAAGGTAAGTAGCTCCTGCAGTGTTCTGTGCCGTGTCCCTTTTCCCTGTTCTGCCACTCCCTGTGTACTGCTGGAGAAAGCTGAGAAAAGCAAGCCCAGAATTCTTGCTGATGAAGAAAAAGCCATCAAAGTGGGAATATGCGGCCTCAAGAAATTGTTTCTGCATTTCTAATTTGCAATAGCTGTCCTATATTCCTGCTGGCCACTCCAACTACTCCAACACCCCATCTCCTTGTAGATAGTGATGAGAGTGAGTTCAAAAAACAATTGTTATTCACAGAACAACAATGGATACCTATGGTATATTTAATACAGAACCCTAAAGCTCATGTGTGCCATCTATCTCTATTAAACGTTCTTCCAGTAATTTTTGACCCAAGAGATCAATATTGTGGTTTTTTAAAGAGGAAATTCCAAGAACTATGGTGGATTTTTTTCAATTTCAGTAATTTGTAATTCCCTCTCATTTCTCCCTCCTGAGCCTACAGTACATCTGATTAAACATGAGCCTTGATATTCTGGCTGCTCTTTCAAAAGAAAATGCAAGAAAATCTTTTTGCCTGTGCCACTGTGACAGTTCCACATTCTGCTTCTCATTTCCAGTTGTGTACTTGCTAAAGAGGATCAAAGCAGTTGTGTTTACACTGGTAAATTGTAGCAGGTAGTTTGGTGATTTAATTTCTCCCTGATTTCTGTTTATGAAGTAGGAAACATTTTGTTACTTTTTAATGAAAATGCCATCTTCTCTCCGGAATGATTTGCTGAATAATTCTTAGTTGGTAGATTGTGGGTGATGTGTTTGCTTTGAACATTACATTGCTGTGAGGAATAGGCTGGTTTTGTCTTGACATGTGACAAGCTTCTGCATTCTGCCTTGCTGAATAACTTTCAGGAGCTGTTGCAACTGTCCAGACTGTTTTTTTGGAAAGACTGTGCAATTTTTGAGACTGAACATTGTTGCCTGTTAGCTTTATCTTGGCTGTCATTATTTTTTCAATTAGTGACTTCTTCAGGAATTCAGTAGAATTAATTGACTGCAGAAATCAAATAGCTGGGCTCAAACTACTGTGAATTGGAAGGTTTTTCTCAAGCTACTGGTTTTGTCTGCTCACTTGGTTTGAGAAGAATTCATTGTGCCAGAAGTATTTTGATGTAATTATTAAAAGCTGGAACAGTATTAATGAAATTTCTGTTCTGACCCCAAATTTTGCAGCCCAAAATGTTCAAGGTTTGCTGAAGCTGGGTCACTGTCCTGCTCTGTGTGCTTTCTTTTACCTTTCACTTTCACTCTTGTGGAACATCTGCTCAGAAGGAGGAGACCTTTGGCCTCAGCACCAGGGCTGAATTTTCTCAGGTAGGTTTTGAAAGCCCTACAGACACCTCAGGGGTGCTGAGCTCTCAGGGACTGCCACTGCCAATTCTTCTGTGCTGTTCTGTCTAGCCAGCTCTGGGTTTATCTGCTTGGGATGCAGTCTGTGTCTGCCCTACCTCACTCTTCACCTGTCTTGCTTGCATTACTGCAAGGAATGGGATCATACAAGAAACAGCAAAGGAAATGTGTCTCTGAAAAGAGGAGTGGGGGCTCGAAAAGGCAAATGCCGTAGGATTGTCCATTGTTCTGATAGAAATCCAGCACTTCCAACCGGAAATCTGGAGTCACGGATGTGGAAGTCCTGTGTGCAATACCAGACTTCAAATAAATGCCAGGTACCACTAAGAGTGTTGGAAGCATCATCTTTTTTGTTCATTTTTAGCTGAACATGTTTCACAGCCTTTCAACACTCTCATCCATTGTGAAGTTCAAAGAGGCTTAAATGCTGTAAAACAGTCATCAAATGCTATAATTAAACTTGCCAGTCACCCAGATTTGACCCAAACTGCCTGTGTCTCAAGATGTTAGTCAGCTGTCTGGGTTAGATTTCAGTTCAGCCTTTTAAAAACATGAAAACACCTCGTTCTCAGCAGCTTCTGTGCTCTTCTGTCAAAGCCTCTCTATCATACAAACTCCTTCAACACTTCCAACCTGACATAGCCATGGGGTACACCCTGCCCCACACCTGGTAGAACTCAGACTGTCACCATCAATATCTCCACAAGGGACAGCACCAGTGACACAAAACTCTTTTAAAACTAAACTCAAAGGGCTAAATTCAAATTTGCTCTTGGCTCACCTAAAATTTCATGGAAACATTCAAACTGACCATTGGAGAAGTATCTGTTCAAAAATCATAGAAAAACAAACTGAGGCTCAAACTGAAGTGTTAAATTAGAAAGAAATTAGAAATTAGACTTAAATATAAACATTTTTTCTTGTTTTCAGCACATGTGCAATGATTGAACATCTTAAAGACCTTTTATACATTCGAAAGGGAAATAAGTAATATAGAGAGAATCAAGGATAAGTTTGTCATCTTTGCAGAGAATAATATTTTTTTGTGCTTGGCAGAACCTAAGAAACATTAGAAAAAGACAGCTTCAAAATGATGACCTTTCTGGTCTCTCAATGAATCAGAAGAAAAAAAAAAAAAATTTTTTTTATTATTGTTTGAGTAGAGGCTTCTTCAGAGGTATTTTCCCTGTGTTTAAATAACTCCTGCATTTATTCTCCCGGTCATTTATTCTTTATAGGTCTCCAAGGATCTCAGAGACCATTACCTCACAAATTCTCCAAAGTTATCAAATCCCTTAAGGAGAAACTTGGCAAATACCAGAAAATTATGTTCTGAAAAGAGTTCTTTGTGAGATAAGTTCTGAACTTCTCTAATTGTTTTCCCTCTCTAGGACCTCAAAGGGCTTTAAAGGACCCATACATTCAGCATCATTAGGTTTTCTGTATGAGGACAGACTAAATGGAATTATTTGTACGAAGATTAAATTGTTATATTTACATCATTTGTTTGTGCACCAAGTTAGCAGTCACATCAAGTGGTTAAAACTACTCCCCACCTTCAAGCATGGTGTACTCCTTTAAATGAATGTGTAAATGAGTCCTCACTGCAGTCTGGTCTTAACTAAAACAGCACACTTGAACTTGCTGCTCATTCCCAAGACTTTTTTCCCAGGCTTAGCTGCCCCCAAAATCTCTTCCCAGGGATTTTGTTCTAGCAGAGGACTGTCCTGTGTCTCTTCTCTTGTTGAAGGGTCTAATGGAATCCACCTGCAGCACTGAGGCAGCCGTGATTAATCTGCATTTAACCACAGGGTCTCAACACTTCCTGCATATTCAGAACAGGAGAATTCTTCTTCCCTGATGATACAAAAAAACCCCACACCCCAACCAACCAACGAGTTAGGAAGGAAGGAAGGAAGGAAGGAAGGAAGGAAGGAAGGAAGGAAGGAAGGAAGGAAGGAAGGAAGGAAGGAAGGAAGGAAGGAAGGAAGGAAGGAAGGAAGGAAGGAAGGAAGGAAGGAAGGAAGGAAGGAAGGGAGTTTGTTACACTTAGACTTAACATATTTCCTCTGAAGTCCAATGTACAGCAGGACATGAATTTTCTAACTCCTCACATGCCACGTTGCAGTGCTCGTACAAAGCCCAGAACAATACTTGGTGTTTTGGCAGAATTTTTTTCTCTTGCCAAGCTGGTGAATAATTCAGATTTTTATACCATCTTTCCTCCAAGCAATATCAATTTTAATTTGGCTTCAGCGAGGTCTTAACATAAATATGTGATTAGAGAAGGAATCTAACTTAAATTGCTGTGCTTAAGTTTTATGTGTGTTAAATGTATGTACTCCAAGCACTCTTCTCCAATGTTACTTAAAACCCTTGCATCTTTCAAGTGTGGTTTATTCTTAGAAAACTCAAGCTGCTCCTAGAATTCTGCTCCCAGTAAGAGACAAATTAGATAAAAACAACTTCTTGAGAGGAGAGAGCTTGCAGAGTTCTTGCAAGTAGACATGGAGTGCTGCTTAACAGCCTTCTATGCCCTTTTGGTAAGAATTATCCAATAACTAGTATGTAGCAGATAGAATTTCACTTTTCCAAAATGTCTGTAGTGCATCTTCTTCCTAACCCCAGAAGTTGGAAGGATTGTGAGGGCTCTGGGAATACTGCAGATTTATTTTGGCACTGCCTAGTGCTTTAAGCATCCTGGAAATCAGCACTGGCTATGTTCTCATAGTCTGGATGTAAATTAGCCATATGTGCATTAGAGGCATTATTTACAGATTGAATTGTGCAACTAACTATACTTAGGGCCTTAGATAAATTATTTCTATATTGGGTCCAATTTTTGCTGTCATTTACAGTAATATAAATCTAGGATCACTACACTGAAGTCAGTAGGGTAATTACTTTGAATTTTCTCCAGTGTGACAGAGAGCAGAATTTAGTTTCTGGTTATTATTTGCAGCTCTGAAGGCTTTTTCCCTACTCTTGAAATCTTCTGAGGCTCTTCTGTCACTTTGTCCACTCTAACTTCAGAATCATGCTCAGAAAATATACCTGCATGTGAAAACAAAGTGACACAGGCAGAGTTAGTTGGTTTTGGAGTCTGAGTAAATAAAAATGAGAACAGTTGCCTGGTGTTAAAAATCTCTTGTTGCTTTGCTTTTCATATTCTTTGTCTTTGCTTCCAAAAATTTTCAACCAGAGTTCTTTCTGGTTAAGCCTCACTAAAAAGTCTGTGTTAGGATATAAACATCACCCTGTGAGTCTCTTGACCACCACTTTAAGAGGTGCTTTAACAAAAGTGATTTGTAATGACACTGTATCTTCACAGTTTAAACCAATGAAGCATGGTCGGTTTCTGTTGATGTTTGACTGCATTGCCTATCTAAATGTGAAAAAGCAGTGAGTAACAGTAAAACTCTCTACAGCAGCTCTTTTGAAATTCCCATCAGCTATAAAGTTATGAAGTCAAAGATGGAGTATACTAGTCTCTATAGAAAGATAGAAACCATGCTAACACATCAGCAATTGTTCTCTAGAAACACTCTGGCTGATGCTGGTAGTGTGATTGTCCATATAAGAACACAGATGTCTCATCATCCAGCAACATATGATATTAAGGCATACCAATGTTGGATGCAACTTCGTAGCTGTGGTTCAAAAGCTCATGTTAGGGGAACACACTGGGATACTGGTTATATCTTTTTCAACTCAGTATTTCTAATGAGAAGAAGATGTCTGAATGTATTTTCTGTAAGTCATAATCATTTGAAAAAATGCATTAGCAGGCACAGGTCTCATAAGTGATTTTAAATCATCTCCATATTTTGTTTTCCTTCAGCTTCTCCTTTGTTTCTTTGCTGCTGCTGCTCAATCTCATTTTTTCTCTCCCCATATTACTGTAACAGCATGTCTGCCTTCATTTCTAGTGATAGAAAAGCCTGTGTGATTAAATACTTCACTTTGGCAATCAGATATTCTTGGTGTTTATTTATTGAAGGGTCTTTTGTGCAGCGTCCTGCCACTGCCTGGGTCCTTCCATTGCTAGTGACAGTACCAAGAGGTCACAGAAGCTGATAATTGCACCACTGCTGAGTTTGAGCAGCATGGTAATGGCTGGACAGTGCTGAGTGAAGAGGCACAAGAATAATATTACTGTGGAAATAACCTTTACTCAGCAAAACTCACAGGCAGTTGTAAATTCTAACTTAAATATCATCCCAGCCAAGATATGACTTCTCAGGGTCATCCCTGGAATTACTTCAACTGCAGAAACAGAGATTCACTTCAACATTTAAGTATCCAGCATATGTTTCCAAGTAAGACTTTTTTTATCCAGTGGCAAGCCTGAAATTTTAAGTGTGAGGAAAAAAGAGGCAGAGAGGTAAAAGAAAGATTAGAGCAGTTGGTTTGTGCATGGCACCAGGGGGATTGCACAAAGCAGATAACCTGGGTCCATTGTTATGTTTTCTACAGGAAAGCACAGGCAGGGAGGGAATCAGGATGGGAAGAGGGGGCAGCTCACCAAGCCAAGCATAGGTGACGTGGCTTCCCAGAGCACCAGTAAAAAGGAACTCTTCAAGGTAGTTTTACCTTGGTTCATATGCTGATGTTGGCTTTGCCTTAGTTCAGCTGAAGACTGACCTGCCCCAGCACATCCTTGGTCATGGGGATCATCATGGTTAACACAGTGTCCTGGCCAGGATGCCTCACCTGGGAAACCTGCACTGAGCCTCCTTCCCAGCTGTCCTTAGTCAAAGAAACATCCAGTCTTGACTGAGAAGCTTCTGGGGTGAAGTACCCATAATCCCTATGTAAAAGATAATCACAATTTGACCATTACCAGCTTCTAGGTCTTGATTCATTTTTATAGTTTAAATTATGGAGTCATTACACATTTTCTCCACATATAGCTATTAATATATTGATCAAGTCTTTTAACCTTTTTTCTGATAAAATAAACAGACTAGGCTGCAAACATCTATCCCTACAAGGCAGATATTCCAGATCTTGAAATCATTCTTTTCTGATCTATTTTTAATTTTCCATGGCTTCTTTGAAGTGTGAACACCAAGACTAGTCATGATATTCCAGTAGTTTTCCCACCAGCTCACACACAGCTGTACTTCTTGTGCCAGAATCCCTGGCCCAGTAATTCTGCTGCTAGCTTAGGTTTAGGAAATTCAATCTAGGGTATTAAAACACTTGCTATATATTTTCCCTGCATAATTGGAAAGCAGTGAGAGATCAAGCAATGGATCACATCTGCGGGGGGAGAAAAAAAAATTCCAATTCTCAAGTTAATTGTCCTGAAAAGTTTGGAGAAATTTACTGTAGAGATACTCTCCCATAGAGCAATCAAGTGCTGACTGTAAGTCTGTTTATGCTTTGGACACATCTGTATGGCAGCAGCATAAAGAGTGTGGCATGCTGTTTAATATCTGTCAGGCTTCTTTTTTAAACCACTTAATAAGCATGTATGTAAATTCTACGCAATAAAAAAGTTCTAACAACTAGAACAAGAATAACCTTTTATGTGGTGGCTCCCACCCTTAATCCCAGCTTCTACATGCCAGTTCCTCCCCCCACTTTCACATCCCCATTTCTTGACAGGTGCCAGAATGTTTCAGAATTTTCCTGCGGCTTCACCATGGGAACTGCCATTTCACCAGGAATGAATTTGACCCGCTGAGCAATAAAGCTGAGGCAAAACACTCACACTCCAGCCAGGATGGGGGAATTGCTTGTTTTTCTCTTGGCATGTTCTCCTCTGGCAATTTTTTTTTCACCAAGGAGCGTTCCATGTTCATTCAACCTTCCTCTAACTTCACCTTGAGAAAGAAACAGGGCTTTGAAAGTGTCGTTTTCCCAGCAACAGCTGCTGCTTTTAGCATCCAACAGTCTTTAAATCCATAGAAAGCTAGTTTATATGGACAGGGAAGCATTAAATGCTAGGAAATGAGGGTCTTTAGGTAACTATTCCAGATCTGCTATATCTGCAGTTACAGCAATTGGTGGTGTAGGTGGTGTTCTTTTACTGGCTTTTAATGAGACACATTTATTACTGCCTTGCGATAAACCAAAGTACAGCCATAAAAGTGACTTTCATTGAACATTTGTTTGAGTTCTGCCTGGGTCTTATAAAGCTTCATTTGTTCAAGACTTCAGTTTTTGCTTTGCATGCCTGCCACCTTTTTGGTAACAGCTGTTATCTCCTTCCCTAGCTGCACACAATAGGCTTCCCTTCCACGACACAACAGGAACTTGTTTCATGACCTGTGTGGGACAGAGTTGGGATTTGATCCTTCATCATCTGCAGAGATCCTTCATCATCTGCAGAGTATCCCAACCCCTCCATACAACCAGGCAGAATGTGGGTTTGAAACTGCTCATGTTTATTTGTTAAAATTTCACAACAGTTTGAAACACTTTCATTATGCAGGTTGGTAACAGAAGTGAAATTTTAGAACAGCATCAAATCCAGCAGTCTTTGTTCAGAGGACTGAAGACACATTGACCTGAGAGATCCTTGACAGACCCAAACCATGAGTGATAAAAATAAATGTGCTTTTTTTAGGTCCAGCAGTGAATTTAAAGCTTACGCATTTTCTTCATCTACTGGGCTAGTTCACATTTCACTAAATATAAGTTCCAATATTGCAGCTAAACTCTCTGGAAATACACTGCAAGAAATGTTCTTAACAATTCACCTTCGTAAGTTAATACCTATTAAAACCTAAAAATGAATTAGATTTGGAATTTCCTGGATTCTTGTGTTTGTCATGCAAATTTTCAGTGCTGTTCTTTTTATGATAATATGAAATAAAGTAGTTTCTTATAGTAACATTGTAAATCATTTGCTTTCTATTACATGCAGCTGGTTTTGTTACAGTAATGATTTTGTATGGGTGCACACTGCAGTGCATATTAAAGGCAATGAAACATTCTTTTTTTCAGGGCTCACATGCAATTGATGTTTGTGCAAATATAACCAGATAATGACAAAACAGTAATTTATTATAATATATTAACGAGATTGTTTTTTCTCTCTTCTCCCAAAATGCACCTTCTTCTAAGCTGCCCTTCCCCCCCACAGCAAATCCTTTTTTTCCCTCTTGTTTACAAAAACAACTCCCCACCCCTGCAGATGCAGATTAGAGTTTTTCAGCTCACTAGAGATCCAGAATCAAAATCTAAACCAGCTGCAGCTTTTACGCGGGTGTCTTACTTTAGCTTACTCAAAAGAACACAAGATGAACGGTAAGAATTAAATAAACCACAAATTATTTTGGGGACTGTCTGGTTTATATTAGAAGTAAACTTTTCACTGCTGGCTGTTGTTTCAAAACTATTGCCTCTATTTTTGATATTCATCCTTGGGATCTAACACAAACTATGTCTTACTAGTTTAATCCATTGTTAGGCCATGTTTAAATATCTTTTATTATAGTCATGTGCTATAAAATAGTTCTCACTGGAGTTTGCTGGCTCAAAGCCAAAGGGTAATACAGCTTCAAGTGGCACAGCGCAGCATTAAAAGAATTTTTTTCCTTTGGTGTTGGTACTTACTAATTTCACACCTTGAAAAGAGCCGAACTACATCAAAATGTGATGTATCTACTTTGAGTGCAGGGACTAGAAAAATAATATAGCACGAAAGGAGAGCAAAGAAAACATTTCAACTGTATCAACAGTATATTCATTTTGGTGCCTGATTAGCAATTTGTGTAATTCCTTGCTGTGGAGCCTAGAAATGATATACATAGCTTTTTCAAGCTTCTGCTTTTAGAAGTAACTTTGTTTATAACTTCCTGCAGCAGGACCACTTACAGGATTACAATGACCATTATTTAGATCATAGTTAACATTAAATTAAGTCATTTGTATTTAGAAAGATTTTTTTTTCCTCTTCTGAAATGATAATTGAATGAAGTGTGTTCAGCTCTGCCTCAGTATTTTTTTTTTCTCATGGAGAGCAATCATGCAAACACTACCAAGAAAGTGAATAAAGAATGATAATAATGCCTAATAATGTGGACCTTCAATTCTGCAAGCAGTTTGGCAAGAACAAATTGCTTCTCTGATACATTAAAAATATTTCCAGGTATGGACCAGGTTCCACTGGGGTGACCAAGGATTAGAACAAAAAATTTTCTACCATTATTTCATCACTGTAGTCTGCACCAGCAACTTCATCCTAGGGTATTGTGACATTTAGTTCTGTTGTTTCAAATGTTCATGGGGAAAACACGCCCAGAAAGGAAGGAAAGAGACTTTTAGGAGCAGTTAACCTCTGCAGCTTCCAGGGAGAGCACTAACATTCAATATATGCCAAACCCAGCCCATTAGGTTGAATAATGAGTGAGTATATCTGAAACTTTGTACCAGACAAGATGAAAACAGATTGGGCAGGCTATTGTACCACACTTTATTACCTAGTGAAATGTAATTTGATCCATTTGCAGGAGGAAGAACCAGAGATGCTTGTTTCAGAATTCAATTGTTCCAGAAAGATGTAAGCACCCCGGTGTTGTTATTTTTATATCGATTTTTATGAAACACGTGTAGTTACATTTTTACAAGGCAGGAGGTTCTCTTAATGATGGCAGCAAGACAAGCAGTCAAATGTTAGGGGGCTGAGTGCATTCCTCTGTCAGATGACAGAGGGCAAGAATATATAGTTTAACTCCAGTCTTACAGGAGTAAAACCAGAACCAGACACTCAACCCCAGTCAAGTTGCAGTCAGGTTGGTTCCTGGAGAGGTGACTTTCTGATATCCCTTCAATCTCCCACTCCCCAGGTGGGGATGTTTGATAAAATGAATTTACAGACAAAAGCTTGGGCTAGATTCAGCACACAGAACCTTTAGTGGTGGAATTTCAGCTTTGTGTATGAATTAGGCTGTTGATCTCAAGGTGTGGTGCTCTCTGCTGTGATTTAGGGATTTTTGCATATTGATTTTATTTTTGAAAGTGAGAATAACTTTGAATTTTGGTCCTGCATGCCTGAATTTGCAATAAGCATGCTAGCTAAAAATTATGCTTATATCTTTAAAAGGGAAATAGAATTTCATTAGCATAACTTCCTTTCTTTTTTTTTTTTTTTTACCCTGAGACCATCCTGAGTTGAAATTAAGAAGAAAAAAAAAAATAAATACACTCTCAGAGAAAAAAAAAAAATAATAATAGAAAAAGAAGGAAATGTTCCTGAACTTGGCTATTACATAAATCACAGCAGAAATGCTGTTGAGCCAGGCATTGTTGTGTTTGGGAAAGAAGACATTAAGCCAATATCAAATGAGACATATATATTTGGATATAAAACTCAGTTTCCTGCATACCTTTGGAAAGAATAACCCCAAATGTCACACTCCATTATTATTATGGAAATATTTGATGTGAAACAATAGACTATAAATAAATTAACCCAGGAAATCACACAGGTACCCAGTTGTTTTAGACTATCACTGTATATAGAAGGTGCATGTGCAAATGGACCTTTCAATTTTTTGATATCCAGTCATAGCTACTGGTGCTTTTCTTTTGTATTTCTCTTTCAACATCAGAAGACATTCTGCTTTTTTAGGAAGCCCCTTCTGAGAGTGTGTGGAAAGTATCAGCAACTTCACAGATTGAGGTTTTTTCATTCACCTTTCTGTGTTGGTTTCTTTTTCTTTTGTTTAAAAACTGTGACCTTTTTTTTTTTGTTTAAATTTCTTGGATACAGACTCTGCAGAGACTCCAGAAATGTCTAAACTCATATTAACTGACACACCTTTTAAAAATTTTATTTCTTTTTCAACAACATGATATCTGTGCCATCTTTTGAAGCGACTCTTTCAAACACTGATCTCATATTGTCAACAGCAACCCTGTCCCTCCAGTAGGCTTAACCTCTTCTCACTATTTCTGATTTTATATAGTCCTGTCTTGTCCCTAAAAGAATAATCCAGATCTGAATTTCTTCACCTCTACTTGGATATTGTCCTGTCTGGTTCTCCTTCCATCACTTTCTCCATTCCTTCCTATAGAAGACCTCCTGCTTTCATCCAGCTCCTTTTTCCTTTGTGTTTATAACAGACAGTGCTACCTTTTCCCTCTGGTCCCAGTTGCTGCAGTAACCTGGGCATGAAAGCCACATTTTTACTCAAGCTTTTTTTTACTCCTGCATTTTTACTCGAGCTTTTTTTGCTGGGTTTTGGCTCAGTGCAGACTTCTCAAGCCAAGAGCAATCCCATTTTGCAGTTTACAACAAGCAGTGCTGCTGTTTCCACTGGGAGCTGCTGGAAACATCATCTGCCCCTGCAGCCCAGGCTCCAAAACCAGCCTGAAAGCTGCAGCTGGAGGTTGGCATCCCTTCTTCCCCCACTGCAGCTCTCAGAGGTCACTGATATTTTACTGAAATTTTAATGCTTGACATGATGCCTCATGAAGGTTATGAGAATATTCAATCCTGGACATAACAGGGAGTGACCACAGCTGCAAAATTCAGGAGGGGATGCAGAGCCACAGGCTGGCAGAGGAATATCCAGAACAGGGCTTTGGTTCACACCCATTCCCAGTGCACAACATTTGTATGGAGAGACTCTTCAAAGCTCTTTGAAATGTGTCTGAATGGATGAAGAGATTCCAATGGTTTAAACACGTTTGAAAATCCCAGATGCAGAGCAATTGTGGTGCATTACACCTATCACTTCCCCACTTCCTTGTTTTTTCAGTCTGCTTTAAATGAAGAAGCATCTGAAATCCATAAATTTTATTTCTCTATCCTCATCTGAACACTACTGTGGATGCCATTAAAATACCCATACATTGGAAACCTCAAGAAACATATCTGTATAGTATGTTTAAGAATTTGTCATGTTGCAGTAGTGGATAGAGGCAGGAAAACGAAAATCATTCTTTAGAATCATGTAATTATATTGAAAATAACTTTACCTGTGGTGAAGTAGTAGTGCAGATTTTTCTTTCATTGGCACAAACACGCCAGCTAAATATGTATATTAAGTAAATATTGTTTTGAATCAGAAATCTGTCCTATTTTTTGTTACCTTCTTATTTAGAAGATATCAACTGTCTTTGCACAAGAGTTGTTTTACTTGTCCTGTCCCCAGAAGCTGAGTGTTCTTGTGAACTGATCTTTCCAGAGTGATTCTGTATGTGGGCTGGTCACAGCTGCTGAAATCAGGCATAAAAGAGACTGTTACCCTAAAAGGAATAGAAAGATCTAAATCTGCTAACTTCTGCTGTCCAAGGAGAAAAAAAATAATAATTATCAGAAGATGTCCTTCTCCTGTATTTCCTGAGCAGAAATGGATACAGAGACAATAGACAGGTGATATTACACCCTAGAGCCAGATCTGGGGACACTTATCAAGCTAAATCAATCCTTTGCTCACACAATCATCTCAGTTTGTTCTGTCCTGAGGGAGACAGCATTCAAAAAAATAATCATGGGATCTTTATTCAATAATCTGCCTTTTACAGTGATACAGGATTTTTAGGGCAATTGATGAATGGAAAAACAACAACAAAAAAAAGGCACAAAGAAACAGCAACAATTAAGAGTTTATAAAATATTAGACTCTGCAGAAGCTTCACCCTGGGCATGAAGGAAGCAATAACCTGGGAAGAGTTGGCCCTCTGGACAGAGCACAGCAGAAGGTTTCTGGAAACAGAGGCCATGCCTGTAGATAGTATCTGAGTTTTATCTACATAGCAGATAACTTTACAACTCACCTGCAGCAGTCATTGTTAAGGGTCAGACAAACTCGTAGCTCATAGTGGGAAAAAACCCCAAGCACCCTGCCCAGCCCAGCACGAGATAAACACATCTGATAGACATATGGACAGGAGGGTGATCTGGAAGTTAGCTCTTCACAGCACGGGGATAAAAACAACTTCCAGATGAAATCACAGGTGTTCATCAAATTCTTTTTTAAAACACCCCAAAATCTTTTTAAAAAGCACCAAAGTGAGGTTCTTAGCCCTGTCCAAATAAGGAAGAACATCTTGTGGTGTCAGGACAGTAGAGCATGGAAGGGGAAGGAGCTGTGAAGTGAGCAAGACTAATGGGTTAATTAGCATTATCCCTATCTGCAGTGGAAAGCTTCTCTCTTTACTGAGCCATGCTGGAGATTATTTGAATGACAACAGTGCTTAACCTGGCACATCCTGGAGACAGTATGAGAGGCTGGATAAAACACTGCCCTCCATGCCATGGAACAGAGTTATTTGTTCCTCAGTTATTTGGTTCCTGTTCTGGCTATGGGTAGATTTCCCCCCAATCACAAACTCTGCCTGGTTATCATGGCCGTAGCCACTCTGGGGATTTAGTTCACAGAATTCACAGAATCACTGGGTTGGAAGAGACCTTCAAGATCATCAAGTCCAACCCATGCCCTAACACCTCAACTAGACCATGGCTCCAAGTGCCACATCCAGCCTTTTTTTAAACTCATCCAGGGATGGCGACTCCACCACCTCCCAGGGCAGACCATTCCAGTACTTCATCACTCTTTCCATAAAAAACTTCTTCCTAATATCCAACCTTTATCTCCCCTGGTGCAGCTTGAGGCTGTGTCCCCTCATTCTGTTGTACTGGTAGAGCACATCACGATTGTTTAGAGCTGAAGATTCCCCAGGTGAAGCAAATGGGACTGCTGAAAACATTAGGTGGGGCAGAGCAGTGTTAATGCTGAGAGCATAGAGTGCAGCTTTGGCTTTGCTGCTTGAACTGCTATGGCACAGTCAGTGTGGTATAATTTGAATCTTAGACCTCGTTTTACAGTAGCTTTGGCTCTGCCATCTCTGAGGAGCAGATCAAGGCATCCTGAGAGCAATGAGCCCTCTTCCTGCTATCCATTCAGTTTAAATAGTTTCTTTGTGCAGTTGCCTCACCTGAATTTTATTTCTGAGGAGCTGCTGGTAGTTTTCAAGGTGATTTACCAATGGCCCAGTGATATGAGAGCAGATGGGGATGTGATCATCTCATGGTCGCCCTAGGGTCCCTTTGTTGGCCACAGGTAGCTGATAGCTGGGTGTAATGGCTTTGTGTGCTCTGCAGTGCACTGTCCCATCAGGGAGCTCGTCCCCCTACAAATGGCAGAGCTCCTGCTCGCTGACCTCTGCTGCAGATCTTTGCAGTACATCAAAAAGATTAATGGTGCTAGTTGGTAGTTTCAAGACCCAGCTCTCCAAATAAAAGATATTTTTTAATTACTGTCCAACCCTATTAGGCAGAGGATTGTCTAACATGTGTTTCCTTTTAGGGATGAACTGCCCCAATGGCAGTCGCAGAGCACTTTTGCATAACTCTTTCCCCCTCCCCCTGGCCCTATCCTTGTGCTGATGTGTGAACGTGCAGACATCCTGCTAATGGCTTGGATATGCTTAATCTTAAAAAGCAATTTTGAGGACGGGGTTGCTCTTTGCTACATCCCTGGGGGGGCTGTTTCCCGAGAGCAGACAGCGCTGCCAAGTCATTTTGGGATCTTAACTCCTTACTGCCAGGTCTGATTTCCCTTCAAAGATAAAACTCTCTCCCTTTACCTCACCAAGTACCATCCTGTTTTGACTCAAAGGGTTTGTTTTATTTTCTGGTTGGGTTCACATCAGTTTTATCCATATTTTTATCCTTTGATGAGGGTCTAATCACTTAAGAGAGGTTCACAAGCATCTGCAGCAACAAATTGGCATTTATGTTTTAGGGCACTTTCCAGTATTATCTGAGGTCACAGTGTTAGGACAGTGAAATCCATTTCTTTTCCCTAATGGGTTATTTCTTGAATTCAAGCAATAGTTTTCATGTGGACAGAAACGTTTGAAAAGGTCTCTGCCAAGCAAAGCTTCACTCACTGGCATTTAGCCTTCCATTAAACTGGAATGGGTCCTTCAGCCTTTACCTGTAGGAGGGATTTGGAGCCCTTCAAGCAGACTTAGATTACCTGGATAATTACAGGTTTTCCAAATGTGAGATGGTTTAGGATCAGATCCATCATTTCCAGTGAGTAGGGTTTGCAGGGTGAAATATTCAGCTTCACTACAGAAATTATCTGGTCTTCTGCTTTCTTTGCTATCCAGCCCTGCTGCTGGTCAAGCAGAAACGTTCCACTGTTCAAATACCTGGCAACAACTATTTAATTTGACAATTTGTAGATGGTATTCCTGTATTACCCTTTAGGACCTTAATAATAGGTTTTTCTTTAGTGAAGCATTAAAACATTAAAGGCCATAAATTCCACAGTCACCTGTATCCATTTATTGCTAATTTATTATGGAACATATCATAAAACTTTGCTTGACATATAGGCCTCTTCATAACTATAAATCTTTTTTCAACTGTTTAGATAACTTATGCTTAAGTTCAAGGAAAGACCTCTATGAACAAATATTTTAAACATCTATTTATTATGCAACACTAATACGTACAAACTATGTGGCAAATACTGAGAAATATTACTCTATAGTCAGATTTATTACTTCAAGCTTTTGGTGGATATATCTATTATAAAAATAAAATAAAAACTTTGTGTCAAGTATCTGCTTTATTAAAAGGTTTAAGAGCTCTGACTGAATAGAGCTGTTATTGCAATTAACATCAAATATATAAATGCTTCTCTTCAGATTAAGTTTGCCATTTGTAACCTGGAACTGCAGAAAGGATTGTAAGTGTGTTTCACAGAGGAGAGCAAAACCAAAAGTTATCTGACTTGGTAATTCTATATCAAAATAATATCAATAATATCATTGTTGCTACAGAGCTTGACCTTGTTCTCATGAAGCCGTTTTTAAAATCTCAGTGATGCTGGCTCATATATATGTATATAGAAATAATTTGGGCATTTAATTTATTCTTATCTCAAATATTGCTTGGGATTGGCACTGTTTATATTTGTTGCTTTTAAATTACTTGCTGTTGTTTCATATGCAAAAAAGAAAACATTTTCTTCCTTGTGGTGTATAAATTCGAGTTGCTTGGATAAACCAAAGCACCATTCTACAAAATGCTACTCTTGGTTTTTTTTTCCCTTTAACATTTTTACCCTGGCTGAATTATTAGCATATGTATTTGCTAATCATACTTATGCATTATTAGCATATGTAGTAAAGTAATTTGTTTTAGCAGCAGTGCACGTGCATACACCCAGACAGCTTCTTTAGGAAGAAGTTGGTTTGTAAAAATACTATTTGGGTGCCTCATTAAAAGGCTCTGTTTCATTAGTTCTTTTCCTGCAAGTGAGTTTGTTTGCACATGGAAGGTCATTTTTATTTTTGAAACAAATTCCCCTCCTAGTGCTCTCCCCATCAGTTCAGCTCGGTGTGTGTTTGCAAATGCTCTGTGGCCTCAGGATTTTCTTATAAATTGTTAAACTATATGACCAAAATCACAGTGTAGGGCCAAAACTGTGCAGCAAGCACAACTCTTAATTGGGATATTAAAGTCAGAAAAAAGGGATGGAAATCTTCTACAATCTACTAAATGCTACTCTTTAAAATGAGCTTGTTCATAGCAAACTAATTAAAACTGTGCAGATTTTTTGTGTACTTGAGAAAACCCAAACCCAGCTTATTTAACACAATCACAACATCATTAGCATGCAAATGAAAGTAAAGCAACTGATTCATCCAACATGTACACTAATTGTTCACCAGTTTTCTGTTGGCTTCATCCCTGGATCTGTTCAGGATTGTTTCTTGGGACAGGACAGGGAGGATTAATGCTACATGACCATTCTATCCAGCCAAGTAGGGAAGAGGATCAATTGTCTGTTGCTGCTTTGGCCCTGTCTGAATCTCCCAGTCACAATTGCTGATTCCTGCTTTCAGAATATTTCTATATTTCCCCCTCCCACATTTTCTCTCTTCCCTCTCCTTAGTCTCTTTTCCTTATCCTTTTTGCCAATCTTTTTCCTCCCACTCTCCCCATGCACCTTCTCCATTGGAGAGAGCTCTTACAGTCTTTATTCCTGCATTATCCTTAGTGCAAGAAAATCAGCAACTACTGTTTGATAGACTTTTTGTTACCCAGATTCTTTTTCTGGGGTTTATGTGTTTATGTAAGTATTCATATTTTTGAACTTGCTGAGAAAAATAACAAACTCATGTAAAAATAGTGAATCAATGTAAAAACCTGGTCAAGAGAAAAATGCTAGCAATTTGTAGGCTTGAACAAATCAAATAGCTTTTGATTATATAGCAGACATCATTGTAATATTCTTATGGGCTCTGTGTGTCTTTGCAACAAACTCCCAGCACATCTCTAAATTCCACAGTTCCACAGTAAACAACCTTTTATATAACTTCCTGAAAGTTGACCCTGATGGATTGCAATTAATTATATTGCTGATATCTGACAAAATAAGCAACTTTCCCAGTTATTTATGGTCTTAGATTTCACTCAACTACATAATACAATGTCTCTTTAAACACTGTCAGGTGCTGTGAAAATTATCAGCCTCGAGCAGTGAAGCCTAGGGAACAAGACAAGGTTTAAAACTGATACCATGAGTTTCAGTTGCTGATACAATCTTACCACAATAAAAGAATTACCTTTAATAAATATATTCCGGGACAGCCTGTGATGGGACTCAAGGAGCCAATTAAGTGTTGTATTCAAATGCTTTGTTTTCCTCTGCAGAGAAACTCCTGGGCCAGTCTCCCTTCTGGCACAAGTCTGCTTAAGTCAACAAATGGAGTTACACCCGAGATGAATTTGCCGTGCTATGTTTTTCTAAAAGATTAGGGGTCATTTGAAAAGCTGTAAATAAACCTTTCAAATTCTTTAAGGCAAAAAGAAACAAATCTCCAAGAGGAAGAGAAAGACAAAAAAAAAAAAAAAAAAAAAAAAAAAAAAGGGGAAAGAAAAAAAGATTTATTCTGCTTTCCCAGAACTGCAAGTTTCCAGGTGTTCACCTTTTGATCTGGCTACAGGCAATGATTTTCTGAAGTGGTTTCTGATGGTGCCTGACATCATTTATGGCACTCCTGAACAATCTTGTAATGTGCTAAACTACACAAAATTAAGTGAGTTAGTGGCTAGCTAAAAGCAGCAAAAGGGCCACGGATATCACATGCACTTTGCTACTTCCAGCATGTGTAGCTTTGAAGCAGCATTATTTCTTTGATTTGATAATGAGAATGAAATAATCACTGGTCTTAATTATTAATAGTACAGTAGGGTGACAGGCATTTGGGTTCTCAGTGTTCAGTGCTGCACAAACACAGGGGGAAAAAACAAACATGTTTTTCCTAATAATTTACAGCCCTGCTTAAGGCAAAACATAGCAATGGAGGCAGCAAACCATGGGGAGGAAAAAGATGAGTGCTGTGAGCCTACATTAAACCAGCAGAGTGTTGTGTATGGTTGGACAGCCTGTGTTTGATTTAGTTTTTTATATATATCTTATTCCCAGTCTGTAACTAAAGATAGAAGAATCCTTGCCATGAGCAGAACTGGGCTCAGCTGGCAGATGCTGCACCACTGAACCAGTGGGAATTTTGCTGTTTATTTTCATGGTGATACCAATGATGCTGTTGAGTTTCAGGCAAGCAGGACAGCAGTTACCTCTGCAGGACTTAGGGGGGAAATCAAACTCAAAATGGGTCAAGAGTCAAAACTGGCACAGTTGGTCACCTCTGGCAAGTCAAAGCCATTCACTCAGCTTCACTTTTTTCCACAATAACTGCAGTTTATTCCTTTTACTCCAACAAGTTGCTGTCAGAGAAGAAATTTTCTGTTGTGCCCAAGGAGAGAAACTGTTGGCAGTGGATTTAACCTCAGCATCTCTAGGTTTTTTTAATTGTTTTAGCTCGGATGAGCTCAACTTAGTGAGCTCTGTAGAGAAGGGAACTGAACACCTGAGTGCTGGAGTGTGGTGGGAGCAGAGGGCAGATCAGATCTGGAAAACCTGAGGATATGATCTATAACTTCTTTTAGATGGAATTTGCTCAGAGCTAAAGGTGTCTCATGCAGATTTGCTGTTGTCCAGGCAAAGGATGATAAAGAAATGTGATTATCTTGTCTCCCAGTGTGGTTGTCAACACGTGGGATGTGTTTCCCTCTGTGAGACACAGAAATCTGTGCAGTGCTTCAGTACCCAGTGCAGAAATGAGAGTCCAATGCTGCAGTTTTGCCTTTTAGAAGTATTTAATCTGTAAATAACTAATTAGCAGTCTTGCAGAATTTGTCATTTCCAATGTTGATTCTAAGGGTTGAATTTGTTAATGACATTTTAAATTCTTATTTTATGCCAACAAAGACTGTGAACGCTTAGCCAAATTAATAGAATTTGCATTGACAATGAAATCTCTTCTCTCACTGCAGAAAAACTAAAAAGAGAAATGTATCTTTGAGATCCTACCGTGATTTTGGTAAGTCTTTTCCAAGTGCTTATTCTGCAAATCACTAGATTAATACCATTTAGAAAGATCAGGCAAATGAAGCTGCAATTAAGAGAATTAGTTAAATCCATTATAGACTGCTGGCCTTGCTCTCCAACTCAGGAAGGATTAAGCACCACACCCAAAGTCTGTTTGATCCTATCTTCAGGGCACTATTTATTAATTACACTTAATTATTCATGGCAAACCCCAAAATGAAGCAGTTGAACATTAATCCAGCTGTTACCTTTCCCTCAATTCATGGGCTTCTTTGGGATGCTTTTCCTCCTCATCTTGACTTTTCCACCCTTAACTTTACAGAGTGTTTCTCCAAGAGCCCTTTGCTGCAGGAGCAGTCTCATTTCTATAAGATGTCAGTCCTGGTCACTTATCAGTGCTAAATCCAAAAGCACATTGTCAGGAATTATGGAAACAGAATATTTATGCTGACTGGTGGGTTCTGTGACCTGGAATTCTGCAGGAATTTGTGGGGAGGTTGCATCCTGGTGAGAGGAGTCAGCTCCCAAGCTCACTAAAACAGCCCTTCAGAAAAACAACTCAAAGGAACATCAGCTCTCTAGGATTCATTTCCAACCAAAGTTTCTATTTCAGAACTCAGTTTCTATTTTCAACAACTCTTCCTCCAGTCCCTCTCTCCTGTAGCCCATGGCTGGCACATGTAACCAGCTCACAACTGCATTTTATTTGGAGCAGGGCTGTGGAATCACTGACACTTTTAAGAAGTAAACATGGGATACCCCAAAGGTTATTTCTCCTCTCCAACAAGAATCCAACAAGATTTTGTTGCTCAAAGGCAAAGCAAAGCACAGGCAGCCTGGCCCTTCAGGAGACAGAACACCCCAGTGCAACCCTTCATTAATTACCAATATTCTATTTACTAGGGCTACAGAGTAACTAGAGGGAGACTCTATAACTGGAGGTGTGTTCTATAGATCATGTGTTATTACTGAGTTATGCCTTAGGTGCCATTCAGTGCTTTAAGGATAGGGAGGTCATTTGATAGCTTTAATCACACAGGTATTTCAGCTTGTCAAAAACAAGGGCAGCTTTGTAGCTGCTATTTTGCAGTGAGAGTCCTTCTGTATGACAAAGTGAACTGAGCTGATCAAAACATTATGCACACAAAGGGTAAACAAACAAAAAAGTCAGCAAACAACAACTTTAAATTTCAAATATTGTGGTCTAAGGGCAAAACAATGAAGGAAAACAGCACACTTGTCTGCTTCCTGTTTCCACTCCATGATCAAAGCTTTTAGCTTCAGTTTGTGCAATTCTTAATGATTTTCAGGTACTTTTTCTACCCCAGAGTACCAACATCAAGGAGTAGAAAGCAAAATACAGGCCCTTCCCATGTTCTTGCACACCAAAGCTCTTTTTTGAATTCCAGCTCTTCTGCAATCAGATTTAAAGCTGATTTAAAAACAAGAATTATAATGTACCCTCACCTAAAACCATAATAATCTCTACTCCTGCCTCTGGATTTGCTGATGTACCAGAGCTTTTAAGTATTTACCTTCTAGATATGAAGCTCCTTAGGGCTGCATAATGCCTTATTATTATTACTAGTCCCTCAAGTCATAATGAACTCAGGATTACAGCATATTCTATATTTAAGTTTCCAGGACCAATAATTATTATATGTTCTTTGTTCTGAAATTTAAAAAGAAAAGTCATATAATTAGCTTTTTTCTGCTCACAAACAATAATTGATTGGCAAGATCATCACTGCAAATGCTTGGGAAAACCCTAAAACTATTTTTTTTTCTTGATGGTAGGAAGTTATTTCACAATTTCATTACTCTGATTTACTAATCCAGAGAGCTGGCAAGCAGCAACCATTAAATGATATGACTGTGAATTTTAGAACGAGGGTGTGTTGTTAGTTTTTGTTAAAAAACCAAACAAAAAAAGGACTAATACCCACCTAGGTTTTCTACAACATAATTTAATTTTTTTTTTTTTCTGCTTGGAAATGTGGTCTAAGTTGAAAGACAGTGGCCTTTTATCTTATATAGGTATATATACCTATCTTATATACTTGAATTGGCAATAGTTTGCTAGGCCAGAGATGCTGAAATTACCTTTTGCACAGAGTTCTGATTCATTCTTGATAGGAATTTGCTCACAGACATTTTCTTTATGGTCTCACAGAGCCCGTGTGCTGAGCCTGGTCAGCTCCCAAAGCTTTAACGATGTGAATGGCTTATGCTGGTTTTGCCATTATGGGCACCTAGAAAAATATGGCTGATAATGGCTAAACCAGGGTATTTGCTGCTTATGAGCTGTTTTATAAGAAACAAATTCAAATTATACCTTTGTAGGCACCTGTGCAGTCACAGTGGTATGAAAAAAGTTTGAGCTGTTGAAACAGGTTTTGGAATCAGCTAATGGGGTATTTGGCAACAATTTTTAGTTAGATTTCCAATAAGGTTTCCTTTAGACAAATATAAGGGATATATTGCCATTGACCTGTTCCTCATTGCTTTTTCTATTCTCTCTTTTGCTACCTCTTCATTTCTTAAGCTGCATCCTGTTAGGGACTGAATCTTTCTTTGTACATTCTTAATGATAAAGTAGATTTGTGTGAGAACATGAGGCTTTTGGCCAATTTATTAAGTTATTATTTGGGTGGGTGGAAATCTTTTTGTTGTTTTTTCTTCAAACACTCAACACACAACCTGTTAAGTTTCTGTAGCACAAGTTATTTTATTATGGCAGTAGCACTTGTTCACCAGTCCTCTGTTTTTCAGAGATTCTGCCTTTGGCACATATTGTGAAAGCTGAGAAATATAAATTGAGTATAGGAGGTTATTTGATTGCAAAGTTGCAGCACTGGTAGAAATAATATATATTCCAGTAGGATTTAAATATCCCCAGCACGAGTTGAACCAAATGAAGACCTTGTATGTCAAACACAGTGGAATATTTGGGGAACATGCAGTGGAAATCTTTATCCCCACCCTCTCCTTTTGCTCATCTTCAAAAGAGCTGTCAGCTCATGGTTTGTGCAATGTGAAGCACATCACATCACATTTTCCACTCTCACCTGCAGAGCTGGCATCCTGCTGCTCTGGTGATGTCAGGGGCTGGTGAGGACCTTTTTCCATCTCTGCAGCAGACTCAGAGCAGGGAGTGGAGCTCAGACTCTGGTCTGGGCTGCAGAAAGCAGTTCCCTGGCACTGGAGAGTGGGGAAGGAGAGAGCACAGAGGGGGTGAGAGGGTGGGTGGGGAGAAAGGATGGTCGAGCTCGACTGCTTGAGGAGGAGGAGCTGCAGCAACAGCTCGGTCTGCTTGTGCTGTGTGGGTGTTCACACAATGGAGTTCAGTCATCAGAGCCATCCACACACCTACACCGAGGGCTGTGTGACACAACAGGTTATGAGAGGGTGGATTAGAGGATTGAGTATATAAAGAATCCAGAGCCACATTTCTTTCTTTTTAGATTTGCTTTATGCTACAGCTAATCTTTGTCCAAAAAGAAAGAAAAAAAAAAAAAAAAAAAAAAAAAAAGAAGAAAATCCATGATGGAACCACAAAGAAATTCAGCCTAAAATCACTTAATCTAGGTTTGCTGGATTTTAGATGTTGAAAGCCAGGATCTGGGATGTAATTGTGCTGCATTACATGACACGTCAGGTGTCCTAAATCCCCTTGAATTATAGACATATAATTCAGGAGGTGCCTCAGGTGCCCTGTGGAAAAATAAAGGTGCACCTAGAGAGCACTCAGATCTCGTGGATGAGGCTGTGGGAAAAGGCACCACAGCCAAGTGACTGGAAATGGGAGGAAACTGGCCCTGAGGTGTTTCAAAGCAACAGAAGGGGTAAACCAAATAATTCATCTGCACAGAAACTAAAACCTTTGACAGGACTTGCATTTAAAAATTGTGTCCATGACAGCTTGTCCATTTTTTCCAGTGATATCAGTTTTCCTCATAAAATACATTACCTCTCCCTACAAACCTTGCCTCCCTTGCTCCTTTGAGCTCTCAAATAATTCTCTCAGTAATTCTGTTGACTTCCAAACTCTCTACTTGCAAGTAGTCAAGAGCTTTGTCTGGTCAGGGTCCAAAAGTCCTCCTAACCTGCAAGTATTTATGGAAAAAGCGCTGATTGAATAGGAAAAAATGTGCAAAAATATATTTAAACCTCTCCTCTCCAAACCTGAGCTGGCAATGGGGCTCCATTTTGGCTCCCAGCTCTTTAGTCTCCCCAGTTTACAGTTCTCATTATGTGCCAATTGTGCAGAAGGTGAGGCCATCACTTGTTTGCCATTGAGCAGAGCAATTCTCCAGCACTAACAATGCTCTGAAAAGCTGGCACATAAAATGCACATTCTTACATGCAGTTGTGGTTTAGTTGGTTTATGGCAGGTCATACTTGTCTGCCTGATATGCTCTTGTTCTAATAGGCCCTATCTACAAAGTAATGAGTTCTGTGACTCTTATTAAGGTAATTACTTTTTAATTTCCTGGGATTTTTATTCAGACATCTTGGGCAGATGCAGGGTCTGACTGGTCTGTCCCATGGAGGACACATGCTGTGTCCCAGGCAGGTATATTCAGGGCAACTAATTTTTCCTCTGGGGACTTTCTCATGGAAGGTTCCGTTTCACTGTGGCAGATTAAATCACTTTAGATTTAGATACTCATAGACAAGGATGTTCACAATCTGTTTCTTAGACAGCAAAACACTTTTGTTGGCAGAGGAATGGCCTTTGGGAATCCAGAGGACTTGACCTGTCATAGTACAAGTGTCCTTTCCTGCTTTCATTGTGTGCTCTGGACCCTGCTAAGTAACCTTCCCTATCTAAAAGTTGCTCTTCACAAAGGTGAGAGAGATATTTCTTTAGTTTTCAGTTACAGACTTTACAACTCCATCAGAAGAAAGATTCTTGTTTTCACATAGTCCCCAAGAGTAACCACTTAGTGTTATTATGGTCTTTGCTCAGGGTAACACCAGTTTGACAGCTTCCCATTTATTAATGCAGTTAAATATGTTAATAAACGTGACATTTATTATTATCATAACATTCTTCAATTACATTGTGCAGTCTTATCCAGCAAAAGCAAACCTGAGCCAAATATATCTTTAAAACGTCTGCACACATGCCAATGCCAGCCAAGGGAGTGACATTTTTTGTTTTTTATTTTTACAGTTTTTAAGAACACTTCACACTGGCAAAAAGCTTTCAGGGAAACCCAGCTTATACTGGCATCAAGTGATTTTTGCTCATACAGCTTGCCTTATTTGCAGAACTGTTTCAGGCTAGACCAGAAAAGCACTCTCTGGCCAGCACAAGCTGAATGTGTGCCAGGGCACAGCTGCAGCAGTGTCATATCAACCCACAAACAAGGACTTTGTCAGGCAGCACTGGTGGGGAGCTACAGCCTCTTTAACTGGCTCTCATTTACCCCCAGTAAACCCTTTCTTGGTTCCTATTAGGAAGGTTCACCTTTGTAGCTGGTTATTGGCACACCTTGCCTGCATTTTGCTGATAACACCTAAAGCTGAGTTTCCCAGAATATTGGGCCAGTATATGGGAATGCCACATGAAACTGAAAGATTGCTGAAGTGCTTTGCATGATCTGATCTGAAGTTCATCAATAAAGAAGTTTCTTGCTGGTTTATCTTGGTATCCTCTTGGTGCCATCTGAGAAGCACAAAGGAAACAGAGAGGACCAAAGGCTTTAAATCAAGAAGAAATGTCTGGTCTGGGAGGACAGCAGAAATTCATAAAGGAGAGTTTTCCATTTGATATGGGACATTGCATAAATCCCTTGTTGGAGACATTTAGGGACAATGATATAATAACTCTACCTGTTGTCACAGAGAAGGATGAGTCTTCTCTGTCTTGACAAATGTACCATGTTTCTTTTGTGTGGTTGCAATTATTGTTTTCCATTTTCTGCATTGTTTGGGGGTGGGAGTGCTCTATCCCTCCTCTGAGGTCAGATGCAGAAGAGCCATCCCTTTCCCTGAAATCCTTTTGAAATGAGTTAGCACTCTAACTGCACAAAGACCTTGCACTGAAGTGTGCCTGGGACATTTTTATCTCTGAGATGTTGCTTTGGGTCCCTAAACAGCTACTGGACTATGAGGCTCTGAGGTCTGTGCCAACAGTGAGATCTGCTTGTCCCAAAATCACAGAAATCTGTGACTCCTGTGGCAGTGCAGCCTTCTACCATGCTCACCACACATTCCTACAGGAATGTGCAAACCCCACGGAACAGACCCTGCAGATATTTCGACTTTGAGAACAGCGAGAAGTTGCATAAACTTTCCTGCATTTTACATCCCCATCTTTCATTGTGAGATACTGAGTTGTGACATCAAAGAGTTAATGTGGACAGAAATGTTTGATCTCATTCTACTTGAACTTATTACGTTTTGAATTCTGATACTGTTACAGTGAAGCTGTAAATTTATCTTGAGGTAAGCCAGCAGAAAGGCACTATTTTCTAGTTAGTAGCAGCCATTCTGTTCCTTAAGAGAAATTTGGGACAGATGTGTCTGTCTTATTATTTCAGTGAATGCAGGGAGAAAATGTATTTTATTTCTTATTAAATAAATTTGCCTGTTCATCTCAGTATGTGGGACTGTCAAAGTTTATAAATTTGGCAGTATTTTAACATGATCATTCTGTTTTTCTTTAAACCAAGTTATTAAATTGATATATTTTTATAAAAAGCAGAGGGTGATGGAAAATGTTTTTTTCATCTTTTGACATTTGGTTGACTGTTAAGGGGTTTTAAGTAACACTGTATCTTAAATCAGAAAGATAAAAACTCTTCCAAAGACTGCTGAAAATCAACCAAAGACCAGGATTCACTGAGTTACAATGTTGGTAAAGCAGCCTGTGTTTGGATTTTGATATTGGGACTAATTTTTTGTCAGAATTTAAGTATCTCATGCTTTTCCCTGAGCATCTCTCATACCTGGCTGCAGGGGAACCAGAGACAAGCTGTTCTGTTGATATATTTACAAATCTCACTCTCACTTCTGCCAAGGTGGCTTTAGCTTTACAGTCACCATAAAAACCCTTTACACCACTTTCAGCAGTGGTTAATCTGGTGTGAGTGCAAACAGGGTGCAGTCCTGACTGGGAAAAGTTCCCTTTTGTGTCAAAAAAGGCCCCAGCTCCTATGGAAATTATGGGGTCAAGGTCCATGCTGGAGTGGCTGTGCTTGTCCACAAAGTCACACAACTTCCATCTCAAGCTCCCTCTTGAACAAAACATTTGGGTTTGAGTCGTGGTGGGACAAGCTGCTGTGACAGGGTGAGCAGGTGTTAGAGCAAAGCTTTTTTATCCCAGTCTTTGAAACTGATGAGAACTGGTAACTTTCTAGCAGAAGAAACCAGTATTTCTGTGGGGAAGAGTAAAAAAAAAAAGCCCTGAGAACAAAAAAAAGTTAATATTTTATGGAAAGGGAGATGAAAACATGGAAAGGATGAAATCTTTTTGCAGTGAGCAGCAAGTCAACCCTTCTGCACAGAAAAGCAGGAACTTCTTACATGTGCTTCCTACAGAAGGATCAGCTCAAAATTTAAAAATTAAACAAGTTCATAGGGATTTTAATTTGTTCCATTGATTCTGGTTGGCATATCTGTGAGTTATATCATCAGCTACCTTGTGTCCTTGTTTCTCCTCTAGCCTGTACTGGTTCCACAGACAGGACAGACCACTAATATGAGGGGAATTACTGAATGCCTTCATGGGCATGGCTGGGAAAGGAGTTGGACCCACAATCTGAACATCTTTTAAATCAGATGTTGCTAAGAGTTTGCCCAAAAGAGGTCTCTCTTCCCACTTCTCAAGGCTGAACAAATTTGAGCTTCGATAAAATTTTAAAAGTAATTTCAAGCTGGTAGGCAAGGTCAATATTCCCTCATTTGCTGTAATCCTAAAACAGGACAGTGTTTGCAAATGCTGAAATTTTCCATGAGCAAAACCATTAAAAAAATTATTGATTCAGGGGCCTGGAAAAGTTTCTCTGGGCATTTCTAACCAAAAGGTAGTGTTTCACAGGGTGATTGAAAAGGTCCTCACTGCATCATAAGAGATGTGGTCTGGGCAAAGAGCAGGTCCCTGAGTTACAGCTGGGTAAGCAGAGAAATCAACTTCTGTTCCTTGAGAAGTGAGCCAGGCAAATTAAATTAATGCTGCCTTGATCCAAAGGAAAGCTTCTCAGCTGGACTCCAGAAGTAACCCAGGAGACTGAAAGCATTGCTTCCCACTCAGAATCCACCTCTGGTTTGTTGTGTGGCTGGATGAGACTTTGGATCAAGTGTGAATTCTAGCAGTGGGAAGAGCAGTAGGATTAAAGTAGAGCCAAGGGCTGGGACCATGGTAAATCACTGCTACCTGAAAAATGTAACATTTGTTTAGGAGCAAACCTATGGTTATGTTTTAGCCTGAACTGGTGATCTGCACATTGCCATTAAATGCTTTTCTGCTGTCCTGTGACAGAGCAGCATTTTCCAGGGGCCACTGGACAAAGTTTACCCCAGCAAAAGCACTGCTTAAATATTTTTTAGTGTTTATCTCATAACTATCCTCTCTAAAGTGGGAATAACACTATTTGCCAAGCTTTGTGATATTCAATGACATCCTATTGCAAAAGATGGTCTGGAAATTGTGCCAACCTTTTTATTGCCAGTAATAAGTGAGAAATCTCTTTCTTGTTCTAGGACCTGCTGTTAAGGGTCAGCTAAGGTGAAAACAGAGTATCAGGTCTATCAAACATGGTTCTGTAAAGAGAACAGCTACAAACTGTGATGCTATGGACAGTAGTGAATCCTAACTGCTCTTCTGAGCAGGAGAAGAGTGAAGAGCACAGTCTGCCCAGGCTCAGATGTGCCACAGGACTGCCTGGAGAAGGGAACCCACACCGGGAGGTGGGGCAGTGTTTCTGGGGCACCGTGCCTGTGATCACTTCGTGCCACACTGATCCACAACCAGCATTTGCTCAGTCACAACAGCAAACAGCATTTCTGGGAAGAAGAGACCCGACTGCTATCAGTGCACTTCACTTTTAAGTGGCTGGCCATGCCACGCTGGTAATTTAAATGGAGAAAGAGTGGTAATAGTTTAGCAGTGAGAACAGTTTTTCCACCTCTTATCTGGAGATAATGGTGGAACATTGCAGGGTTTTTTTCACCCTCTTCCCAGCACCTGTCCTTATTTGTTGAACAATTTATAGCTCCATCTGAAGTATTATCCTGCTAACAGTAGGAGGTATTTGCAGTGCAGCACAACATAATCCTCCCCTCAGAGATTAAGACTATTACCTCATTGATGCTCCTAGTCTCTGCCAGCCTTGGCATACCAATGTACAGCGTGAATGCAGGTTTGCTGCATAATAGCTCACTATGCTACCAGCTAAGCCACTGAATGCTTCCACAGTCATTCCTTTTATTAGGAGAATGACATGACAGTAATAATGGATAATGAATTCTGTTAATGAGATGACTTATTTCAAAAGTAAATAAAGCTCAGGTGTCACGTGAATGAAACATTTGAAATATCTGTAAATGTGATTTAGTCAAATGTTCCAGGAAAGAAAAAAAAAAAAAAAAAAAAAAGAGCCCACACAAACCCTCCTTTGAGGCAGCTGGGATTGAGTGGGTAAGGCTCCACAAGCAAGAGGGGAGAAAAGGGAAGTTGTACACGCAGCTTAACTTCATCCCTGGTGCAGGTGATTGATGGCACAGTCTCTCCTGCTCCAGTATAGATGAATTTGGCCACGCTGAGGGTGTGTAACTCTGTCAGGTCGGGGTTGCACTCCTGCTCCCGTGTGTGATGGGGTGGGAGCAGCTCCCAGCAGGAGCTGCCTTGGGACTGCAGCTCCTGGCACAACATCCCTGCAGCTTGGTCTCTCTCTCCACTGAATTTATCACAAAAAGCACTTGACTTGGTTGAACTAAAGCCAAGGGAAATGCAAACATCCACTGCTTTTCCTGCTGAATTACATATACTCCTTATTAAATTATTATTCTTCCTATGAAAAAACAACCTGGACATCTTTTCATGTAACACAGAAATATTAATGTAATCTTCCTCTCCTCACATTTTCAAATGATTGAACTGTGTTTTGCTTCATTTTTGCAAACCAGTTCACTGTCAAGCACAAACCAGGTTTGTAGTTTGGTTTATCGTACACGAAAATGTTACCAACAACATCAGCATCACACAGAGATACAAACTGGCATTGTCAAGGATGTGGTGAGGATGCTAATATTAGAACTGTCAGACAGCCTTTGTGAAACTCAAGGTTTCTTTATTGACCATAAAAGCATTAAAGCATCAAAGAAAGAGACTACTTGGTGTCTACAGGCGTATTTATCTTCCCTAAGATTTTTGCCCTGATGTAGGCTCTGACTTCTGCACATCTTTAATACATTTATCCTCACAGTATGCCTGTGAGACACAGAGGAGCTACTATTTGCATTCTGCAGAAATTCCTGCAGCTCTGCAAAGCAGGGAGCTGAAGCACTGGAGGAGAGAGCTGGCAGGCTGACCTCCTGCACATCTGACAGCAGAAGTTCCTCCAGGAGCTCAGCTGCCCAGGGAGCTGTGTCCTGCTCCTGCCTTGGCTTCCCCTGGCCATTTGCTCTTGCCCCATGGCACAAAGGACAGGGCTCTGTGACATGCAGTGTCACTCGTCACTGGTTAGCACTGCCAGGGGGTGGTTTGCACATCCAGCATGGTTTATTGATGGAGGGAGTATTTAAAAAGTAAGGAATGAAGAGTCCAGTGATAGGTTCCATGGCTTTGGCCCTTCTCTTCAGAGGTCCTTGGGGAATGGTGTGGGTGATGCCACCTGACAGCTCGTTGGTTCTCTGTGCCTGGCAGCTGGAGCAAAACCATTTTTGTGGGGCCTTGAGAGGAACCAGGCTGACAGTCCCTGTGAACAGCAGAGGCTGGAAAACTGTGGCATCCTAGAGGATTTTGTCCCAAACTCCAAGTAAGTGTCCCTGAAACATCTGGCCCACACCCAGCACAGCTGCACCAACATTGGTACCCAAGGCAGCTGCTTTGGTGAGGTTTGGGGATGGCTCCATGGCCTTCCTTCCCTGGGGATTTGGGATTCAGGACACTGTGGGCTCACACCCCAAAAGAGAGAGAAACAGATTAAAATCTGTCACTCATATGGGATAGGGGAAGGGAGACAGGGAAGGAGCACAGAGATATGAAATCAGAAAAAGGTTTGTGTGCATGACCTGATCCATTTCTTAGCTCAGTCTTACAGAGTTGTTTTTCCCTCAGAAAAGTAACTCCATTTTACAGAGTAACAATACAGAATAATACAGAGTAATACAGAGTAAGTATTTTCCCCAGAATAATCACAAAAACTGGGCTGTCCTTCCACTTTCAGTAACTCTCCTTTTTTGAACCAAAGTGGGAAAGCTCTCAAAAGTTTAGCAAAGAGAAATCAGCCTCCTTAGGAGACTCTGTGGGCACCCCAACCAGGAAGGCACCCACAATGTTGTGGGAACTTCATCAGGGCAAAGCTGGCATGTGCTGCCAGCCCCACACCAGCCTCCCCAGAGCACTGGGGTGGATCCAGGCTGCTGAGAAGCTGCCCTGCTGTTTGGTTGTTTAAGCTGTGGCTGCAGAAGAAAAGAAAAGCAAAACCATGGGTTGATTTATATCTCTTGGTTATTGTAAGGCATTCCCAAAAGAAACAAACAACCCCAGACATTTTAGCATTTAACCATTTAAAAAATGGCAAAGTGCTTCTATCATTTTCAGTAATTAAAGCATGAACAAAAATTTAAAAATCCCCTGGCTCTTTCATTTGATGATTTTTTTTCCCCTCGCATACTCCTTGCATATTTCATTCCTCACAATCCTGTCCCCATTAGTGGTGATGACAAAGCTCCCATTGCTCCCCATGTGTGGGAGAATCACACTGTAAGTATGGATTTAATCACCAACCTTCAAAGTGACTAAAAAGGCAGATAGATGGGATTCCTGGGGAGATTTTCAAAAGTGAATTTTGACATCCTGGCTCTTTTGAGAGCGTTGCTGCTCTTTTCTAAAACATTTCTCGAGGCTTGCCCTTATGGGCCTAATTTCAGGTACCCTGAGGTACAGCAGTTTAACTGGTTCCAGCTCTGTGCTGGATGCTGGAGCTCTGGGCACCCCTGGGGCTCTGGGTACCCCTGCGGCAGCCTTGGTTCCCAGCCTTAGATCCAACCTTGGTTCCCAGCCTTAGATCCAGCCTTGGTTCCCAGCCTTACCTCCAGCCTTGGATCCCAGCCTTAGATCCAGCCTTGGATCCCAGCCTTGGATTTAACATTGGATCTAACCTTGGATCCAGCCTTGGATCCCAGCCTTGAATCCCAGCCTTGGATCCAGCCTTAGATCCCAGCCTTGAATCCCAGCCTTGGATCCAGCCTTAGATCCCAGCCTTGGATCCCAGCCTTGGATCCCAACCTTGGATCCAGCCTTGGATCTAACATTGGATCCAGCCTTAGATCCCAGCCTTGGATCCCAGCCTTGGATCCAGCCTTGGATTTAACCTTGGATCTAACCTTGGATCCAGCCTTGGATCCCAGCCTTGAATCCCAACCTTAGATCCAACCTTGGATCTCAGCCTTGGATCCCAGCCTAGAATCCCAACCTTGAATCCCAACCTTGGATCCCAGCCTTGGATCCAGCCTTGGATCCCAAACTTGGATCCCAGCCTTGGATCCCAACCTTGGATCCCAGCCTTGGATCCAGCCTTGGATTTAACCTTGGATCTAACCTTGGATCCCAGCCTTGGATCCAGCCTTGGATCTAACCTTGGATCCAGCCTTGGATCTAACCTTGGATCCAGCCTTGGATCCAGCCTTGGATCTAACCTTGGATCCCAGCCTTGGATCCTGCTGAGTCCCTGGGCACTGCTCACAGCCAGGGGAATCTCACCCTTCTGCCAGAACCCACTTGGGCAGCTCGAGGAGCCCTCTGGAGATGCTGACTCTGCGTTTCCACATGGGAAATGACTCCATGGCTCCTTTGGATGCTGCTGCTGCCACGTTAGAAAGAGCAGATCAAAACTTGGCCATTATTCTCCTAAGCATCTCTAATTAAAACCAATAATGGGGTTAATTAAAGCACATGAAAAGCAAGATGTTCAGCACCAAGCCAGCATTTCTTTCTCATTCTGTGCTTGGTATGTGCAGTTGAGTCTCTTCATTAGCCCCTGGCCAAGGCCTTCCAGCCCACATACACTTTGCCAGGTGCATTGGTCTGTGCTCATAGCAACAAAATTAGCATCAGAGCTATTAATTTTCATGATATTAGGCAGCTTTTTTAAGCCAATGGCAGGTATTTTCAATCTTCTTTTATTTTTATGCATAGAAAGGGAAAATTGTGAATAATATCCGCACAAAAGAACAGAAAACAACTCCCCTATACTCATCAAAATTTTATTTTTATTTTAATTTACACATTTAGAGAGCTTATCTCTGAATACCAAATGAACCCACCTACTTTAGTTTGCTCATTAAGCATAATTTTATATGCATGAAGTGGTATTTTTGAGGCAATATTAGTATTGGCAGTTGGATTCTGGATCCATATCTTTGCCTATGGAAGTCAATGGGAAAATGTTCATTTATTTCAGTGACAGTGAGGCTGGACCTTAGTGAATAGTTATCTATGTGTGCATGAAAACACAGCAATGCCTGTAAGGAGATGCACAGATACTGGTCTGCTCACACTTTTAGGCAATCTGAAGAAGCAGTTTTATTCCAACTAAATTATAGGAGCACCTTACACTATACCAAATAATTTTCCAGAACAACTACAATAAAAATATTAAGGCATGACTGTATCTAATTATCAAGAGGAATAGTGCTGCATGAAAACAATAATTCAATTTTGGGAGATGAATTTATTGCACAGACCATTTTTAGGGTTTAAAAATTAAGATCTTGTGTTGGTTTTTGTGCTGTCAAGGCTGGAGAAGGGAGGGATCCTTATTTCAGCTTGACTGTGCTGACAGAACTGATGCAAGTTTAGTGGTGAGGCTGTGCTTTTATCAGCACACCTTTTATTCCACTTGGTGGTGGTTTTACCCTGCTGGTCAAAAGTACACTGCTGCCTTTGTGTATATTAGCAGGATTAATTATCAGTGCTTGGCTGAAGGAAGTACCAGAAAGGTAAAATGAAAATACAGAAGGGATTATTTAATTCTTGTCCAGATTCCAAGGTCCCAGTTCAGCCTGCCCCAGCAGGAGCTGGGAGCTGCACACAGACTCCCAGTACACCGAGCTCTGGCTCCCAGTTCAGATCCAGCCACAGCTTGCTCTGCAGCACTTGTGCTCTCAATAAGCTCGTGGATTGGAGACAAATGCAAATTCCTCACTTATTATGAGTTATCTTCACTTATTAGCTGTTTACATGTGCCATGGTAGCAACTGGATATAAAAAGAGCTGAGCCTGTGCTTGTGAAGACAACTGTGTGGTAGCTATTTAAATGTCAGTTCCCTTCCACAGGATAGTGTTTTTCATAAACAGTTTGGAAGTTTCTCTTTTTTCTTTTCTTTTCCTTTCTTTCTTTTTTTTTTTTTTTTTTTAGATGGCTCAATGATGATTGTATCAGCAAAGCTATTATGCAGTAATTTGTCAAATAATCATCTGCTGATACTTTTTTTTTTTTTTTTTTTTTTTGCCTAAAAAGGCGCTAATGATTACAATTGTTGTAATTACAATTGGAACTAAATTGTTATTGCCGGGAAGTTTTAGTGCATTCAGGAAATCGTGACCTGTATTAAAAAAAAAAAACAAAACAACAAAACCTTGGGGAAAACAGAGGTTGGTCATACTTCACAGAAGGAATGTACGACCTGTACATGTTTCCTTTTACCCTGCCATGCTTTTTTATTAGATCTTGGGATAGCAACCTCACGTGGGTCATTCCTCGGTCACTGCTCATCTCCGCTGTTGTTCCAAGCTGCCTTCCCCAGCCACTACAGGAAGGACTGGATGATTTCTTTGAGGAATAGCACTATTTATAAAATAAATATAAAATCAGGTTTCCATTTTGCGCAAGCAACAAATTATGAGAACTCCAGCAGCTGTATATTTGTTGAACACCCGCCTCCTGTGAGCATAAATTGCACCTTACTGAGTAGAAATAAAATACAGTCCACCAGAGACTTTGCTGCAAGGTGTAGCTGCTTGTGTATGGGCAAGTAATGACTTGCATTTTCAGCTGCTCCTTAGTAAGAGCCTTAGTAATTGGAATCAGTTATTCAAAACATCTCTAAATGTGATTTAAATGGCAAGGATTTAATAACATAGAAAGAAGTCATTACAGAGGTTCAAGCAGGGGAGAAGGGAATTCCGTTTTTCAGAGCAGAGGGAGAAAAATAAAGCAATTACTTGATGTAAAGGCCAGAAACAGGACTCCTGCTGTCACAGAGAAATCAAATCTGTCAGCAATTAGTGGGATCTTAGGAGGCAAAGAACCCTTCAGTGTTGAACAGTGAATAAGGGGTTAGCAATTATATGAACTGATAAAAGTGTTCTGGTTTTCAAACAGCAGGTTAACAAGGCTTACTTTTTTCATAACTTCATGCAGATGTGATGAGTCACACTTTGTGACATTTTTCAGGAAGACTGTATGAAAAGGTAAGAAAATAATAAAGCACATTGCATTGCTTTTGCTTTTAAGATGCTGCTGATTTACTTATAGCAAAATGACCCAGGGCTCAATGATGGGACCAGCCTCAGTGTCTGTCACTTCTCACCAGGGCTGGGCAGTCACTTACTGAGCTCTGCCTTTAGAAGAACTGTTTGTCTTCCATATGTGAGCACTTGTGTGAGCAGAAAAAAAAAACAAACAAACCCCAAAACCCCACATAAACACAATCAGGTCTCATTCTAGTTGATGTCAGAAATACTCAGAAATTCCAGCAGAAGGTATTTATAACTTGTAAGATTGATTCTTGGGCTGAAGAGTTCACAGAGGGAAACGAAAACAGACGTGATTTTGCCTTTTTAGTCTTGACTCTGTCTAATGCTCTGAACCCTGTATAGACATTACTTGATTAATTGGCACAAGAAAAAGAATATTTGTAGGAAACCGAAAGATGAGGAGACTTTCTCCATATGTCAGAGAAGCTGAGGCAGAACTAGAACTCTGATCCTGTGTTTTTGTTGATTTTAATGGGGAACTTTAAGAAACAACAAGCAGAAAGGACAAGAAACTCTAGATATACAGCCTGTCCCTTGAATAGCATATAGAGTAACAGTGAGCTTTGAAGAATTCATCTTCATCCTAGGCCATCCTATTTTGTTCACAGGCACCAAAGCCCTTCAGAGCAGGAAAACAAAGAAGCTCTGGCAGTTTCAAAAGGCTTTCTCTCTCAAAACAGAGGGATGAAGTGTGTCTAGACTGAGATGCAAAATCCTTCTGGAATGTCTAAAGAAATTAGGGCTATTGAGATTAGCAGGGAAAGCCTTTCAGTGGGATCAACATTCACAGAGAGCATTGCTTTACAATCATCTCTAAGTGCTCAGTTCATGCACTGAAGCAAAAGCCTCCCTGGCTTTATGTTGGCTGCTTGGTCTGTGGTGTGTCAGACTCCTAGAGGCAAGGACAGGGGATTTCTGAGCTCCTCCAGACTGCAGAAGAAACTGGAGCAGTTTGTGCCTAGCCAGTGATTTGTACTGGGGCTTTTTCCCAGTCCAAGCCAAACAACAACCCCAGCACTGGCTGCAGGGACAGGTGGTGGTCTAAAGCTCCAAGGTGGAAAGGTGCAGCTGGGGTTGGTTCTGTGCTGCCACCACATTCCCTACACACCACAGGAAGGCACCATGCCCACTTCCCCAGGATTTTCAAAATTCTGGTGTAATGCAGAGCTATTGCATCTGTCTTTGTATTGTGTATTAGCATATTGCTGGGTGTTGTCTCAAAGGTAAACCAGGAGTTAAAGCAAAATAACAAAACCAAAACCTCCATCCAGATCAAGATTTCTCTCACCTAAAAATCTCATAAAGGCATCTTTTGCAGATTGGGGTGAAATTGCAACATTTCTTTGGAGAAGTTGATATTAGTTTCCAAAGGACATGCAAATTTTATGTCAAATCAACATGGGATGAATGTCTCAGGGAAGCATTAGATCACCCCTGTATCCTAGTCACCTTGGGAAAGGAACATTTCAAAGCAACTCAGATATATACTCTAGAAATTATTAAAAATCTTTTGACCTTCATTCATTTCCTAAGTGACTTACATTTTTTGTTAATATGTGTTTTAGGTCCTAGGAAGGTTTGGAAACCACTTCAAACTAAAAAAGACTGAAAGAAAAACAAAAAAAATGTAAGCACTAGAGGACAGACCCACATCATTAAGTGAATAAATATTCTTTTTTTTTTTTTTTTAATAGAATTCAAATTCTTTGGAAGAAAATACAAATTTCAGAAGTTTTTGTCCTGTGATGTGTTCTAAAAAAACTCCACTTCCCAAATTGCATTGGAGGTAAATTTATATGAGCACTGTTTTTGGTGTCTGGGAAGATGGTAGATGTCCATGGGAGAGAATAGCATTTCTTAACCCTTGGCCCAGCACCATCTTTTTCTGTCCTGTGCACTTACAGGATTGCCTGAGCTGAATTTCACACTGTCTGTGAAGAACTCCTTTTCTGATCCCTTGTGCTTTCTCTAGGATGAAGGAAAGCTTCCAAGGAGATTCACTTTCAAGTGAATCCATCAGGTTGCTCTGACCTGAGTAAATCCTTTGGATATCATTTCAAAACTCTCAGATAGCTTCCCGTTTTATCATCTTGTGAACCCAATCCTGAGCTGCTCTCTGATCCCCACATTTTTGGTTCACGGTGTGTGCATTAGCACACAATTACTGCTGATCTCAACAGCAATTCACATCCTCCTTATCTTGCCAGATCAGGCCTTGGTTTAGGTATTTCACCATCTCATTTTAAGGAGTTACCTAATTGCAAGTGCTGATGAAAAACAGAAGCATAAATCCCATGGAGGTGATTTTTACATGAATCTCTTGACTGTGAAAAAACTGAGAATGACCAAAGAGTGGTTGTCAAAAAGAGAGGTAAAAAAATGAGACAAAATCTTGGCCTGTGTGATGAACTTAGATGGGGCATAATGATGATGGTTACACATTTGACACCTTCTGTTTTGCCAGGACATGGCAGTGAAATGACTCTTCTGAATCCCAGAGCATGGAAAGGGCTCACTGCCAAGGGAAGGTCACGCCGTGCTGAGAGCTCTCTCCATGGGCAGGTGGAAAGAGGGTTCTCCATGGACACTGCAGTGTGGCAGGAGCTGATGCCTACAGGTTCAGCAGAATTTTCTGTTCTGATCAACATCTTAGAATTTGTAGGACATCTCCTGCCTTGTTACAGGAGTCACGTATCCAAATTTAACAAGATTCAAATTTCAGTTTGAAGTTTTGAGTTTCCTGCTTCTCTCAGAGCAAAGATCCAAGGGATTTACTCATGAAGGAGCTGCCAGAAGCCAATGATCTTGCTGGTAATTCAGCTGTCCACCTTCTTGTCTGGCCAAAATTAGTAGCTTTTAGGGAAAATCTTTGGTGGTAACCAGCATGACTTCACATTTCTTTCGTTTGTATTCTGAACATGGCACAGAGACTACACTTGTTGCATTGCTTGCTGGTCATGGACAATTTTCAGATTTTTATGGTGATACAGCAGCAGCTGTCATGGAGTTAACTCCTCTGTAGGGCACACAGTGCCCCTTCCATGGGTTGGAGAGTGCCTATGGATGCCTTGGCCATCCTGAGCATGCCACCCTAATGCCTTTCAAAGAGCATCTTCCCTGTAAACTCAGTTAACTGATTTCTTCTACTGGGCAGCACCCACTTGTTGTTTCCCATGAAAATTAGTGTAGGTAGGGGGAGGAAAATTTATATTTGGAAGGATGTTTTCTTCCTTTGCTTCCAGAAGGAGAAGTGAAATGGATGCATTTACACTGGACAATCTTATGCCAGATGCCATAGCTGCAGTTAAGGGATGAATCAAATCAAGTGCCTTGGTTCAGGCAGAGAGGAGACTGTCACCAAAGCTGGGCTGTGCTGGCACAGGCTATTTAATAAATATTTTCCTGTGGCTCATGCTGGTGCTGAGTGGCTGCAGGGGGTGCCTGGGCTTCCTCCAGGGAACCTGCCACATCCCTGTGGGGCCCTTTTCTCAATCCCTCTCCAGATTTCAGTGATTAAGATCTTATCTGGAGCAACTTTCATCCCCGAATATCCGCAAACACTTCTCAAAACAGCACGCGAGGTATCCATAGCTATTTACCACTTGGCAACCTGATTGCATCAGACTGGAGGAGGAAATTTATTTCCTTGTGAAATATGATCTCATAAAAATCCCTGGGATGGCAGGCATTGCAATGCACCGTGCGTGGCATTGCTGCCTCCAACGGAGCCTGGAGATTTAGCTCGATTATGCTGTAGTTTGTCATTAATAAAAAGGATTTTTCACAAATGAAAGCGTCAGTGTAGGAAATTGGGGAGTGCCACTTTGTCTCCATCTCACTGCTCAGTGAGGGGAATTTGAAGGAGCAAGTTCCTTATCAGGAACTGGAGGAGAGGAATTCTTTTCAGGTAAGTCAGCAGCAAAGTTGCAAAACAACCTGTGCTGTACATAGAGAGGCCTCTCCATTTCCAGAATTCCTGTTTGTTTTGTCGCAAACCTTATCCCAATTGCAGATTTGAGGGATGATTATTTTTTTAAACCACCTTCCCCTTCATGTTCCAAAACCACTGTATGTTAAATTTTAGTGTCCTTGCCCACCCCTTCCTCCTGACTGTATTTAATCTACCAACAGAGTGCCATGGTTGTGCTGACCCCAACGTATTTGGCCAGTTTGCATCTAAAACACAGGGTAGAAGAAGTGGATTTGTGCCTTTCTCAGCAGCTTTGTTGGGCAAGAGAGTCATCAGAGTGGGAGGAGAAAATGAGCGTGATTTGTACAGGAAATATTTCCACTAGCTAAAGTTTTAATTGACATCGGTGTTTAGTTACCCAGTTCACTGTAGGAATTGTATTTATTATCTTACAAAATGTTTTAAATAATGCTGGTCCTTCCTTCCTCAGATTCTTGCTTACTTTCATAATTTGTTGATGACATGACAGCCTCATTCAAAACAAAGTTGCAATCTTCTACATAAAGAGGATCAAGCCCAGAAATATATTTATTTTTTAAAATTAAAGAAAAAGTGTTGTCATAAGTATTTTGATATTGCTCTGGTTTTAAAGAGGTCAGCAATTCTATGAGTTTTTAAATGAGTGATAAAAAATTAGTTTTAATCTATTGTTTTCAAATGATATTGAGAAAGCCCTTGTTTATATAAAAAGCAAGACAAGAACAGTTTCAAAAGTTATTTCAGATTTTTTTTTTTTTTAATTCAGAATAAAAACAAGACCATTTTTAATTAATGTCAACTTGTTGAGGAGCATTAAAACCTAATAAAATTTTGGCAGCCACGCTAAAGTCACAACCATCTTTGCTTCCAAAGAAGCTCCCAGCCAGAAAGCAGCAGGCACATCACTGTGCTAGTGCACGGTGGGTCCAGGGGCCCCTGGGGGAGGTACCCACATACCAGAGCAGGGCAGGCACACCTGCAAAGCAAAGGCAGACAGTCCTCACAGAAGCAACATTTATAATATATACTGCTCGTTAACAAGTCAAGTATTTTAAATTAATACTTTGCCAGCTCATTTGTTTTCATTGGGGAGAAACTATTCTGCGGCTGTATTCACGTAAATCACCTTTTTTTTGATGGGTTCCTGATGCCACAGGGCTTGTTCCAGTGGAAGAGAATCGCCTTTGGCTCCAGTGATCTTTGGTGAGGTCTCTGTTTCTCAGTTTAAACCCAGAGCCCATCCATCATGATCAGGCTTTGTACCTGCTGTGGACACACCAGCCCAGCCACCCTGAGATAGCAGCCGAGCAGGTGGTAATTACTGTGATTAACCACCCACACTTGCCTGCAGATTTCAGGCAGATTTAGTTCTGTTTTAGGACAACCTCTTCACTGTGCTGCCTTCCCTGGGCATCCAGTGCAAGTCCATATATCTGTTATGGGGGTCTTTGCAGTTTGCAAACCCTTTTAGTGCCCTGGGTGCTGTTACATGTAGTTTTATGCAGCACCTAGTATGACCTGGTAGAATCTCTGCCATACATCTGCTAATTAATATCAGCCACAGCAGTTGTAATTTGGTATTTTCTACCCTGTACCTGCAGTTACATTTTTCATCAGTTCAGTCACTTGTTGCACAAACAGAGAATTTAACCACAAGCACTGATCTTCCTCCCTGTTAACCTCAGGGCTTCTAACTTGGCTCCTCCCTGCTCCTAAATCACCATTTATTGCTATTTTTACAAGAGAAGATTAATGGACTAAATGGGCACAGGTAATTCTGCATTGTTCGAAGTCTCTTCAAATAGCACCTGCTGTAAATTCTTCAGTGCTCCTTATCTCTGCAGCAAATCTTGGTCTTTAAACAGTTTTTTCAGGGGAGGAGGGGTGTGAAGAAGGGTCACAGTGCCCTGGGAGCTTTGCAAAAGCATCTCTGAGGCTCTGTGAATGCAGAGCTGTTGGTTGGGAGGGTTTTGCTTTCGAAGGTTCTCAGCCATGTGGGTGAATCTTTCCCAACCAGTGTCCTCTAAAAGTGAGCTCAAGTTGTTGCTCCAGGGTTCACCAAGGCTGTGGGAGAAGTGCCCATCCTAATGGCTCAAGATATTAACTTTCCCTTTGTAATTTCCTCTTGCTTGGTACGTTCAGCTCTCAGCTGAGCTTTGTTCCAATAGCCTGGGGGGGATGTGACTTCACCCAGATATAAAACACACAGGCACAAAAAGAAAATGCTTGAAAAATTGCGATGACATGGTTGTGCCGGTAGCTTGTGATTTTCTGAAATGAAGTGTGCCTAGACAATGAAAATTGAGCCAAGATACTATATTTTCCAAGCAGCCTTTTTAGCCTTCAAAGGCACAACTTGGAAAAGCTGCAAGCCAGCAATCCACCTTTCCAATGCCATCAGTTTGTGCAGTGCTAAGAGGAAAAAAGCCCAGCATAACAGGTAAGAATGCATCAAGTAGGTGCTGCAGCAGGTCGAGATGGATGGATGCAAGAAAGAATGAGTGGAAAAGCCAAAGAGCAGAAGGCACAGCCCAGTGGGTGCAGGAATAGGGCTGCCTCTCCAGCATGGCACATACCAAGGGCCTGGCCAAGGAACTGTGCCCAGCACAGACCCCTGATGCCTCTGTAACTCATCCAGGGTTTGGGGGATGCAAATGAGCTGTGCCAGTGCAGAAAACACAGGACTTGTGTGTCTAACTAGTTGCAGGTGGAAAACCGTGGGCAACGTTTCAAGAAGTGGCTTTGAAAGTTGGCCCGTTGCGACCATAAACAAGGAACTAAAGAGCTTTACAGTGTGTACTTACAGCTTTTAATTTTCTCTCCCTGTTCACAGATATCCCAGTATCTCGCACGCTTGCAGACAAGCATTTTGATTGTTCAGCCCTGGTTTTACATTTAATAGCCTTGCTACCTTCTCCCCACAGCGATCACATTCTGCTCCCACATGTGGAAGAGTTTACATTTCTCTTCTGCACAGAGGTGGGAGGCGGGAGGGCTCGGCTTTCACGGGGAGCCTTTGTCTGAAGGAGCTTGGTGGCACCACCTGAAAACAAGATTTCTGCCCCTTCCACAGCAATTCCCTCTCCTGGTGGCCCCAAACAGCCATTAACAATTTTAGAGCAACTTGTGTTCACACATAAGGACGAGGACTCGTTATCATCATCATCTCCATATTGTTGTTTTACATAACAGCTGCAGTAGAGCAAGTGCACTTTGGTCAATAGTTTCATTTATAATAAAGTAATAAATTAGGAATATTTTTCCCTTGACAATAAGTTTTATGCCAAGATTTTATGTAGCTTAAAGCAAGTTGTCAATTAGGCTACTTAAATTAATTTTTGGCAGCAGTTAATTGGAGCCTAGAGTCTTTTGTCTTTAAACAGCTAATCCTAAACAAGAAAATACAATGATTAAATGTTTCTTAGACAATATTATTTGCAGAATTTAAAATATAGCATTTAATTAAGATTTGGACTTGTTAATATCTTTTTTTTTATTTCTTTAGAGAGATTAATTTAAATTTCTTCAAGTTGAATTGCTACCATGACTCTGATTAAACTGGCTTATTGCAAGGCTACAGCCAGAGACCTTCCATTACTTCCACAGCTCTTACAGCCAAAGGCAAATTATTTTGGATTACTTCCTGAAGAGACACATATTGTCCTTTCAGAGAAGCAGGACATTTCCATTTGGAGCTCTGGAAGCCTTAGGAGTTGTGTTCACAGGATAAAAATGCTGTATTATTACACTCAGGTACTGGTAAATATTCTAAAGTAATAAAGGACTTCAAAAAGGCATTACAGCATGGTCAGGTTCTGGGCAGGAAACCAAGACTTCTTAAAAAACAGAAATCACAGAGGTTTACTTCAAAAGGGCTGTTAACCAAAAATTCAGTCCAAGGCTATGATTAGACTAATGTTCTTCATATCAGTGAAAGTAGAGCAACTAGAGATCTCCCAGTCTTGATACAAAATCATTCCACTTCTGGAAACCTTCTTTATTCCTGATTAATTGTACCATATGGTATCATGAATTGCAGAGAAATGAGTCCTGATAGAGTAATACTCCTGATTGAATCTCTTTATACCCACCATCAGTTATGGAGAGAGAATTAAAGCTCAGTTCTTTGGTTTGTTACACAGGACTAAAGATTAGATAATTATAAAGCTTCCTACTATGAAATCCTGGAAGCTAATTTGTAATTAATGAATTAATTAAAGAGCTAAAAAGATGATGCATTTTAAATGGTAAATGGATCTAGTCACCTTTTCTCTCATAATTATTGTCCTCTGTGCTTCCTTCTTTAGTGATAGGAATATACACAAAATCACAAAATCATGGATTCATGCTATCATGGAATGATTTGGGTTGGAAGGGACCTTAAATACCATTTACTGCCAGTCCCTTGCCATTGGTAGGGACATTTTCCACTGGACCAAGTTGCTCAAAGCCCATCCAATATGGACTTGGACATTTCCAGGAATGGGTCATTACATCCTTTCTGGGTAACCTGTGCCAGGACCTTACTGCCCTCACAGGCCAGAATTTCTGGCTGATATCTAATCTAACCCTTCCCTCTTCCAGTGTGGAACCTGCACCCCTCATCCAATTGCTACACTCCCTGACAAAAATTTCATCTATTTCAGAGCATTCTGAAGCAAGAGGCTGTTAGTTAAGTACCCTGCACACACATAATCACAATCATACCCCCCTCCAGGGAAATGGGAGACCTCACACCTCACACCATGTTTCCTTGTTTTCCATGGGAAAGAGCATTTAGGGCTTCAGACACTGTTAAGACTAATTTTCCATGCAGCTTTTTCATTGCTACTGCCACAATCCATGTGAAGGCAAAGTCCATTGGTACAGAATCCACAGACCAGGACAGCAGATGGAAGCAGCTGGGAGTGGTCCAAGCTGAACTGCTTTGGTTTGAAACCAAGAAATTGCTTTTAGAAAACCATCTAAGTGACTTCTTTTGCAAGAGATCAGCAGTACTGCCAGTCTCATGGCATTCAGAATTTGGTCCCATGTATTCAGAATGTCCCTCCTCAATTATGGATTTTTAAGTCAAAGAAATGTTGAGATTCCTTAAGTAATGTCTTAATGTGTTGGAGCCTTTGAACATCTCATTCTTGACCACTTCTTTGAAGCCAAGGAGCTAAAAAACCCTTCACTTTAAAATAAAATTAAATTCAAATGCATTTACAGGACTTTAACAACTGGGTCCTTGAGAAAACCATCAAAATCCATGAATCATCCTAAAACCACAGTGGAAGCTGAGAATGCTGCTCAAGGCCATATGTCTCATAAAGAAAGAGCATTGCTTTTGAACTGCACTCACTGAGCCTGGTTGGGTTTTGAAAATTAAGTGGAGAACTTCCTTGTTACAGTGGTCTTTTCTTATGTCTCAGTATCATCCAGCAAAGCATAAAAAAACAATCCCTCCAAAAACCCAGAAGTGAGAATGACCAAAATCAAATATGAGCTGAATGGAATTGTTTTCATTGTCCAAGGGGACTGAAACACAGAAGTCTTTTTCATTATTTAGAAACAATGTCACTTCTCTTGTGAAAAACTGATTTTTGAGACAAAATTATTTAACTTTTAATGAAAACCCAAACATTGGAAAGATGGTAGTTAAATATAAACTCAAAATATAGTATCAAGATCAAATGTTTACTCATGGGCAACTGCTGAAAACCCCTTGAACTACATAAATTAAAAACAGATGTTTTAAATTAAAACACATAAATTACCGATGCTGATATTACTATAAATTTCAATGATGAAAACACATCAGTCAAGACTTTAAGGGAGATTCTAAAGGTTATATATAGGAGTATTTTCCATTATTAAGCAAAGTGTCACCTGAAGAAGTTCCCTGGAAAATGTAGGAGGACCTGTGTAGAGTATCTCAGGTTACTCTGACATGATTCAACTATTCCTGTTTTTATTCTGGGTCAGTGTTGTACACCTCAGGCATTTCTTTGCTAGTTTCTGGTGTGTGCTCAGACCCAACAAGGAGCTCCATGTATCTCATTCTATTTCCAGCTGGACATGGACTTTCTCCCCATCCCCTACACAGAGAACACAGCTGGAACCAGTAACATCTCTGCAAATGAACTGAACTTTTGGGTTCAACCATTGCATCAGGCTTCAGGCTGCTTAGCATCTTTCTAACACCAGTGTAATTTGGTATTATTTCCACTAAACAATGGTCAAATCTTGTATATATGCGTGGAAAGCTTCCATGTCCTCAGGACAGCACACTAGTTAAAAATATAATTTATCCAGAGTAAACAGCAAAAACAAAAGCTGTATTTATAGCTTATTATTTCAGAAGAGGGATATTTACCTCCAGCTGGAGTATTAGAATTTTGTGTTAAGTAGTTTTGGTTTTGAACAGCTTGAAGCAGCGCAACAGTGTTGAAAAGCATATATAAGTATAATAAACAGATGTTATAAATATATAAAATATGTGTATACATGTACAGCTGAACTATGTAAGTGTACAAATATATATATATATTCTCACACATACGTGCATGTGAACATAGACATTTTCTTAACTACACACATATGTAGTACATTTTATTAAGAAACCCCAAATTTTCATGTATTTATTCTAGCTGTTTATATGAAAGCTTCTTTGGTTTCTTTTAAAGCCCATTTCAGACTTATCTATTATGACCGCCCAATACTTGTATTTAATATTCTATATCTAGTAAACTGTTTCTCATCTAGGGTTTTACTAGACACAGATGAAGCATTGCTTAAAGAGAAGAAAAATCAACTCATAAAAAATGAACCTTGTAAATACCATAAAGTATTTGTTCATGAGTTTCTTTGAAATCTCTGTTTGTATTATTATTTTTAACAATGATGCAATCAGTGGGAACACACTATCAACAGCTGGCACAACCAGGGGTGGAAGAGGCAAAAATGAAAGAGAGTCCCTGATATTTTTCTGTGCTGTAATATTTGAAGAATATTTGAGGTACTCACAAGCCCTTGATTTATAAACTGATATCCCCTCCCACACACACTCACCCCAATTTCTATTTCTGTATGAAAGAAGATATTTTTTACTGTAAATTGACATCAGCTTTTCAGTGGCTGAACTGCCTGAAGATGATTTGTTGGGTTTGGACATCCAGCCACCATTAATTTATCATGGGATTGGATGTGAAACCCTACAGGTGTCTTTGGAAGTATTGAAAAACCGTGTTGCAGAAAGGGTAATTTACACACAGGTGGTTTTTTGTTCATTTGAAACATGACTTGTAAACAGTGAAATTAGTTTCTTTGGCAGTGGAAGTTCATTCACAGTCTGCCCCAGTCAGCTCTGCTCTCTCTCTAAAGGCAGAACTGAACTGGTTTGCAAAGCTCCAGTGACTGTCCAGGTTGCTTTTCTTTGTATAAAAAGGGGAGCCTGAAAAATAGATTCCTGCATCCAGAATCACTACCAGATCATCTTCAACGATAGGATTTCATCAACCTGCCATATATTATGCTGAATGACTTCTTCTGTAATTAAATCAGAGCTTCCAGGAAACAACCAAGCTACAGACCCCCCAATTTTCCTGCTCATTTTTTGCCTGTAGATAATCAGCAACACCATTAAAAATATACATCTTTCATGTAACTGAAGTTCACCCAGCTGTAACATCAAAATCTTGTCACTGCATCCCCTTTCAAAACACAAAAAAAATGCTCAAGCTGCAAAATTTTGAGCCTGCCTGCACTTCACCCTCCTGGTGACCACCATCCTCTGCAATTTCAGTAGAACAACCTTTTGAAAATAAGACCATGTATAAAAATAAGACCATGTATTTTCCTAATCCACATTTTGTCATTCTTCCTTTCAAGCTTATGCAGCAATTTGAAGCTGAGCTAACCTTCCTATGACCTTGAAAAGGTAAGTGAAAACCCTATGTTAACAATTCTTCTCTCCCCTTATTTGGGTAAACTAGAAGCCATGAGAGCCTTTTATTGACTTTCACTACAGTTTTCACCCTTGGCAGTACAACTGAACCTGCCCTGACCTTTTCTGACCAAGCGCCTTTGTCCGACAAACTGTTGAGAGCATCTTGCAGCCAGATGTGAGCCCCCACACCCTGAGTGTGTGTGCCTGACTGTACTGAGCCCCTGCTACCTCCCCTGGCTGCCTGCATGGCCAGCAGTCGCCCCCAGCCTGCTCCAGCTGGCCTGATCTGCAGATAAGACCCACTGGCCGGGTTAAGAAAATGACACCTGATCGTGGGCTGGTGCTGTTCCCATGAGTGCTCCCTCTCTGAAGGCTCTGGAAAAGCTGCTCCATGCTGGAGGGAATAAAAGCAGCACCTTCCACAGGCTGATGGTGGAACATGTGTTGTTCCTCTACTGTCCTTCTTTCAGGGCTTGCTCTGCAGGGGCAAAAGACTGTGATCACCTTGGCTACAGAGAAAGCACTGAGGATGGAAGAGACTCCTGAAAGGATGGACCTGGGTAGCACAATCTGTCCACCTTCCTATCACTGAATAAAATAATCTTCTTTCTGCATGAACAGTCATCTCTCAGCCTGCCTGGCAACTGCTCACAAACATCTCACCCATCATCCCGCATTCTTCTGTCTCAAAGGTTGTCCACCACAAACTCCAGCTGTCTTCTGATGTATGTAGCACTGATCTGCCTAGAGCTTGGCTACTTGTTTAGGCAGCTAATTTTGATCTGATGGCTGTAGAGATGAAGACCAAACAAGAGGAATAGAGTCAAATACAAAGAAACAAACCCACTCCCTCTGCCTTTACACTTGACAGAGCTTCCACTGCCTTCTCTAGTCCATGGATTAGATACTTGGGATTGTGACCAGCTCTCGTTGTACCTAGCACTCTTTGAACAGCACTTCTTGCATTCACTCTATTATTTTGTCCTGGATTTCCATGAACAGGCACAGTTGGTCTTGTTTTTTGTTTACTGGCCTTTTCAATTGCTTTCCAATCTTTGCAGTCCTATGGATGTATTCAGATCCTGAACTTTGACAAAATATTGCTTTCAGTCCCATGTTGATTCTATTTTAACCACTGGCTCATTTCTCAGTGCACTTAGACATCCCAGTGTCTGTCAGCAATAAATATTTGTTTGTCACTTTTTTCCCTGGCTCAGAAAATCTCATTGCAGACACAGCACTTCTGACTCAGTATTTATTCTGAGGTTCTCCTTGTACTTAGCTGCCATCTCTGCCTCCCTGCTCCACTTGACTCTACCCAACATCTGGAGAGCAGATCTATCCCTGAAGTCAATCTGACTCACATTATCTGGAAATAGCCTGGTTCCATTATAACAAGACCTTCTCTGCCCCAGTGCCTTCATGGCTGAAAGACATCTCAGCCAATGGGGGCATGGATTAATGTCCTGAAGGGAAAATGTGCAAACCTTCTAACAAGCCTTTTCTTCTCTGTGTAAAAGGACTATCAGGAGCTGAGGCTTCCTCGTAATTCTTCAATTAGGTATTCAAGATTAAAAATTGACTCAAGCAATAATGAACCCACTCTAAATATGCTTTTTTTAGTAACAAATCCACTAAAAAAAGAAAGGATAACTACCAGAGAAAAAGTTGGTACCAGGTTTGATCTACAAGTCCACCAAACTCCCACCAGTAAATACTGACATACTCTCACCTGGCAAAAACAGCAGTGGGTATTTTAAAGTTTAAATATTCACATACCTGTGAGATTTTCAGCCAGCTTTACAGGATGTAATATTGCTGATAGCCCTTGGAAAAAAGCAACCAAAATATGAAACCTTCTTTCTCACCCCTTCGACCCCCGTCAACACTGTTCATTTGGATCAGGTGTTTTTGAAGTTTGCACATGGCAGTCTCATTTGCATTTAATGTCCTTCAGATTACTTCCTTTTTGTTGTGCTAAACACCTCTCTCAGTTGAGTCTAATTTGATGAGGTCATGCTGTGACTCCTGACCCTTTGGGTTCTAAATGAAACCATCTGACAAAAAAGTAAGTGGAGTGAGTCTTTTGCCTGTTCGTGGACATTTGATATTTGCAGATGTGCAGCAAATTTTGCAGATGACTCTTTTGCCAAGCTAACAATTTGATTGGAGAGGTGGAAATAAGTGAATTCCTAGAGAGACCAAAATATTCCAAAAATAAATAGGTCGTGGCAATCCAGTCCCCACAACTCTACTAGCTAAAATAAAAATAAATCAGAAGTAAATACGACCATCATCTCAGCCAAGGGAGTCCTAAATTCCCAAAAAGCTTTCCTCCCCCCAAAATTACTTAATTCTTAATGTTTTCTTCCAATGTTTGTGAATGGAAACACCTGTGAGCCTTGGCACAGAGAGCCTGGGATAGTTTGGTGGCTCTGAGGTGGCCCGTGCTGCACATGGGAACCTCCACCTGCTCTGGGCTGATGTGCCCCAGCATTTCTGCAAAGGGTGAAGAGGTGCATATTTATTTCTAGTTGTCTCCAATGTGTGTTATAGAGGGGGTCAGCCTGGATGATCCCCCAGTCCTCATCTGGCCCTAAAAGTCTGGGTCTGTTACTCGGCTTTAAAATGCTCTCAAGCACTGAGCACTTCATTCCAGGCTAATTTTGTGTGGAAGCAGTCACTGGAATATTTTAAAATATATGGTCAAATGAAGAGCCAAAATGCTATTCCAGACTTCTCTGGCCTCAAAATAGATCTGTGTTTCACTAGGATATTATGATATAAAACTGGAAAAGGAAACAAGTAAGCGTGGAAATTTTTTCAGAATATTTTATCAATGCTGTGCTGCTCATCACCCATTCCTTTGAGAGGCTGGAAATGGGACCATGCTTAAATGATAATTGGGGTTTAGCCAGAATACACTGAAACTGTCAGAAAGACCTCATCACTGAACATTAGTTGAGGCCCCATATAGCTCTTTTTATTTGTAACTCTTCCTGTGCCAACCCTGCCCACTTCCTCAAACGTGTAATTTCCCCCATGAACTCTTTGGCTCATTATTCAGCTGTCTGTGGTGTGCATGCCCTCCACAGCAAAACTATTTCAGAATTATCTGGGTGTAGTAAATCATCTCGAGATATACTGTAATTAAGTAGGAATATGCAAAGCATCAGACAGATTATCTTTGAAATGCATCAAAGTACATTATATTGTAGGAAAAAAAAATAGGAAAAACTGCAGGTCATATATTCACTAAACTCCTCTACCTTATATGAAAATGAGTCATTTTCCATCATACCCTGGGGGTGAGGAGGCTGTCAGATGAAGAAATAAAAGACACTGCAAGTTAAGAAGAGCAGACCATGCCAAATCACTAATTAAAATTTAGATTTTTATTCTTTTTTTTTTTTTTTTTTTTTAAGACAACAGGTGCATATGCTAAAAGCTATTCCAGAACTGGGCTAACTTTTACGTCACTTTTTTTTTTTTTTTTTTTTTTTTTTTTTTATGTTATTTTACAAACCTAAGTGCCTCAAAGACTGAATGTCTAATTGAACCAAAGTCTTAGATGTACATATATAAAAATGGAGCACTCAGCATTACATCCTAATTTTCAAAGAACAAAATTTCAATTAATATGACATCTTCTGAAAGAACAGGTTAAAAAAATCAATTTTAAAATATTTTTTAATTGTATAATTGATCAAATTAGGTTTCAAATGCAGGACTGAGACACAGATATATGAATATATTTAGTTACATCTTAGCACAGCCTTATTCCTCATTTTCAAGACCCCATGTCTTTTCAGTTGTCCACTAAACTAACTGTGCACCTAAGAAAGGGGTCAGAGGGATTTATTATCATTTCTGTGTTCATTAAAATAGTTCTATGAAAATTTACCCACCTGAATCTGAGCTAGGTTTTTCAGTTTTGTATTAATTGAATAGAACAGAAGTCAAAATGGTTCTTCAGAACCACAGGAATCACAGCCAAGCAGCCACAGCAGTCCTAATAATTAATTACCACTGCATCTGCACTTACAGTATGGGAACTATTGGCACATCCATTTCTACTCACATACCCCCAAAATCCTCACAATTATTTGGAAGAGCTTTACTCCCACTGCCTTTGGCAGGAATCACAAGAGGAACTGCACCAGGCTCTGATGGGAGATGCTGAAACCCCCAAACTCCACGGGAATACAAGAGAATCTGGAGGAATTCTACATCCCTGCACTGCCAACCCTGAGGAAGTGAGGTTTGAGAAGCAGCTCAGTCCTGGGGAATTCTTGGAAAAGGGAAATTCAAATATTATATAATATAATTTAAGCAGGACACAGCATTTTAGTGTCAGTGTTTCAGCTTAGAAAGGTAGGAATCTAAACCTGCATCTCAGCTCATCCTGGAATGACATGCAAAAATGCATATTCATCAGGATTATAGCAAATTTGGGCCTAAAGAAAGAGTGGGATTTTGTGTTTTTCACTCTGCAAGAGAGGTGGGCCAGAAACAAATGCATGCCTGCTAGCAAGGGAAAGCCTGCTGATACCTAAACCATTGGGGGCTTTCTGAAAAAATGATTTATCATCATATTACTTGAAGATTACTCATGTAATCCTGTTTGTAAAGCTGAAGGAAACTGCAACGTGCTTCCTACAAACATTCATCTGAATCCTTAAATGATTTTGTTTTACTATGCTCACAATGCCTTCTGTATTTACCTTTACAAGGAATTCCTACAAATTCAATGACAAGCCCTGAGAGAAATTTTTTTCAGCAAATATATATTTTTGTCTGTGTTTTCATAATTATTATTCATATTACAGAAGTCTTCAGAGATGCCAACCAGGCTATGAGCTCTATCATGGCAGATCCAATCATAATGACAATAACTGCACCAGAAACATGATTTTGTGTTTAATATTCTAGATTACATGCATGGCTCTCCCCTATGGAGGCAGATTTCAGCTGCTTCTGTAACACCCTCAGTTCTGGGTTGAAAGGAACACAAGACAACAAAGATTCTAAGTGGGAAAACAATGCATGATGTAAACCTCCATTTAGGTTTTACAGTTTAAATAATTGAGTAATGTCAACTACAATGGACTCAGCAGATCTTCTCTGATTTTCCCCATAATCTGAAATACTGAGGTTTTCATGTAATAGTGGATAGGAGAAATTCTGTTGCTGGTAGATTATGCCATGCCAAATAAAGCACAGAGAGTGGAGAGCTGAGGAATTCAATAAAACTTGCACAAATCAAGGCAAAAACAAAATGAACAAAACCTGGCATCATTTTGCTCAAGTCATATTCTACTCAGTAGTATCCTGGGGAAGAAATGATGGAAACTCTGACACAGAACTGCAGAGGAGCACTCACTCCTCACTGTACCTCCTGTCCTGGGAAGGGGGATGCCTGGCAAAAAAAAAAAAAAAAAAAAAAGAGAGAGAGAGAGAAAATTGTGTCACATGACTTGTATTTTCCTCATAAAAAATTCAAATAAAGATAAAATTTCAAACAGCAAAGTTGAAGTCCTGAGGAGACTAAATTTGGAAGCCATATCCATTTCAAAAATCCACCTCAAAATTCAATATAGTAGGCAGCTAGGAACAATAAAATAAGACCATATGGGCTCGGATCAATGTATTAAAAGTGTGCTGTGCTGAAGGGCTGAAGACAGTTATTCATATATTATCTGCCTTTACTGACCTTGAGATGTGATCATTTGATTGCACCAAAGCCAAATTTTCCAGAATATAAGCTCATAAGCAGTGAGTTTATATCCTGCCCTGCAGTGGCAGACTGTGGCAAACAAATTCCTACACTGAATCTTTGCACAAACAAAGCAGGGGGTGTGATGAGGAAAGGTGAAGCTTTTCTGCTTCATATTGCAAGTCTGGTTTAAGCTGCTCATTTTTATCAGGGTACCCTAACTTTTTATTGGCTTCTCACACCATTTTAGAAGTGGTGTCACTTCTGGGGGGATTATTGGAAATGTGCTTTTTGTTTGAAGCCCTCTTGCAAAAAGGTCACCTCCTCTCCAAGTTCTTGCACTTAGAATCACATCTTGTTTAGGTCACAGCTCAAAAACTGCTACAGCCCAGCCTGTGTCCCTCTAGACTGCACAGCAGGATTACCAACAGTGTGGAAAACAACTCTTCTTTGAAAAAAAAAGAGCCTGAAAAGCCCGTTCAGCTTGTGCAAAGTGACTGTCTCAGCTGGCAGGGCAGGAGCCTGGTACCCTGGAGGAGCAGTGCTCAGGGGACAGCAGGGACAGCAGGGACAGCAGGGACAGCAGCCCCTGCCCCACTCCCAGGGCACCTTTTCTCACCCTCACTCATGCCAGGGATGTGCCAGAGGATGGGGACAAGCTCTGCCCTCCCTGCAGGCACAGCCCTGGGCTGTGATGCCCTGGCCAGCCCTGGGTGCCCATGGCGAGAGTGAAGGACACTCCAGCCCATCATCCCCTCCCAAGCCAGTGCCAGCCCAGCATTGTGGCAGGTGCCAGAGGTTGTCCTGCCCCACAGCACTGCAGGGAGACCCCAAAGCTCCTCCTGAGGGCCACAGCAGGACCCCAGAATTCTTCTTCTTGGTCTGCAGCAGCCCTGTTTTGTCAACCCTCGGGACATGCTGCAAAGCACATTTGTTTTCCCAAACTGAGAAAAACTGGGAGAACTCTGGCAGGAGATCACAAAGACTGGAAATTTCTTTTCATCTGCTAGGTTATGATTTATGTTAATGATTGGGCAGAGGAAGGAGGGGGACTCAGAGCAGGCTGTCTGCATGGTGAGGAAATCTCTCCAGACAGTGGGAAGGAGCACTCAGCACCAGGCACAGGCACCTCAAAAACAAATAAGCAACCAGAAAAGACAGGTGGGTGCATGGCAGATCCCTTGGACAAAACCCTCTCTCTGTGGAGAGTGCAGGAGAAGCAATTGCTGCTACTCCTTTAGAACTGTAGCTGGAACCCTGCTGGATCTGCAGATGCTCCAGCTTTGCTCATGGGGCTGGGATCTGGCTGCATGGCACAGCAGAAGTGAAAGTTCAAATGCATAGGCAATTCCATATGATAGGAAAGCTCTTCTCAGAGTGAATTTCTTTCTGAAAATGCTGCTTATTTCATCATATACCAAGCTCAAATCCATGCAAGTTCAGCTGCAGCTTCTTTCCTAAGTTATAGACACCTAGAAAGTGGTGAAGGGAGAGAAGAGTTGAAGGAGAAGGGCAAGAAAAAAACCCAGAAACATGGAAACACTTAAGCTTGGATCTTCCATGGAGCAACAGCATCATTCCCAGACGTGCAGCCACTGATGAGTATTTCAGTTTCCACAGGGCTGTGCTCAGTGTGTGCCTGACAGCCCCTTTTCACAAGTTCTGTATCACAGTGAGATGTCACTGAGGGGTGCCTGGATGACACACAGCAGATGAAAATCATGTTCAGGTTCTGTAGAGATTGAAGGGTTGATCAAAATCAACCTATTAATGATGCTACACACCACAGCCCTATCTCAGCAAAAGATATCACAGCAGGGGTGACCTTACACTTAGAAAACCCTAAGGCTTTACTGTACAGTGAAGGTCCCCTCCTAAAGCTACTCTGAGAAAAGCTACAAGAAACAAAAGTTAGATCCAAGAATCCTAAGAACTTTCTGCACATTAATTAACCCAGCAGCACCCAGAGTGGGGCAGGGAAGTGCAGTTAAACCAATTAAGATGCAGATGAAGGGGAGGAAGGGGGTTAAGTGCCTTGCAGATGGAGGGATGGGAACCCAGGCGTTCCAGCCTGGAGTCTAAATTCGACTTCCCAGGAGGACTGGAAGTGAAACTTTCCCTGTAGAACTGCCACTCTATGAAATCAGCTTGGCAGTGTGTGACAGACATAATCCTTTTCCCATATGTTTTATTTTCTATAAATAGAAACACAACTCATTAGCATTCTGTAACTTCAGTAGATAAGGAGAATGCACAAACAAACAAATATCTGAACTATTTCCAGAGAATTGCCTGAAATTCCAGGCAGCCCAGGAGGACAGATCTGGATCTAGGCTTCTACTTCCCAATTTGACATCACCTGCAGTGCCGCTGACCGGGAAAATATTTCTCCTAATGGCAAGAGGTGGTTGAGCCTCTCAAAACACACAGCACCACTGAGGGGGAAATGGGCCACGTACCACAAAGCTGAATATTGCATGGTGGTATCACAGGAACAGAATCCCAATCCTGATCTTTGACAAACCATAGCCACAAGACAGGCAGGCAAAATATTTTCCATGTTTGGGATGTTCATGCCCCACAGTTGTGTAACCCTCCCTGTATTCCTATGAAACCATAATGGCTTTTTTACCATTATTTTTATGGCTGATGTGTCTGAAAATACAGTGTTGATGGGGCTGTTCTGAGCTGTTTATCATGGCATAGCTTTGCAAAATACAAAAGGATCTGATCTGTCCTTGACATTAACATGTAATGTAAAAAAACTCTCAATTATTTTAGTCCAAATTAAAATAATTTTCCATGTTATTAGACTAAGGGGAAAAAAAAGTCTATTTTGTATTTGATAATTGGCTGAAGGTTTCTTAAACAGAATAAGAGATGCAAGAACTGTCATGCTGAATTAGATGTGGAATCATATTCTCTAACACTTTCCTCAACAGTGGCCAATAACAAACACCATAAAGGAACAGACACCTGATAGGAAAGACAAGAAAGCAGCAGTTTAATTTTGGGAGAAATTTGAATTTTCAAAAAGAGATTTTTTTTTTTCTTCAGTTCAGAATGAAAATAAATCTTATAAAAGAATTCAAGAATAAACAAAAAGAGAAAAAAAATTCCTTGTGAAAGAGGTGAGAGACACTACCTGGGGTAGCCCTTCCACCAGCAAGGGCCACATGTTTAAAAGACACTTCAGGTCACACACTTGCAGTTCCTTCCCATGGGAAGTGGGAAGAAATTAGTTGAAAGTGTCCCTGCTCATGGCAGGGAGATTGAAACTGGATGATCTTTAAAGTTCCAGCCTAAACCCTTCTATGATTTTGTGACTTTCTAGACATTTAAAAGATTCTCAAGAGCACAGGGTCCCACAAAAGGAACTTATTTCCATCCTAATGCATCAATAACTCATTTCATCAGTGATTAAAAATAACAGGCTAGGGACAGGGGTTAAATATATGCTGGTTCTTTTAAAAATAAGAACCCTATGAAAATCACAGGGAAAGAAAAAAATTCTAGCACGCTGTCATACCAAAATTATATGGATGCCTAACTCCAGGAGGATAATTACAGTATAACCCAACTTGAAATGTTTTTCATGTGTCTGTCAGGATCTTTTTCCCATAGCAATTTTTTTTTTTTTTTTGCCACAGGCCAACAAACAGGTTTAAAAAACAAGTACTTTTTCTTCAAAGAGGATATCCATGATTACTGTATGATCTCAGGAGCAACTGCAGAAGCTCTGGGTGAGATTTGTCACTTGCCATGAGCACACAGGGCTGGATTGTGAAGCCACCCCAGGCTTTGCCTGGATCCCCAGCACTCACTGCCTGTGCCAAACCCAGATTTTCAAGTGGGAGCTAATTCCAAGGTGACCTTTGGGGGCTGCAGCATCCCCAGTCGGGTCCATGGGCTCAGCCCCTGCTGGGATGTCAGGTCCCAGACACTCACATTTTAGGACTCTATTTTATACCAAAAAATGTAGCACCTATATCTATATAAGTTTCACTTTCCTCTGTCTAAAGCTGTGATTAATTTGAACAGTAAATGGCAGCTTAGAAGATAAAAAAAGATAGGAAAGCACACAGGAGGATAGGAAGGTAGAAACTGAAGTGCACACAAACATCTTAAAATATCACAATATTCTCTCTAGGAGCCAACACACAAGATTAAACCACCAGCAGTGTATCTTCTAGAAATGGTAAAATAATTTAAGTATAAAGAGCATCTCTTGGAAACAGCTAAGTCTTGGAATTAAGTCACTGAATATCTCAATAGAGATACACAGCTATGATTTTTATTAATTGTTTCCACAACAGAAGATTACATAATCAAGAAAGCTCCTAAATAATTTGGCTGTTGTACAGAAACTTCTCCATACTTAAAATGAGTTTTCTGAAAGAAAATTTTTAGTTTTCTGGTAAATAAATGATAGTAATTCTTTTAAATTATTAAAACCCCCCCAAAACCTTTCACTGTTTATTCTTAATCAATTGTACAGCTGGTGAAACACCCTCCATCAGATTTCAGGGGGTTTTGCTATATTTTTGGAGAAAATCACTTTCCCCTCCTTCATTTAATGTTCTCCTTCCCTCTGTCTTTTGTTTTATGGAGCTCAGTCTATCATCAGCCTTTGGGAGTGGATCATAACAGAGACAGGGTTGTTTGTATGAAATTATAAACTCTGGTTTATATTATGTGTGGGACTCATGTCCCAGCTTGCCCAAGAAAAGCTATTAAACAGCATTCCAGACAGCAGCTCTGCCCAAGGGAGACTCTTGTCACTTCCTTGGAGGGCTGGCCCTGGACACCATCAGGTTTGTGACCCTGGAAAACCCTGAGCTGCCTCTGGAGGAAAAGAGTCCCTAACAAAGCACCCAAAATGCTGGGCAGGTGAAGGGGATTACAGGTTGGTGTTGAAGCTTGTGACAAAGGAGAGAGGATGTGCTAAGATGAAGGGAATTTATTTAGATGCCCTTCCAGGAGTGTGGATGGGGTACACTCAGACTAATTTTGGACACTCAGATTAGCACTGATTGGGTGTCAGTGCCCACTTCTGATGATGTCCAGTTCATTCCATAAAGTGCTGAACAACTTCAAGGAATTTCATTAAGAGTCATGTGCTAAGCTCATTGTTTAAAAAAAAAAAAAAAAAAAAAAATCACATGCTAAATTCATTGTTTTCCTGTAACATCATCCCAGAATAAAGCAGAAGTCCAGATGATGCACAGCCTTGGGAAAGCACATGTAAATGTAGATGTAAATGTAGATGACTGCTGGGAGCCCGGGCCATGCGAGAGGTCACGGCTCGGCAGGACCCGAGTGTGCTCACACCCCAACCTCCAAATGGCAACCAAATTGCAGGCAGGCAGGCAGGCCTGGGGGTGAGCAGAGCAGCTGTGGGCTGGGCTGGGTGCTCAGACAGGGATGACACCCCAGGACAGAGCAGCAGCCGGGGCTGGGCGATGCCGGGCTGGCACCGCGCGGGGCTGGCGGCGAGGAGCACTTCAAAGGATGCTCTGACTTTGATAGAGGCTGAGCAGGGACCTGAGCCACACATCATGTGCTTCACATTGCAGGAACTGTGTGCAGAAAAGGGCTGAGCAGATGAAAAAAAAAAAAAAAAAAAAAAAAAAAGTGGTGGGGGGGAGAAAGGCAGCATTAAAATCTTGGGCATTAGACTCTTCTTAAGGTGGTGTTCCTGAGCCCCATACGTGCTAGGACATTGCTGTCTGAAAACTGCACTGCTTGCACTTAAAAAAAAAATTATTTTTATTTTTTTTTGCCCATTTGGAGTTATTTAGCAACTCCTCTCCTGAGATGTGAAGGAATGCAAATAAAACATCCAATGTGATCCTTACCAAATACAAATTACATTAATTTGTCCTTTGGAGAATAACCTTTAGCCATCACAAAATGCACTCTACTGGCTTTCTTGTTGCCATCCCCCTCCTCTTTTACTCTTTTCTTGGACTTTTGAAGCAGATTTTTGTTGAATAGATCATACAGGATTATACAGTTATAGCTTGCTTTCATATATTTCAAAAAGAAAATCATAAATATGACCTCATATGTTAATAAATCAATTATGGAATGCTGTTTTACACATATGCTCAAAACATGACCTCTTCCAAGTTCTCTTAGAGCAGAAAGTTGGAGTTTAGATTTAAGGCAGTTTAGCTTTAAAGATGTTGGGAATAACAATATCTGGTAAATATTAAGTAAAGCAGGTTTTCTGTTAAGGTTTACTTTGCCTTCAGTGGTTTATTAAAGCTTGCTCAACAACACGGTTTTAGTTACACATGAATAAAGCTTTACTTTTCTTCAGTACTGAAATTGGTGTTCAGTAGCTATAATTTACTTAATCACTTTTGCATTATGAAGGGGTGAAGCAGAAGCAGACTGAGTTTTATACATGCTCTTTTGCACTCTCAGAGGCAATTCATCAGTAGAGCATTTTCATTTTATGAAACAAAACAATGCTGGTGACTCATGAGGACTTACATAATTGCCTTTTTGGGAGTTTGACCAGAAAAAAAAAAGTGCAGCAGCCAATCCACATAACTTTTAAATCTGTGAAACAAAAGATGCACAGAACACTTCTCATTCTATTTTAGGTTTAATTCTCTGCTAAATTTCATCCTGGGTTCAATGTAAAAATTCTAATTTTACTTTTGCCTGCCTGAAGAAGATGAGATAATGTTAAAAGTTATTTGATAGAAAATAAAACCTCCAACAAAATATCTCTCATTGCTTTCTGCAGTTCATGTATGGCTTCCATTGCCATGATATAGAGAAAACCAGCATTTTCCATAGTGATTCCTCCTCTGAAGCTCTCCCATTATGGACAGGGATGCACAGAGCCTGAAAGCCAGATGCAGGAAGGGGACACAGACTGCTGCAGCTCGGACAGAGCAGAGGCTCTGAAGTCCAGTTTTTTGAAAATGAACTCAGTTGAGATCAAAGGAATTCACAGACCAAGTTGCTCTTCCCAACATCCATGGATACTTTCCTGTTCTGGCCCGAAGTTCCTGTGTACTTAGAGATGGGTGCACACAGGCTGGGACCTGCAGCAGCTGTTATACAACCCAGGGATGTCAGGTACCAGTGGGACCTGCAACAGTTGTACAACCCAGGGATGTCAGGTACCAGTGGGACCTGCAACAGTTGTACAACCCAGGGATGTCAGGTGTCACTGGGACCTGCAGCTGTTGTTATACAACCCAGGGGATGTCAGGTGTCACTGGGACCTGCAGCTGTTGTTGTACAACCCAGGGATGTCAGGTGTCACTGGGACCTGCAGCTGTTGTACAACCCAGGGGTTGTCAGGTGCCACCTTTTCCACCTGGGGCTTGCCCCCACCAAGCTGAATTCAGAGTCTGCTGGGGAGAAACATGATGGAAGCATTTCACCATAACCTCTGCCATGCATAATGCTGTGGAAAACAGGCACCCAAAACTGCACAAGAGCATGGAGGTGAGCAGAGCCATGCTTAGCTGGCAGGATATCTCTTGCCCCATCCTCTTTGTGATGGATATGGCAAAAGTTTAACAAAACAACTGACCAAACTCAAACCCCCTGTTTTATCTACCTCTCCTGCTTAAAAAGCACCCCCAGAGCAATCAACATAACTGTATTATGTTGTGTATATTCAGCAGACAAGAATTATTCCTTTTGATAGGAGCTATGCTGGTTTGCACAGCTGAAAGTCCTGCTTCTCTATCTCATCACACCTGATATCAACACCCCACCCAGCTGTATGTAGTGTCAAAACACCTTATTTGAGGTGAATTTCCTCAGTACCTGGCAGGATATATGTCTAGGCTCTTAAACATCCTCCTGCCACCACAGCTAGATCTGAGGAAATTGAAATAAGCACGATGGTATTGCTATCAGGACACTGGAGAGAAGTGGAGAGCCTGTTACTGTGTATTTCAGAGAAAACAGAGCTATTAAAGGACACAAATGTGATACTTGATTTGGATGTTTTCCCCTGCAGATGAAAGGAGTCACTCCTCATGCAATTCTGAAAGGAACTGATTAGATTTATGTAGGCAAGTATCAGCTTGTGATTAACTTTTAGGTGAGGATGCAGTTATGTGCTACAGGAAATACTGCTGAGTGCATTTTCTGTTTACTTTCATTATCTAATGTGCTCTGTATTAAGCTAGGAAAGGCAGAAGTGGTTATTTCAGAGTTTTTGAGTACTTGTAAATTTATTACCCTTTCCTGAGATGGGAATTGAGCACACTACTGCTTTATAAACAAAGACTGGTATAAAATGCCTTCCAAGCAGTTTCAAGCCTGGCTGTTGCTCTGTTTGGAGCAGGTACAAAAGATTTGAAGAATCAGTTTTCCCAAAGAAAACTGCATCTCACAAAAAATACTTGTTTTAAGAAGTCACTTTGCTGAAAAATTAAGCCACGAAAGTGTGTGTGGAGCTATGTGTATATATATATATATGTATGGATATATGCACACACACATATGTATTGTGTTTCAGTTGAATTGGGATTAAAGAAATCAGAGATTTTACATTTTTATTTGTAATGGAAAAAAAAAATCTGTTACCAAAGTGCTTCATTTCTGGCAACATTTGTGTTGAATCCCACAGGGACATTTACCTTCAGATAACCTCTGTGTAATTCATGTCTTCATTACAGCTAAGGGGAGATAGACCAGTTAGTCACTGGCTGGAAAAAAAAAAAAAAAAAAAAAAAAAAGGAAAATAAAAATAAAAAGAAAAGGGGGGGAAAGAAGCAGCCAAGACTGTTGTATAAAAGCTCAGAAATCCTTTCATGCACTGTCTAGGCTTGGAATATAGAAGGAAATCTCTGCCAAGAAGCAAAGGATGTTGAAACAGAATCATGCAATGTGTTAATGCCGCAGGGCATTGGAAGTGAGATGCCAGGGACTTCAATCAGAAATTGAATGATCTTTGTGATATAGCAGAGAGGATGGAATAACATCAGAGAGCTGTGCACACAATGGAAAGAAACAGCATAATCATTTGTCATCACTCCAAGAGAACGAGTCCGGCAGTGACACTTTCCAAACCAACCTGCTCACGTCACAGTTTGAGGTTCAAACACCTTTCAGGAGCAGATACCACCAGCAACATCCTCTGATGGCACAGAAATTTGCAGCAATATCCACCTCATCTGACACTTCAAAGGCCTTGTGCTCTGGTCCTCAGACAGTTAAGTGTGGATACGCTAAGGTGGCTATGAAATCAGATTAACTTAAAGAGCTTGTATAATTCACAGCCTATTAAGTTAACCCAATTTCAAAACTGGTTCCACTTTGCATGAGAATGGACATCTGTGGCCTTCAAAATCCTCTACCATTTTTCATTCTTTATGAGGTATTCTTCTTTCCTTGATACTGCTGCTGATCTTTAGTTGTGTCTTAAAAAACTCAGTTGAAACTGGTCAGATACCTAAAATGGTCATGGCCTGTTATATGCAAAATATATAATTACACCGAAAAGAAGTGTCAAAAAATGCCTGCACATGGACAGAATTTGAATCAGAAACTCTGACTCTTAATCAGATAAACCATTTGGTCACCAGTATGGGTCAACTTGCTATATATTTTGGCAATAAAGTCACCTGGTTTCCAGTGCTGATAGGTCAATAGCTCTCAGTGGGATCTAAAGGCATCATCATATGGTGTCCAGCTCTTCTCTAGAGCACCATACACCAATATTTGAAAAAAAAAAACCTAATTTTAGGCTTCTGCTTCTGAAAGTCTTGCATTAAATTTAACATTCATCCTTTGTTTGCCAAAAATATATACTACTACATCAAGTAAATTAAGTGCTACATGCTAGAAACCATCCCTATAAATATGTGGAGTTTTAAGATACAGGCATTTACATTAAGCAGAGAGCAGTGTTTTCAGGCTGAGGGGCAGCCAACACTCACACTTACATGGTGAAACCAAACTCTAATTATAAGATATCATCTCACCAATATATCTTCATATTTCAACATCCAGTACAACATAATACAGTCTAATTTATAAGGTGCCTTATCATGCAAACTTCCATAGGCACAGTAATTTAAAAGGGATTATATATAAGCCCCTTCTAAAAGCAAAAATCAAAAAGAAAAGATTCTTGGTTCTGTTATATTTCAAAAACTTTTATTGAAGGAGTTTCTCTGCTTTTGGGGTGGTGTGGAATTCCAGAAAGTAGAAGGTATATGCCAAAATCATTAAAATTGGATGCTTCATTCTGGTACTTAAATCTATGTTTGGAAATCGAGAAAAGGTCATAAAGTCACCTTTTCAAAGGGCTGTGCCTCAGATCTGTGTAAATTAGTGTCATTTCATCAACTTACAGCAGCTGAAGGTAAACCCACTGCTTTTAGGAATGTTGTGGGAACACTTGGTTGGATTCTTCACATTCACACATACTCCTAAAATAAAGAGGATCCTCTCCCCCCGGGTTTTTGTCACCTAAGTTTCCAAATGTCAGGATCTTGTAATTACTTTCTCATGCACTTTCAGATTACAAAGTGTTCCAGATTTCCATTGCTACCAGTCACATGCTGCAGGACCTGAAGGGAAGCAGAATTTACCTGTCCAAAGTCAGGACACAAAAGCTCCTCAGGCAGTTCAGAAAAGCATGAATGGCTTGAAGATTTTTCATGCAAAATACATGTAAGAATAAAGCACTTCTGTGCCCTGCTATCTAACTCTGCCACATAGACATCTTTTTTCCCATTCTCCTAATAAACAGGGTTCATGGATAAATTCCAGCTGATTGCAATGCTCTGAACAAAGCTAGAGCCATGGAAATGCTGGCAAGCACATTCTCACCAAGATTTGCATGTTTCCATTCAGGATTGCAGGCTTTGTCCTACCCAGATGAAGACATTTAACATTTTCTTTGACTTTATCAGCAATTGGAGCATCAGGAAGATGATCAATAGGCTGCCTCAGGAAGCCAAGGCTCCACTTCCTTTTTCAATTTCTGTTTTAAGAGTTGTTAGCCATTTGTAAAGATGACTTATGAGCATTTCCTGCTGCTCATATGAGTGGAGATATCTTTGGTCAAACTGAGATTCCTGGGTGCTTTAGGTTTTGTTTTCAGGTACCAAATCTTTTACCAAAGGTTTGTTACTTGAGATACTGCTAGTACAGACAATCCACAGAAACCCCAGCTTCCTAAGAGGATGGAAAAGTAGTTTTCATGTAGAATTGTGCACTCACATTAAGATTAGACAGTCTGAACACTTGGGCAGCAGCAGAAAATTGTGTAAATAAAGACCATTCCATCACCCTGTGGTTGTCTGTCCATGCCCTTTGGAGAAGGGAGGTGAACAGCCACCATGAGAATGAAAAAGCACACCCAGTGTTTCCTCCAAGACAATTAATCACTGAAAATGTACCCTGGGATCAGCTTCTGCACAGGAAAATTCTATTCTTGGAAAGGCATAAAAAGAAATCTTCATGTAATAGCCCAGGTTAAAAAGGCAGACACATCCGAACAAACCCAGCTACCAGATGCTACCTTTGGATAGGATTCAATCTTTAACTATAGTTTTTAAAAGGCTTTCTCCAGGAAATTAATATTACCTATCTCAAGCCTACCACAACCTGCTTGATGCTCTTTACCCAGGAACAATCAAACAATTTATATAAAGTAATTGGAATGACTTTTTCTGTGCACTGAGCCATTGTAAGTGATAGTGTAGAAATGTACCAACATGTCATGACATCAATTGCATCAGCTCAAGGACCCCATCCATTATTCTGAATAGGTGCCTTGCAAAATGAATGGAATGCTTGTTATTAAGAGAAAATAAGTCAAAAGCACTCAATAGCATTAATCAAAGAAAAATAATGTGGAAATTTAAACTTTCAGGAAAGAAAACAGTGAATCATCTGTGAACTTGGCACTGTATCAAGCATGCACCATTTATCTTCACTCAAAAGGCCCTTCATGACCTATCCACACTCCACCTTATCATTTTTTTCTGTGTTATCATCATGCCAGCTCTCTCCTTGGATCAGCCACTGGTGTCTGCCATCATCCCCTCTTTGTTGCACTTCTGCCCTTTCTCCCATGCCAATATTCTTGTATGGAAGAATCTCTCATAGATATCATCAAACCTCATTGTTCTCTCTCAAATGCTGCTAGAAATGTTTCCTTTCCCTGGATAGCCATAGGAAAACACTTGGTACTGAATAAAATGACTTTTTCTAACTCTGCCTATTCTTATCTAATTATTTCCTTGTGCTTCCCTGTCTGTCTGGTACAACTTCATTATTTTGGTTCTACATCTCCTGCTTCTATTTCTTGTCTCAGGCTAGAAGTGACTAAGGGCAGGAATTTAGTCCTTGGTTTATATGTACAGAGTACTCAGTATGAGAGGTTTCTTTCTATAACTGGAAATTAGCCATTACTGCTTTATTAATGATAACTTCTCAGCAGGGCTGTACATTTTTATTTGAGTTATATAAAACCCAGTGGCAGCATCCAGCCATATGGAGTCAGACCACTCACTACTGAAAAATGAACCATCCTAAAAATCTTATTTTTTCCCTATAAATAGGGCATTTACTAGAGAATACTCTGCCAATCAATGTAAAATTAATCACTCAATCTCTTCAACTTTTAGAGGAAAAAAATTAACACAAACAGAAGGTGATAAAGACCTCCAGCTGCCTACTGTCCATGTAAGTTAAATTTCCTTGTGACCTGAAGATGCAAGTTGAAATCACCCATGTCTGGAGGTGATCTTGGTGAGCTGGACAGTTTCAATGAAGAAAGACATTATTGCCACATCACTCTGGAAAAGGCACTGAAGTCTGGCCCTTCTGTTTGCAGTGATTTACTTTCATTGTATATCCCCATCATGGGATAAAACTAATTCATTACTAGGGCAGGAAAAAGTTTTCTTTGACAAGCCTTGGTAATGCTTGGTTTTCATTTAAATGCTTTTGGTTCTATCTAAACCATATTTTCAGACATTTTTCTCCACTTGCAGCCCTAATCTCAAGTAATAACTTAAGAAAAGCAGCAGAATTTAATATAAGCCTTTACTGGTAAGACAGGTAATAATAATAACAGTAAAAAGTGATTTCCCCACCACCACCAAAGCTATTCATCATTCTCCAATGCCTGAGGGAGAAAAGGTGAACTTTCTACAATGTCATGAAATTCAGGCAGTTTCAGCACAAGAATGTATTCCAAAGCTGTGAATCTGTTCTTTCCATTATGGTTCCAAAAGAAATACAAGACCTTCTACAACATGTAGGGAAATAAAAATGTCCCATGGCTATAGAGTTTGCTAAACCCCAGACACTTGGTATTTGTACTGAACAGGTTATTGCAAAGTGTGTGGCAGTGGTGACAGGTAAATATTTCTTGTCGTGCAAAGGAAGAGAGAGTCTAGAAATAATCAGTAGCAACTAATAGAAAATAAAAAAAAATCAAATATATTTTCTTTAGTTGCAATTGTTTGTTTGCTTCTAAATCATGCTTCATTTTGAAGTTACATTTCATCACTTCTCACATGAGCTTGTAGCTGGGACAGTTCTGTGATGCTGTATCTGCAGGTATGTGATGGAAAAGAATGAATAGTGATGCCTCTCTTACCAAAAATCTTACCAAAACCCCACTGACTAAACAGGCACGAACAGATAACTTCAGAATAAATGGAGCAGCACCCACGTTTTGTCAAAGGAAGGACACCAGCAGCTTGACTGTCAGCTGATGTTTCATAAGATCTTGGAGTGGCACAGACAGCCAGCTACCCCAAAAATCAGTTTCTGTGAAGAAAGAACCAACCAACCAAATGCCAAGCCTCTCAAACAGGGAGGAATGAGAGTCTCAGAGGTAATTCTGTGTTTCTCATCACTGGTGGGAAGAAGCACAGGTTTGCTTTGTGGGGCACAGTTTTCCCAGATGGAAATATAGGTGGGGTTGAAAGTTCCCCAGTCTGAGCTCACAGCTGTTCCTGTCATATCAGAAGACAAATCCAGATGTGCAGGGGACAAAAATCATTTGCCTTCACTAGCCACAGATAAAGAAGCATTCATGGAGTAGCCACCCAGACTAAGAAACGAAGCAGAAAGTTTTCAATACTTTGAGCAATTTTACCCCATTTGAGTGGCAGTTTTAGGACAGTTTTCAGGTGAGGACTTGGCCTTCATCCTCCCATTGCTCAGATTGGTGTATTGAAATATGGATGAACAATTATGGGTTTATGCCAAGGCCCAGGATATCACATCAAACCTGGCCCCCACTGTTTCACACAGCACTCATTGTTCACACCACTTAAAAGCCTTCTGTGCGTGGCGTGCCAGGGAACAGATGAAAATAGAGGTCAAGATACTGCTCTAGACAAGCTTCTGGCCTCCTAATGAGTGATTTTTTTAATTAAAAGTGAGGTGACACATGCAGTTTGTCATCTCATCAGTGGAAGTTAGAGACACTGAGCTTGGGGTAATGGTTCATTCTGTAACATTTAACAAAGACTTTTAATTTCTTAGAAAAGCCCAAGCAAACACAGACGTTTTATCAGCATCACATCTGAGTGTAGGACATACTAAATACCTTCTATACCACAGTAAAGTGTAACAGCCTGATGTTAAGTGTCCCACTGCAGCCCCAGCCAATTCTTCTCACAGCCACAGGCTCCTTTTCTTTCCCCTGGCCTGTGGATCCCTGGGAGCCCTCTCCAAGCAGGTGCACACTCAGCAGCATGCCCCAGCTTTCTTCAGCCCCTTTCTCTTCAGGCTCCCAGCTTTATTTCCTCCCAGAACAAAATACATAAAACAAATTCACCTCATCAGCCACATTGCCTTTCTTCTGTCTGCCAAGGACTTTGCAGACCCTCCAGAGCAACACCTGACAAACTCCATTCTCTCCTACTCAGGCTTTCAATACTGCTCTCCCTGTAATTGTACCCACCACTAGGGTATTTTTAAATAGCCACCTGCTATTTTTAAGAGACTTGATGACCAGGTGAAGGGCTTTAGAGACCAGATGAACCATCTAGCTCCAGCTAGATGTTTCAACTTATTGCATTTCAGAGTGGGGTCTCATGCCTTTGTAAATGCCAGGCTTTGTCTGATGAGGTATCTGCAAAAAATCTTCCTTTGCTGTGGTTGCACATCACATTTTTAGAGAAGGTGGGCTTGATCTAGAGGTAGGAAGCAGAGGAAAGAAGCTGAGGCAGAGCTCAAGGGCTGCAGATCCTGTTTCTGTCACTGCAGCAGGATGAATTCCACCTCCCAGCAGAATGGCACCTGCAAGAGAAGAACAGGTGAGCAGGCAGGAACACCTGGACTCACTTCTTTCCCCTGCCCAGATTTCAGTATATTACAGTCTCTCAATACCTTCCTTCCCATCTGTAAATTCAACATTTGAGAACCTTTTCCTCCAACCTCATCTGGAGTTATCAGTTCTTTCCCACTTCATTGGAACACTTAATATATATTAGGTAATGGGGTTCTCAGATGATGCTTGAGTATGGTGCTACAGGAAACACCTAAAACAAGCTGGTTATATGTCTATTGCTAAATTTATTTTTCACATAATCAGGCAGGGAATGATCTGAGGCCTTAACAAGCCTTTCCTTTCAAACACAGCCCAAAGTCATGGCACTAGCTGATGCTTCATTCTCTCTCCTGAGTAACCCCTGAACTTTTCAGCCATGTTCTAAATCCATTGTGTCTGGTTTCAGGAAGATTAGATGCACTTTTAGATGGCACACTATGAGATTTTGATAGGTCACATTATCAATCAAAATTTAGGGATGTTGAATCAACGGCCACAAGTATTAAATCAGCTGGGGGATTATTTTTTCTGGTTTTGCCAATTTTATAGGCAACACCACCTTTTTAATACTATTACTCTCACTGAACTTATCCTTCTCTCAAGTCTTGCCTATAATTTATTAAGACTATTTTGTAACAAGTATTTTCTCATAAGAAATTGAGTAAAGAAATTGAGTAAAGGGGGGACTAGAGTTTGGGGAATGATGTAACAGCCACAGCTATTTAGGCACCTGCAGAAATCCTAGTGAAGCTTGGGGGACTGCTTTTATCTGCAAATACAAGCCATGATTCCCTGGCAGAACTCACAGTTCTTTCCAGAGAAAAGCCACATCTTACAAACAGGGATCTCCTACACCAAAGAATGGATGAAAGAAAGACTTCCAAGTTTCACCAATCCCACGCTGAGTTTTTGCTGAAGGTGTCCATTCGTTGCAACACTGGGTCTAATCCTACTCCACAAAAATTAATGGAAGAAATTTCCTGTCAACCCCTTCCTAAGAGGAGTGCAGTTGTCATTACAGTGCTGAAACAAATTGCAAAATACCTGGTTGTGTTTCAAAAATATTTCCTTTTTTTTTTTTTTTTTTTGGTAATTGCCAGTAATTAAACATGTTTATCAGATTTTATGCTCTCTCCATCATTCAGAGAGGTAATTAAAGGTTTAGTCATTCCATACTGGGCTGTTTTTCTGTTTCATTAGCTGCAGTGAGTCTCTGAGAATGGGGCTGATGCTGCACTTAGAGTGTTGCAATTCCACAGAGCTTCCCATGGGCAGGCAGGACACTGCTCAGTGCTCCTCTCCTTCTCCTTTAAATCCTCCTGAAAAACCCATTTCATCCTGGGACCTGGGCTGAAAAAAAATGACATGTTCCAACAACTCAGAAAATTAAGTCATTTATCCAAGTGCCAAAGCTGGATTTGTGACTAATACCACAATATTCTGCATGAGAGTTGGGCACCTAAACACCTTGTCTAATTTTGATTCCTTCAGATGCCAAAAGGAAGAAGTTTTTGATGTTTCAAGCTCAACCCAAGTTCACCTTCTGTCCTGGGTTTAATCAGAAAGTCTTTCAGCCCAGATGGCTGCTGGTTGGATCTCCATCCTGCTCCTCCAGACACCAAAACTTTCTATTTCTGGGCAAAAAAATTGATACTACTACTTACAAGGCTTAGCATCTCTGTTAAGGCTGTGGTGCAGCAGCTTTGTGCCTCTTGGCACCTCTGGTTTCTGAATACCCAGAGCTGTCAAACCAAAATTACAGCGAGTAGAAATCCACCTCAGGATTCACTATTTACTTTTGATTCTGCACTGCAGAGTTTGACTCCAATACATTCAGGTATCACAATTGCAATTTCTGAAGCTATTTACCCAGAAAAGTTTGTATTACAGTGCTAGTGGTGGTATATGAAAATAAAATATTTACTCAGTTGTGGGATTCACTCCTCAGCTTCAGCAAGAGGTTTGCCTCAAAAGAGGCTGAGGGCTTTTTACTGACCTAGAGGAGTGCCATTATACTTGGAAAAATAAACATGAATCTGTTGCCTACATGAAATTATTCTGCACTGCATAAAAGATTCTCTCAATCCATTGACTCCACACAAAGGCAATGCTGTCATTTTGTAAGTGAACAGAAAAATAATAAAATAATCGAATAATATTGTCGGGAGTCTTAATAAAAAAATGTATTTTGCCATTGTTTGAAGTGCCTGAATTAAACTGACAGCTGAGGAATCTGGGCCATGGGATAGAAGTAAAAAAATCTGAATTTCAGATATATACACTGCAAAAATTGGTGCTATAATAAACAATAATGGGTTTAGTGCACCCACAGTCTCACACCTGCCCTGTTGCTCTGTCCAGATTCTGTTTAAATCATCTGCATCACAGATGATTTAAGAGTCCATTTCTCAGGACACAAAAAAAGAAAACAATTTCTACCCAAAAATTTGCGAGTGTGTTAAAAAAAAAAAGTAATTTTGTGTACACTGTACTTCCAAATTATTTTATAAAATATATTTTAAAATCAGTAACTTTGCAAATAATAAATTAGTAATGCCTGTAACCCTTGCTTATTGAAAAGGTAATGATTTTGCTGCTAATATATGTAAACATGAATTTCATTGGTTAGTACACTTGTTCATATTAATTATTTTTTCATTTCTTAAGAAAAAAATTTTCTTCATTCTCACATGAATTTTTTCAGCATCATCTTTGAAATGTTAGATATCACTACACCTTTTTTGTTGAAATACTGGATTTTGAGAGCAGTTGTTTCCCTCTATGCAGCCATTTCATAAATCACCTTTTAATTGTCCTTTGGATAAATAAAGCAGTATATTTTTAAATTGGTTGATATAAATAATATTTTCCAGACTATGCATCACCCAACCAAGTAAACCCAGAACACTTCCCCATGATATTTCCCCCCTTGACTTAAAAATGAACATTCCAGCCACTTTTTAATTTTCACTTACACAAACCCAAGATTTTACTGGATTCAAGTCATCCCTGCTCAAATACAAAGATGAGATTTAGTCAGTATGTTGACAAATAACTTTTCTGCTGTTGATCAGGAAAGTGATTTGAACTCAATCCAGTTCTATCCACAATATTTTTTCTGTTTTCTTCCCACTTTCCCACATCACTAATGTACATCACAACTCAGGCACATTCATCTTTGGTGGTCTCTTCAGAACCTCCCTACCCCTCCAGCTCCTGTGTTCAAGTCAGGATTTCTGCTTCACTCTTATTTTACTATCCTAACTGTGTTTTACTTGGTTCTAAAAACTGCTCCAGCTTCTCAAGCTCACCCATTTCATCCATTCCTGATACTGTTAAGCCAATATTAAAGTTATTTCTCACTGTCCAAAGCTCGTTCTTCAGCTGTGTGTTGCTGGACATCCATGTCTGACTGCTCACAGCAAGCTGCACACCCTTATTAATTATCCAAGTTCCTTTTCCCTAGATTTCAATTCAATTTAATTTCTCATCATTCAGGACAGCCCTTGTCCTTGAAGAAATTTAGGTACATTAGAAAATAATGTTTTGCATGATTTGTATGGATCTTTAATAACTTCTAAAAAATATGTCTGAAGGACTTATAATATTATTGCTAAATTAATTTTAGTGAAATGCTTCTGGAGAGCATGCTTCAGGAATTTCTATAAGTTATATTTATCCCACCAGTGAGGATTATCTGACTTTTTATAAGCTAATCCTCTTGAGTGCTATGTCTCAATCCTATGAGAAAGCATGTAATATTTTACATTACAAGTGTTTTAATTTTATCTTCATTAATTTCCACTTTAAACACATATAAGTGTTCCCAAAGAAAGGCAGACAGCAATCCAGATGGAACATTCATAGGTTTTGGTATTTTCCATTATCATGCAATAGCATCTAGTATTTTTGAAGAATTCCTTTGTTTTCACTCTTATTCCCATTGCCTCTTATTTCACAGGCCATCCCCATATTTTCATGTCTTGGCAAGTATCAGCTGCAAGACTGATTCACCTTCTGATGGTTTTTTTGTTCTCACTAGAACAATCAAGGGGAGAAAAAGCAGTTCTTTAGTATTTATATTGAATTGTGTTTGTATGGGTGGCCAAATTCTGCCCTTAAAATGGGTGTACTTAATACAGTGATCCTTTATTCCTTGCACAAGAAAATGAATGTTTTTATGCCTACAAAATAAAGTAGGAGATAATTCTTCCTTAATTTCAGTGAAGTTGTACAGCAGCTATGGATCTGTTCTACATGTACAGATTATAATCATTCAAAAACCATGCCTGAGCCCTGATATGTGATTTTGTATAATCATGGTGCCTTTATTGGGATGTCCAGGGTGATCTGCCTGGATAATATTTTTTACATGTGTTTAAAAACAGTAAACCTTACAGCTTTTAAATTACTCATGATTGTACTAATAGATCACACAAATTTTCCTTGGGTAGGCTGAAAATACTGAAAAAGGGATCAGAAATATGAGCAAGCAGTAAGGCAGACCATGAAAAAGTCACCAAATTTCTGAAAGGACATTGTTACACACTGGGTGTTTGAACAAACAGAAAGTCACAGTCACAAGCTTGAATTCTCCTGAATTTGTTGGTTCTGAATCAACAGTAAGTCTGAAAAGCCTGGATCTCACAGGTGAGGAAGGAATGACACTTCAGTGTCTCATGGTGTTTTCTGGGTAGAGCAGAAGAGTCACAGCTTTGCAGTTGATGAGCATCCACCACTTCTGTGGTTCTCCACCCATTGCTGTCTCTCAAACCCTCCTGTGACTGCTGAGACAGAGGCAGCTCTGTGCAGACAGGTGTGTTTGATTTCTGTGCTCAAGTCTCACTAACACTATTGCAGGGCTTAAGGGACATTTAAATCATGCCTTGACTCCTGTCAGCTTTCCAGACAGGTGAGTTTCAAGAGAGAAAACAATACTTTGAAAAAACATGCAGCCCATTGCACATTAATTCTGTTAATTACAGAATGTTCTGGAGTTTCAGGGGCTCCTTTGCTTCCAGGTGCCAAGCTCAGCAATGAACACCAGTGGCTGCTGTGTTAAACCCCAGTCTGGGCTGCAGCACTGACACTGAAAGCCACAGAGGAGACAAAACCCACTGGATATGGCTCAGTCTGTAGAAACACTCCTGAATTTTATAGACAGGTGTTTCCTCATTTACAATGTTGTAAAGGCTGTTTTAGCTACCTAATAAAGGTTTACAAGGCAATGCCATTATCTATTTCTATAACACAATAACACCAGTTGTTTCTGCAGAATTCATTTGTCTTGGGTGAAAACTCAAGTATTTCCTTTAGAAGCTTCTCAGCACATTTCCCTTCAGAGACACTTTCCTCCTAGTGAAATTGCAGCTGCAGGTCTGAGAGAAAGGGAGCAATTTTCTCTCCCCTAACTGGAGCAGCATTGCAAAGTGCCTGTCCTCATCAGAATAGGAAAATGTTCCAGTTGCATCTGTGACTCTCACTGCTCTCTGCACCACTGCTTTTCAGAGGGAGAGACAAATCCTCCCAGTGTTCCTGAGCAATACATTTTGCATTTGGAGTTCTGACTTGGCTGACACTTTTTAAAATATACATATATATTCAGAGTCAGACAGCTCCCTGGTGACTATTACACAGCTGCAGATGCTGAAGGGCACAAATTATTCCTGCAAAGGTCAACATTACCTTACACTAAAAAATTGTCTTCCTGACCATTCATTCTTCCTTGACTTCCACACTGTGAGCAACTGATGAATTTTTATGATTTCACCACCAGCCATTGGTCATATTATGTACCTCTTGGGGAAAAGAAGTGAGGAGGTGGAAAAAGACCCCAAACCACATGTAGACACCTAAAGATGTGTCCTTTTTGTTTCACAGGATGACATTAAACCAGAAGAGCCAAAGCTTCACTTGGAAGCTGTTACAGGGCTCAGTAACAGTCAGTGTAAGTGAGCCACAGAATGAATCTTATAAAAGGGATGCAAGGATGTGTCCAGACAGCCCAAATTTAAACTCATATTCAAAGTCTACTGTTTCCTACTGGCTGGCCAGTTCAGAAGGCAAGGAGCCAAGCAGCAGATCTGAGACCTTTGTGGAAGTTAGTTAGGCAATTTTAATATCACCCAGAGCTGCTTTGCAGTAAGTGAAATTCCCCAGGCAGAACCTGTGTGGAGGATAGACATTCTGCTTCATGAAGGAGTATGCTACTTTAAAATATGATTAAATTCAGATGTGGGATGAAAGAAAAATTAGAAGTTCCTCGTGACTGTCCTTTAACCAATATTATATTCACCTCCACTGAAAAATTTTAGTTTGGTTATTGCAATACTGAAAGCAGCATGAATTTAAAAGATCTATACTTCAAAATGAAAGCTTATGCATTGCAAGCTTCTTAAGAATCCCTTCTTACTTTTCCTTTCTGCTCCATATTCTCCTTAAAATTGATATCAAATCATTGCAGCAAATGTTTTTATTTCAACTGAAGTTGAAAAAAAATATTCCCTCAAAAAGTTTCCTGTTAGCTTTTCCCACTCACTACTGCACACAGTACTTTCTCCAAGAGAAAATGGAGGAAGAAAGAATTGGCTGTTGTCAAATACTTTATTAAAAATGCTCAGCTCCTCTAATACCACAGGAGACATGGAATGGAGTAGAATTCACAGGCTGCAGGCAAGAACTTTCTCCCCTTTTGTCAGAGCAGGCAGCATGTAGAGTCTGGCCCTAATCAGATTAGGTTGTGCATATTTATAAACATCTGAAGACCATAAAGAAAGACTCCCAATTAAAAGATACTCTGGATTTGCTTCTGCAAGAGTTGCAGAAAAACATGGTGATTAACATTTCCATTAGAGACTGGGTTTGGCACAAACCACACTTGTTGAACTGGGTCCTCTGGAAATCTCTTTCCTACCAGAACGTTTTCCTGGGTTCTTTTCAGATACATTGAAAAAATATGTCCCATTTGATCTGGGTGTATGAAATTACACAATGCCATGTCACTGCATGGGATGTAACCCCATGTAATGCAATGCACATTCAAGCAAAACTCTCTTTTCCTTTATGGGCAGGAGTAAATTACAGATAGGAGTTTACCATAATTAACCACAAACTGGCAATAAGGCCTATTTTCTGTCTTTGTAGATTACTATCAAGTTACCTAAGCCCTTCTCAATCTTACTTTTAAAAGCAGTTAAGAATTTAAAAGATATTTAAGATGAATTTGTTCTCTGGATAAGCATGTTGTGTGAACCATCCAAGCTATTTGGAATGGAGAATGAATCCAAGATGCTGCTTAGGTGTGGTCTGTCTGGTAAACAGCCTAACCCTGCCTACAGCTTTTCACAAAAATATTTTTTTCCCCAGTTATTCCTCAATTAAGATCTGTGCTGTTGTTACCTCTTAACAATAACACAAGGCTGAAACTCATGTCCAGCAGCTTCCCACAATGTGTCTCCTACAGCTGAAATCACTTCATCATTTATTATTCCAAAACACTAAATAAGGGCAGGCATTTTCCTAAAGAATTGATTTTTAAGGGCTCAGTATCAGTCTTTTTGCCTTTGATCTTCAGCAATCAAGGAGGCAAGCATTTAGAGAATTCAATGTGTAGCCCCTTTGAGGATATTCTAGAATTTCTGATGCTCCCATGAACCATCTATTTGCTTTAGATAAAATTTTATTAACGGGATGCTTTATCAGCACACAAGGCAAATTCATGGCAGTGTTTCTCTGAGACAGATCTAGAAAAGTATCTTAATTGGGCCATTTGCATTTTAATTGATAAAAAATATTGCTTCAGCAGCTCTGATTAGCAATACTTTGTCAAAGCACAGGTGCTGAGCCTTCCCAGTGCAAAGTCTCCACTGTCACTTATGGCCCACAGATCCATCTGCAAACCACATCCACCCATCTCTGGGTTCAGGCAATGGAGGAATTCCAGTTAATGTGTTTTGTAGTATTTTTCTTGGGTCAGTTTAGCAATGTTTTTATGACAAAAATGTCAGTTTAAAGCAGTGTGTTTCCAAATAAGTTTCTTCTTGTTAAATGGACTTTAACATCTCAGGATTTTCTTTTACTTACAATGTCCTAGTTTCAATTGCCTCTTATTTTACTTTATTCAGTGAAGCAATCTCCAGCCACGACAAAACATTGGCACAACTTATTCAAATTATACCTGCCCTATGAGCAAGAACTAGAATCTCACAAAAGCAGCTGCACCTGTATCAACATTTCATTGTACCTTGACTGTCCTGGGATGTGTTCAGGTGGGAAGAGGAGAAAGAGGGATGTATATATCATCAGAATACTTAGAAAATACTACAGATAAAATTCCTGCAGAAAATTTTTTAAAGTCTTTCTTGAAAAAAAAAAAAAAAAAACTTTAAAGTGTGGACTTCCACATTATTATTATTATTATTATTATTATTACTACTACTGGAATTACAGTTCTGGACATGCCTCAGGAAGGAAGTATGCATGATCACACAACACCTGCAGACTGCTGTGTCAAACAGGATGGGAAAGTCACCTGCTCACAGCACAAAAAGACTTTTCTATCATGTATTGTAAAACAAGATGCTGTAAGTGCCCTGGAGGAACTTCCTTTTCATAGCTGAGCCCTGTTATAGCACTGTTCCTCATGCAATTCTCACTCAGGCTAATAACATATGATTTCAAAGTCATAATTTCAGGCTATAATGAAAGTGGGGAAAAAAGCTTGAAATGGTGCCAAACAGATCCAGTGGTTTTGTGGACCTTAGGCCCAGTGTTGTGGAACACAACCCAGAGTACAATGAGTGAATTAAAAAGAGAATTCTTCAGGTCAGTTTTGGTACAAGAATTGAGCACAGTCAAGGGCAATTAAATAATTAAAATTTTAGTACTGACTTGAAATAAAATATATCTCTCTCCTTCTATTCCTCTAAACACTCCTGCTACTTTTCAAACCAGCAATCACTTTCAAAGAAGTGCACAGAAAATCAGCAGAAAGTTGACTGTTTTCTGCCCCAAAGCTGTTATTAGCAGAATATCAAGAACATAAATCAATGTCCATAAATCTGCCTCCTTTCCTGAGCTGAACCTCATCAACAACAAAAATAAAGCTTCAACTTCAGTTTCAGCCCCATGGGCATCTCTAGTGCCTCTCCAGTGCCTCTCCAGCATCCTCTCCATAATGTGTGGATTCACAACAATAAGTCCCATTTCTTTTATATTCAGTGGAATAAATAGGCCAAAACAAGCCTGGTAATTTTGTGCAGGACTCTTGAGGCTGTGATGGGATGGGTTTGCCATCCAGTTGCTTTCTGCATTAAGTGTATTTGTGTGCTGGGCATATTTCAGAGCCATCCAACCACCTCAGAGTAAGGACACATCCTTCCTTCTGATGATGAGTCTTCCCAGAGGAAGCCTGTTTGGAGATTTAGAAGCAAATTCTTGTGACTGAATCATCATCATTCAATTGTTCTCCATTAAAAATAATTTTATTATGTAAACAATTAAGTTCAATTATATGGATTTAGAAAGCTTTTAGTCCAACTTGCTCTTGCAGTGACATGTTATAACATAAGCCTTAACACCACTTCTGAGACGGCTGTACCCAAAAAACCACTTTTCTTAGGTTACCATAATCCTTTGGGTCCATACCTGAGGTGCCATGAAATCTGGTGCAGAGAGCAGGGATGTGTCAGAAACTTCACCTCTTCCCTGGGTTTCCAGCCCTTCCTCTGAAAGAGGAACACCAAATAGACAGAGGCCTCTGGAAGGCACAAAGGAGCCTGGCATGGGACAGGGTTCCTCCCCCCAGGCTGGTCACAGCCACCAGCCTTCACCCAGAGGGACAGCTCTGCATTCAGAGAGCTGAGCTCTGCTCAATTTCCCTTCACAAAGCACAAACAGAGCACACCAGTGGGATACTCCCCATTTTGGATGTCTGATGTCAGCCACACAGGAAGCTGAATTAACCTGGGCTTCCTTGGGCACTCTCACTAATCCCATTTCCTGGGGTCTAGGAACTGCTCTCAACTTGCCAGTTTGACCACTCAGTGCTTCTCCTATCACAGCCTGAAGGACTTGCTAAAAGTTAATTCAAATTGTTCTGTGTTTGTACAAATATTTGACTAATATAAAGTATTCTCATAAATACTTCCAGATTGAAGGCTTGTTCTCTCTGGCTTCAACCTAAAGTTCTTCTCTTAATAAAGGACTTCACCTCTACCTAAATTAATTTCAGCAGCCTCCTTCTGGAGAAAGGGAAAAAAAAAATTCACATCTGGGTAAGGTACTCGACTAACTTGGAGATAAGTCCTCCAGGGGACAACAGCTGCTTTCTCTCCTCTCTCTTTACATTTAATATCATTGTATGTCATCTTAACAGCTGCATTTACTACAAATTCCCTGTGAAGCTTTTGGGTCATTCACTTTCTAAAAGTATAACCCAGAAATGCACACTCAGGGCGTTAATGCTCACCCTGGCTTGACTCATACCCATAATGGCTCCTTGGGTGATTAGCAGTTTTCATCATCAGGTCCCACACGATTTAAAAAAAAAAAAAAAAAAAAAAAAAAAAAAAGCTTAATGGCAATAAAAATATTAGGAGTCAGCTATTTCATACTAATGACTTGTTAATGTAACATTATTGCTGGTGCTTTAAGTACTGTTGTCCTTAGATGCTGCACTGCATTCATGAAGGACTTTGGGAAAAAAGAGAGTGTGGTGCTGAGACTTATTGCATTAAGAGATCGGTTTAACAGATTGTTTAGTTTTGGTAATATAATTTGACATCTAAACATAAGCTGAGAGGGATCTCCCACAAAACCTTTGATAATATGATTCATTGTCAAATGTTTGTTTTGCCTATCTGGTACTCATTAATTAATTCTTTTTAATATATCTTGGATTTACTGATTTGGAAAAAGAGAATTATTCTTATTGATGTTGCTAAAATATCCAGGTGGCTTGAATTTCACCAACTAGATGGTATAATCTAGCACATTTGTGTAGACCTAATCAAATCTCTACTAACAGATGTGAAGAGCCCAGCATGGGAGCAAATGTTTGTGTCTATATGATAATTAAATTACCTCAATAAAGAGAATAAATGAACAATGATGACTATAGTTTTTTTAAACCTAGGTTATCTTCCTCATGCACAGCCTCTATTAACCCCTTTAGCAATTGGTAAAACTTGAAGTTTTTCAGAATGAACCATGGTTGTCAGGTAGTGCCTTTAATTAAATCTACTGACCAGGCAATGTCATTAAGTATTCCTATGCATCACTATTAATGAAAATTAAATAAATAATAAGTTTTGCACTAAAGGTATGTACAGTGTATTTAATTTCATTTCATATAAACTGTTGTTACACCATCAGTTTGTGTTATAATTCATCTTTTAGTTCTCTTGTTCTTGGGGAATTGCTTTGAGGATTATCACAGCATTCTTAAACATCTTTGTCCAAATTTTAAATGTGCTCACATCTTTAACAGGCTTGTATCCCTCATAGGAGCTGGATGTGGCTGGATGGGCATTTCTGAGAGCCCAAGTAGACACTTGAGCAACCCATGTGCTGCCAAGGATTTTCAAAACCTGGCCCTCTAAATCCAGTTTGTGATACAACCAGGCAGAAAACGTCATTTCAGTACCTACAAAGTGCAACAAAAACCTCTATTGTAATTCATTCCTGAATATTCATTTCCCTAGAATTCACTTCAGGGAGACCTGTGAAAACAAGCTTCACGAGATAAAAAGATATTTTAAACCTATCTTTGTTTTGAAGGTGGCCTCATGGCAATGAGATGCTTCCACAAGAGAGGGGAGCCAACCCTTGGTAGCAGCACTGCTTTGCTATCACAGGCAGGCCGAGCTGCAGCTGGAGTTCAAATCACTTCTGCCCATGTTTTTGCTACAAACAGGGGAACAGTTCTCTCTCTGTTCACTGCACTGCGTGCTCTGACCTTGCTGGAGGCTAAGTAATGTCACCAGCTGCATGTGTAACATGGTCACTGGTGATGAAAAGTGAACCAGCACAGCTCGCCTAGGGATGCAACCCCTTTTAACATATCTAACATTCCTGCAGGTGTGGTGGCTTTATTTGTGTGTTTTACTGTGTTTGTTTATTTGCCTGACTAACTAACTCATGTCCTCCTGCCCAGTGCAGATAGAGCCTTCTTATTCAACATTCCTGAAACTCTGAGTGTTTGGGATATAGATTGTTTCCAGTCTCAGGATGTAGAAGACATGGGATAGAAGCAAGAGAGATTAGGGCTCTTTTCCTCAAAGTTAAACAACTGGATTGGTTTTCAGGCAATGGGGCCCTGAAACAGCTAAATAAAAATAGTCCTGTACTTACAAGGAACTCACAGATTGTATTTCTTGAAGATCTGACCAAGGGGCTGGTTTGACCAGCAGCACTTGGGAATAGCCCAAACCCATAAAACAGTTATCTCCTGGTGTCATAAAGGGATTTTTAGTAAGCTGAAGTGAGGTAGCAGCAGGGCTGGAGTAATTTGGGAAGCTAATTATATCCTCTCTGTATTTAAATGAATCTTTCTGCTGAGCCTTCTGTGCTGTGGTAGAGAAACAAAGTCCAGTCACTCCCAGCTGAGAAGTGGGAGGTTTCTGAGAAGTTCTGCAAAGACAAGGTGGCTTTTACTGGACTTCATTGCATGGAGCTTGGTGGAAAAGGGGCAAAAGCCACTCAAAACCCCACAGAATTTGAAACAAACAAGTCCCCTTTCAGGAGTCCCAGACAAAAACATTTTCTGATTATTCACATTCATATAGAAGTCAATCTCTTCCATGGAATGTACATATACAGACTATCAACCAAAATCTCTCTTTTCAACCAGCTCTAACAGAAATATATCAATAACTATTTCCTCCTTGTCCACCTATTTGAAACAGGGCTTGATAATAACAATGTTATTCTCTTTTGAAATATTCCTTTCAAGGAAAGATTTTAGGGAGTTTTTCCTGATTAGATTTGGATTCAAACCCACAAAAAACAAGTAGAGAGAATAGTCTTTTGCTGCCCCATAAACTTCCGAGCTGGGCCAGAGGCACTGCCAATGACCTGTGAAAATATATCATGAAATAAATAATCTTGTAACAGGGAAGAGGAAGGAGACCTGAAAGTGTATTTGTGTCACCAACACAATTACCAAAACTATTTGTTCAGTTTGGAGCATGGGAGCAAACGAGAGAAAGTGTTGGTGTGGGTTGGTTTGGTTTAGTTTTGCTCCCTCTTGGTGGATGTAGATGTTTCAGAGTGACTGAGTGTTCCACACCAGTGCCAGAAATAGCATGAACACTGGAATTTTTCCACTCAAATGTCTCCTGCTCTGTAAGAGGCCACCAGCTCAGAACCTGTGGTTGCAGGAGAAGGAAATAAGATTGGAATCCACCCTTTTGTCATCTGCACATCACTCGGACTACCAGTGGGTTTCTCTCTTCCTCATCCCAGGTCAGCAACACTTCCGGAGAGCTCTTTTGTCATGGAATTTTGCTGAGGCATTTTTATTTCTGTCTCCTTTCACAGTCTTGGCACTGAGGCCATCCCAGGCCCTATCCTGAAGGACCAAGTGTCAGAAGTGCAGTTTGGGATGTGATTGGAGCAGAAACACCACCAGATACCTCCTGAGACATCAACTCCCCTCTGTCCTCCTCAGTCATTTCAGTCATTTGCCTTCCAGTTTCTCAGACAGGTTTTCATCTTTTCCATCCTGTCTACTTTCACACAGCTTTGTGCTGTCGTGAAGACTCAGAAATGTTCTCAGAACAAAAAGCAACTTCTGCTTTTCCCCTTTACTCTGCTAAGAGTTCCCCATGAGTCACTCTGTGTTTTCCTTAACCACCCTTCAAGGTTCCTCATTGTGCAACCAGGTTTTAGTGCAGGTTTGCATAAACACATCTGAGTTACACAAGGGGGATTTTTTTTTAAGTGGAAACAGGCTCAGTAATTTGTAAATATGCTTTGGTTGAAAAGGAGTTAAAAATACAGTCAAAGAGACTTTGCTTCCCTCCTTTCTCCCATGGTTCATGACCTTTGCTTTTTTCAACTTCCTCAATTTAGTTTCAGTAAATTGTCACAGAATGGCACAACACCTGCCTTGGGTACTTGAGAAATTGACTTTTCCTGCAAATTACCCTGATCAGTGACCTTGTCTGGCTACTAAAGGGGTTTGCAGAAGCAGCATAGCTTTATGTGTGGCCATCTTCCATCTTCTGATTGGTATTTAGCCCTTTGAAGTTCACTTATCTCCTTAATGTGCAGCTACCTTTTGGGGGAAGAAAAAAAAAGAGAGAGAAAAAGGAAGGAAAAGGTTAAAAAAGGCCACGATACACTTGTCATATCTGAAACCAAAATACTAACAGTAAGACAAAGTGTACTCCATCCTGGAAGCTGCACATAGAAATGTAAGCTGAAAGGCTCCACTGATCCTCCTATCCAGAAGAATGTCTGCAATTTCTTTTTCTCTTTAGATGTTAAATGTTCAGATACTGGTTGTCATTGTTGCAATTGAGTAGTGTTTACTAGAAAGGATTTAACAAGGATGACCTTTCCTTCCTATCCTATCTTTTCCTTTTTTTTTTTTTTTTTTTTTTGGGGGATGGTTTTTTGTTTTTAATCTGTTGTAGAAGTCACCTCTCTGAGAAAAAAGCAAATATCTGCTCCTCCCCATCCTGCACAAGTTTGGGGGCAGAGGTTACTTCTGGAAACCTAAAAGGTAAATTTCTTTTTTATGCTGAAGCTTTGATTTCACGGTGACATGTAAAGGGGTCATTTGTTTAATTAATTATTAATTGCTGTGGTGTCCAACAGGTGCCAGGTCTCAAGTGCAGTCCCTGGGGCAAGCAGCCCAAGGGGAAGCGTGGTTCACAGCAACCCTGGGCAAATTGGTCCAGGAGAAAGTTCTGGAGCTACTTCCCATGTCCTTGTCAAATATCAAAGAAAAACAGTTAAAATGTAAACTTATATTAAGCATTGTACTTAATTCTGACAAGCTTTTAGGATCGAATTGCAGACTTTAGTCAACAAAGGGGAATTAGGCCAGGCTCTTCAATGGAGGGGAAGGTGGGACAGCTGTTTGAGAGCTCTGTGCATAGCTCTCATCTTATTTTTCACATCTGTTCTGTTTAATTTAGCTAAGCACTTTGAGTCACAACTTGTGGCTGAAAACTTGAATCCTATTTTACCTGGGACTCGGACTGATATTCTAGATCTTAGAAGGAAATTAAAAAATGCCTGAAAGATTACATTATCTAATAAATTTCCCCCACCCCACTCTCTTTATTTTTGCAACTGGTGAAGATTTATTGCTTAATTGCAATTTAAGAAAGATTTTAATGCAGTGAAATGCAAATTCTGTTTGCATATGTGGGATGATTTTTCTTCCTCCCCTTCTTTTCCCCTTATCTTAAAAAAAAAAAAAAAACCAAGTCAAAAAAGAGTCCCTCAAATAAGTTTTGTGTAAGGAAATAATAGCAAAAAACTGTTTTCTTTATTTATATTGATGTCCTTATGCTGTCTTGCCTGATCCCCTCTCAAGATTTGTGATTTTAACCTTCTAACATCATCCTGAACTGCGGAAATATTGCCCTTGTTTCAGAGAGAAGGAAATTGAGACAGAGGGCTCATAACCCAGGAGGTGCCATGGACACACTGTGTGCTTGGGGGAGAAATGATCTCAACCTGCTGAGCCCCAGAGGAGAGCAGGGGACACACTGTGTGCTTGGATCAGAAATGATCTCCAACCTGCTGAGCCCCAGAGGAGAGCTGGGGACACACTGTGTGCTTGGGTCAGAAATGATCTCCAACCTGCTGAGCCCCAGAGGAGAGCTGGGGACACACTGTGTGCTTGGATCAGAAATTATCTCCAACCTGCTGAGCCCCAGAGGAGAGCTGGGGACACACTGTGTGCTTGGGGGAGAAATGATCTCAACCTGCTGAGCCCCAGAGGAGAGCTGGGGACACACTGTGTGCTTGGGTCAGAAATGATCTCCAACCTGCTGAGCCCCAGAAGAGGGAGGTCAGAGCAGCTGCAGGAGCCAGCAGGATCCACCATTCCTCACACTGGGATTCTCCTGGGCTCAGTGGGGCACAGCAAGAGCACTTTGAGAGCATCATGACACCTGCACATGCTTTTCCATCAGATCCCTCCTGTCCATCCCTCTGCCCATCACTCCCCAGCCACCCAGGGAGCTGCTGGGATGCTGCAGGCTCTGCTGCTCACAGGTTCTGGTACCTCCCTTCCCTCTGGAGGCTGTAGCTGTGCTCACCTGCCCTCAGCACAGCCTCAGGATGTACCTGGTGTTTGTTAGGGCTGGGCACAGCCCCTGCCTGAACCCAGCACAGCCCCCAGTGTTGCACTAATGGGAGCTAATGAGAATAACAAACCACAGTGACATGGGGCTCCTCTGCTATTAGAGAGGGCAGGGACATGAAAGGGTGTCAGGTAAGAGAGCCCCAAGGCCTGATAGATTTAGACCACGGGGATTTGGCTGTGATCTCCCTTGTCCCAGGGTCAGGCATGGCACGTGAGCTGTCCCTGATCTGTGTCCCTGCACACAGCACTGAGCTGCTCTGGAGCTGTGTCCAGCACTGAAGGGTGGCTCTGCACCCCCAGCACATCCCTGGACTGTGATGCTGTTCCCCACCAGCCACCACAGCCCTGGAGCCTTTAAGTCATTTTTTAAAACTGTCTAAGTAGCTCTGGTCAATGGGTGGCTGGTATGACCATATGAAATCCAACAAACCTCAGTACAAACACAGGCTTGGACAGAACTCTGTTTTACAACCACAAGGTTTAGGAAACAATTGTTTGTAGTTCCTCACTGTCTCACATCAGAGATCAGCTGCACAGAAAATCAGTACCCAACACCATGTTTTACCATAATTTAAAACAATTAAAACACAAATCACATCTTGAATCTGTTAACTTTCAGATAAGTATAATTAGACCCCAAAATGCTTTAAGTAGTGTTTACACATTTATTTACCAAAAGACAATTATTAAAACAAAGAAACATTCCCAGTTAATTGATGGAAAGATAGGAGAAAATGTAATTAATCATCATTAGAGTATGCAGCCCTTTATTGTTCAATGGCATGTCGCTGTGGGAACTGCTGGCTGTGACACCACTCCTGCCTCTGGGACTTGCTCTGGGAGCAAAAGGGAGGTGGTGGCTGTGCAGTGGGGTGGAATTACCATGGGGGTAATTCCTTTCAAATCCAGCAAGTCCTGGGAACACAGGGCCACGTGCCCAGGAGAGGAATGCCAGGGGGGACCACAGCAGGGCAAGACCAAAAGGATTCAGTGCAAGCAGATCTGTTGGAAAGCAGAGGAAATTGCACACGTCAGTAGAATTACACCAGTGAGGGAAGAAGAAAGAAACCCCATGTCCTTAAGCTATTTGACTCTCCAAAGCACAATACAACAATATTAACTGTTGTAGGATAAGAGAGCTTTTTATTCCAATATGATGTGAAGTAGCTTTGCTTGAAAGATTTCTTCTGTGTTTTCAAAAATCCTTCTGGTTTCCCAGAGGGAAAATGGGGATTACACCAGTAAACCCTGAGCAAGCATGCCCATTGAAGGAGCATTTCTGCAGTGCAGAAAAAACACTGCTGGTTTCTTTAATTGCAGTGACTTGGACAATTACTTTACTCACAAAGCCTTTTGGAGCTACCTGAGCTGCCTTCTGTAAGACAGCAACCTTTGTAAATTTGGGGTTTATCCTCCAAACTACTTGTGAAGGATTGCCACAACTTTCTCCACTGCTCAGAAACAGCTTGCAAGAAAACTCATGCTTTAAAGTCAGAACTGTTAACATTTTGCTGTCATAAAACTACTTTATTCTTAACTAAATAGAATTCCAAAGGTAGAAAATACACTTTTTTTTTTTTTCCCAAATTTCAGCTCTTTTTATCATTATGGTTGACTTTCACCAACCATAACACTGAAGTTTGAAAAGTCTTGTTCTTTGTTCAGTTGTAGATGTGCAGGCATTACAAAACACTATTTCAAAAAAAAGTCATGAAATTGCAATAGAGAAGGTATTAATATTTTTCTAATCTCTACAAACTTCTGTTGGCTAAGACCAGGATACATCCCCAAATATATAGCTGTCTTTTTGGAAATAATTTCCACTTTTTTCTTCTTTTTCTTCCTTCATTGGTTCTCAAGATCTAGTCTTAGTCTTATAATTCATGACACAGCATTTGATATTGCACCTCCAGCAGAAGCCTCTTTATGGTACAAGTGCTCTATAAATTAAACCTGAGGCTCAGCAGCACCCTAAACAACTGACACATTTCCCTAGGAAACTTTTTTTTGAGGAAAAAGCCTTTAATTTGAGAGAGAGAATGGATCTGTAAGTCCTTAACTGAAAAACAGATATCTGGTCTGTCAGTAAAAGGCTTACTAATGCTCCACAAGGAATACAACTAATTTACCTGGCTGATAAATTGATAAATTGATAAAGGGAACCACCTGAGCATCCAGAGTGGAGCACCAGGCTCTGCACAGGGTGGAGCTCTCACTGTGATCACTTCCACTGCATGACAAAGTACTGAAAAAAGGAAACCATAGATAAAAGCTTTGGCCTGTCCTCCACTGCAGAATGGGAACTGAGCTGGTCCTGGTTAGACAGAGAAGCAGGAGGAACTGAAATGCATTAGTAGCATTTGATGTGAAAAGTTTGATATAATAAAAAATTATGCTTTTTGTCATACAAATGCAGCTTTCCATAAACAGCCTCAAGAATAGGAAGCACATTGTTCAGATTTCCTGCTTTTCCTGGCTTTGGATGATCTGCTTTTACTTTTTATTGAACACAAATGATTATTCTTAGAAGTACAAGCTATTTTCACACATAAGTAATAAAGAAGAGGGCCCCCATATAATCAGGGCCTGGAAGGAGATGCAGTAAAATATGAACTACATTAATTTTAAATACTGCTCTGAAATTATTGATGTTTCATTGCTGCAGAGTTCTGTTGAGTTACTTGAACATCTTAATCACCAAACTAATTGAGGACTTAAGTCCTTCCCATTCTGTCAGTCCTTTCATCCTCAAGAAGCACATTTCTGTAGCTGTGGATCAGTCAGGCCTGAGCACTTTATTACATATATCACTTGTGGAGCCTACATTTAATCTACAGCTCTTTTTTTCTTTGTCTTTTAAAGTCAGGCTATCCTTACTCATTTCTCTGCAACTATTTTTAATTTGCTTTTCCCAGCTTGGAACAAAGCATTAAAAAATAAAATCCTTAGACATTGCTGCAACATCATCATCGAGGAAAAAACTCCACAACAAATAAAAGCAAAACCTGACACAATTAAAAGAGCATTTAGAAGCTGTAATAAGGAATATTTGTTAAGTGAGGAGAAAGATAAAGCAACACATGATTGAACATGCTTTGAATTTACAGTCCTATATATAGTCTTGTGCTGTGATGCAGACCATGCTGCCAATTTTACCTATTTTAAGAAAAACATGAATATTCTGTCTGTCTAGCTCCTGCTCACTTGGTCTTGATGGGACTACACTTTCCCCTCTCTATCACACTTGACAACTACATAAATATGTATATATACATATATGCATATGAAGGGACTACTCACTAAAATAGAAAGAAGTATTTGAATTTTGTCATCCTTGAAAACTCCTATTGTGGGCCAATTTCCTCTCTTGTACCAAAGGGCTCAGCTGATTTCAGGATTGCTCTAGATAGAAGAACCAGCTTCCACAGCATTTGCCTGGAAAAAACAAGTCATTTTTAGAGAAAACTCAGGAAAACATTCCCTGCAAGATATGTGGGGAGGGGCTACCAAAAAGCAAATTGTTCAATTTTTAGCACCTCATCTCTCAAAATATTTTTAGTTAACAATGTGTATACACACACACATACAAATATATAAACAGAGAGAGAGAGAGAGGGGGAAAGTCCATGTTTCAAATCTCCCAACTAAAAATGGATTTTAAAAGGAGGAGGGGAATTAGGAAACCCCGTTTTTTCATTAAAAATGCATAATTTGAATCAAATAAAAAATGAGTATTATTACTATATTCTAGTTTAAAAGAATGTTTCAGTGGACAAATTTTTGTCAATCCTAGTCCCACCTGGCTTTTCAACCAGACACAAAACCAGTAATTTCTCCTTCTCTCTGAAATAGCATGTAGATTTTTGTCTCTTGCAACTGGGTGCAGAACAATTCCCTTCAAGCACTGTGTAAATCAACAATCACCCTGAGACCCATAATTTATAGCTGCCACAACATTCACTTACAGATCCAGCACCCAAAGAGCTACTCTTATCCTCACATACTTCCTTCTAAAATAGAATTAGCTCTTTCATATCCACCACAATGTGCTGGTGGAGGAAAGGAATTGTTTATTTGATGGCTGAGTCAGAGATGGATCTGGCAAGAAATTGTTTAGTTGGTGGCTGAAGTCAGAGATGGATCTGGTCATCCCAAAGGCACAGGTCAGCCTTTGGGCTGACTGCATTCACTGCAAGAAACCTCAAATATGGCAATGCAAAGATAGCAGAGGCTGCAGAGTTAGCACAGCAGTGGTGAGAGGTATTTCAGAATCCATGCTCAGCCTTGCAAAAGCTTTCTCCAGAAAATTTTCTAGTCATTTATCCTGTAGCTCTTGATATTCACATTTGGGACTTGCATTCTTTTCCCCAGCTTGGTATATTGATAATAGCATGGTTCCTGGCATTCAGCTTGGATTTTTGGCACTGCATCTCAGCTCTGTGCCAGTGTGCAGCAGACAGACCTGTCCCTGGAATTCCACTGCTGGAGGTGCCATCCATTCCCTCTGATGGGGATGGGTACATAAACTGTTAAATGAATGAGCTGAACTTGGACAGAAATGGCATGAGAAGGTAAATAAATCAAAACTAAGCACAGAGTTAAATGGGGAGCCAGGCATGGCAGAAAACTGAGTTCCAGTCCCTTCTGCAGGAAGATCTAGCTCTGAGTATTAGCCTTCAGACTGAAGCAGTAAGCCTTGTTGATCTGCACTGGCTTTGAACTAAAGTACAATTACAACAGAAAAAGCACCTGAATAGCTGGACTGTCACACAGAGAGATTTGGAGAACACTCCAGAAAATATCAGCTTTAGGATTTTACTGAGATCTCTGGATGACCAGGAAAGAGAAGATTCTTTTTTCTGGCTAGAGAAAAGTACTATGTCTAAGTGTTGTTTTGGCAATCAGGTAATTATTATTTCTGTAAAGATCCTCTCTTGCAAGGAACTGCACCCCAGTAAGCAAAAGCTGCCATGCAAAGCCCCTTGCAAAAATACACAAGACAGAAAAAGTAAACTTTGATCTTTTTATGTACAGGAAGTAGAAGCACATCCTCAGCAGTGGGAGAGCCTCTGAATATACCTACAAACATATTTGTTAAGAATTTTTTATAAAGAGAGGCCCCTTGCAGCTTTCCAATCCCAGCCCCAAAAGGAGAATATGCTGGGCACAGAGACAATGAGGCAGCCAGCAGAAATACAGGAGGGAAGTGTTGCCATGCCAGGGACACACCTGCGTGCAGTCCCAGCTCAGCCCCTGAGTGACTGCCCATTACATCGGTGGCAAAAGTCTTTTTGTGCTAAAAATACTGCACAAAATAAACTGCCAGATCCACACCTGCTACCCTGTCCAAAGGGCAGCCCCAAGCTGATCACCCAAGAGGCTTAGTTAGATGAGAGATTCCATCCATTTTTACTGTGTAAGAAAAGCAAGAGCCTTAATAACCTTTCTAGAATACTAATTTTTCCTACAAGCCAACAATCATTCCAATTTATGATGGAAAAGGGTGGCTGAATTTGGCCCATGTCAGTCACAAAATATCAAAAGCAACCTGCAGGTGCCTACAAGATGAGCCAGGGAACTGCCTATATTTTAATACAATGAACTTAATTCAAAATTCTGTTTCTTAGTTCCCAAGTGAGAAACAAAGAGCAGCACACTTGCCCTCAGGGCAGAGTTTTTCTTTTTGCATTGTTTTTGCCACAGATCATTAAAAAAAAATAGCTCTTACCAGGCCATTTCCAAACCACAACATATTCCTATGCGTCACAACATATCCCTACTCTTCCCTCCCTCCTGTGACAGGTATTTAATTGAGCTCAAACTTTGTTTCTACTAAGATGCAAATTCGGAAAAACAAGATCACCGCTGCCTGGGGCTTGGTTAGCTGAAGATAAAAAAGCAACACCTGTTTTAGGTATGGCTATGTGGAAATGCAGGTACTCCTCAGGCAACATACCCATGGTAACCAACTGCAAAACTTGTCCCTCTCCTTTTCTTCCTGGAGACTACAGCACTGATATGGGCTGACAAGTCTGTGTGTAACAGGGAATTTTTTTTTTTTTTTTTAATAATATTGCCTTGTGAAATGTTGTTCATTATCATTTTTAGTGTGACATAGAAGACAGCTTTCCATTTAAGTTGCCCGTTAGTCTGATTAATAACTTATTTTTATTTTACATTCTGTGTTTTATGCTGCCTGCGAGGCAAATATTATCAGTGTTTTCCTACAAGAAGTAAGACAATTCACAGAACACATTTCATGCCCTGAGATCAGAGAAATAAGTTGAGATTTATAATACCCAAGGACTGTGGCTTTTTATGAAGTGCATAAAGAGGGCATGTTTAATTATGTTTTGTTTATATCAGCGCTTTGTCTGCAAAAATAACACAAATTACCATATTTTCCTATCATCGGCAGTTATTTCTAATGATTGATTAAATTTCTTAAGTGCACAGTGGATTAAATCACAATTTCTTGCAAATAATTTGGGAAAGAAAAGATAGAACTAACTACCCAATTAAAGTGGGAGAGATCAGTCTGACGGCTCCAGGCAGAGTCCTGTCCATCTCTCATTGTGACAACAACAAAAATAAAAAGCAAAACGCTTATTTGAATCCGAAGCATTGAGAGTAAGACATAAAAAGTGTATTTTGCAAGCCCTGGATGTATTCCCCGGTGGTCTGGCTGGAATTGTTTATCATTTTTATTCCAGCATCAGGCCTGTCCCGTTTGGGCTGCTGGCCTGCTCTGGCTGGGGCAGGGCTGAGCGTTCTGCTGCTGCTCCCCAGCTCTGAGCTTCTTTAAAAACCGAGGCATGGACACTCCGAAGGGGCAGAACCTTCCACCAGCCCAAGGTGATGGCGGCATCCTCGAAAGGACGCTCCGAAATTCCCTTGGTGTAAATAAATCCTGGCGTGGTGCCGGCGGCGCTGACCGTGAGCTGTGCGAGGGCAAGACTCCCAAAGCCTGGCTTTGTTTCACCGGTCAGTACAGCAGCACCTCACGCTATACCTGTGAAAAATGCCAGTAAAAATAGATATATTGGAGAGTTTTGTTGAAGCGGGGAGCGCCGGCCGGGCTCGCTGTGAGGCACCGGAGGCCGAGGGGCGCGGGCAGCCGTGGGGGACACTCGCCATCTAGTGGGGGCGGCGGGGACTGCGGGCTCGGGCCGGCCCTCTGCTCTGCTTTCCCTCTAATTCCCCTTTCCTTCCCCTTTCCCTCTCCTTCCCCTTTCCCTCTCCTTCCCCTTTCCCCTCTCCTTTCCCTTTCCCTCTCCTTTCCCTTTCCCTCTCCTTCCCCTTTCCCTCTCCTTCCCCCTTTCCCTCTCCTTCCCCTTTCCCTCTCCTTCCCCTTTTCCTTCTCCTCCCCCTTTCCCTCTTTTCCTTTCCCCTCCCCCTTTCCCTCTCCTTCCCCCTTTTCTTCTCCTTCCCTTTCTCTCCTTTCCTTTCCCTTTTCCTTTCCTTTTTCCCTCTTCTTCCTTTTCTCTCTTCTTCCTTTTTCCCTCTTCTTCCCCTCCTTCCCCTTTCCCTCTGCTTCCTTTTCCCTTCTCCTTTCCCTTTCCCTCTCCTTCCCCTTTCCCTTCCTTCCTTTCCCCTCTCCTTTCCCTTTTCCTCTCCTTCTCCTTCCCTTTCCCCTTTCCTTCCTTTTCCTCTGCTTCCTTCTTTCTTCCTCCCTTCCTTTCCCTTCTCCTTTCCTTTCCCTCTGCTTCCCTTTTCCCCTCCTTCCCTTTTCCTCTCCTTTCCCCTTTTCCCTCCCTTTCCCTTTCCTTCCTCTCCCCTCCTTTTCCTTCTCCTTCTGCCCCCTTCCTCCTTTTCCCTTTTCCTCTCTTTCCTTTTCCCTCTCCTTCTTTCCGTTTTTTTCCTCTCATTCCACTTCCCATTTTCCTTTTCCTTCCCTCCTCCTTCCCCTTCCCCTTTCCCGTTCTCCTTATCCTTCTTTCTCCTTTTCCTTTTCCTTCTTTCTCCTTCTCCTTCTCCTTCTCCTTCTCCTTCTCCTTCTCCTTCTCCTTCTCCTTCTCCTTCTCCTTCTCCTTCTCCTTCTCCTTCTCCTTCTCCTTCTCCTTCTCCTTCCCCTTCTCCTACCCAGGGATGCTGAATCCTGCAGGACCTGCCAGCACCGAGGCTGGGCTGTCCCCACACCCCAGGACACCCTCACACCTCCCAGACCTCTGTGACAAACACCCAGAGCTGAAGGCACAATCCGTGTGTCCTGCCACAGCCAGGAAATCTCTAGGATTTGCGCTGCAATCACAGAATATTCCGAGTTGGAAGGGTCCCAGGAGGATCACATATTCCCGTTTTAGTTTTTATATTATTTATACCAAGACAACTTTAGCCCAAGAAATATTTTCTGTTCAACATAAATTAGATAAAACCACTCAGGACAGTCTCCTCACTCTTTAGCTGTTTTTGGCTTGGCTTTAAATGTATCCCCCTGGATATTGTTTTTAGCATGCATTTCCAAAGTACAAAAGGAATGCAGGAGACAGTCTGTGTTTATATGTGCTTGAAACACTTTAAACTCCTGTGCAGAAGCTGGATGCACAATGACAGGTGCAATACAAGAGCCACCTGTGTAGATCACTTCAAAATTACTCATTACAAATGCTGAATTCCTCATATTTTGCATTGTGAAGGAACTCCTGGGCTGAGAACCAGTATTCAGTTGCAAAGTTGATAATTATGGCATAGTTAGGGAATTAATCAACACAAGCACAAGGTCACCACTACAGATCTGTCTATCTTCAATGCCAACAGGGCAAGATAAGTGGCCTCAGCAATAAAACAAAAAAATGCACCTGCTGAAGACAGGGCTGGTGTGTGAGAGCAGAGACAAAACCAAGGATTTGGGGCGGTATTTTGAAGTAAATACTTCTCCCACAAAAAAAAAAAAAAAAAAAAAAAAACGAGATCTCTATTTTAGGATCACTTTTCTACAAAATGAAACTGGTAGGAAAATCATCCATTTAAAAAGTGTCTATGACAAGATTAAATTTGCTCATTTGCATTCAATTCCTTGCAGTACTTTGGTTTGAAATCTCTAAAAGGCACATTAAACCATACCTCATAGCCTGCAAATCAAGTGCTAATTAAAACTGCATTAACCCTAATGGATTGGAAAGAAGAAATCTAATTGCAAAAACTTCTGTTTACCTAAGACAGGCTGGAAAAACAAACCATCCCATATTTCTCTTCAGTCTGCTTTTTTTCTGTCTCTCAGCGTGCACACAGAGAGCTGCCTCCTCTTGCTCTGTAATTTACTAAGTCAACCTTTTGGAGAAGGTTTCCAGTCTGTCAAGCCTCTCTCATAATGCTTTATAACCAAACTTGTACTACCACAACTTCAAAATCTGCCCAAGAACTCTCAAAATTCTGCCTGCAATGAGCCTGGAATTAGTCACAGGTCCTGACTGCCACCTGCCCAATTACTTTATCTTCTCCACTCTGAGCACCAGGATGCATTTCCTGTACTGGGTGTAGCTGTTGCTCTCACTTACTGGTACCAGGTCTGCAATTCCATAAATTCCCTCTAGTTTAGGACAAGCCTTGTCTTGTCTTCCTTGACTTCCCACATGGATGGGCAGAAGCATCACTGTGGAATCCACTTAATGATGAGAGCCCTAGGAACACTGGTGATAAATGACCTGTTGTTTAGGGCAGGAGAAGCCAACCACATTTTTTTTTTGGTGTTCTGATTTCTGTTTGTTTTCCTTTTAGGTCCTCACCTCCCGTTTGATGGGAACATATCAAAAACTGAATTTCCAGCCGAATGTGGGCATGAAAAGGGATGGGAAGGGGAGAGCTAAGCTGTAAGTAGCCCCCCGAGGCTTGTTGTCCTAATGAATACCAGGCCACAAACTAATGAAGGAGCTTTTAGGAAAACACTGTGATTTTCTTAGCCTTTCAAGCATCAGCAAATCTTCCAGAAGTCCAGACAGCTGTTTACAGCTCGCTAAGATGTTGATTGTTTACAAATTAGGCTATCTTTGAAAAGCCTGCACCTATCAGCCTGCTAATGTCACTCATCAATGAAGTGAGGGTCCTTCTCAGCCAAAGAAGAAAGGCAAACTTTGGTGGTCTGGTCTGTAGGGAGCCTCCTTGGTTTTACCACAGGAAGATCCAGTGTTTTTCTAACCTCCCCATTTCAGGTGGTCAGGTGGTTTGGCCTTGGATTTTCTTCAGCATTCACAAATTCATTTGTTTGTAATTGCTCCTAACCAAAACAGTTTCAAGTACAAGCATGACCTTTGGTTTTTTTAGGATATGCAAAATAGTTTTCAGCTTTTCTCTAGAAACAATGGATGGAGTCTGGAAAAAAAAAAAAAAAAAAAAATATATATATATATATATATATATATATGAAAGAGGAGCTTATGTATGAGATTTGTTTTCTCCCTGACAGCAGTACAGCCCCACAGGCAGCACAAATTGGCCAGGTTGTGAAGTCAAGGCCAGCGCCTTCAGCATTCGGCAGCTTCCTGTGTCTTAATCTTTCTGTTTGGGGAATGAACTGCAATTTGTTTTCATTGACCCATAGCTTCAGTTGCAGAGTGTAGGATTACCTTAATGGACCCAAACTTGAGGCACATCAACTCTATTTTTAGTCCTTGTTCATTCCTGGGGTGTCAGAGCCTGCTGTGCTCACTCTGTGCAGGAGGATCTGGAGGGCAGAGGCAATGCTCTGGGATTGTCTGGGTGTGCCAGCAGAGTCCCCACCACCATCCTGCTGTGCCTCTGGCTCTTGAGCACTGTTCCCCCATCCCATCCCATCCCAGGAGCCTGCTCCAACAACAATTAGGAGCCCTGACTCAGGGGCACCATAAATCAAACACTGAGCCCCCCAGCAAGAACAATTTCCTGGCTGCAAGTCAACGTGCTCCATAATTTTCTGTGTGCCACCCAGACCTGCCATTTAGCAAAGGCTGCAGGTTTTTCTTTCTCATGAAGTGGTGTGGTGCATCCTTGTACACCATACCATCATGTGTTTACCCTGGATATGGACAACAGACACCCAGGTGAGTTATCCAGCTCATACAAGACTCTCAAAGCAGTGAAAGATGCTCTTTTGGTTAAAGTTACAGATATGAGGAGCAGCAGTTTTCATATTGCTTCATTTCTTTGTGCCTCAGGTACTAAACTGGAAAAAAAAATTGCCCTTTTTTTTTGTTTCGATTAGATTTACATCTCCATGATACAGATTGTATACTCAGCATCTGCTAAATGGGCCATAATCTCTTCAGGCCTTATATGTTCCCATATCCCACCAATAATACCACATTTTCAAAATCTGACATTCCCCACAATCAGGAAAAGAAGTAGAATATGTTTCTCACTTTTGAAACCCCAAGTACTGCCAGCAGCTGTAACATCATGGAGTACACTGACAAAACCTTGATTTTATTCCTTAGGGTACCATTATAGACCTGTCCATTACAGTCAGACAGCAACTGGACAGATCTGATGCAGCTTTTTAATGTCCTGGCACTGCCTGGAAGGCAGCTTTGAAAAAGGTCTTTGGATACCTTCAGGTATCAATAGGTTCTTTAGAAAATATACTGCACCTTCTGAGTCCCCTCCAAAAATTCATGAAACCCCAGCAAGCCAATGAGCACAGACCCAGGGTAAGCTGCTACAACTCTGAAACTGAGCCTGAAGCTTTTTGAAGACACCCATGAGTCACTAGACTTGCACTGACTGTTTCATGCTCAGTAAAAAACAGGAAAGTAATTAACAAGCAAATCAAAGTCTTCCCCCAAACATTTCAAATAATTCTAAAACTGGAGCCCCTTTTAACTGTACCTGTCAGTTGTATTAACCCTTTCAAAGAAAAACATCAAATTTAACTGGTTCCCAGTTCCCTTGCTTATCTGCCATAGAGCTCATTATGACATTGGTCCAGCAGAAAGAACTTGTGCTGCTTTGTTTCAAAAATTCAGGATCCAAAAGAAATTATAAAGAGTCATCCTGGGACTTTATCAAATCTTCTCACTTGAAAAGAATTTTCTCTCTTGCATGGGAAGTTCCCCTGGCAGGAGAGAAGCCTTTCCTGCCATTTTGGAGTGGAATCCAAATGATAAAACATTTTATCAAGGCAATAAGCATATCAACATGCAAATCCCTATTGAAAAATGCACTGTTGACAAACCAGTCAGAAGGCAGCTCATCATGGTACAGAAAATGGAAGAAAAAACAAAACCAAGCAACTTCTATTCAACCAGTTACAGTTTTGTGGAGAGACCACAGAGGCCAAGACTCACAGGGTTTTGGACACTCCTCAGTCAGAGTTGCAAAACAAGACTGAAGTGTGATAGGAACCAGATTATCTTGGAAAAGAACCATAACAATAGTTCTCCATTTCTGCCTAATAATCAAGGAAACAACAATCAAGATATCCTTTTTTGTTGACTGTCTTCTAAACCAGAAAGGTTCACACACAATTTCCAGCTTTTCTTTTGCCTTGCAGGCCAGTGGGAGAACTGATGTCACACAGTCAGATATCTCTGAGATTAGCAGCTGCAAGGCAGACCCTTAAACCCCAGGTTTTGTCAGCAAGAAAGAAAAATGTATTTGAGCTCCACAGTCTGTTATTTACAAAGAGAGAACTGGTTGTTCTTTTGCTTGTCAGACAACAGAAGAAAATGTTCTGTTTTGAGCTGCTACCCTAAGGTCCTGTACAGTCAGTACAGTGGGTGAAACAACTTCCCAGCCCCAGCAGGAGCAGGTGGCTCAGGAATGCCAAATATTTTGAGATATTACTATAACTACCCCAGAGGAAGAAGTCTTCTCCCCCAGTTGTCCTTGACACTCTGCCTGTTCTCCACCTGCACTGTTCTAAGAAACTTTCTTTTTATTAGTTGATATTAAAGTTCCCAAAAGAAAAATATTTTCCTTTTTCTCCCCCCTCACTTTCAATATTGTAGGAAACTTTGGGTGAAATATATAAAAAACAGGTCAAGATCAGAATTTCCCAAAGTGAATAGTGATTTCAGATTCCTCTGCTCCACAAACAATTTTAACAATCCAGTGGTGAAACACTCACTGAGCTTGCAAGCAGGCTTCCCAGCACTCAAAGTATTTGAATATGCCTTCAGGGAAAGAAAGAGTTAATGGAGTTACCTTACATTTAGTATTCATCCTTTTTTTTTTTAGCTTTGTCAGCAGACAACAAGCCCAGGCTTGATGTGAGCATCAGCCCTGTACTAGCATAGTCTTGTGGGTAGCCTAATGTAATATTAATTCAATTGACATCTCTGCTGAGATCAGTTACAAATGTAGGGTCCAAGTTATTTAACAGTTGGTGCAACTGTATTTGAATTTTGATCATAAAGGCACATGCTGGATTAACAGTGCCAGGGGCAGGGCTAGAATCCTGCAGAGCAGAAGTGACCTGGGACTCCTGGTTTTAAGGCAGGATTTGTATAGGGAAAAAACCCCCCAGATTATTCCTAAATGTTGTTCCAGAATGGATATTCTAGTGATAAGCAGGTTACACAGTCAACACTTAATCTTAAACTGACACTGATTTAACTCATTAAAAGATCTGGGAGTGTGAACAGCAAAGAAACATTTGTGAACTTCTTCTACAAGCTGACCTAATTTATCCTTCTTGAAGAAAGAGATCTGGGCACTGGGCAAACCTGGGCAGGTCAAAGGTCTTTGGAAGGGGAAAAAGATGTGGATGACTGGCTAAGAGCACAAAGATCCAGAGCCTGAGAATTCACAGCAAAAGGGATCTTGTTTCTCTCCAAAGTTGCTTCAAATATTTCCAGATTTTGTCACATGCACAAAACCAGAAAATTCTTGTCTGAAGGGTGAACAATCTTTCCATGTTCTTAGTAAAACATAAAAACCACAAACATACAAATTTCTCATGGAAATTTCAGCTAAAAAAAAAAAAAAAATCCACCAAAAAATCCACCCTATCTTTTCCCTTAGACTATGTTTTTAACAAAACCTGTCCTGGGTTTCTTTAGGCTCTCTTCTCTTTTCCCCTAAATCTTGATCTCAGGAAGAGACTTCTACTGTCAGCAGAGGTTCCACCTTCCTGGACCCCCATCCTTACTCACAGGAAAAAAAAATCTTTTCACTTGAGAATCTGTGCTTACTTAGCTGTGTAAGTAAAAATGTGTCAGGTGAAAAAAAAATATAGAAAATTAGCCTGAAGACTTTGAAAGACAGGACATTTTATCTAAACTGGTTCAGCCTTATAGGAAACTTTGCTGTATGTGGCAGTTTTTTTGGCTTTTGGATTTTTTTAAAGAAATCCTTTAAAAATACAAGAAAAACTGAATTAAAGTCTACTTGCTCCAAAGTGGGTACAGTCAAAAAACGTGGCAGAGTGAAACAGAGCAAGAGCACTAAAAAATTAATTCCTTGTGCTGATGCTTCCCTGCCAAAACCCCATGCATTTAAAATCCAATCCACTGCAATTACACCAGTCCCCAGCCACACACCATGCATCTATAGGAGCACAGTGAGCAAGAATTGGATTTCCCTCAGTTAAGGTGTCAAGGGAACAGCCAGCAGGTTGGAATTGTATCCAGACATTTGCTCATATATACAGCAGTGAAACTAAAAATACTTTCTGCCCTTCATCAAGATCCAGCTCACAAAGCTTTGTGATATTTTATCCTGCTGCCATTCTAACACTAACACTTTCAAAGAAGTAATATGTTGCTACAGAAATTCACAAAATTTGCCTGTAGGAACATCTTTTTACTGAAGTAAAAATCTCCACACAAGAATGTTGCTGTACCTTAATGAGACAATTGTCTGAGGCTGAGATGCACCCCTACAGTGGGAATGTGGACAGGTTGGAAGATGCATCTTCAGACCACAGGCAAGAAAACCTCTTGGAAACCTCATCAACTAAATCATTGCAATAGTTTTAGACACTGGAAGAAGCTTGGAGCTGTCTGGTCCTCACTAAAATGACAGAGCAGGCTCTGATATCAAACCAAGGTACTCAAGAGTGGCCCCAGGAGCCTGAGCAGCTCAGCCCCACAAGCAGAGAGCAGCTGGCAGCAGCAGGTAAATCACTGTCAAATGGCTCCAGAGGATGTTGCAGCCCTCGTGTCTGCAAATCAGAAAATAATTGTGGGGGAACACCTGGTTCTCATCCTACCTAACATACCTGCCACTGGCTCTCGGGACACGCAGACACATGTGCAAAGCAGAGCAAGCATTTATTTAAAATCACTGCAGAAAACATGACAATATCTGGGGTCAGGGAAGCAGGGAGAGCTGCAGGTAGTTATTTATTTTATGAACTGAAGTGCTTTTGCATGGCATAGAACAGAACAGAAGCAGGCAGCCTGGCAAGGCAAAAATGCAAACATCTATTTCCAGACTGAAATTTCAGATTGAAATATAATGATGCATTTCAATCACCTGGATGTAGTTGTGTCAGGGATAAACAACTCCCCTTATGTGCAAAATTGACCATTTCAAAGTCTTTGTTCATTAAAGTCTGAATACCCAAACACTGTGGTCTGTGGTTGCGACTGGCATACAAAGGGGATGCACTGAGGCTGCATTTTACATTTTTATGATTTGCTTCACAGCAGCTGCTAGATGATCCAGTGAAATCAGATCTGTACTGTCCAAACACAGGAGAAAAGTCAGACCCACAGGCACACAGAGGCTCATCACTTTCCATCTTGTCATACCAGAGCGTGTCTGTGCTTTTTGCATGGTAATAGAATGTCTGTCCTTTTTGCACTGGAATATCCTTCCCTTGGAAAAAAAACCCACCTGTGCTTCTTGCACAACATCAGACACAGCACTGCTGGTCTGAGATTGGATCCTTGCTGGCTAAAAGGGTTTGTGAGCCTTGCCAGGGAACTGATGATCTTCAGGTTGAGAATTGTAATTATCTGAACTCTCATGTACTCCAAGAATCTGCATGCTCTTATAAGAGAAATGTGGCAGAAATATCCAAGGTTTTGTAATTGAGAGAAAAAGGGGAATATTTCTAGTGTCACATTATAAACACAAACAGACTTGCAAATGCTGCCAGCACACGTCTCTAGGAAATGAGGATATTTTTGCCATGTCAGGATTCAGGGGAAATATATCTCATACATAACATATTTCTGTAATATATGTAACTTTTGTTATTGTTGCCTCTCATTGTAAAGGCCTAAGATCATCCTGCAAACATCTTCATTATTATTTTGCGGTCCTTTTTTTTCTTCTACAGATGAAAGTATGAGAAAATTTGGGCAAACATCTGACTTTTGCTCCCACTACAGATGTAGTATCTTTACTGAGGACTATATTGTCATACCATGTTCCCAAAACTTTTGATAAGCTCTCACTGCCCAGACAGTGAAGTTTGTTTTACAGCTCACTGTCCACTCTAACAGCCAAGCCCACATAGCCTGGCACAGCTCCATTGACTTCTGTGAACTCACAACAATTTAACCTATGGCAAAAACATAGATTAAGGCTCTTTTTGAAGGGTTCAGGCTTGATTGCACCAGGGAGTTAAGCACCCAGCTACATTTTAAAACCTGATCACTAAAAACACTCTTAACATCTTCTTATTAGAAAACCTAACTTCAGATAAGGTACTAAATCACAGTTATTCCCACATTGGTAAAATTGTACACCATCCTTTATCTGACTGACAGCTGTTGTCTGAAAAGCTGTAGCTGAAAAGCTACAGGGATCTTAGTCAGGGATCATCTTGGATTCTGGACAAATGAGGAAGTGGAGATGACAAAGTGGCTTAACTTTTCAAAGAGGGCTCTCGCCAGTCCAGAGTTGAAGGAAAACTCAACAAGTGAAGGTACACACTTTCATGTGGACGACACTTATTCTTTTATATGACCCAGATAAAAATCACACTCAATTCTCACTGTATCTGCTTTGCTAATGCTCATAAACAGAGCTTTTATAGTGCTTTGAATTAGATCTGTGATTTATGAGCGACATGTAGAATAATTAGACTGTGAAGATGTACAGTTAATCCATTTAAAGGTGTGAAGAAGTCCATTTAATGAACATTATAGTCACATTAGACTTGGAAACATCTAACTCTTTTGTTGAATAAAAAGAAGTTCAATGAGATTAACTTCTCTTAGTTGGTTTTAAAGAATACTCAAACATGTCCTACTCTGATAGTGTACTATTCCTTGGTGCATGGTTTCTGCATACCAATGCCTTCAGTGTAGAAGAGTAAGAATAAGACTGGGAGACATTCTATTTCAGTTAAATAATTACAAATTAAAGAGGATCACTTCTACTTTCTATACTTACTGTAGTATGATAAGAAGCTGAACTCCTTGAACTTGTAATTATATAACAGAAATGTTAATCTCCTGGTTCGGTATTCAGTTCTACTGCATTAAATGTATTCTTACAATTATCAAGTTTACCACATAGCACATAGACATTTCTATTGGGAAACCTATTATTTAATCATATCAGATTTTGACCACAAATACCATAATGGAATTCTGTTTTCAAATCTCTAACTGCCACAAAATGACTAATGAGGGTTAATATACCTATGTAGCTTGAGAACCTGAAAAACATCTCTGTAATTTCTGATTTTCAATTTGTAATGCTAACTGAGTTTCGGATTATTTTCCACAGCTTTGTGCAATTAAAAAAAAAAAAAAAAAAAAAAAAAAAAAAAAAAAAAGAAGAGAACATACAAGTCCAAAATACACTAAGTAACTTGTAATAAAGAAATTTAATTTTAAATATATGTACTTTAAGCTGCTGCTCTCCTCTTAGGAGAAACTCATTTAGGCTTAAGAGTTACTGGCCGGAGCTATCTTCTTTTCACAGCATATTATAATGTGTGCCATTGGCTTTAATAGTTTGGAAGTACAATTTACATCCTTGTCCATTTAAATATATAAAACTATTTCAGGGGGTAGGGTAACCAGTTAGAAAACAGGATCACTCACTGACTTCCATTTCCAATTTTTAATGAAGAAAATTGTGTCTTTCCAGTAGAATTCTGGCTCCCAATGCTTTAATGAAGCTGTAACCCTGTTAAAAATTGAAGATAAACTCTGTAGAGAGTCACTTCAGAGAGACTTTAGCCCGTGAAATTCCTGCTTCCCTTGGAGATTCCTGGCTTGCTGCTTGCATCAGGCTACATTCTTTTGCAGTTTGCAAAGCAAAACCTGATAAGATCAAGAGACAACATAATCCTGGCTAATGATGGGTGACTTTTTATGTACTGTATGGATGCAGTTGAACATTAGAAAGACAATCCTTCCACCTGGGGAGGCTGGGCCAGGGGAAGTAACCTCTTGAGGGCTAACCCTGAACCCAAACTGATACACAGGTTTCACCTACTGAGCATGTTGAGCCCTCCAATCATTGCCTAAAGATGTGTTTTACCTGTCCTAGGATCTGTGCATTGTCTGCTACTCAAAACTCCCGCAGCACCATTTGCAAAACACTGTCAAAAACACATCAAAACCCCCCAACATTTTGCTGCCCAAATGTGGACCTTGGAGTTTTATCAGTAAGACACTTAGGCAGAGACTTTTACCAGCAAGAAGGAGAGGAAGAAACAGAAACATGAAAGAGGAACAGCCCATTCAAGATTTGTCATAAGGTTCTCAGGAGCTTATGCTGGTTTTGACATTTTGTGGATCTTGTGCAGTCCAGGGATTTTGCAGATACCTGGGATTGAGGTAGCTGGGCTCTCACTCTAAAGGTGAGCCTTGCATACCCAGATTTTTTGACTTGGTGAGGAGCAAGCCCCAGGGACAGGTTGTGCCTGGCAATCACAGGTGATTCCTGCTAACCTTGGCATCACCCCTGTGCCCCTTTGGAGCTCAGATTCCTCAGCAGCCCTGCTCTCCCCAGGCACTCGATGCTCACTGGAGCAAACAACTGAGATAAGGGTGAAATCGACTTTGATTGCACTGCATAGAAAATATACTTCCCTTTAAATTTCCTGCCCGCCTCAGTTCCTGGATACACGCACAATACCCTGGCTAATGACTCAGTCATGCAAGCCCAGCTGACCCCCAGAGCCTCTCACCCTGCCCAAACCCTGACCTGCCTCTCACAGGGTGGGGTTTGCAGTGATGGAGCTCCCTCCATGTGTGCAGAGAGAATAACCATCATCCAACACCACTGCGAGTTTGAAATGATCTTATTTATTGTTTTTCAGTCCTAGCTAGGCAGGACTTCATAATCCTTTTATTATTAGTATGTTTTGGCTACTCTCTAAAATAAACCTTCCATGTTTCAGCTGGAACATCCTTGTCATGTGTACTGTGGTCCTGGAGGATAACTTTCTGCCTCTCTCTTACACACCTCTGCATTTCACACATACACACAAACACACTCACATCTGTCTTCTAACACAGAGCCTTTCCCTTTTCTTCAGTATTACTTCCTTATTCTTTTTTTCCTAGACTTCTGATCATCCATGCTATCCTTCTCCCTCCCCACCTTATTTTGAAGTGTAGTGTGCCTGAACTTGTTTCTTCAGCTGAGGCTTTGCTTCCCCTGGGGAGAAGGATTACTTGGTGTGTCCTACAGCCTCTATTTTTGATTAGTCAACCAACAATGGTTGGCATTTCCACAAGGCACTTTTACTTCCTTCAATGTGTATGCTGAGAAGCACCAGGTCTTTTGTGAAAGATACTAATTAATTTTAGTTACTGGTTAAGGTCAGCATCCAGTGCCACGAGTTGTAGATGACAGACTGTTTCCTCAGAAAATTCACATTTATGATCCATTCCTAATTGTGGCATCTTCTAGCACCCTCCTTTGTTCTGAATACACCTGAAAAACTCATTGGCTTTTATTCCAGGAAAGCTTTTCTCAGATCCCAGCACGTCTGAGTCACAACATTGAGCCAGCTTGGGAATCTTGTCCCTTTCCTGCTGGGTTTTCTTGTTTTGCAAGTAGCACACTTCATTCTTTGGGGCCAAGTGAATTCACAGGTCTGAGCAGAGCACAGGACAGGAGCATGCTGGGCTAGCTGAGACACTGTTGTGGCCATAAGTTAGAATATGTAGTAAGCTGGAAGGGGATGGTGTAGCATTGCTGTGAAAGGGCAGAAGTTCACACCAACTTCCCAAGGTGAAGCCAGGGCCTGTCCCCTGCCAGAGGCTGCTGAGGGAGAGATGGCAGGGAGCAGATCCTGCCCTCCACCAGGACAAATCCTTCCCTGCTTAGCCAACAAACACATCTTCAGAGACAGAAAATGTCACGGCTCCAGTTTAGCAGAGTCACATCTGGCCACAGCGCTGTGAAATTGTGTTTCCTCAGCGACAGCACACTGAACAAAGAGCAGCAGCAGCAAGGCAGCAGGTATTTGTTTGTAAAGTACAGTTAGCAAATACTTGGAGGAAGTATTCCAGTCTTGTTATCTTGCAATAAAATTCATATTTCCTTACACACACAGTCTTACTGTAACATAAATATATCTAAATTAGTTTACAAAACTGTTGAGATAATTAAATAGTGCACATAAATGTGAGCTGGCACTTTGGGAAATATACTGAACTGCTGTTTAAATATAGCAGCTAAAGCCATGGGAATGAGGCAAGAGAATATACTGCTGTAAGATCATAGATAAAAATGCAAGTCCTCTGCCGTGGTGCCACTAGAATATAGGGAGAAAGTTATTAGAAACAAAATGAATTCAGTAGCGCCTTGAACTCACTATCATAGTCTGGGGCAAGTTAATCACTTCATCCTCATCCACTAACACATTTATCCACCTACTAATTCTCCACCTAATTAGAGAGAAATTCAGAGCTCTACTGGTCAGGGAGGCAGGGATTAGGGTTAAGAAAACACTTGTATTTGAAACCCCCTACCTCTGCTGGTTAGTGTGAAAGATCCTATAAGAAACTCCCACCCTAGCTAATCCATGACCCTCAGCAGGGAGGAGTGTTAACAATTTGGTTTAAAACTCACACTCTCAGACAAATGCATCAAAAACGGCTTTTCTTCTTTGATTTATAGGTATTACTTGTTTTTCCAAGCTCCATTAAGGACTCTTCATCATGTACTGCAAGGGGCATTAAGCACTGAAAGTTGTTCCCAGCTCTGTATTATTCAAAGGCAATTTACACTAATTATTGGAGTCCATGGTGTTACCCATACTCATAGAATGATCCATCTCAGCAGGCTAAAGTACTTTTGAAATGTTAATTTATTACTGAGGTATAAAAACTTCCTTACATTAAAGCTCAATTTTTTCTTAAATGCCAAAAGTTTTTCTATTACTGATATATTACATACTTACTGTTTATCTTAGATACAAGAATAAAGATATAGTTTAATTTACTATATAATAGGGCCTATAAAAGTCACTATTAACACAAATTGTGCTGCATTTAAACTCAGTTACGACACAGATAATATTCTTGTTTTTCTTGTTTAGTGATTTTCTCTACACACATGCAAACAGCTAATTCATGGAGACGAGGTTTTCAGGCAAACAGCTGCACAGCAAAATGAGAAAACTGTTTAACTGGAGAAATATTTCACCAATTCCAAAATAATTTCATTCATGTTAAAGTACAGATATTGTTATGATATCACTGCTCTGAGGAAAATGCATTCATGAGTTGGCATGAGAGTGCACCTGCGTATCCAATGCCAACAAAAACCTACTAAAAGTACCTGGTGCTCAGTTAAATCCTGGCACAGAAGCTGCTGATTTTAGCAAGAATTGTTTTGCCAGTGCTGAGCCACCGCTTGCAGGTTTTGTTTTTCTTGGTTGCAATGTGTGAAAATAGAGCCACGCCAACAAAAATTTATTTGACCTTGTGTTGACAAAAGCTCTTGAACAATCAAGGGGATTATTTCTTAACTAGCTCAATCAACAACTTTTACTTCTCTGAGAAGCCACCGGATTGCAGTCGGTGGTTGGAAGAATCCCTGCCTTGGAAGTGTCAGCGCCTTGGGATGCACAAAGAGTTTGTTGCAAATTTAAAAAAGCTCCCTTTGCCTTTCTAAATCCTCTCCAGGGTCCCAAAGATAGTCCTCACCCATTAAATGTACACTATTGTGAATTAACTCCATCTGCTTTATATCTGAAAAATCTAAATAATATCACATAAACAAAGCTTGTTTAAGCTACAATAAGTTACAATATCTTTTTATCCAAAAATTTTTGGCAACTAAAATTTGCTTGTGTAGCTGAAACACAAAGCACAGCTTTGGAATAGCAATTCTCTTGTTCCCAAACTCTGTCAAGATTTCATACAACCTTGTCCCAAATTTCATTTACTTCTCCAGGTCTCTGTCTAACTGTGGAAAGCACTCTTTTCTTGTGCATAGCAGTTCCTGAAACGAAAGGAATTATGAAAGAAAGTTTTATGACAGCCTAAATCTTGATTGCCACTAGCACAATCTGTTTACCCAAATAAATCTGAATTCCAGAGCAATGACTTGGCTCCCTAAGCTGGTCCATGCACCGTAGGTGCTCAGGAGTGAGATGATTTGCAAAGCAGGAGCAATTTCATGTGGGAAGTATTGTTCTCCTTTGCATGCCTAAGTTCCACACACAGAGCTGTAATTTGCATGCACAACAGTTTGCATACATTAAGGATTTTTTCCTTTTTGCATAAAAGGCCTGGTAGATGCCAAAGCAATGACTTGTGTACAAAACCACAGTAATCCTACCTGCAAGTCAGACCTTTAGATAAACAAGCTTTACTTATTTAAAGCAGCTCTTAAACTATGAAAATCTGCTTTAAATGAACACATGTTCTCACAAAGCATGTAACTGGTCATGAAAATGATTCCCATCAGAAAAGGCAACATCCCACAAATTTCTCCTATAAAATTTATGTCATGAATTAGAAGTGAGGCATATTATCATTTTGCAGCACAAGCAGGGAAAAAAACCCTATATTTTGCCATCATATTTAATCTTCATTTAGTCACAGAGTATGTATTACCTATGGTATTTCATTTATTTTGGGAATAGGTGGGCACAGATAATCCCAGGCTACTAAGGCATGGATCACAACAAACATTTTGGAAAGAAGTCATCCTGATATAAACACCCGTTTTACAGAATAATCCCTTTTTTCCATAACACACTGACTTTTTTTTTTTATGCAGATAAACCTTAATAAAAATTCGAATTTCTATTTTATTCTTCACTGAAAATTTGTCAGGTCTTAAATATTAGGACCATGAGTTGTCACCATATGGAAGTTACTTCCAAATGTGAAAACTGTTTTGTTTTTGCACTCTAGTCCAAGCAATTTGTAGGAGTCCACAGAAACCAAATCAATTCTCTTCAACAGAGGAACAATTTGGGAGATAAATATAGCTCAGGTGCTCTTTGAGGTAATGAAGTGGATTCCATGCTGCTCCAGAATCACCTCTATCCAGATAAAAGTCTAGCAAAAGAAGTTTTGGGAATTTTCAGCTGTCACTGGCATTGGCCCAGCAGCACAAAAGGGCAATTTAAGCAATTTGTGATGAGTTAAACAAATTTAGGATCTATGAAAAACATTCTGCAGATCTCTCTGCAGGAAATAATTTCTGCTTTTGAATTAGTGGAAATTCCCTCAGAAAATGACAAAACCAGCATGGGAAAAATGTCAAACCAAATCCTCAGCTTTGCTTCTAAAATTCTAATTTTAAAGATAATGTAGCTTGTTTACTGGGAATACATCCAGGACATGACACAGATGGGCTGGCTAAACATTCAGTAAATTGTGACATCTGGGACTTAGGGAATTTTAAGTAGCAAAAGGTAAATCAATACCCTGTTTCCCCCTATAATTATTGTCCATGGTTCAATCCCCACTTCCCCTGCACCCCAGCCAAGTATTTTTTAATAATATCAGCAATGACTTAAACTCTTTAGAAACACCTTTAAGAAAACAAGATTCCAGTTAAACTAAATGGAAAATTCTCCTTACTTCTCAAGAAGAAACAAGGAGTTTCTCCCAGACCTCAGGTTTATGCACTCACTGCAAACAGTGTCCAGCAGTTTTCAATGGTGTGGTTTTGCACAGAGTAAAGATTTCATTGTAGAGCCATATGAAATATTTCAGAAGAAAGGATACAGAGATAGCAATCTAACCTAGATTCCAGTCAGTCAAATGGCTGTTGGATCAGGTACCTAAGGAATATGTTTCATGTCATTAGACAGGACAAATTTTTTAAATGCAGTCAGTAGGAAAAAAAGCCAACAAAACAACCCTGTTAGCAATCTTACTTGTATTCATTTAATTTCCAGCCATAGTAGCACATTTCATTAAAAGAGTACAATTGCCTCAGACTATATCAACAGGTTTGCCAATAGCATCAAGCCAGATATTGAGTATTTTGTAAATTCATCAGGATATTGCCATGGTGCCATTCAGATCACATAGCACCTATGCATTATATATGCAAAGCTAGTGGCACCAGGCAGCTCTTTTTCCAATTAATACGTCAGAGCAAATTGTTTGGAGGAGGAAATAAACCAAAAATGAGAGAAAAGGAGATTTCTGCACAATTGCCCACTGCAACAAGAAAACTCACCTCATCTGCATAATATTAATGATATAAAATATGCAAACAGATGTTTCTCTCATTAAATGCTGTATGCAAATAACACTAGGAGGAGTGTTAATGTTGTTTCAGGGTTGAGAGATCGTGGGGGGTAATTAAAGGTTAATCCAGTTTTCAGTTCACAGACTGTAAGACATGAGTGGTTGTATGGAAAAGTTGTCACTTAACCTTCATTATCCAGAGCATATGGATTTTTTCCTCTAAAATAGGAAAAACATATATGTATTTATCTGTACTCTAGTGCCAAGTATGGTGCATGTCATTAGAGAAGAAGAGAAATTATTTGTTGAAATTAATGTCATTAAGGAGGTGCCAGAATGCATTAATTAGGAAAAGCAGAATTTGGCCAGAAGCTCTTAGACAGCAATCTAAACCCTGCAATCACACTAACTATATTTCAATTGCTGAGATGTTGTCAAATGTTAATAGAAAAGCATCTGAAGTACTTGTGGAACAAGTCCCCTAAAATAATTAAAAGTCTGATGTTTGAGATCCTGCAAACCGTGTGAGGTTCCATCAGCAGCAGGCTCACAACCCTCTCTTTCTCTCAGAGCATCCTGCTGGGCAGACTGGAAGCAGTAAACATTTTAGCACTTAGATCTGAGTTCAACACACCAGATGAGCCATTCCTCTCCGTGCTCATAGGAGAAAATAAAGTGATAAGTGCCTGCGCTGCAGTCGAGCCCTGTTCTTCAGCAGCGAGGATTTGTGCCGAGGGAAAGGCAGGGCCACTGTGAACCACAGCAGCCACAGGTGGGAAGAAGCAGAAAGAAGCAAAGAAATATCTTGATTTGTGCAACTCTCTCTATGTAATATCTGAGTGAAAATCGATGTGGGCTTGGGATAGTGAGAGTGAGAAATCAAAGGGTAGGTGAGACTTGGTTCTGTTCAGCCTTGGGCCCAGGGTCTGTAGCACTCTCTGCTTCCAAGCCTGTGTGGCATGTTGGGATGTTTTGGTGTTTTACTTAAAAAGCAGTCTTGCAGTCTCAAAGTCCTGCAAATAATTTCCTTAAAGTATGGAACAAGAGCAAGGGTTTCTGAGTGTCTCTGCAGTGTGTTTTTCACCATCTGGCTGTCCACACTGCCTCTGATACTCCTCCCCCAGTAACACCAGTAGACCTCCCATCTGTGCCCCACTGGTTCTTTGGGCTCAAAAAACCATTTCCCCTCCCTTCTGATCCTGCAAGTTCCTTTTTGTGCACCAAAAAACATCAAAGAACCACAACATGGCCTCAACATTTACCTTGGTTTCCTGGGCTGAATAGCTCAGATTTGACCCAAAAATTTTAAAAACTGAGTAAAATATAGACTCAACTTGAGCTATCATGACTCTTCTAGCTCTATAATTTCAGTACAGAATTCAGTTTTAGATCTCCTCATTAACTGGGGGTACCAAAATACCCAACTATTAAACTGTATTATATGAGATAAAAATCAATAAACTTATATATCCATGTCTGCATTCATGTGGCATCCTGTGTCATAAACTGTGCTTTCTAGAAATTCCCCTTCTCAATGATTTTTCACAGCTATTTACAGCCTGCTCCCATTTGAAAAAAGTCTGACAAGAGGAAAAGGCCTGTGAAAATACCACTTTTTCTGAAGTTGAGCACTGGGGAAAGATTTTACTTTATGTTATTTTGCCATGAATGGCTGCAGTGACACATAAACATTGTCTTCCTCCCCTTGAGCGCGGAAAAGCCGTATTTCCCTTAAAAGGATATTACATTTAGCCAGCTGCCAAATTAAGGGCAACACAGGGTTCATCTACAGCAGCACAGAAAAGACTTTCAAACACCAAAAAACCCACAGCAGAAACAAGGCACGGGGGAAAACCCAAATCCCTCCTTCCAGCACCACTCGGCCTGAGCCATGGCCGCCTCCAGCTGCGCCTCCACTGCTGCTGTATAAAGGGTTACGGAGCGGAGAGAGAACACAGCAACAAGGCACATCCTTGCCTGGTTCCAGAAGGGCAAGAAAGAGCACTTTATTGAAGGAAGCCACTGCTTTTTATAATACAGTTCATGCAAAACAAAATACAGACAGTTCATTGGACAGAGAGAGACACCTCTTGTCCCAGGTTTCTCACAGATCCAGCAGGTGTTTATCTTTGTTATGATTTTTTCTCTCATGTTTACAGTAGAGAAAGAGGCTCTAGCTTGGGAAAAGTCCCAAAAAGCCAGACTGGAAAAATCCTTTAAGATTCTTCCTGGGCCTGTAATGGCCACATCCACGGCCACCAGCAGCTGCCGCCCCTCTGAACAAACAGAGGGATTGAGGATTACCGTGGGTGGGAGTAGGACCCTGTGGCACAGTGGCTCTGTCAGCCGGGCTGGGGACGCGGGGCAGGAGGTGGCAGCGGCACAAAGGACGGGCCGGCAGGTGCGGGAGCGCCGCGGGGCCTGCGCGGGGCTGATAGCATTGAGCCAAACCCCAGCACAAAGGTGCTCCCAGCCCCGCTGGAAATCCCCCTTATCTCCAGCCCCATCAGCAGAACGGGCTGGCAGGCTCCTCTCCGGCTTATCAAACCCGAGCGCTGTCCCAGCTCCCCGACTCTGTGGAGATTTCAAGTTGTGCCCATGCAGCCTGAGTGAGTTGTGGTAAAAGCCACCTGATCCTTTTAAAGCAGATTACAAGTGTCCCCTTGAAATGTCACTGTGCGTTTACAGAGACAGCCGTGCAAAAACACATCAAATGTTCCCCTGCAAAATGTACACTCAGGGAAAGCAACACAGGGAACTGTGTGAGCAAATGGGGCCTGGAAAACATAGAGGACAAAACTGAGGGTCTGGTCCAGAGCCTAAGGAAAAGTGTGACAAAATTTGCATTTAAATGGTTCCATGCAACCCCTGACAACAGTGTCTTACACACTCATGTGTGCACACATGGAAACACACTCAGACATCTCTGGTTACCTGCAAGGACCTGTGGCTGAAGGATGCACGGCCCAAGATTTGGGCGTACAATAAGAGAATAAATAGGTATTAAAATCTATTTATGGTGAGCAGAGTTTTGGACGTCTAATTGCTGCAGTTTGTTAGAGGAACAAAAAGATCTTCCCTGGCTTCAGCCATATCCAAGGGGATTAATTTGTCACTCTTCAAAAACAGCTCATTGGAGGAATGCCCTCTTTGATTCTTTATTCTCTAATTAGGAGCAATAAGTACACTAGATACACTCAGTACTTAAAACATTAGTAGAAATAAATCTGCCACACGTCTCCAGAGGGCAATAAAGATCTGGCTATTTGGGAGCCTCCAAAGTGAATCCTATTAGTGAGAACCCATCCAGCTCCCATCCCCTCCAGCATGGCCAGTGCTGCCCCATCCCACCTGTGATGGCCACAAGCTGGACATGATTGTCCAGAAGGGCCCTTGCTGGGGGCTGCAGGAGGCAGCAAGGCCATGAGTGGGGCCCAGCTGGTCTCTTCACCATTTTTAAGGAAGATTTTTTTTCTGCATTGAACCCACAAATCACCACATGCTCCCTGTTAAAACTCCCAGCCCGTGTCTTGTGCCCAGGTCCTTTGTGGTGGCTTTGCTTCTATCAGCAAATTCCCCATAGCAGGGGAGCTGTGTCTAGATGACACAGAAAAAAATGAAGAAGACTATTTTGTGCTGAAATATAAGATTAAAGTCAATTCTATCCTTATTCAAGAAAGGACAACCACACCAAAAAATGAGGTGACAAAATTTCTACAGAGAATTATTCTGAGAGGATTGAACCAAACTCTGTCTTCTTCACAACTGATTTTCCAGATGCTTTGTAATCTCTCTCACTCAAGGACACCCTGCCCATCAGTGGGACAGTTCACCTGAACAAAGCCATCCACTGGCTCCGGGGACCAATGTCCTGCAGAATCCAGGATTCCTGCCCACAGGAGAAGGCTGGACAAGCAGGGGGATGCCAGATTTCCAGCCAGTTTCCAGGCTGTGAGTGCTGACACCTCAGCCTTTCCTCGTCCCCTTCAGGCGCCTGGCTGCCTTTATCTGCTGCTTGTTTAAGGTAATTACTACTTGTATTTCCTCCCTGCTGGTTCTGCTGGAGCGGAAAAGGCTTTGGCCTTCACTTCACTATACAAAATAAAGAAAAAAAAAAATCTGGTTTATAAACAAAACTTTTTCTATACTTTCAAAGGCAGGTTGTAGGGTGAGAGTCAGGAGAATGGTCCCTATTTGGAAAGCAGGCTAATAATAATGATGAAGTTGCTGCAGGGAAAGCTCTTGTCAGCCTCCCTAAGCACTCTTTGTTCTCTCAGTAGTAAACAATTATCTTTTAAAGATGCTCTGCTGTCTCCACCACTCACCCTGCTATAAGATATTAAACAACCCCAAAAAGCAGCCCAATTGTGTGCAAAGAGTGGATTTTCTTTCATAAAGGGTGGGAATTTGCAACTCTTTAAAGACACTTAGTGTTAATTAAAACCTATGCAGCCCAAAGAGAAATAAATACAGCACCGTTTTTCAAGGAGGGATGAAGTCAGTCTGATTAGCAAGTGTTTTGTTACCACGCTAAAATATGCTTTTTGATTCTTAAAATTCTGTGCTTGTACTGATGGAAAACAATCGTTTGTGCTCCATAGCAATATAAGTTCAAGTGACCTAAAAATACCTCACAATATGCTCAATAAAATGCACCTTCATATTTCACCAGGAACTCTTAAAAATAAGACTTCTTTTAAAAGACAGTTTGGAGGAAAACATATAAGCAATAAGGAATATGGAAATTCTTCATTTAAAATCTACCTCACAGTCAGCAGTGTGTTGATTTGAAATGCTTTGCCTTTCTAACTGTTCCCTTCCTCCTAATAAGCACTGCATCCAATTTGTATGTTATTCTGATGAAATGGTTTAAGCGAGAGAAAATGAGTAGTTTGAAAAATAAAGGAAAGTTCTACAGAAGAAATGAAGTGCTATCATTGAAATCTTTATTTATGTGAAAAGAAAGGGCTAAAACATTACCTCAGAATTCAAGATTACAACATCAGTAGGATATAAAGTAAATCCATTCTCGTAGTGAAACATCAGAAACCATAATCCTTTTTCAAAGACCTTTTGTTATTTTAATGTCTGACAAATTATGCTTTTTTAAAAGAAGAAAAACACTTAGATTTAAGAGGTTTCTTTTACTTCAGTAAAAGTAGTTTCACTATTTAAAAGTTTTAATTTTCTGTAACCAATAGTATTTACTATGCTGGCAAAGTATTAACACAAGAGTAAGGTTATTTTAGCCTCAGTAGGACCAAACACAAAGTTGCCTCCAAAGAGTTTTGCATCAAGTTGTTATGGCAACTTAGTGTTCTAAAAAACATTAAGTTTGAGCAAAAGCTTTTGCTTTGTTAATTTGGGTGCTTTTCCTTCAGGTTTTGAAGTTGTTAAGCGTTATAGAAATGTTACATCATTATCAGTCAAATGATGGGAGATCTCAGAAGATATTCAAAACTTATTTATGTGGCAGGACATTCCAGGATGATATCCAAGGTACCCCAGCTCTGCCTTTAGGGAGAAACCCTCGACCTCAGTATGAGCACAGGAATCACTCCACAGCAATCCTAGCACTAAGAAACAAGGGCAAGAAGAAAAAAAATTGCTTTATTTGCCTCCAATGTACTAAAGGAGAGACAGGATAAAGGGATGGAAGAAGGTACCCTTCCCTTGTGCATCCAGCACCTCTCTTTGACTCTTTAGAAGTATAACCAATAAATTCCTCATGGTGTTCTGGACTCTTGACCTGAAGAGCTGGAAGAGTGAAATGAGCTCTGCAACCAAAGGAAGAGTTTTGACTGGTGTAGGCATGGCAGGAAATTGCTGTAAGAAGCCTGTTTTAGGTGCCACAGGTAGGGAAGAGACAGAAATATGGGCTTAAAACCCCATAATGAATAAGAGCTCAGGATCACAGGTTTTGTGTCACAGTCATTCCTCCTGGAATGTTCCCAGTGCAAGTCCCAGCTCAGACCCTCAGTTCCCAAACCCTCATTCTACCCCAGATGTGCAGCACAACCTCCCCCATATCCAAGTGCATCTGGCACTATCCTGACTCCAGCACTTGTCCCACCCTGCCAGTTTGGGCAGGGGAGCCCTGGAGCTCTCCCAAATGAGTGGGAACACTCATGGAAATGTGCCCTGGGCTGATCTGCCTGGGCAGCCCCATGGGTGTATGGCCAAAAAGTTCTGCTGGCTTCCTCTCTGACTGGATTTGGGGGCTATCCTGAATGTGGTAAAAAAAGAGGAAATAAGAGAGCAAATTAATTCTGTTCCTCATGAAATGGATGCTTTTCCTCACACTGACCAATTTTCTGAGTTTTTAAATGAAGCTGGAAACTACGGGGAGGTTGTGTTGCTTTAATTAGAACTTTGATTTGTTGTTTATCCTCACCAGGCCTCTCAACTCTTTCCTCTCCTAGTTTTCCTACTCATCTCTTTTTAAAGACAAAGGTGGGTGGAAATAAACTGGGGAAATTGAGAGGAGAACCAAAATTTTCAAAAATAAAAACCTGAAATTCATGAGACCATAACAGACTTAGAGGACAACAAAATGAATTCATTTCTTAAACCTGAAATTATTTTGACACTTAAAACCATGTTTTCCTCCTTTTGCAGAAGGGGATCAATCCACTAAACACCTACATGGCAAAAAACCAAGAAGCTTTTCCTGCCAAATTCTGCTAAATCTCACATGAACTTGGGCAAAGATTTAATTTGCCAGTTTCTCAGTGCACTGTTTGTGCAGTGAGAACAATACCAATTCCTGTTTCTCATCCCTTTGTCTTGTTTATTGAGATAGTCACTACTCCAGGGAGTACACAATCTCTAATTATGAGCAACCAGCACAATACTACCCTGATCTCTAGGACCTACCGCAATACAAAGGACTAATAATCATCACAAGTCTTCTGCTCTGAAGCATGGTCTGCAAGAGTTATGAATACTAACATATGCTGGAAAGTTCTGTTTAATTTTATGTCCTTGAAAGAAAATAAAAGCCTATTTTTCCCATTGGTGCCATTTATGCAAGCTTCTACTTTCCAGGAAGCTTCTGCTTTTCCGTGTCTTCCCTCTCCCTTTCAAAACAAAAATAAAAGTCTCATTAAATAAAATGAAGATTATGAATGGCCAATCTTTTCCTTCCTACCAGTTATTGTCACCCAGGAACATGCAGCAAAGGATGTCTCCATTATCATTCCATTTCACAGGGATCTGCCAGCTGCTGGCCATATGCTAAATCCTAAAAGGAATTATCCATGTTCTGTGCTGTCTGTACATGTCTGATTCCCTGTTTATGTACTTTTACTTGATTATGGCATATTATAAATCCAGCTAACTTAACTTTTATGGTTAGAATCCAAATCCTCCAGTTGTTGAGGGTGGCATTTTATCCAAATAAAATTCCATTGCCACTGTGGAAAGTTTATGCGGCAATACATGGGGATGAAAACAGTCAGATTTCACACAAATGCATCAAACACAAACAAAAAAGTCTGTGGGATTTCTTTTACAATGGCAGCCCTTCTTTGGATTTTGCTTTTTAATGACAGCATTTCACAGCAGACAGAATTTCCCATCAGCTTCCATGGCCCTGTCCAGAGCCTCTGTCCCCAAAGTGACTCTTACGGTTTCTGCTGTGGAGATCCCTGGCCATTCCAGCCACTGCAAGGCCAGGAATATATCCCTTCACTCCCCTCACCATCCTTAATGGGGGGACTGTGGAGCAGGGAAGGAAAAAGTGAATTGTTCACAGTCAGAGGAAATAGTTGACCTGGGAATTGAGTTCCAGTTGCCCAGCCCTGGAGCAGGAGCCAAACCACAGGCTATTGTTTGCTATCAAAGCCTCTGGACATCTCCAGATATTTGAAGTCAGATTTTGTGAGTGATCTCGCCATGCACACACTCATCTTAAAATGATACAACACTGTACAAAACCAAGGCAGGCTTTTATACACCCAGGGCATGGTAAATCTTTACTACAAAAGCATTCTAAAATGCTTTTTACACAGGTGACCTATTTGTCAGAATGCAGGAACATATCCCTTGGGGATGTAGATTGTTTCCTCAGGACTCAAACATTCCCACGTGGTAAAATGAAGTAGGAGGATCCAGTGAAAGAAGCTCTCACTTCTCATTTAATTTACTACCTCATACTCAGCAGCCCAAGATTTATAAGACACTACAGAACTGTCTACATGTTTCCCCTTGTGGCAGATAGCAGATAACTGTTAATAGACTTGCTCAGAAAGTTTATTTAAAGGAAGAACTTAACTGTATTATTTTTCATGGAGGTGTGAACATTGCTTAAGGAGCTTAAGTCTCCATGTATAAATATTATCAGATAGGTTCATGAGGATGCTAATGTGCATTAATATGAAACTCCAAAACCAGCTTTTACTGGTGTATGTAGATAGGGCCATTTTGTAAATAATGTCCTGTCTCATACTGCAGAGTTCTGGGACTGATGAATGCATTATTATATTCAAATATAATAATATTAACCCATACTAAACACCTTCTCTAGGCTCCTTCTGCAGCTCCTGTTAAATCAGCAACAAAGCCACTGATGCAGAATCCAGACTCCTCTACAGCTGCACCTGGCATCTGCCTGGGTAAGATTTTGTCTGCCCTTCTACACAGGCCATGCAGATGTTGTAGGAAAGCCAAGGTGCTGGAGGGGCTCCACATCACTTCTCATTTTCACTTGTCAGATGTACCCACATATTTTCTGATCCTGCCCTGCTCCTAATTTAAATCCTTTCCCACAACAGTCAGCAGCTCGCTGAGTGGGGCTGGGCTCTGGTTTCCAAACACTGTGACAGAGATGTCTGACCCCTTCCCATGCAACTGAGCACCTCCAGAACCTTTGGCCTTCAGTGAGAGGGGAAGGCACACACACCACACTGCTCAGCACTTCCCAGCATTTAACTCATTCTGCACATGCTGTGTGGTGATGAAAACGTGATTAAAGCAGAGTATATTACATTATGTCCAGCTTTAGAGAAATATTTTAATGGAATAAAGAAAGAGCCATACATTTTCTTTTTTTTTGGTTTAGATGTAAGGTTCACCTCGTGGTATTTACAACCTAAAGCTCTCCAATATTGGGTTAGCTAATAGGATCCAGACAATGAAGCTGACTACAGGGAAAAGCAAAAGACTGTTTTAGTTTCCCCAGCCAAGGAGAAGAAAAGACCCAGCTTGATAAATGGTGAGGAGTATATTAGATGTTAAAAAATATTTCATTTTTAATAATCCTAGGTGTTACTGACAACCCAGGTAAAAAGCAAACTTCATTTCTTCAAAATATATTTAATCTGACAATACCCCTTTAATTAAGTAGCAATTTAGATTTTCTTCTCCTCCACATACAAAGCTTTAATGAAACATGAAAGCCACAAAAGAAATTTGTGTGTTTCATGGCGAGGCATAAGGAATGATTTTCTGTTTAAATTCACAGACAGTAGCTATACAAATAACATTTAATATTTGTCGGAAGTATTATCTGCCTTTTTCCCTCACAGCATTACATTACTAAGGTAATAAGTACATGAGAATACATGATTTCCTGGCTACTGTGTTGAATATGCACTTTAAACAAAGTTAGACTTGGGAATTTACCCGTATCTTAAAATGCTAATCTAACACTAATTAAAAGGCCAGTGAGTACGCTTTGATGGATTCCAGTTCCTGGAATATGACAAATGAATTGTGATGGCATGCACGACTGCAGCAGAATCACAAAGGCAGAGCTGCAGCCATGGGGGGAGCCAGGAGAGCACATCCCTGCACTGGCACAGGGGCAGGGAGGAGGCACTGCTGCAGCTTGCCATGGTTTGTGTGGGTGCTGCCCTCCTCTCAAGGTGTGGCCAGCCACAGCCTTTGTTTCTCATTTCATGGCTGCTTCCAGGCTATGCTGAAGCAAAAATTTGGCTGCTTCTGCACCCCACCCTCCCTCCCTCTCTCCTAATATATACACCTCCCTGCATATAAAAATATTGCTTTCTGATTTTATAAAAATAAAAGCAGAAAAAATATTCTCATAAAGGCTCTTGGTTCTTCCACAAATTGAGCTTAATTTTAGTTTAATTTTAATTTAATAGAGAGAGAATGGGTTTAAATGGACAAAACCATCAGAGATTTCACCATGCAAAATAGTAGCAAAAATCACATATTCTTGACATAAAAAATAGAGGATAGTCAATGCCTCTTATGAAATTCCCTGTGCAGTGCTAGGCTCCTCAGGGAGGACAACAGCTTCCCTGGGGAAGAAAAGCCAAATGGTAACATTGCCTTTCTCCCACAAAAATATCTCATTTCATAGACTTCTTCAATCCCATAAGCCCCATTGCTGAAGAAGCATAAGGAGATCAGATAAATATTTCTAAATGAGATTCTATGTCCAATATCTCCTGCAAATAACCATCTTGTTGATCTTCCTGTCTCAGAAGAAAATTAAAACCCTGGTTGTAATACAGTTTGGAAGTATGGCCTATGAGCTCTCAAGTGCATGCCTCTCTTGAACTGAGTGGACCCTTCTTCACAGGTACTTATTGCACAATGATATCCAAAAATTGCCTTTACATTCCTTCTTCCCACAAAAGCAAAGCCAAAATTTAATTCATATTAATTTAAATGTTTGGTTAAAAAAAATTAAATGTAATTTTTTTGAAGCAGTCTTCTTACATGTTGTTTTAACAGGATTCGAAAGTTGGGATTTCCATGAGCCTTTACTTGCCTCCCTCTGCAGAGCAGACTCAAACCTTCCTTCTTGCACAGATTTTTGTTTAAATCATGGCAGAATTCACTATGTGTCCCCTTACAGAGGACCTGAAGAGCTCAACTGTGGTGGAAGCAGTTTGAGATTACACAAATAAGCTTGACACCAGGCACTTTGCTCAGACCAGACACAAGGTCCTTCCTCACCAGGGTTCTCCCTAGAGGCAGCAGTTGAATTTGAGCTTCCCATCTGGACTAGAGTCTGGAGGACATCCTTTCCATAGCTAAGGAAATATCCCAGCCACTAAGGCACCAGGTACCCCAGGGTTGGTTGATCCTACCTAAAAACGTTGAGTTGGTTTGTGTAAATAATTAAATTTCCAGCAGATCTGAAAGAGAACGCCTGTGCTCAGAGGTTAATGCAGGAGTTCATTCACAGCCTCCCTGCGAGGCAGTGTCAGAGTTTGAGTGGCTCTGCACACACCCTCTGGCAAAACCAGAGACTGCAGCTGAGCAGGAGCCTTTAAAACATCAGCAGCATTTTACCAGTGGGCTCTGGGATGGCTCTGTGTGTCTCCAAACCTGGCTCAGAGCACTTTTTCCAGGGTCTCACAGTGAAATAGTGCCAGTGGTGAACTGTGCTCTTCTGAGGAATGTCTATCCAGATTTTTTCAAACAAGGCTTAGGGACTGTCAGAAGGTTTAATGCAGAGGACACAGCACCACACTAACAGAGCTGCACAGACTTGGGAACAGAGCTGGCTGGTTGCTTGCCAGCTTGGACAGGATGATCTTAGGCTGGCCTGCAAAAGACCATGGAAAAATACCCAGAGTACCAATCCATGCCTTAAAAATAAGATCAGACTGTCGTTCTTCTTTTTCTTTGTGAGGGAGGATCTTATTATGAGAACAGCTGAATTTCTAGATGAGGTACATTCTCCCTGTTACCAGTTCTGCTTGATCTCGCTATCACAAACTCTATACACACCTCTAACTTGTTCCTTGACTGCCACTTCTGTGTTCCCCTGCTCTTCAATCAGAGATAAATAAACGAAAGGCAGCATGATGCCTGTTATCTAAAAAGATTCAGGTATAGCAAGTATCATAGCACAATCAGGGTGCTTGAAAATTGTATTTTCCTGGAAAGGACTTTTGCTTGCCTTCTTGGATCATACACAGAGGAAGTCCGAGGTCTAGAGGGAGAAAATAACTCTTAGTAACCAAATGTTTGAACATTCATACAGGATTAATTACTTGTTTTATTTTTTTTTTTCTTTAATTTTAAATGACTGTACTGCTAGCAAAAGTGAGAAGTAAAGACTCTGATCTATGCCAGGCACTTAGTACATGCAAATGCTCTGCAAGTTTTTTCCTATCTTGAAGTATTTCAGCATAAACTACAAAGGCAAAGTGGACTGAACTGATCCCTGGAGAAAACATGTGCAACTCCACTTACATAAAAAGACTGCTTGCTTCAATAGATCTGTGCCCATTTATCCTCAGGATGAATTCACACATTTTTTTCTATTATTAGATGGACATCCTATTTCTAATGGAGTCTATGTGATCTAAGCACTTCTACTTTATTTTTTCTAGAAGTAAGATTCTGTGCTTAGAGGATGAATTGCACTGCTGAGCAGTGCTGGAAGGATCAATTGAGGTGCATTAACATTTGCAGTGCCATTATGCTCCATCTGAAATACTGGGCTCTGTAAGAAATTTCAAACAAAGCATCTGCTCAGTCTTGGTAAAGCAAATCTTTTGTCTGTGGCATATTCCACCAGCAAATTAGTGCAACAAGGATTAAACAGCTCTTGAAATGTCATCAGAATAGATGAATTTCACAACAAATAACAAAAGAATTGTGAAAGTCTAACAATTATTCCCCAAAACCTATTTCAATAAAAATTTGCATCCTCGCTGTCATGATGGCTCATAAAGTTCTAGTTAACATTTACTTAGGACAATAATTAAGTCAATTGAAACACTCAATACAAGACGTAGGCAGAATGTGTAAGAGGATTTTGAGCAGTGGAAAATAGGTGCTCATTGCAGGGTAGGTGTGAATCACAAGAGCTGCAGCCAGGTTTGCACTGTGTACAAGTCAAATGTCAGGGTGCTTGTGCTTGGTTACAATTACGTGAGATCAACTCTCACTATCCTGTGAGTCATTTTCTCCACAGCCTTGGCCAACTTTCCTAACCTGTCTGTGCTATTATTTGGGAAGGAAAAAAAGTTTTCACCCCAATACTTGGGCCCTTGTGAGTGAATGCTCCTGGCTGAGCTGTGGGCACGGCCAGGGTGACAGGAATGAACAGCACTGACTAAGGGGCAATCCAGCTCCAGCAGTATTTAGTTCATGTCTGTGTGAGCAGCACATGTTCTGTCTACACCAGAGGGAGCTCAGGCACGAGGTTATGCTACAGCTTTATTTTCCATATTGCATGACCACAGGGAGACATTTATAGAAATTTTCCCACTAGATTACACTGATGACCTGAACAGTTTGCATAATCCATGAACTTCCTCCTTCTAAATTAACGGGTTCTGCTAATGGAGGTGCATGCACTGCACATTGGCACCATAAATGTGTCCTATACAATCTGTCTGGGATAGATCCAGCTCTCACCAGCTCTCTCTACAGTGGTGGCAGTGGTGACTGGTAATGTTCTGGTAGCAGTCATCCGGTTGTCTTCTGTGACAGTAACAAAAACGCTGTGTCAGCTGAGATAAGCTCTCATTGAACAACAAAAAAAAAACATTTCTGGGAAAGTCTTTTTTTCTATTATGACAGCAGCAGTTGTGTTGAATTTCACAGAGATCATACACTAAAATATAAACAACATCAAGACAGCTTTGAGGAAGGTATTTGATACTGCCCTGTACCTAAATAATACAAGTTATGCACCCTCAACTTGTAGAAACCAAGTTGGTTTTTCATTTTTTTTCTTTTTAACGAACTCTCACCATTGATATCAGTGGAGATGGAAGAGTTTCCATGAGACATTTGCCTTTATCTCTGGTCCTCCAGCCTTTTCTGATCTCAGTTACTCCCCACTCCTCCCCCTGCTTCAACACACCCTTTTCCTTGCATCAAAAAAATAGGATCTGAAGCCTGGACATCTCACAACAGTCCCTTCTTTAGAACTCATTCCACTTCAGCTTCCCCAAGACTGTGAGAAAGCAAATATTCCAGAAACTTCAGAGCTAAGGCACAGATTTTTTGATGGAGCCCCTTAAATCCACTGGCAATCTCACTTTGAGGATCTGTAAACACCTGCTAGAACTCTGACAACAGGCAGTGCTGGGACCAATGAAAATTAATGCAGAAGAAGAGCTCAGGCACCTGCAGGTAGTTTAAATGCAGGAGAGCTCTTTCTATGCAGGCTGTGACAACATTTAAGTGCTACATTGTTTAGCAGCACCACATACAGCCTGCTTAATTTTCTCCACAGATTTTAAAGATTTATAGACCCTTGTGAAGTCAGCATTGAAATAGGAGCTTATATTCACACCCCACAGCAAATGCAAGTCCGTGTCTCCAGTCCTTTGTTTTCATACAATTTTTCCCACACTTATTTGTTTCAGTTTGACAAGTTTTGGAGTAAAGGCTCTCCTTGATTGAAGGCAGCAGAATATGATCCCCAGAGATTAGTCTGTGGCTAAATTGTGCCACTTCCATCATGAAAGGATCTGGGAATATATTCCTAGAGCTAAGGCTTTTTGATTGAATTAGAAAATTAATTACATCAGATAATTCTATGCTTCAAATCCATAATTATATTTAACAACAACAGTGTCCAGCATTATCACCAGCTATCCAAAACAATGAAGGTGACTCCAGTGGGAATGCTGTGAGACTAAAACTGAGCACAGGGCTCTTGAGTACAGTATGACCTGATATAATGCCAGCATGTTTTCCCTCCCTCCTTCCTCTTCTACAGGAATCTCATCCTTTTGCTCTCATCCTCAACCCATTCTCTACCACTCCCCAGTAAACTCTGTGCAATTATGTGCTTTGTCGAAGCACATTCTTAACAGATCACTGACAAAAGACTGCTTTAAAAAAGACACTTTTTCTTGAGGAAGAAGAGACTGGAAAGGAAGGAGCAATTGCTCAAACACACCTGAGCTAGCTAACCTTGAGGCCTGACCTCAGTGGCAGTGCTCACCAGCCTGTGAGATGTGACACTGATCTTTAAAAAGCCTGCTAAAAGTATGGCATGAAAGAGCAGCCTCACAGAGCTGGGAAAATGTGCTATTGCTCAACAATACCTTCCCTAAGCTGATCTTTAAAAATTAAAGTGACCTAAAGCTAAGCATATTTTAAAGTGTTGTTTGTCAAACAAATAAACAAACAAAACATAGCAAGAGAAGCAAAGGCAATAATTCTTAACAAAGAGCAGAATGCTATGATGTCTGTATTTCTGCAAGAATGGCTCTTGGCATTGCTGTGCTGAGAGTAGAGGACATTTATAAACACATTTCTAAAAAGAGGAAGTATTCAAATTGGAAATGCCCATTTGGCTGACTCTTCCCCTTTGCAGCTTGTGCACTCCTCCAGCAGATAACAGAGGACAGCTCTTGCTAGCAGGCTGCTCTCAACATTCTCTTCATTAACAAAAAATAAAAGCTCCATCCTACATTGTTTGATGGTAATTAAAAGCTGAATCATGCAATACGTCAACTGTCTGATGTTCTTTGCATGTTTACACTTTATACCAGCACATTACACCTAGTTTTCTCAGGGCTTTCTTACAATCCTGTGCTATTACAGAACATAGTTTGAGGAGCTGGTGACATACTTCAAATGAAATTGTGAAAAACATATTTTTATAAGTTTCCCAGAAGAGGAATCAATGTTAAACAATCTCAGTGATCCTTGGTTATGTTGGGAATCTTTTCAATTCACAAAAGAATGCAATGTTTTTTCATCACAGGTGCAGATGATTGGACAGAATCAGAGTAATCAGAGAAAATGCAGATTATTTTTCTTTCTTTGAGCAGTACTGGTAAATTCAGGGCACTACTAGTTTGGAATTAATACTAGTCTGCACCAGTAGAAGCCAATTGGCATTTCAGCATTAAAGATCTGACAAGGTCAGCAACCACTTCTCCACAGAGAAATCCTTAAAATACCATGAACACTATCTAGCTAAGAGAGTCCACAGGCAGCAATACACTTTGCTTGACATCTGAACTTGCTGTTTGGGTTACATGAATGTATTGTTCATTTCAATAAGGCTCTGAAAAAAGGACGAACAAAATTCCCTGGCTATCAGAAAACAGTCAGTTCTCATTTGGGTAAAAATCCTTATTTCTGTATCTATCTTTTCTTTTGTATCATCTCCATTTTCCTCACTTACAGCAAAAGCTGCCAAAGGCTGACTCATTAGGGCACATAACATGGAAATGCAAATGCTCATTTCAATCTGTGGTCACTTGATGCCAGCCTGAAGTCACTTCCATCTGTGAGTCAGGCAGCCAGCACACCTGGAAAACTCCAGGAGAAATGAACATGCTATTTAAGTCAGGATGATGATTCAGTATCAGAGAATGAGCATGACAAGCACAATCACATGTAAAATAGGTAGAACTCCTTTTATAAAGCTGGCTGTTTGCATTTCTTAATGTCTGTTTAACTCCTATGCCTTTTCAGGGCAAAATGTTTTATTCCAGGTCCAATTACAAGAAACATCTCAACTCTGTTACAATCCCACAGAAACTTGGAAGAAAAGATTTGATGTTAAAATAAACACAGCTGGAGACAGATCAAAGCAATGCAGGCATTTTTCAACAAGAAAGATGACAACTTCTCTCAAATGAAATTTGGGTTTTTAGTTACTCCTGTGATGCTCAGAACATCTGCACTCAGTATCGCAGTTCGGTGGGACAGATGGTAATGAGGTGCCCAATTCTCAGTGACTTTCAGAGGTTTAGGTACCCACCAGAAAAATTTTTAAGACTGATTTCTCTCTGCTATTCTCAGCTTTGACAAAACAGCAAACCAGGAGATTCCTTCCACTTGCACTTTGCTGCTAGCCAGGAGTTTGCCCTCACTTAAATTGCTCGACCTTTGTACTCCTATTTTTAAGCCCCCCATTTGTGAAATAAAAATCTCACCCTATTATTAATATATTTAATACTTTTTAAGATGCTTTGAGCTTGCACTAAAGGTACACTATAGACTCATCTGTACCTAAATTACCAACACTCAAAAATAATAGGAAAAATACTTGTTGGTGGATTAGCTACAGATGATCAATGCCAAATAAAAATCTTCTCTGGTTTTGCTAAGGTCACTTATTGCTGTGCAATTCTCATGAGGTAAATATTTTTGAAAGTGGGGAATGCTCTGAGATTAAGCAATACATTACAGTTTTTGATCAAATGCCAGAAGCCATAGGTGAATAGGAAACAGACATCAGTAATTACAGTTCGTACTTCAGCTATTTCAAAACCCCTTGCTTCAATGAGCAAGTATTAACTGGACAGACACTCCTTCACAAATTAGAGGCTGCAAAGACTTATTACACACCACATTTATCTTTGAAACTTGTCCAACAGAATTAAAGTAAAAAAAAAAAAAAAAAAGATACAGATTATGGTTGCAGGCAAAAAACTATTAAAACTCTAACAACTATATATATGTTTTTATCTGTCAAACTGTCCCTGCAGCCACTCTTTGGTTAAGGAGCTCAGGAATGCAGTATTAAGAAATACAAGTAATTGTATTAGTATGCTGTTGTCAAACTTCAAACTGGTTGTATTTTATCACAGAAGCTGATAAAAGAATTTCTCGTGTAGGCCTTTAAAACACAATAGAATTGCAAGAACATGAGATAGGAGCAGAAATGAAGACATGACACCCAATGAGAAGTGGTCAAGGAGCATCAACACTGCTCAGTGAAACTGTGCACAGCCACCCAGCTTGACATCATTAGGGCTACCATAAACCCCAAAGCAAACCCCTCACCCTGGCACAGCACCTGAGTGACCAGCCCAGCCCAGAGGCCAGACTGACAAAGCCTGGCCCACAACAGAGCAAGGCTGGAGCAGGCCAGGATGCTCCAGAGACAGCCCTGCTCAAAAACAATGGAAATTGTGAGAGCACATTCTACTTTCCAGGTAGTTTCTTTACTCCAGAAAGCCACACTTGGGAAGCCACACAATTTTTCCTCAAACGACTTAAGGCTATTCAGGATATCCAAAAGAGTACCATGACTGATATTGGATGAAATATGAAATTGTGGTGGAGAAGAAAACTGGGGCAAAAGCAGTGCATGCATTTAGGTTTTTCAGGACTTCTGAGAGGGAGAAAGAACTTCAGTGAGGTTGCTTTTGAAGTGCTTCCCAACTCAAGATAGCATCAAATAAACTTCTAAAAAATATTTGGCTTCACAAGAGATTTTTACTGATATTTATAACTGAAGTACATTCCTCTAGATCGGTAAACAAGAAGATATTGCAAACTTTTCATCTGCTAAAAGCACTATTATTACACCTCAAATTTAGTTCAGGGTAAGAGGTTATACATTCAAGCTGATTAAAAAGCTTTCAGTTAACTAAAACAAGCATTTAGATTGGTTTAACACTGTTAAACAGGAAACATTAAGTCTCAGAATGCACTTCTACTTGTTAGGCCAAAATTTATATCACAGACCAAAACTACTCAAAGAAAAAAAAAAAAAGACATTTAAAAACAGATTAGCAATTTAGGAAGATGATTATTAAAGGTACAGTTCTTCATTCATTTATTCCTTATGTATTTATATGAACTCTATCAATCTGTATTAGGCTTTTGCATTTTCCCTGTTAGAGATTTTTGAACATTATATAATTCTGGAAATCAACTAATATTTTAAGTAAAGTCTTCAGGTGGATAAAAAGGTTTGAAATGCAGTCATTTAAAAATTCATCACACAAGTGACCCAATGCAAATATTCTGCATACTTCCTGTTTACAGTTCCATTATTAATGGCCCAACACAAAACTAACTGATATAGTGTAAAATATTACAGATAGCTGGACAATAGCTGTTTTTTGAAGGTTTGGGTTTCTGTTAAATCACATTTTCAAAACAAAGAATACTGATCCTTCCAATTAGATCAAGATCTTGATTTGACAAATACTGTTACTCTTGAGAGCAATCACTGCAAAAAAGAAAATAGCTTATTTAATAAATGATACTTTAAAAAGTTTAGTAGAATGCTGCCAGTGTGTTTGGCATTAATTATCAGCATCATTCTACATTTCAGTATACAACAAAGGTCAACTGCATCTAACACCCATCTTCCAGATGCTTAAAAAAAACCCCAGACATTATGGACAGAGTGCCTGTAACCTCTGGACAGGAACATTTGGAACTGAAAAGGATCTTGATGTAGGGTCATGGTGTAACCTGTGTGTTTACACGTGCAAACATGCAATTTACCTTTACAATAACCTCACCAGAGATAGCACTTGCTTCCTTCCACACAAAAGTTTGCAAAGCAATGTGTTTTGTAAACCATAGTGTGAAATTTATGATGTTATACTGCAGAAACCTGTTTAGCCTCCAATTTACAATCCTGGCAATTGTATTCAACTCTGTCATCATAACTAATTACAGCTAACTGCAGATTACCATATTGCAAACTCTCATCTGTGTGAAAGAAATACGATGTTAGAAAAAAGAATCAAACATCCTGAGGGCTAATGAACAAAAATGCACTATTCCATCTTGGACTGCAAACCTGAACTCTTCGAACTGCTGCTGTAAAACTTCAAATTGCTATTTGTTGGCAAGTTGTTTTAGCCCCAAGTACTTACACAGTAAATCACCATTACACTAATACCATACCTTTGGCCTGAAATATATTAATCTTGGTTAACAATAACTGACATTTACATTACCAATTCAATTCAGGCATTGTGGTGACTAAACATATATGCAAGAGCTTCAGGGAGGAAAGTTATTAGTTTTGAATGTGTACTTACTTTTCACTGAGAACAATTTTGAAGAAACATTATCATCAATTCTTGTTATAATCTTATAACATAAACATTCAAATCTTAATTGATCTGTAAAACATTTGACTTGGAGTAAAATCTGCATTTGTATCTTGGGTACAGTACAACATAACAGTTCAGATCTTTTTCCAAGATATGTATTTATATATTTTCATCTGGTACTTTTAAAACCTGTGTTCTTAGGAAGTTAAGAAAACTGGGAATCTGAAATATTCTGAAGAAAGTGGCACCAGATATGACAAATAATACCAGATCCTTTCAGGAGAGGGAGGATGGACTTTTTCAGGCGTTTTTCTGTGTTTATATTTACTAAGGCGATAAATGCCCTGGGTTTAAAAAAGGTAGGTTGGCTTTGCTCTTCTTATTTAGTGTCTTCCCCCAACTTTCAAGCAGAAAACAAGTACTTATTGCACTAAGTCTGTGTAGTCCCAAAAGCAAACATATCCCTCTCCTTATACCCACACATTATAATTGCAGTACAGCACAAAATGCATTTGGATCAAGGATTTTATTTCAACTTCAGAGTTCTCTACCAGACTCCAAACTCATCCTGAAATAAATTACTTTTAGTTTCATATCTAGGAGGAAAATTTAACATGGTATTGGGATTCAGATAGCTTTTTTGCTGTATTATTTACAAGAGAGTGCCAAAACAAGATAGTGCAGTTTAAAAGCATTAAGACAAAATACAAGGCATTAAATGTGTTTTGTTTTGGGGAGATTTATGTTTAGATTTAATAAGTTGCCCACAAAAATTCAAGTAACAACAGGTATTTGACTCCTGAGGAAAACAGGATGGATTACATGTATCCCATGTTGCTTTTTGTTTCCCATCTTTTCTTGGCTTCAAATCTGAAACAGAGCACAAAACCCACATTAGGAACGATGAGTATATGTTTCAAGTATTTCACCACATTATTCTTAACAACAACAACAACAAAAAAAACTTGTTTTAATACTTTAATAAAGACATGAAGACAAATATAGCCATACAACCATCACTTTATTTCTGACAAAGCCTCTGTACTTAAGTCTGATACACTCCTAAAAAAGCCCACCAAAAATCCAACAAGGTTAAACTAAACAAATAAGATTAGCACAAGCCTATTTCAACTAAGAAAACATTTAACTGAGATTGCATTGTACACACTTAGTGCCAATGAAACCACAAATGTTTAATTCCATACTCAAATGACTTACCCCCAAGCAAGCTTCTTTTTCTTTTGAGCTTCTTGGGCAGCCTCTGCTTCTTGCTTGGCTTTTACAAAGTTGCGGCAAGCAGCAGCTTTGGCAATTTTCACACCAAGCTAAGACATGAAAAGGAACAAAGGAAAACTGATTAGATGCAAATGGCTCATATGAAATTTAAGCCTCACAAATTACTTGGTCTGATATTGTTTCTCAAAAGTCAATAGATACTAAAATATCTTTCAAATATTAGGTTGATGATGCACTATTAGACCGGACAAGCAAGAATGTCTCTCGAGGGAAATACAAAGGTGTAGGATCCTGGGGCAAGCAACCCTTTTCACCAAATCCTTCATTTTCAAAAACAAAAGCAAAGGGCAACAGCCCACTGGATCCTTTTGTTTGTTTGTTTTACATAGACAGGCATATCCAAATACACAGTCTCCGTTATTGGGACCAGTCTGTGACCTCAGCTATGCTAGCACAATAGAATCAGATCTTACCAGTGTCAAAAACACCCCAAAAGACACTTGTATACAGGAAGAGCTGCTACCACCACACATTTTTCAGTAGAACCACTATATATGTATTAATCAGTCTGTCCAAAAAGAAATGATGCAGTGTCCTTGTGTCTAGCTCCACTTTACAAGCTTTTAGATTGCAAGGGTATAATGCCAGTTTTCCATGTAGGTGAATACCACTTCCATAAACCTAGGCAAACTTTGAGAATTAAGTTCACTTCAGGGAATGTCAGGCACAGGAGGGAAAGGCAAGGAAGAGTGAAGTAAAACAGACAGAAGAAGATCCAGTGAACTATGACCAGTTTATTTCCCTTAATCAGCTTTTGTAACTTGTAGTTACATTTTGTGGTTGCTGCCTTGACTTGACATTATGAGTTATGAAGGAATTCTTTCTCAGAAGTTACTGCTATTCTCTAAGACAAGCATGCAATTCATTTACCCCAGACTGCTACAAACTGATGTGGACAAACACATTTTCTTTCAATCCACACCCAAACCTACAATTAACACAGTTTCTGACTATGTATTTTAAATTTGCCCCAAAATATCATGGGAGCATCAATGAATGGGAGACTCAAGGAGAAGAATACTCTTTAGCATATTGGCTGAAGTTCCACTATTAATGGTAATATATTGAATAATCTGCAGCATCTATGCAAACAAATATTTACTCTGAGAAATGTTTTATCCAGGTAAAATGAGAGAAGTAAAGAACATATCTGAAGGTGCAGATGCACTGACACATCTACATCACAACTATCCCACCAAACACAAAATAGGTAGGGGATCATTTTGTTAACAAAGAAAAAAAAAAATCCCAAACCAGCATCACTACAAACTGTTCTATCTTATGGTCCTCTCAAGGCTCAAGAATGAAGTAAGCAGACTTTCTGCAGTAGCCTTTAAGGTAAGGCAGCAAGCACACCATCAGCTTGTGCTTTGTTTGAGGCTCTAAATGCTGGCAACACAAGCAGTTAGGAGCTGAGCGTAACAGTTTAAAAGGAAAATAGATATTGCCATAAACATAATATTTAAAAAGGAAAAAAGAATGCTGTACAAGTTCCTTATCCACTATTTGCATGTGTTGTAAGATCATAAATATGTACCTTTGGAACCACCTTCATGCACAAAATACTGTGACCAGCTACTTCCAAACTTTTATATTATCTATATACTTTCCCCCTGAGCATTAACGTTTTTTATTAACAGTAATTCAATGCCAACATCTGAACAGCTAAATTTCAGGTCAAAGACTAAAACATAACATTCTTTTATTTGCATTGTCACTTAATATTTAAGGCCAGCTATTAACCTTAATATGATTGCAATATAGAAATGCTTAAGAAAACTCACCTAAAATATTCAAAAAATGTTTACTTTTAAACTGAAACAGGAGTAATTATTAGTTTAAACAACAGAGCAATCTGATGGCTGAAGTCAGCTAGCAGAACCATGCCTTTATTAGAGGTATTTTACCTCCTAACACACTTGAAAATTAACTTTTACTGTGTGATGAATAACAATCTCCTTAAAATATTTTCTACTGGTCTATTGAGCACTTATACACATACAAATATACACAAGTGAGCTCTAAACAAATGCTGCAGAAAAATATTTTTATCTGCATTTTTTTGGAAGACAGAATGAGTTCTTCCATCTTTGAAAAGAACAGAAAAAAATGGGGTAAGATCCTCTGCAGTGTATGTGGGAGTAATGGCAGAAAAAAATTGCAGCATTGTTATAATTTCTAGGATACACAGAGTCAAATTTTCAAGACATGAAAACGAATGTTGCATATAAACACACACAAACATTTTAGTCAGATTAAATGTCATCTGCTCCCACCCAAACCCAGACACACATCTTCACTCCCTGCTCCCCCCCAGAAGAAATCCATAAAAGCTTGGTCAATGGATTTTACATTTTAAAAAAACCAAAAAACCCCCAATAACATTGCAGGTCATCAGATAACTCAATAAAATACAATCTTAAAAGAAGTAAGAAAGCATGAATAAAAATATATACAACAATTTCTTGTGTAGTCAAAGTATCAGCATTTTCCATATAGAACATCCAATATTTTGCTGCATTTTAATTAAGGTGTCTAAACATTATCACAAAGAACTGCAAATTGGTCAGAGCACGCAGTAAGGAAAATTAAGCTCTAAAGGCTTTTTATCACCATATTTCAGGAACCAAGGGTGTAAAATGTTCTAATTTGGGATATATTAAAAGCCATAAAAGGTCTTTCAAAAAGATTAATGGTACTTTGCTTGGATTTAAGATAAGGGCTTTAGCTGGTTGGAAAAGCAGGGCCCTGGCTAGACCCTTGAGGCATTCATCTTTACAGCCACTTGGAAGATTTGTAAAAGCGTCTGCATAACCTCAAGCAAACGCACTGCGACATTTTTTTTTAAATTCCTTTCAATTTTACAGGTTTAAAGTGTGTAAATCATCCTGGGTAGTAAAGCTGATATAATGGTTCATCCTTGTAACACTATATATATGTGCATTTTGAGACAAACTTGAAAAACAACTTAGTTTCGACAGGGCAAAGCCTTTTCCATTTTGAAGCTGACCAATAATCATGTCAAATATCTTACTCTAGATGTTTAATGTGGCATAAATGAAAATTTCCTACTCATCTGAAATTGTTACCTTGTTACAAGTATCTGAAGCTTTGCTTCTTTTTGAACACTTTCAAGGCATTTATTTAAAAATACCAATTACCATACTTTAACTTTTTATGGAATAACAGGTCTCTACGAAAAATATTTATGCCATTCTCTTTTGTTCTTTAATTAAATGAAAACAGATGTTTTCTGAAGTAAAGCGGAACCATTACTGGAGTACTTAAAGTGTTAAGGTCTTTAATTTTTATATCAGTTTGGTCTACAATTCCTGATTGTCTTTACTCAAGCTCAACATTAATGTCAAGCAAGTTACCTAGGAGACGAAAGAGATCAAAGAGACAAAAAACCCTCAAATGTCTGATTAATCAAGCCTGCAAACAGCTTATTTCTTTTAGCCTGCATGCAAGTATGAAAATGAGATTCTGGGAGCCGTACATTGTGCAGATTTGTTCATTCTTATCAGAACAAAGCCAGCGGCAGCTTATTTCATGGATCATTGGCACTGTCATCAGTGCTACACAGAACGGGTGACAGCTCCTCATTTTGAGGCTTGAACAAAATTAGCAAAAAGTCGGCACAAATTAGCCTCTCATCTTTTTAGTAATATGACATTATTCATTTACTTTTTATCCAATTTTTAATTTTTTCCTTGTCAGCTATCCCTTTCTAGTGTTTCTTGCACAGCATCATAAAACACTTTTAAAACAAGCAAAGAAATGGCTGAAGTTGAAATAGAATGTAAAGTTCAGGCAGAAGAGTAAACATTTTTGTTAAGTTGCAACAGAATGTACTGTAACTTCCAGGAAACTTCCTTGCAAATCAGGACATTTAACATTAAATATCGCAAGGCAAAGACTTGACTTTAAGATAGGACTGTAAAATGTAAATGCTCAATGATACAAGTACTGAGACAACAGATTCAAGAACTGCTCTAGAAATACTGAGGTATGAAATACAAAATATTAAACCTACAAAAGCTCCAACAAAACATCTATATTCAAACAGGTCCTGAAATATCCTATGATCATAGCAGAGAAGCCAAACAGCCTTTTAATATAGTGTTACAGTTTCTCATCAAATATGAATCTAGTTATTTCAGGCTTGCCTCTAGCAATGATTTTCTCCTTTTATGTTATGGAATGTTATCCATTGCTGACGTATATAAAATATATAAAGCAAACAAGAATACCGAGTGGATTTTGCAGTGAAAATTGTCCCCTTTCAATGATGTGCTCAACTTCCCCTGTAAAATACTTTGTAATACCTTTGTTGTATTTTTATGCTGTGCATTACAACATCAAATTATATTTAGATGACACAGTAATGGAGCAAGGACAGAAAACTGTTCTAATATTAAGCTCTTTGCTAGACTTAAACATTTAAATGCAAGTAACTTCCTTCATTCACGAGAAAACACAGCATTAAAAAATTAACCATAAGCTGTTAGATGCTTTACAGAGCCCCCTTATAACAAAGGCAGTTTTAAAAAAAGAACTGTAGTACTGTTTTCAGCAATTTCTTTATCTCTGTTCTTCTAAGTAAGAAAGCTTATTAACAAGCTTTGAACTTAAAATCACATTTACAATAATGTGCCATCAACAGTTTTATAAGCTAATTAGAAAAAAAGATTAATTAATGACTGGCTGCTAATAAAATGGCAATCATGAAGAAAGAAACCAAGGGTGCTAAGCTTCAACTACCACCAATTAAGAGCTAATTACAAACAAATTATATATGTGTTTTGCTGTGGGCTTTAATTTACTAAAATGGTTTTAATTAAAAGAGAAAACATGCTGATTAATTGAACTGCAGAAAAAATCTACAGTATAAACTGTGCTTTGTCTGTCTCTTTAATTAGACTTGTAACATCTGAAATCTTTTTTTAAGGTTTGTTAAGGAAAAGATATACATAATTAAGGGAGCATAAGAATGTAATTCTAGGTGATAACCCTGCCATGTTCCAAAGGTTAAAAGAAAACCACCTCAATGAAGAGGAGTATTTGGGAGCACCTTCACTAAGGTAAGAAAGGAAATCATTCACAGATAAAAAAACCCTCTTTTTTTCTTTTTTCTGGGGAGGGGGCAATCCTTCCACAAGAAGAGCTCCAAGTTAATTTGTGCTTTGTTACACTCCATATAAAATTGCATCATCTCAGGTAGCTCAAAACACTGTGAGAAACCGGGAACATTGCACAGAACTTAGAAATTTTATTTTACCAACAGAATAGCACCAAGTACTGACTCCTGTCCATCTCTGACAGTAATGTCATCACAATCAATCATTTCCTACCCAGATGCTCACATGGAAACCAGTTTCCAGAATGGTTCTCAGCAGTTATCACCAACAAACTGCCTTGTGTACTTCCCTTTCTAATTTATATGACTAGAGGTTACTTGCAGACAGGAGTTATTAATTTGATCATGAGAAAATGGTCAAAACTGATGCATCAAATTTTAAGGACAACAGCAGGGCTGATCTTGCTGTAACATGAGGATGATATTCCAGTGAATAGCCAATTAATTTCATCAATTACAATGTAGATCTTTCATTTAAGTTTGATTAAATACCAGTAGCCCTATAAATTGCAGCTTTTTAAGTCTTTCCCCAAAATGCCAGAAGCCACTAAGCCAAGTGCTTAGGAAGTGCTGTCAAAAGTCTGTGCTACTTAGAGACTGACAAGTGCTACAGCAATTTAGCACACTAAATTACAAAATATTTCAAAAGTTACTTTTGACAGGTAAGTCTAATATGGTCAAGATCATTTAATCATATTCAAGTTACAGTCCTCAGGCTAATGAGTTCATAGACAATGTGGCACCTACCTACCAGGCAGCTCACACAAAAAAAAACAACAAGTGCAAAGTCTGGGCTTTAGTCAGATTAGTTCTCACAATATTAGAGCCATAAGAAATCTGTATTCTGCATTTTGAGACACCAAACCATGACTTGAGCACAAAAGCACTATGCAAAAAACCTCTTTCTCTAGGGGGAAAAAAGCTTGAAAAATATATTGAAGGAGTGGTGGTAGGGAATCTTTCAAGATTTTTTTGGTTTACCTATGAAAATAATTTTTACAAGTATCTCTCCAAATTGAAATCGATTTATAGCAGAGTGAAATTACCAGATATCTGCACATACCATCCTTACTCAAAGGGATAAACACATCCAGCTATGCACAGTCACAGTGCTGTAATTTATCAACATTTATTCTTTAAAAAAATCTAGGTGGATTTCCACTAACACAGCAGGAACAATTTAATTACATCTCAAGATAGAATCCCAGAAAGATTTTTACAAAGCATTAAAAAGTTGACATAATTCCAAGTATCTGTTCCCAGCTCCACATCCCAAGTACCTGCTACTATTCGATCTCAGCCATCCTACCCTAAGGCATCACCAAAAAATCATGTCATCTCAGCCCAGATAAGTGTTCACATAAACTTTATTCTCTTAATAACCTTCATTCTAAAAGGCTCAGATTTTTTTTTTGGGGTAGCTCCTACATTAACATTAACATTAACATTTCTGTTGGCATCTCTCAAATTAAGTAAGTCATCCTTAAATGCAATGTTCAAACAATAGCTTCAGGTATGCCAGTCTGCATCTGAAAAGCACACCTATAAAAAGTGAAGGACTCTGCCAATGCTGGAAGCCTTGGAATGTGATAACAAAGACAGCAACTGGATGCCAATAATAAACACTAACTGTGCATATTGTACCATGCACACTGCAATGAACTGCCCAGTTATTTAATACTAACAGTACTGTAGGTCAGGTATTAAAGAAATAATTCTGCAGTCTGTGCTTGAAGATCTACAGTGAATTAAGGAGTATGACCCACCTGCATTATGTTGTTGCTCAACACATTTATCAAAGCAGGTTGATCTTGGACACTGTAATTGCACCACAGCACTGAGGTGCTCCAGCCAGAAGCTGAAGGAGCAGAGTTACTGAAGGGCCTAATTTATCCTCTACAGAGATGCCCATATTTTCTTTTTTCAGGAAAAACTTCACTTGTGTATAAAATAATGAAATCAAGAACTTCAGGATCACCAGACCTCTCAGGGAAGCAGAACATCCCACACGGGAACATGCTGTGGGGATGGCCAAGGATGTCACAGGCAGAGATCTGCTACCTGATGACTGACTACAGGAGACAAGGGGTAATACTTGGTAGTGAGGTTTGTCCAGAGATTAGACAAAATACTCAGCAGTGATTTATACATACAGATCATCTTTATAATAGAAATGCCAACAAAAAGGGGAGAACATACCAGCCAGTCTCAAAAGCTACATATGAATCCATTCATGCAGTCACCAGTAAATACAGCTTCATGCAGGAAGTATCCAAGTTCTAATTCTCACTCCAAAACCTTGAATGCTTCTGGATCCAGAAGCTTTGTTTTAAAATCAGCATTTGTGTGTATTTGTCAAAGCAAAGAAAACAACAAATAATATATTGCCCAAAGCGTCATTTAATGCAGAGCAGTAGCACTCTCCTTAAAAAACCTGCAACAAGTACCCCTTGGAAACTTGAAGACCCAAAACCTTAAAGCAGTACCATTTAGGTTTTCAGAATGTAAAATTCCATGATGCACTGACAGCTGCTAGATTATGCATATTGCCTAAGTCATCACTGATTTTAAATGAATCTGATTTAAAAAAACCTTTTCTCACAGTGTCACAACGATAGGGTATTGACAGCATCATTTTGACATTCCTTTGCTTTTCAGGACACATTTTTACCATCTATACCCATCATCTGTTTATTTTTGGCTTCATTTTTCTAAATACTGAAGCTGCCCTATCAGTTTCACAGGCTTATAAATGTTATACATCAAAAATTAGTTTCACTTATTAAGGCAGGAAACGGCTTTAAGAACTCTGGGATCTGTGCCTCAAAGCAAAAGCTTTATCAGCAGGTTCCAGTCACTGCTTCTTGCAAAAGAAAATGGTGCCGATTAAAACCCCATACACCTGATTTCAAAAAGAACACCTACCCACTGAACATTTCTCACATGGCTGCAAGGGGGGCTGCACCCCAAACACCACACAGCTGCTTCTCATACACTCTCTGTCCCCAGCCCTGTAACACCACTCAAGAAAAATGAAAACTATACATAAAGAGATGAAGTTGAGATAAAGGAACAATAATTCATCCATTTATTACTCCAGACTTCAGAAGTGGTGTACTTCAATACAGCCACAGTACAGTTCCATGCCTGACTTGCTCACAGAGCTGTGTTGCATTTGGAAGTTAGAGGGGTACAAATAGCCACATAATTTAAAAATTAACTCACTTCTTAGAGGCATTGTATTTTAAAATGGACATTTCTGCAAATTGCTAAGAAAAGTAGCAATTGAATGAATACCATACAATATGAAAGCAGTATTTTTTTAACTGTACTTGTGTACAATCAACCTCTTCCAAAATCAAATCTTCTTTTTATAGCTCTTCACTGAAACTGTCACTGTTAGAACAATTTCCTTAGAAAAAAAGTATTTTAAAAAATCCATAAAAAAAAAAAGCTTCTGAAAATCACAAAGAAAAATGAACCTTGCAATGAGCAATGGAGCACATCTTTACAGGAGCAGAGAACCCCAGTGAATTCACATGGATTCTGCCTCGACAGAACCCCTCATGAGAGATCAAGCCAGTCATTTGAGTTTTCCTTCTTTCAACATACTATTTGTTCAGATAAACCCACTTAACCAAAACCAAGTCAAGGCTGTGAATACTAATAATGTTTCAAGCATTTTGTTTTCAGAATTACAACATGCTAATATTTGAAAGTCAACAATTTGGAGCTAATGTTCCACAAATAATAATACACTGCTGTAGCACCTGGGATACGCTAGATGTTGTATAATCCCATGGCCACCAAAATCAGATAACAGTTTATCATAAATATTACAAAACCTTAAAACTTCTTACATTAATTTGTTTTATAGTCAAACAATTTGCACTAGAACCTCAGTATGTTTTATTGATTATAATACTCCAACCACTTTAGAGGAGATGGGATAATGACATTTGTGAAGGAGAACAGCAAGTGTTTTTCATGTTGTACACATGAAAGGTAATAAAACAGTCAGAAGCTGGTCAGACTCAAAGGGAACATCAGGACACATTCCTACCACTGTCAATAGCTGTTATCTTTGCAGACTGAAGTTTTGTGATCCCTGGTGACAAGGCAGATAAGAGTCTAGTCATTAGAAACTGCCCTGAGTGACTAAATGGAGGAGTTTAATGATTTTGTAAGAACACTCACTGAGGAACAGTTACTTTTACCTAACCTCAGAGAACCTTAAGAACTGTATTTCCCACTTCAAAAGCCATCTGTTTTTAAAGCCATCACAATATTGTAATACACTGAATTAAACAGATTTAAATCTGCAATTTTACATTAAAGCTTAGTCTAAAACACTGTATTTAAGAAACATTTAAAATATTTGTATGAGAATGAGAAGCAGCTAAAATTTGTCTTTGCTGTCCTAATCCCTTTCTAACACCTTTGAATTTTGCAAGCATATACAGTAGACAGAAAATTCCCATTACCTCTGTGAAGGTGGAAGAATATGCAAGATAAACGAATGAAAGCAAAAATTATGTAATTATTTTTTAGCATAAATCTAGAAGATGTACAGTTTAAATTGTATTACTCAGATGACTTTAAAAAGATTGCTTCTCCACTTACTGAAATAGTACTTTTTTTTTTTTCTTACCTGGCTTCAAAACTATTCAACTATCTTTTCATCCATATTTTTACTCTGCATTTTCTCCCCATGCACAACTTGCAGCAGGGAAAAATAGCCTGTGTGGACTTCAGCTATTTTTACTTCAGCTGCTACCACCTACCCTATGAGCACAAATTGAACAATTTCTTAAATTAGGTTACCAGAACTATCTGATAGATTCCTCACCAGTTTTAAGTACTCACTAAGCAGTACATACAGATTTAAAAGCACCCATTTTTGTGGCAAAGAGAGCACAGCTTTCATGAAATTACCCAGCTACACCAACTAACAAGACATCATCTTGAAAAAACTGTTACTCTGGACTTGTTCTTACGTATTTATTTATACACTGAACAATTATGACAAGGAGAAAAAAATATCCAACACAATTCTAAGGCTACAGCAGTAGTACAGAGAGACAACCATATACTCCCATTCTTCAGAATTCTTCCAGCCATCAACCCCTGACCACATGAATACACAGGAAAACAAGCATTAGCACACAACTTGGGGTTCATATGTCCTTGTTTGCTCTAGGCTTGCTAAATCTCTACCTGTCTTCAGGCTTCCCAAGCTTGTGGGTGAGGTAATGCAAAAAATGTTATGAGGCACAGGAAACTGAGAGGAAGGGAACATCCTACACCTATCCTCTTGGCTTGCAACACAGTGAAAAATCAAAAGCTCAACAGAGATGACCAGATACCAACTCCTCTGAGTTGTGGAGGGAGCAGCAAGGCTCTAAAGCAAGGTTACTTGGGACAGTTCATGGCTGTATTTTCAATTCTTAAACACAGCCACAGCTGTCCAAGCATAGCTAGATCAGCAGCAAACTCCTTCAGTCACTGACAGTAATCTGCTCAGGAAATGGGGAAGATGCTGCAAACAATCTTCAATGAGTGTTTTACTCATGACACTTTTAGTCCAGATGAGCAAAACTAAAATCAGTTTTTGTTAACAGCCCACTTACCTCACGAATGGCTAATCTGTCACTCAGCTCCTCAGCCTTGGCAATGTCACCTTCAGCCACACACTTCTCGATGCTCAGTTCCAGGCCAGACTAGGGAAAAAAAAAAAAAAGTAAATGCCTTTAGAACAAAAGACATATTTAAAGGTAGTACCTCCTTTCTAAAAATATTTCTTTCATAAAATTCTTTAAGACACTGCATAAACCTGTAATTTCTGTGTACCACAAATCACTCTGTCTGTGTATTGTAATGGACAGTACAATTAAGAATTCACTGAGAGGCCGCCCGAGCACAAATCATTGCATTAGTTCCACCTTATGTGCAGGATAATACTATAGGTTAAAAAAATTACACGGGCTAGTTTATGCCTGTCACAATAAAATTTCATCTGAAGATCTGGCTTATCTCTTCCATCCCTGGAGCTTTCTAAACAAAATGTGAAATATATGTGTCAGGTAACATGAAGAATGGCAATTACCACTGTATCGTTACAGTTTTAAGATCTTATCTTTACCCAAAAAAGAGGTTTTTGGCACAAAGCCACTCCACTGTGCTAATAAATTAAAAATTTTAGCAGCCCTATGGAAAACAATTAAAAAGCTTCAGGATTTAAAGACTGGTTTTCTTATTTTCAGAGGTAAGCCTAAGTTGTTTAATGGTAACACTTACAAATAACATAACAATAAAAAGTAACTATTTCCTGGAAATTATAGCTGTAAACTTTTGATGGAATATAGAAGGGTAGCAGTGACTTCAGAATTTCACCAGAATTTAACAAAAAAACTTCACTCTCATAACAAAAGACAATTTACAGCCTCATTGGTTTTAAGTACTAGTAAGGCTAAAGAAAACACATTTGACAGTTCCATAACATACACTTTTTTAAGAAATAAAAGTGAAAAAGCTAATGGAATTCTTGAGAAACAGTGACCTGCAAACACTGTGCTTGAGTTATTTCAGGTGGCAAACTTAAAAAAAAGCACAATTAGAAGTTGCAGTGATGGCAAATTTTGTTAAGGTGCCTTTTCTGAAAATAATGAGACGTATCCTTCTCTAGTGATAATATCCTTGAAATTACAATGAAATCATCAGCATTTGAACACTTTGGGCCTCATTCCAGATCTGTCCTGAGCACTTTAAAGACAACCAAATAGCCACCAAAAGTAAGAGCAAACAAATCTTTATGACCTGCAAGTAGAAACTTACTTAAAGAAAACGAAAAATACAAAAATTATCATAAAGGAAGCTAACTGAACACTTCATGTAACAGAACTTAACTTACAGAGAACTTCATAAGAAATGCTGTAGAGCCAACTGTGCTACCAGAAACTCACAATATAGTGAGATTCTTAACTTACCCATCATGTGTGCCAACTATTTTAGATATGACTAGTTACACAGCAATATTTATGAACAGAATGTTTTATGATTCCAGTCAAAATGTGTGCTAGGTTTGCCTCTTTAATTCTTGTACCCACTGGTGTCAACTGAAGGATTTATGTGACAAATTTTTAAGTTAAAACATGATGAAGCAAAACAAAAGGCAAAGTCAAACTATGCATATGAAGTGTTCTGTCTCTCACAAAAGGAGAAAACAAAACCAGACAGGAAACAAGCCTGGATATTGTCTTAAAAGAAAGCACAGCAACCATTCAAGAATATTTATCCAAGAAGTTCACAAAATCATCCTTCCTCAGAGTGACTGTATTCTTTACTCTCAAACAGCCTCAGTTTCATTCCTATCTTCGTTAAAGACAAGTTCTTTTATTGCCAAATACAAGCTGACACTGCCTTTGTAATAAGTCACCTTTTGTGGAGCCCTGCTGTACACAGGTGATTCAAATCTATCATTGATTCCAAAGTATTGTGTAAGTTCTTTCCATTTGTCTTCATTTTCCAACTGCTGACTACTAAAAACAAACAAACAAACAAACAAGTCATTACTATAACCACTTCCCTTTCCCACAACTTGTAAAATCCTTTTCAAAGCTAAAACAAACTGTCCTATTTGGCAGACATGGTCTTTTCACCCATTCAGTTCTTAAATGAAGTGAAATTAATTATTCCTTCCTCTTTGTAAGTGTAATTTCATCATCTTGAAAGCAAGCTGATAGCTTGCTAGGTCTTAAATTTAATTTAGGTTGAAAAAGTTCTTTAAGAGCAAGTCTAACCATAAACCTAATGCTGCCAAGGAGGAAAAAGAAGCAGCAGGCTGAACAGCAGCTTGTATGAAGGAAGTAGGAAGACCATTAAATCTATTAAAAATTACATTAAATAATACATTTGTGTTGATTTTTAAAGTCAAGCAATAACACTCCATCAAGCAATCAATGGCACAAATTCAGCCTGCCCAACAGAGACACTGAACAAATTTTAAAGCTATTTTACACAGTGCTCAAAGCTAGGCTTTGGCTATAAATGTGGTCAAGCTTATTATAAGTTTTGCCTGCTACTAACAGACCTCAGGTAATCCCATTGACCTGGTTATACCTCTTAGCCACTTCATCGGTCTTTCTCTGTTTTGCTAAGGGAAAAAAAAAAAGAAAGAAAAATCCAACATTACACAGTGATACCCCACAGCATCCAATGAAGTTAACAGAGCTCTAATAGGTCACATTTTCTTTGAAAGATCAACACAGTGGGAGTTTTACCCAATGATCATGTGGATTTAAACCACTCAGCTGTAAGAAACTCCTATATCTGTGAAGTTTTAACCAGAACGTGCAAAACTAAAGTTTTATAGAACTACTGAAATACTAAAATCAGTATTAACTCAGTAAGTTCTGCCTTCTTTTTAAGAAGATAAATATATTACTTGCATTCTATGTAGCAATCCACAACCTCACTACAACCTTGCAACTGATGTATACAAGCAGAAAACTAAATCCTAGATAACAGCTAGAATACAATTCATTTTAAAAAATCCAAAACATAAAAAACCCTCAAAAACCAAAACCATCAACCCCACAAAACAGCATGTATTGATACTTATTCAGTTTGAAAAAACAAAATTCTGTTAATCATAAAAAAAACACCTTTTCGGTGGCGCTTTCTTTTCCGACATCTGTTTTCCTCTTTTATTTGCATTTTCATTTCACGGTGTTTCTTCTGAAGCTCCACAAATTTCTATAAGATTATGAAACAGCAAGTCAGTATTTTTAGTTTTCCCCCATTTTTAAGAAATTGCATAGAAATGTTTAATTATCCTTGTGTCTTGTGTAACCTATTACATCTCAACTTATACATCAAGACCATACAATTCTAATGAGGTTAAACTGGAATTGGTGCTAATCTTTCACCACCACTCTCTGACTTTCTGCCCTCTCTGCATCCCAGGACTGTTCAGATCTGACAGTTCTCAGAGGATGTGACACAGAACACACTTTTGCTTGTTGTACACTCCTGAGCTATATTTTTATTGCCTTGCTGGTAGTTTGTAATCCACAAATTAGTGACAGCATGGTCCTTGCACAGCAGACTACCTATAATGACTGAGAGATGAAAGAGGGCAACTATTTTTTTGTCAATTGTTAATTCAAATCCAAAGCCTAAAACACATTGTTTTGTTAAGAGGTCTTTTTTTTTTTCCCCTCCCGTCTTTACATGCAACTGCAAAATCAGGAAGTTATAATCTTGAGTCTGGATACTTGCAATTAACCCTTACAGCAAACAGCAGGGCTCACCTCTCCTTCCCAGGTATGCAGCACCCCCACAGAGGCTGAAACACTGAGCTGTAGATCCTTACCAATGCAGAAAGCACCTATCAAGCCCCTCAGAGCCCATAAACCACTGAAAACACAAGTTTTATGTAACTGTATAGTTATGACAACTCCTTGCTGTGCTTTCAATCACCACCAAACTATAACCAAATAACCTCCTTCCTAAATTCCTGTTCACCTTGCTTTAAATAATCTAAGGTTTGTATACTCAGATTATATTTTATCTAATTTCAGATTTGTACATTAACTATTCAACCCTGAATTAATTTAATGTAAAAATCAGCAATTTGAGTACACTGCATTATGCTTATTTGGAGACCTGTAATGATACATACATTCCAGATATTTACAGAAACTCCAGGAGGGCAGGTTTGAGATTCACTTTCTTCATCTATCACTGCTACAACAGGTTCACTGCTGGCATTACTCTCCTGTTCAGTTCCCTGAAGTCTCTCAGTATCTTCTTTTGAGCAGGAATCAGGTGTTTCCTCTCCATCATCAGAACTTAGATCAACATCACTCTCATTCAGTCCTGGAGGTAACAGCCCACTCCACATCTTCCAGTTTAAATAAGTCCAAACTATTTCAAGTCACTGCAAAGTCAACAGGTTACCCGTCCCAACACAAAAACAGCCTGCAGAAGAGAGAAACAGAAACAGCAAAACACGTCACCAATATTTTAGCTTATCTTACATAACTATCATTACATGTTTTAGACAACGACTTGAGTACAGATGCTGACACTACTGGCTCTTTTTTACCCCACTCCTTGTCCTTTAAAGTTGTACCCCATGCGTTTGCTTACAGCTTTCAGTTTAGGGGTGACATTGCAGCAAACGCCTCCCGTGCCTCCACAGGGGCAGCTTCCCGGGACAGCGCACCCACCTCCCTCTCTCCGGTGGCCGCCGTGCCGCGACAGGGAGGAGCCCGCCCGGGGAGGCGGCAGGCCGGGGAAGCTCCGGAGGCAGCGACGCGGAGAGAAACGCGGCTCCGTGCCAGCCTGAGGGAGGGCAGCCGGCCCTCGCTGTCCCGCCAGTCCCCGCACGGCCGGCGGCGCTGGCAGTGCCCGCGGAGCCCCCTCAGTGTCCCCGCACGGCCGGCGGCGCTGGCTGTGCCCCCGGAGCCCCCTCGGTGCCCCCGGCCGGCCCCTCTCCCGGCGCCCCCGGCCGTGTTTACCTGGCCGCCATCTTGGCACCGCCGGAACACCCCGCGCGCGGATTGGGCGGGGCGGCGCAGCCAATCAGTGGGCGCGTTGGTCGCCATGGCAGCGGGGCGGGGCGGGGCGGCCCTGGGCAGGGCCGGGTTGTCCCGGGGACGGGCGGTAATGGCGGCCATGGCTGGCGGCTGTGAGGGGGCGGGGTTACTGGGATAACGTGTGTTGTATTCTGAGTCGGAGTCTCACAATCATTTACGTTGGAAAAGGCCTCCGAGATCACCGAGTCCAATTTACGACCCAACCAGACCGGGTGCTACAGGCAGTCCTTCCTTGAGCACCTCCAGGGCCGGTGATGCCACCATCTCTCTGGGCAGCCCATTCCAGTGTTTAGTCACCCTTTCAGTGAAAAAAATTACTCTTAACGTCCAATTTAAATTTCAGTTGATGCAGCAGAAGGTAATTTCTCTCATCGTATCTATTATTCTCTGGGAGCAGAACCTGACACCAGTCTGGCTCCAGCCTCCTGTCGAGATAAGGTTCCCTCTTGCACCCCTTTTTCCCCAGATTAAACACCCCCAGCTCCCTCAGCTGCTCCGCATCAGACTTGAGTTTCTTTCAGGAATCAAATTGTACAGCAATCCTTGCTGCCATAAAGGAATATGGTATCTCTTCCAACTTGTAAGCCTTGTAGATAAGCCACACCAAAATGTTTATGCTGGGACAGAATCACAAGGCTTATACTCTTCAAGAATTGAAAAATCCTTCCGAAGTTCCCAGTAGTGTCTTGGATTAATGTGATAAAGAGAAAACCACAAAAATATAAAGTCTGTGCAGAGCAAAGGGCTTGTTTATGTGGAAGATTCTGTTACACCTTGTGCTTTCAGATTTCATAGGTGAGACGAGTATTTAGGAGTAGCCTGAATGATTAAGCAAGAACATCTTGCATAGAAGGAGCAACAGGAAGGGTGGCACAAGGAAAGATGAAGGAACAAGGCTGACATCACTAACACTGGAAGGTGTCTGAAAGACAGGCTGTCCATCTCCCAAATAATTTGTGAGAAGATGAACTTTTGAGTGGCAGTTTAATGGGTTGAAAACTGTATCTCAGCATGATAATGAGACTTTTGAGAAAAGAATTGCTGACCCCAAACCACAACACGATCCAGTTGTGGACAAACAAGAAGGGAATGAGAAAAGGGTAAGTGTTATGAAGATGGATAATTGAGAATATGGCTTTGAGTAGCAATTTCGTGGTTGATCCCAGCTTCTGGGATTGGCTGTGCATGGAAGGAAAAACTAAATGCCTTTTAAATCAGATCTTCAGATTGTTTTCCTTTTTATGCTGTAACTTTACATCCTCAGATTCATTTCTAAAATCAATTAATTCCATAAGTAATCACTTTTTCATGAACTACATGTAAATTTCACACTCATCTTGCTAACTAGATTTTCCTCTCATCTGGGAAATCAATTTTTAAGAGAGTTATTTTATTTACATTGAATAATAGGTTGTATTTGGTACACAGATAACTGGTAATTAATAACTGTATTGATACTGGATATTCACTGCCATTTTTTCCAGTGAGTTGTTAGACCATTAGGCTGCAAGATATTTTCTTAATATGACCAAATTTGAACACACTCAAAAAATTTAAAGGTGTGTGACATTTTTATGACCTGTAAATTTATATGGTTGGTAGGGATACATTTTCAGAAGGCAAATTTAATTTCATTACACAATTTTTATCCAAACATCGTGTTCCTTATTTAGTATCTACAACCAATTTGTAGCAAGAATGGCACTGGTGGTACACTGTGGTTAAATATCCACATCAGTTGCAGTTTATAATTACAAATTAAATGTACTTGTCATTTTAAAAGCCACATTTTCAGGGTAATGTCCAGTCCTCCCACAAAATAAAATTCTGACTTCTCACAGGTTCTTCCATAGGAAAAATTGTGGCAAGAACTCCTGCCAGACTTTCATCAGTCCAGAAATAAATCAGTGCTTGATTAAACTACAAAAGAGATTGTTGGCTACTTATCAGAATTTGCAACTTACTGCTGGGTTTTTGTGTTGAAATAATGTATAAAGTCTTTTTATCTGCAGAAGAAAATAGAAGGCAGCCCAACCTTGTGACCAACCCTGATGTCCCTACATCAGATTTGCTGCTATTGTGGCCAACACTTGATTCAGTGTCGGATTTTTCTGATGGCAATTTTCTGTTCCCCATTGAGCAAATATTCAAATAATCTGATTTATTTCCTTTTGGTCAACTGATCTAATTTCCTTTCTCACTTGAATTCCTGTCCTGGAGACCTGCCAAACAATGACTCTTATGAATGAAACGAGTCATGCCTTTGAGATTCCTGTGGAACATCAAACTGGCACAACACAGTAATTACAGCTTAGCTATTGCTGATGCTGTTATTAAAAAATGTCTTGAACTTTAAAAAGGAGGACTACTGTAATTAAATGTAACATCAAGTTTAATTTGAATCTTCCAGGATCTCTATGATTTGTCAGGTTCTAGGCAGTTTTCTCTTTATGTCTTCCTTTACCTGTTGTTGGATATTTACAGATACTACCATGAGTCCCAGTTCTGATAGTGTAATTTTTCAGATGTATTTTGGGTTCTTTTTGAAACTCTCTTGTGAATACCAGTCACAGAAATGATCAAAGTTGAGATCCCAGAAAAGCTGGTGGCTGTGTATGTTCCAGATCCCCATGTCAGGTTCTCACAGTGCCATTTACATTTTCAGGCCAGCTATAGAACACACTGAAGGCCTGAACTAGTTCCTTGGATGTAGATTTGAAAACCTGTTTAGCTAATCACAAATACTCCTGTACATGCTTATTTCCACAAAATATACACAGTTTCCTATTGCAGAAATGAAATCTACTCCAGCATAAATTTTACATTATTATCTGGTTTTTTAGCGGTAAATGAGGACATAAGAAACTTTTTCTTAAGCAGAGAAATATGCCACATTCCATCCTTTAGAAAAAGTGTTTTCAAACTGTGTCAAAATGATCAAGAACTGGATTATTCTTTAAACATAATAGGAGGGCCTTTTTGTATTAGCAGATTACAGTCATTGTGTTGGTATACTATCTACCTTGTATTCATTTTTGCTAGCATAATGAGAAATTTTTCTAGCATGGCTATATTTTAATACAATAAAATAATGTTGGAAAGGAAAATTAGTATGATTTTTAAAGAGAGATGTAAAGACAATAAAATAGCCTCTGAGTTTTCTTTCCTGAACTTTTAATTTGTTGGCAACTAAAAATATAATTTTTATCAATCCTTTGAAATAATTATAGTCAAATTAATATTTAAAGTCAGTTAAAAGGTTTACAGATGTCTTTTTTCCACATGCTCTGCTATATAAGATCTAAGCAAGTCTGCCCAGATGTTTCTAAATTTTCTTATTGTAGAGAAGTACAGAACTGATTAATGTAGCATGAAGCCCTGAGCTTTAATGAGAATATTTTCATGGCACCATTTACAATGTCCTTGCTCCTCTGAGGTTTGCATTTTGATGAAATTCTGACTGTAGAATCAGGAAGAAATGTCTGTGGTTTTAAGAATCAGCAGCCCCTGAACAAGTTGCTTTGTCTGCTGTTTAAAAAGGCATTTCTTAAGCACTAACACACAGTGAGTATTCAGGGAGGAACTAAGACCTGCTCAAAATCCCAGACTGAAGCTTGGAATATCTGTACTCAGTTCCCGTTTTTACCACAAGATTCCTGTGAGGAATGAACAAGGTCTTTTCAACTTTAGTGCCTCACTGGTGGAAGAGTTTTCATCTGTTGTGAGCATAATCTCTGAAGGTTTTGAGCCCATTTAGACTCCAGGGCATCAACAGACACTGGCCAGGGCTGCACTGCATTTCAGAGGGTCAAGCCAGGCAGCAAATAACAATTGCACAAATTAATTTTGCAGGGTAGGTCTGACCAAAAAAATGTGAGCGCTTCAAGGTGCTGATGACCTGGTTTGTCTGGAGTAAGGCTTTTGCAGGAGGCAGAAGCATAATTGAGCTGTTGTAGATGTACCCACACCAACCTTTACCTGACTCCACTGGATCCCAGCAAGGGCAGGCAGTGAGGGTGTGAAGTTAATGTCTCGTTGTGCCACAGCATTTTTTCATCCCTTTGGGGTTCCCTTGGGGTGTGGGGACTGTTGTGTTTCTGACCTGACCCCTCTGCTGCTGCATTTGTTATTTTGAGTGCAGGATATGCTTTACAGAAGTTGTGTAAATCACTGCAATGTGAGGGTCTTCACCTAGTATTGGACAAATTTCATTGATCCAAATATATCAATCCCAATTTTGTTGTAATGAATACAAAATCTTTATGCTGAGTTGGGATCTTGGATGCATTTCTCTGTTACAGAAGAGAAACAGCCTTCTGCCGTATCACCAAATGAAGTAGCACCTGACTTTTTTTTATACAAAAAGGGTCAAAAAGCAGTTTTCTTAACCTCTCACAGAGTTTTGCTTTGTGTATTAGTGGATGTTGTTCAGAAGTACAATAGAGAGTCTTGCAGCTCATGTGGCACTCAGATACGGAGCTAGGGCAAGGTACTTAACCTCTCCTTGGTTTAGTTTGTGAAACAAACAACACTATTTTAACTACTTTTCAAGGATATTAGATAAAATTAATTAGTTTAGTATTTGTACTGAAATAAAGGTCTGTATAATTGGAAAGTCTTATAAGAATCTCAATCGTTTTATTTTTGTGTTGATTTAACTTTGAAGGGCTGGTTTTGTGACTTTGTACTGTATTTGAAGTGTGCTATTGTTTCATTTTTATAAATAACAGCTGATTTTTCAAGCTCCTGTAAAGAACCCATTTAGTCTCTGTGTATGCCAATGCCCTCTACTGGTTTGAAACACAATTGCTTAACAGAGGGTATTGCTGTTCTCCTTTTTTGAGAAAACTGTAATATTTAAATTATTTTCCTTTTGAGAGCAGTAGAATTTTGGTTGTGTAGCCAGGCTTTCTGTGAAGTGCAAGAAGCTGTACCATGGGCAAGCTGACACCTGGGTGACTCTTGTGCTACACGTGTGATTCTGTGCCAGTTTTCATTGCCTTCTGTGTGTTTGTTTCACTGGATTTGCTGTTCTGCTGTGAAGGCTCCTAGGTAGCAATCCTGAGAGGGAGGAAGACACACACCTGAGACTTGCTCAGTACAGAGCCACTGGGTAGATGTTCCCTCAGCACAATGGCCACCACTCTGAGGAGCCTCTCTGCTCTTCAGCCTGGTCCAGGGCCTTCCAAAAGTGGGGTGGTTGTCTTGACAGGCTGTGATATAAACAACCCTTGAGGCACAGGAGCTGCAGAGGTAATGAAGTGCCTTGAGGGAAAAGTCTTAACTATCAAGGGATGGATCCACTCCCCCCTGCCACAAACCAGGGGTCACGTGGCTGAGGAATGTGTATCCACAGATAGTGCTACCTTCAGAGAACTCTACTTACAGGTAAGTAACTCTTCTTTAAAGGAGGTATCTTTGTGTGGCAGACTGTTTATGGGAGCAATTTGAATTGAACTTTAAATGAAAAAGGCATATCTCTGTAAGTGGTAATAATTTTAGTCATCTCGCTGTGGCTAGGGGTTGTGGAATTCATTAGCACAGATTAACATATAAAGTGGGTGAGATATCTAATAGCAAACGTAGAGGTTTAGGGACCTTAATTCATCACTGAATGAACAGCGTGTACAGTATTAGGGACTATGAAATTTTTAATTTACACAAAGTGTCCAAGAATATAGGGAATAAATTTAAACCCAAAACAGATAATGGAGCTGTGCCCTGCCTAGCTGGCAAGTTGAATTGTTTTTACACTGAGTGAAGAAAGCTAATTATCCCAAGCACAAGGAGACTGCTAAAAATAATAAGATTATAAAGAATAATTTGCTGATATAATTACAACAAAATTGGGTACACACAATCGTCAGATACATGTATTGCTTGACCTGGGCGAGAAAGTGAAATAAATCCTTCCTCTATAGCCTTCGTAAATTTGTTTTTATCATCTCCAAGTGGTGTTTGCACAGGCAGCACAATTTGCATGTGTAATGTGGCTGTACAAATTGACAACAAGTAAATTATTCAAGGAAATAGGCTGGTTGTGGGTCTGAACTATCTCGCAAAGCCTATTCATTTTGAAGAATCACTGAGACGTGAAGCTCATACATCAACCATTTTCTGACAATCCTCAGACTTATTGTCTCCTAAAATGTCATTATGGCTATTATTTATGAAGCTAATTCATTTATTAATATATATTTAACTCTGACTTGTCATGCACCTTAGCAGGCATTCTGTGCACTGCATATTTTTGAATAGATGAAAGAGTTTTGCATGCTTTAATGATTACTGTAAGCTGCTATAGATTTATAGAATGCAGCTTTATTATCTACTTGCATTAATACCTTTTTGTAACTTTTTTTTTCCTTAAGGCCATCAAATATAAATGGCAAATGTCATATCCAAAAGATTGTATAAAAAAAGAGATTTTCACAGAGTTTGTTGCATTTTAGAATAAAATGAGGTAGCTAAATGTTAAGGCTTAACTCATTTCTAAGAATCTCTAGTAATTATGTTGATTTTTTGTGTATTTTGCTGAAAAATATGGAATAAATGATATAAACTTAGATGTTTACTGTATTTTTTCTCTCTGAGCACAAGGAGCCATCTTTTTTATACCAACAGAAAGAGTAGAGTTCGAAGGGGGAAAAATGTAGCAGATGGAAAATAAGTTTGTTCTGCAATAGTATACATATAATATAGATAATTTCCCTCATATAGAACACTCCTTAGGAAATGAACAGCCCAGAGAGTATGGATTATGAAGTTGCCTATGGTTCTTGGATTTTTTCATCTTGATTCACTTATCTTTAGGGCATATTAAAAGACATAGGGATCACAGTAACCCTTTCCTGACATCTACACAGTGTCAAGAAACTAAAAATCGCAATCTGCTATGAGAAACATATTTGAGATAGTTCTGAATTTTATTACACACACAAAATTCAGATTAAACTTGTAATTATAACAAACTGGCAAATTTAAATGCATAGTTATTATGACTGTATGGTCCATTTGGCTATTTTTGAGGGGCCTATGATCACTGCTGGAGGTTACTGGCCTGATTTGGAAGTTATGAGCTCCTGCTTGTGATGCAGGTGTCACCCACAGATTTGATAAATCACTTAGTCCTGCTCCCTCAATGCTTGTTCCCATCTGTAAGATTAAAATCAGAAGTTTGCCTTGTTTCCTGATGGTACAAAGGAATAACATGTAGGGGTAAAAGCACTCTCTGAGTACAGTTGTTCTTTGGTATTAAAATTAGGAGTTGTCATGTTTTTCACCTGTTCCCAGGATGTGCCAGGTAGTAAAAGCCATAGGATTTTGTTACACCATGGAATGGAGAGTCTATGACCAAGGAGGAATTTCATACTCTGTCATCACCTTTCCATCCTACAGAGCTGGGTGCTTCATGGCCAGAGCTGTTTCACCTTAAACAGAAGAGCACTAGGAAGTTTTCAATGTCAGGACAAGGACTCTTGCAAAACAAAGGATTACCCACCCTTTAGGTAGCATGAAGGTCTTTTAAAGCTAATTTTGTAGTGGTAAATACTGTAGATCTTCATATTGGAAAACTCCTTACTTTGAATTCTTCAACTTCTTTAGAATGTGAATAAGAACACAAAAAGTTATAAAGGAGCCAACTTAAGTAACCAAAATAAGGGCACTGTGAAAATCCAACTCTATCCAGATACAGGCAAAGAAAGTAGTCATGTGGTTCTGAGTATGTGTGGTGAATAAATAAGGCTTTTTCATGTCTGGACGTCAGCAAGAATAATAACTTTCTGTGCTTTGGAAATAGAAGCTTATGTTTTCTAAAGTATTCTGGTACTTGCAATTTCAGGTGCCTGCCTTGAAACATCTTAGAAAGTAAACCCAGACTTGTAGAATACTTTTTTAAACAGAGCCTTGTCAGGTGATCTAAATTTGCCCTATGGTAACTCCAAATGGTTTAAAATTGGAAAAAACCCTCTGCATTATTGAGCTTTTGCAGCTTAAATATATTTTTCCACTTCAAAAACTCCAAGTATAAATATTGGTCGGTCTTCCAGTCAGACATCAATCATTCAATAATGAATGCCTTTATAGTTTTTGATCTTGATGGCCAGTTTCAGCTAAGAGAAGAGATTTACAAGCTCTCTGAGGGCTTGTTGACTGCAGCCAGGTAGAGATTGAAATCAATGCTACCACTGAATCTGTGTGGAAGGCTGATTTCTAGCATATCATAACAATATTTAAATAATCCCAAAATGACATATTAAAGAAGAAAATTAATTGTTTCCTTGTTATATCACTACGTTAGAGACTTCCCACTTACACGTCCGCAAATAAAAAAAAGATAAAGAAGAGATTGACTGAATTGTTTAAAAAGAGCTTTTATTTTTTTCATCTGAAAGAGATTACAGACTTCTGCAAAGAACCTAGTGTGGCACATCAAACTCTAGTTTATGCCACTGCTGTTTATGGTAGTGGAGCTATTTTCTTCTTTTCAGGAGATGGAAATTCCACCTGCTACATAAGATATTCATTCATCTTTATTCAGTAACCTGTAAAACTCAGAGTGTAGAGAAGGTGCAAATCTGCTTGATAGTTCTGGACAAAATTTTTTCAGCTGTGATTTTCTGAGTGGCTCAGCTGTAGAGCCTCAGAATGATGTGTGAAGAAAGTGCCCCATCAGACTGCCTGTGCAGCTCGTGCTCTGCTCCTGGTGACACTAATCCATATTCCTCTTCTAAGTTGGCTGGTTCTCAGGGAAACGCTGCTGCTTCAACATCTTTGACTGCTGATCCTGTTTTACATTTTTGGAACAACTGAGGAATTCTCGTATCCTCTTTCATAACCAGGGAAAGTAAACACCATTTATTGTTTTGCAAAACATAATTTGAACGTAATTGTGAACCACACAGTCATTGGGTGTTCCAGCTTCAATGCCTTGTGCTGGGTTTTAGTGTATCCTTTGACAGTCCTTGTTGGCTCCCAGCGTGTCAGGCTGTATGGGCAGCCTGAGTGACCGGTTTGAGATTCTTCCAAAGTGTCAGGTCTCTGTAGCTGCAATAATCAACTCATTTTACCATGGGCAGTGTGTCAGGAGCATGCCAGCTGATATCCAGGGGCCTGCCTGGAGCTGCCTGCTGCTAATCCCTTCAAAGGGGGCGTGTCCAGAAAGGACATGGAATGAGCAGCTTCCAGATGCTGCAGTTGCAACCAGCCCACCTATCCCTACCCCAAAACTGCTTTCCTTTTAATTATACCAATAGGTATTTTGGAAAAAAAAAAAATAAGTTTGAACTTTTATATAAAAAAAACAAACAAAAAACAACAAAGGAAAACACAAACCAGGCATTTTCATTATGTATTATCCTTCTTTCTGATGCAGTCACCCAGTCAAATATCAATATTCACTGTGAAGCTAAAGGATGCTAGCCATCAAGATACCATGGGAATGCAGTAAGAGGAGCAGGGTTGTAAACCCCAGGGCTTAGTCCTGATCAAATTCCAAGTTCAATGATTATATTTGCCCCCTAGACTGATAACCAATTCTTCACTTTAGTTTTAAACATTTACACAGTATTGCCAAGTGCTGACAGCTTCAGAAATGGCAGTTGCATATCAACAGTGGACGTTGACATGCCGTATTGTTAATTATATTTGCAGAGCACGTTGGGATTCTTTGGGATAGAAGAGTCACTGCAAAAGGTAAGGTAATTGCTGTGTATATTTGGGGGGATGAAAGGGTCCTGAACACACATTGTTAAGTGAGTGCTGTTTAATTTCTTTTAATATCCTAAATGGTCTTTGATTAGAAGTAAACATGTCAGGAAGAATTATTTGTTTAAATAAAGAAAGGAATTAATGGTTGTAAATCAACACACATTTTGGAAAATGTTTCTTCTTAGTTCTACATAAGACAGATCTTCATAATTTAGCACATTTAACCATAGGTTTATTGTGTCTCATCATTTTTCAAGAGTAATTTTCCTAAAGCTTTAGAAATGTTGTTTAAAAATTGTATGTGATGCTGACAATAAAAAGAATCCTTTTCTCATTAAGCACTGTCTTGCCTACTTGCAGTTTACACAGAGCTGGATTCCCAGAGAAAGATGTAGTTTAAGCTTGGGAGACATCATCTATACCATCTCTTATCTTTTAACAGCCCATCATTTATGTTGTAAGAACCCAGGATATTTTCTTTATCCTTTTTTTTTTTTTCTTCAAAATTGCATGGTATTGCTCTGCTTCTTCCCTTTTTTTTTCTTCCTGGGACAATACATGCTTTGGTAAGGGCTCACTTAAATCTGTGCTCACTATTTTAAGTTCTAAATTTAGTGTTCCTACTCTATATTCTTCATATATTTAGTTTTATCTATTTCAAAATGTCAGAAAGCCCCAGCATATATTTTCTGTATATTGAACTGTGTGCAAACAGCAGAAGTCTGTCTGATGTGGATTTCTGAATGGTTTGGAGTTTTTTTAAGGTTTGCACCTTTCTTACTCCGACTGTTTTATTATGGGTAGACACCAGTAAGATTGATTCATTTAGCCTGTCTTTTGGTGTAGGAATCAAATCCAGGCTGGTTTTTATCAGGCCCTTGATGAAATTCAGAAATACTAAATCAGGATGGCTTGACCAATTGGGTTCCCAAATTGAATCCAATGCTTTTAATCAAGAGTCCCAAAGAATGGATGCCTCTTTTGAGGTGCAGGCACCACTTGGCAAATAAAATATTGTTTCTCAAGAGTGCTTTGAATTTTTTCATTAAGTGGCTGCTGCATTTTGCAGATGGTTGGATCAGCAGTGAGATCTGTGCAGCTGTGTGTGGTTGGCAGGCAGGTGTGCAATTTTTGCATTTGTGAGTTAACCATCAGCAAGGAACAGATCTTAGCAGCAATGGCAGAGGGAGGAGTTGAGTGCAAGGTTAACCATGCTGTTCACACTTCTACACAGCCAGTTTCAAATTCTGTTTTGTATTGGAAAGCTCATCTGCCTCCCCTGTGGTGCTTCCATGCATTCAAATTGCCAACTTCTTAACAGTAAAGAGTTCTTAAAATATTTAGTGTTTATGAGAATGCAGAGTAGTACAGTGCATTTTGGATGTAACTGAAACTGCAGTACATGAGTCATGAAGTGGAAGGAGCAGTGAACTCCTGTAAAACTTGTTTACATTGCTTTAGGTTGTAACAGGTTTATGTATAATTATGGAACAATCTGACTTTCTTCAAAACATAAATGGGTTTTTACCAAAATTTTTTTCTTTTTTTTAAATTACCTTTACATCCTTTATATTTTTCCAGTTTGACTCTCTAATTAGGGAAACACCTCAAAAGCAAAAATTGCCTGAAGTTTTCCCATTTCTTATATAGCAATGAGGTAAGTGCCAAAGAAGTACTATGCATTGGTTCTCTCAAGAATTCTCTTCAAACTTATAAAAAATATAAACAAAAAGGGGTGATAGAAGAAAAAACAATTACTTGTGCAAAAGTCCATGCATTGGAATGAAAGAATTTATCCAGCAGTCACTTTTGGAAGCCATCTGTACTCTATTTTATTTTCCTGAAAGTTAGGAATATACTTGAGATTGAAATTTTAAAAAACATGCTAAGATAGAGATGGATTAGGGAGCAGTGATACATTTATTAGTTGCTTTTAGTGAATAATCCACTCTCCTTTCCCATGTACTTGGTTACCACTGATTCACATAGAAAATGTTCAGAGAAGGTTGTTAAACTCAGTCTGCCCCATACATTATTACTGCAGGACTGTGCTATTTGGCATACTAATCTCAATAATATATATGTATGTATTTTCTTAAACTTCCAGAGTCATGTTTCTAAGCATTTGAAGCATAGATCCTATAGGATTACCTAAATCTGACATTTATCTGGGTAAAAGCTAGCATATAAAGTGTCATAGCTAATCACAGGTTTTTTATACTTTCCCTTGGAAAATAAAGAGTTCTGGAAGTGACACACTAACAAATAATACATAATCTGTACACGTGAAGTAATCTTTACTGCTTTGTTATTTCTTAAAAATGCAACATACACCACTCACAAATGCAGCTTGTTATCTTTGTAGTTGAGAATCATGATATTTGTTGTCAGTAGCACAATAAGTAAATCATCACTGAAATTTTGGATTGGGAGAAATTAGCTGATTGGAATTCCAAGGCGTGCTGTTATTTTTTTTAGTCATGTAACTTTAAAGTACAAATCAGTGGCAAAACTCTGTTCTTAGTTATACCCATATGGAAAGAAAATATGTAATCATGAGATTACATGAGCGATCAAAACACCAGAAGTCTTATTTTGCACACTCATAAAATCTGAGGTCAGGAAGGAACTTTTTAAGTTCATCTAGTCTATCTTACACAACCCAAAGAAAGCTTAACTATGTCATTTTTATCTTACTCTACTTCACTGTTCTTAATAGTCCAGAGCTTTTCCTAAATACGTAACTGATGTCATTTGGATTGACAGTTGAACCTATTCTCCCTTTTAACCAAACCTCACCCATAAACCATTCTCTAACTTTCCTGTTCACAAGACAAAATCCAAAAACAAATATATCAAGAAATATGTTTGCTTCTCGTACTTAATAAGTCATTAAGTGCCCTGTATAAATTTTGACTGAAAAAAATAAAATCTTAAACAGAGATGATAAAAAGCAAGGTCTATTACTTTTTCTATTTCTGTGCTATGAGACTACAGAATAATAAATGGAACATTGTGTCAGAGAGAATCCAGTATGTATTCTAGTCAGATATTGTTCAGGTGTGGCAAGACAATCTAGCTTCCTAAAAGAGTGCTAAAATTAACCCTACCTTGCTTGTGCCCAAAGAAGTCCAACTACATGTGCTATTAGTGTATAGCTATCATAAAAATAAATTAGCCAGTCTGCATTTTCAGGTTAATCTTCAATTTAATAATTGAATCAGTAATTACTATAAGTTAATATAATTAGGTGCTAACACTTAATTGAGAAATATTTATTCAGGAATCTTCACTATTGTAGCATTTTTTTATGGCTCTAAATGATTCTGAGTAATGGACTGCATCAAATAAGCTTAACCAGAAACTGAATGGACATTTCTTGGAGTCCTGCATTTAGCTTTTCTGAACTGCTTTTTATCACTCGGGTTTTTGCAGAAGCAAAAGTAGAAACAGTGGTTTTGGCAGTCCTTCTAATTCTACCCATGGCTGAAGTGCCACCTGAGCATTTTCAAAGGATTGAGCCAAATTATATTGCAGAGCCCTACTGTGTCCAGCAGTTGTTGATGGACATTCCAAGAAGACACTTTAAGTCTCTCAGAATAAATGATTTTCATCATCAGTATCTGGTGATTAGAATAACATGTGTGTTTCTACCTTTAGCCTCATATCCAAACATGGATTCATAATGTGTTTGTTTCACAAAAAGTGAGTCTTTATATCTTAGTATGTTGGTGCTATGGGTAATAAACCTGAATACACAGTGATGCAGTTTAAAGATTGTCTCAAAGATCAGTGAGATTTTCTCTGAGAGATTTTCTTTTATTTTGATTAAATTAATCCCTGCTACTAATTTAGTGAAAATACACCAGCTGAATTCTGGCTTCATCCTTGTTGTCTTTACTAGAGTCAAGGTTCACTTTTTCTTTACCATATGGCTTGAACAAGTTACATTTCTTCTGTGTACTTGAATTTGCTTGAGTTTGTCTCATCCTTCCCTTTGCTGCTGCACCAGTTGACTCATTCCAGTGTTGGCCAAAGCATGAATCAATGTGGATCACTTGTGAGGTTTGTCAGGGGAGTTTGGGCTTGAGTGTGAGCATGAGTCTGGAGCTAACATGACAACAGATTAAGAGAATATGTCTAAGTTTGGCAGATAATACTCAATATGCAAAACTAAAGAAATATGAAATAATCAACTTTTTACCTGAGTCCTACTATAAATCAGGTCTGTTGTATAGAAGGAAATACAAAAATTCAGAAGGCAACTTTTGTGTTAATCCAAATTTTGCATTGCTGATTCAATGTATTCCAAACCAAGATGTGTCTTGGTGAGCAGTTCACAATAGTTTCATTTACTGGTTCAGCAGAGAAAAATGCATTTTTCAAAATGGTGTGAGAGTGTTGAGTTGACTCCAAGGAAGTCAGTGTTAGTTGTGCTCTTAGATGTCTGTTTCCCACTTTATAAAGTAACAATGAAGGGCAGTAGGTTCAACAGAACTTCAGAATTACTTTGATAAATTTGTCAGAGAGAAGAAATATTAAAATCTGTGTACTGTCTGTTTGCCTTTTTTCTTGAAATATAAATTAATTATGACTATATAAAAACCTTTTACCATAGCTAATTAATCAGAATCTCCTAATAAACTATGTGTCGACAGCACTGTATGTCTAATTAACTTTTTCACTTCAGAATTGTGCAGCTGAATAATGAAGAAAACATTACCTGATGAATTCTTTTATTTTATGATGATATCTCTAGAGACAGAAAAGACAGAGCAGCTTAAATGCCATCTTAAATTACATCTTGGCCTTGGCAAGCTTTCAGCTGGTTTTGATTTGCATGGAAACCATTTTTGTAAGACTCATATTCTCTGAAAAACAGAACTTAAAGCTATAACTAGAATAAATTATCTATAGCTATTTAGGGCTCTATTAAATCTAGATGCTAGGCACCCTTTTCACATGCAGAATGCAATGGAACAGCTTTTAATACCCTGTCAACCTGTTCTGTGAAAAGTCGATTGGGCAGGGAAGGTTTGATTTGGCTGGTTTTATTAAAATATCTTTTCTCTCCTTACACCATCATGAACCACTCAGCCTAATTTAAACCAGGCAAATTCACCAATCTGTCTTGCATGTCTGTAGAAACAGCTTTTATTTTTTAAAGTGATGACATCTACCCATAACTGTTGGCATGCAAGCTCAAGACACAGTTATTCATACACTGCTGATAGGGAATTGTTCTTTCTATGATACACCAATATAGAGAGCACGTTCATGGATTAACTGCATCCATGCCTCCGTCTTTGGATTGCATCATCCTCTCTGCAGCCAGTTGACTTATCCCCGGGACACAGGGGAAGGGTCAAATCAAATCCCCTTAGACTCTTGTTAGTCAACCTTTTAAGTTTGTTATGCTTTCATAATTTAGAAAATGTTCACCTGCAGTACCACTGTGGAATGTTAAGTCTCATCACATCACGCAGGAGTTCATAAGAAGACCTCTTAGTACAGTAAAAATATGATCTGATCAAGTCAGATCATAATTTAATTATAAATATTTACTTAATAATTATTTACATCAGAGTTTAATTTGATCTGTCTGAATTCAGTGCTCAGTTACCATGATGAAGACCAGCAAGGGAATTTCTTTGGGTATGTACTCATGAGAAAAAGTGTATAAATAGTTAAAATATCTTAAAAGGAAATGGTCATAATATTTGCACTAAATACTTCAAAAACTTAAAAAGGAGTTGTTCTCTATTTCATCTGCTGTGCTTCCTGGAAATATTGATCTAGATCATGTTGTCAAATATGCTTCAAAAGTAGGAATGTCTTGTCTAAGCTTTGGATTTCCATCTGTCAAGTCTTTTCTCTGTGGATCCTTACAAAGTTACTGAGAAAAGTTGCAATAACACAAAGTGTTTTTTCTTGTGGTGCACAGAGGAAAAATAACCCTGAGACAAGACTAATTCTAGTTCTGAAGTACTGACACTCAAGGATATGTACAGATGTACATACAGAAAAACTATGCAGCTTAGAGATAATCATATACTTTTTATACATCCTAATAAAAGCAATCTGGAAATGTGTACCTTAAGTTCAGATTTAGAGCATGTTAGAGAGTCAGCCAGTCTGACCTCCATGGTTAATGAATTCCATGAGGAGCGAGCAAACACTAAAAATGCCCTGTAGCTCAATGTCTTCAGCCAAAAAGAACTAATCCAATTGACTGAGACCAAAGAAAACGACTGGGGATGTATGGTTCCAGAATGTCTCTGAGGTATTCAAACCCAAGTCAATTTAAGGACTTGTAAGTTAATAACTAGGACTTTACACATAATCCTGTACTTTACAGGTAGCCAGAGAAGGTTTTTTACAACCAGGGTAATGTGATTTTCATGCATGGTGTCAGTCAAAATTTCAGCAGCTGAGTTCCAGACTAACTGAAGTTTCTTCATCAGTGCAATAGTGAGGCCAACAAAATGCTGACATGGAATTGCATTATCGAGTTCTAGAGTGAGCACAGGCATGCAAACTTGTATCAGCAAGGGCAGATACCATGGGGGTTTCTCTGTGTTTTAAAACAGAAGGAAATAAACCTGCCAGAAACGAACTCCATATAGATTTTAAAATATACAACAGCCTTAATTATTGCCTACTATATGGTCATTAAGTCTCACCAATCAAATATGTTAAATTAGTGCATTTTGAACCTTTAATCTATAAAAGTTGGGAGTCTATATTACAACAAACTAGTCACATTTTTAGTACATATGTGTTAGCAGTGGCAGACATGTATTGAGGGAGAGGGTGGGAAATGGTTTTCTGACAGAAAAAATGTCTGTGATAAAGGGTTGCTTTTTTCCTTTTCATGTTCAAAAAAGTTAAACTGTTATTTCCAGACACTTGATTCCCGCTTTAGAATTGACTGAGTGAAGGATATCGTTTTCATCTTCAGTGGTTGTTGTTGTAATGATGAGCTGTTTGTACCTTAACAGATGATAAATAGATACATAGACATTTAAGCATAGAGCCACCTGAGTTCATCTTTAAACTTGCCTCAGCAGATGAAACTTGCTTTTCAATAGCTCTCCTCAGATATATTGCTGAAAGTTAAGATATGAGAATCAATCATTAGGGATGAAAGCACTGGGTATTTATCGGAGAAAGGGTTATTAAAAGAAGATCAGCAATGGTTTTACCAAGAATAAATTCTGTCAGACAGAATATGACCGAGTTCTTTGAAGGAATGACAAAAGAAATAAATGATGGGAACGTGGTGGACATAATTTATGTAGACTTCAGTCAGGGGTGTAGCCAGCAATTTGAAGTTTGTACACATCCTGGCTGATCCCTTGCCCCCTGCCTGCAGTATCCCCATAATCTCGCACAGCAGACAGGCCATTGCGTATGATCACTAATGCAGCAGGCACACTGAGATGTAGATTTGTATCAAAGCTGTGCTTTCAGAGCCCAGGAGGAAAAAAAAATAAAAAAAGCTGGCCCCAGGAAAAAACAGATTGTGTTTTGCACGTGCCTCTTAAAATGACAGTTTTAGAAAACATCTTTAGTAAGACAAAATAAGAAACACAGGTATCAGCATTATAAAGGCAGAGTGGCCTAGATCAATTTATTTTTGTTGGACATGTAATAATATTTATTCTTATGATTTTCTTCTCTTTTTTGTAGACGGAAAATCAAATATTGATTTGGAGCATTTATCTTTTTTTTCTGAGTTTTTATGAATTTAGTAACTCTCCCCTCTAGTTCCTGCTTCGAACACCAGGTCCATAATGCCATTCCCTGTTTCCAAAGGCCTCCTCCTCTATGATTACATCATCTTCTGTAAAATGCAGATATTTTCACCATGTTTTACAAGTATTGCTAATCCAATGAGTCAGAAAATCTTCTGACAGTTTTTGTTCTGCCTTCCCTGAAAAACTGAGTGAGAATTATACAAAATTTCAGCTATCATCCCTGTGCTATATTCTAAAGCAGTTTCCATGTCACATCCTATACATATCTATATGGTGGTTACTTTTTGTAACCTTTTCTGAATGCATTGAAAAGAGTCTACTCTTCTTCCACTTATCTCATATAATCTGTGATGTATTACTGGATGTTATTACCTTCAATACTGTCATGCTCCTAACTCATATTATTTCTATTCTCCTGCATGTAATTAACTAGACATCATTCTCCCATATTTACCTACATCTTAAAATTACGCTTTGTCTTACATTTTCTTGCAATTCCTCTGGCTAACTTAGTCTTTTAATTACTATTTCTTCATAATAATAATGTTTCAGCTAAGCTTGAAATAAATCTATGGCTTTGAAGAGCTACACGCGTACAATTTGAATTAGATCTGAACTTTACAGGTGAACTGCACTGGGTTACTGAAAATTTGCATCTGTGTTTCAATTTATAGTTCACCTTAATTTCTGAATGTATATATTAGGCTCTTACTGTTTCTTTACAGAATTATCTGGAACTGAAGCAAAGGAGGATGTGTTTGTTTGTTTGAAGCTGGATATAGATCTTAAAAATGTGAACCATGTACTGCTTCCTAATCTTGTGCTGCTAAGATTCTGCCATGTGGAATAACATTGCATGTAATTCAGAGTACACTGGGTGGTTTTGGTAACACACAGTTTGCAAAAGGTCCAGTAATTCTGCCCTCAGGTGCCCAAACCTGTGTATTTTTGACCACAGAGGACCTATATTCCTGGGCTTTTCAGAACCTAATTTTAACATAACATAAGAAGTACTTTACTTGCCAGATGTTGTTTCAGCCTCTAACACTCACTTTGCTTTTAGGTTTTGTCTAGATCTTCAATCTCTGCGAAAAATAGTTTTTACTCCTCAGTATTTTGATATAGGAAAGATTGGAACGCCATAAGGAAAGTCTGCCATGAAAATCTCTGCTTTTTCTTTTTTTTTTATGTAGCATCATATCTGTTTGTTTCCTGCCATTGCTACTAATGCTCACCACTAGACAGCCAGGGAGATTTGTTCAAGTAAGCATGTAATCACGTCCTCTAAGAAGTGGTGAACCAGATTACCACAAGGCGTGCAAATGTTTGACAGATTATTACTAGCTGTGTGCTTGCTCACAGGAGCCAGGCCAAGCTCTTCTCTTCCCTGTGCTGTGTGCTCTAAATGCTGGCTGAATTTGGGTCTGATTGTGCAGGCTCCCCACAATGGCAGTGCAGTGATATGTGGTGGTCTCTCCACCTGAATTCAGGCATCAAATGTCCCGAGTGTTTGCCTTGAATGGCAGCAGCTGGGATTTTGTTGTGTGTTCATCCTTCAGAGTGTCATTGTCAAAGTAGAGCATACTTCTCAACCTCAAACAGTGTGAGCCTTGTGGGGAAAAAAAAAAATCAAGCAGCAAGATATGTGAAATTCTCATTGAATTAATGGGCTCCTTTGATTTTTTTGCCCAAGAGAATACAAAAATCAAAAAAAATTTAAGCCAAAAAAATCTGGCGTCTCCTGGGTAAAGTGTGAGAGTTGAGAAGTATGACATAAGCATTAGTAGCCTTTGTGCCTCTTGATAGCTCTGCTGAATCTCCCAAGACTCTGAAAGTTGATTTGTCAGCTTAACATTAGCTTCAGCCTTAGCTGCAGCAGTAGCTGTTGTTTCACCTTTATCAGCAGAAATGGTACAGCTACTGGAGGGACTGATGTGGTAAATCTTTTTGTGACACCATTTTGTTTTTGCCACTATCTCTAATTGGTTTGCTCGTGCACTCTGCATCCCTAGCTAGATAGGCTGAAAGCTTCATCACACTTTAATTAGAAAAGAGCTATTTTAAAGTTACAGAGTTGACTAATTTTATTCATCAAGTCTCTAAGGGTCACTTTTTCAAACTGGACCACTAAAAATGCCGTTGGTGATATTTTGCAGAGGCTGAATCCAAAATACTGCATTATAAGCATCATGATTTGACACATTCACAAAAATTAATGTAGGTCTGCAGCTACAAGCAAAACACGGTGGGTTTTGTGTATAAAAAATAAACTGACAGCTTCCATCTATTTGACCAAGTCTGGATGCCCACTACTGAGTTGTTGGAAATAAAACCATGACTCCCTCTTTCTTCTTTTTTCTTCTGTTTCTTAGTCACAATACCTGAAATTTATATATTGGTTTGCAAAATAAGGCAAAAATCCATACTGGAAGTGCATGTGGCCTCATGAGGATCCGGAGAATTTCTAGGACAGCCTTAGAGTGGCTGATGGAAGGTTCAAAGCTGATGGCTGTGGACTTTCTGAATGTCCACATCCTCATCTCTGAGTCAGGGTGTGGGAGGGAGAGAGAGACAATGACCAGGACAATCACCTGAGGTGAACCACACACTCTGTGCAGGGAAATCTTGCAATGTCCTGCACTGACCTGTGCACTACAGAGCAGTCACTGCACTCTCTCACCTGCACATCCCTCCCTGGGTTCATTGTAGTCAGAAACATTTCTTACTACAGCAGAATCCAGTTGTGCATTGTTCTGAAGATATTATACGTTTAGACAGCCTTTATGTGAGAAGAGATTTTCAGTTTGGTCAAGCATATTGAGATTTTTATTGTTCTGGGTCCTGGTGTAGGGGTCTCTGATGCAGCCTGTTCCTTCTGTGTTTATCTTGTTTTCTTCTGAAATAAAATCCATTTCTGTTATACAATCTAGTACCATTGTAGTTCAGGCGAGATCTCTGGCTTGGTATTCCACATAGGTGGTAGGTCACAAACAGCCACATCACAAATGAAAAACACACCTTGTTTATGCAGATACTCTGAATGTTTTCTTCCTGGTGCATTTTTCTTCTATCAGGTACTATAATAAAGCTAAACTGGACAGCCTATAATCCAGATTTGAAGATAAAACCAGTCAGCCCAGGGCTGGTGTAAGGTGGTGGTAGCAGGAAGCCACTGCTGACATTCTGGAAATGCTGAGAGTTCTGTGATCTACCTGCAACAAGAGGAGGCAGCTCTTTATTAGTCCTTTTGTGTTTGCTACATTAAATTGCCCTTTGATTTCTAAATCCTTCAATTTGTTTGTTACTCTGGTACAAAGAAATTTCTTAAGCAACAGTTAACATAATCTCTTTTCCTTATTATAGTTTTTGATGTTATCTCAGTATCTTTCTTCATGTACAACGATAGAGAGAGTGGAGCAAGAAATCTATCCTCACTTGATAATCATCAGAGAGGGATTCACCTTGATTAAATGCAGTCATGCTACATCATATTTCCCATCTCTCACTGTAAGGCTTTGTGTTAACAGAATATGGGGCTTCATGATGTATTCAAGCAATTTGGATGGCACTTACTCCTTTTTGTTTCTTTGTTTGTTTAGTTGTGAGGGTGTGTCTGCTTTTTTTCTCTAAACCCCCTAATTTCTGCCTGTATTTATTCCTCCATTATTTCCCTCTTCTTAATTTTCCCAAATATGAAGCCCAGGAGAAAGTATTTTGCAAAGTGCAGCTGAAGGTGCGTTTTTGCTGTATCCTGTTATGCTACAATGTTTGTTATATGCAGAAAAAGATCTGCAGTTTATAGTAAGGAGGAGTTTTGGTAAACTTGGCATTTTGCATTTCCAACAGTGATTCCGATGCTATGAGCTGAAACACTGAAATTTTGTGGCAAAATTTTATCTTTCAATCTCATTTCAAAGGTGTAATGCAGGTGGATATGTGCTGTTGCTTCTAGTTTCCTTTCTTTCATACTGTTCTATTTATTTATGGTGGGCAGCAAAATGAAAATTGGATTTCATTGCAGGGTCATTGGAAACACTGCCATGCTGACATGGCTTTGCACCTTCTTGCCATCCAGCCACCTGTAAACTAATTTGATTTCTGGATCTAAGTGTGGGAGGAGGAACTGGCTGGAAACAAAAACATCTACTATTCTTAAGTTTTGAGGTTCATTACATCACACTGATTTTTCTGTTTAATATAAATTATATAATATAAATAATATAAAAATGTTAAACTGTTTCATTTTGGTTTGTTACCCCAAACAGATGTTTTCTGTGGTGTAGTTTGAACTGTTTTTCTTCACAATACACTGCAGTGACTCATGGGAAGTATAATTCAGATGTTTTCAATCATTTTCAGTTTCATTTTAAAACAAAAGTAAACCCCAAACCCATTATTTCAAAGGGAGTTCCTGCCTTACAGATATATTCAGATTTTATAAAAAAATCATAACATTTTGATTCTTATGACAAAAGCACCATTTTTCCTTGAAACAGCGTTTTGTAAAAATTCTCACCCAGCTGTAGTGAGATATTTTCATGTTTACAGCCCAGCAGAGAGAATGAGACATGAGTGGCAGGTTTTTTTCCTAGAATCTTTTCCAGTGTCCTCTACATCTATATCCTGCCATGTATTTGGGTTCCCATTTGCTTCTGAGCTTAGATGTCTTCCTTTGTGTCCTTTCAGGAAGTTTTATGCAATGAGAAGGTTGGGCTGCCAGGAAAGTCAGACTGCAGAGTACTAATAGGTCGTGCAGACAGCTCCATTAATAAGCATGTGATAATTGCATATAAAGGTGAGGAAAATGGTTCAGTCTGGGACCTCCTTGGAAGAGGCAAACAAGTCTGTGACAGGACACTTCTGTCTGCCAAAAAGCCAGCTGTAGTGAAGGCTTGGATGGTGCTCAAAGGAAAATCAAAACCAAAACAGGATTATATAGACCTTCCCAGCCTCTGAAATGGGTTTGATCTATACATCACAAAATGCAGGTTTCTGTTTCTTCTGTGAAGACCTCTGTGTGACAACTTCCTTAGTGATTCTGGAACCTAGGTAGTGTTGGGCCATAGCAATGTACTACTTAAAAATCAATTATTTCGAAAAAAATCTGAATTGATCAAAAAACAGAAGCCCTCGGATGAGCCTTTTATTTATTCTGTGTATGTAGGACTTTTATTTCACTCACTGAGATCTACTTATGGCAGGTAATCAAAGTGTCTTTAAATGGTTAGAAAAAAGTTGTGTTCTATTTGCTAGGGCTGAGGGCTGACTAGATTGGCTTGAAGCTCACATTGTTTACATTTTTGTGGACAGTAAAGACAGATTACAAATTAGCTTACTTTATTTTACCAGCCTCTTGGAACCAAGGTATTAATGTAGAGGAGCAGGCACCCAAATTTTCATTTGTAGCTAATGAAAAAGTATGTCTTTCAGTAATCAGTCCTGTGCATTCTGTGTTGGGTGTCTTGGGTTCTGCCTCCAGCATGTTCCAATGTCCTCAAAAATAAATGCAAAAGTCATCAAAGGCAGTAAAGCAGTTTATAAACTTAAACATCTTAGAAAATCTAGGGCCTGGAGTCTTAGATGAAAATGCTCTATAAATGTAGCTGCCAAATATTATCCTAAGAGTAAAGAAGTTTGCATTCTGAGATGCATGTGCTTCCAGGAATAAGTGTCCCCACAGCCACTACAGCAACTGCACCTGGCTTGGGGCTGCTCTCTGCTCCCATTTCCAGCACAGCAATGGTTCAGGGCTCCTGAACTTCCATCAGCTGAGCCATCACAGGTGTATGGCAACACACAGGGCACTGCTGAGGTGCTCTTCTCAAGGTACATTTACAGGTTTCCATATTACTGACGGAAGAATAAAAATTAATTTTGAATATTTTATTACGGGTTGTGGTTTTTTGGTCATGTACCCTCAGTACAATATTAAACTTGTGTGTGTGTATGTGTTTATATTTATGCATAGATGCATATTTACCTTGTATTAAATACTTGAGATGTGCCTGACATGGAAATTGTGGCAATGTGTTAAGAAAACACTGAAATTTCTGATGATTAAATTGAATAGTTTTTTAACAAAAGTCTTTGAAAAATAGCAATGTCCTCAGCTTGTATTTCTGCCATATACCTTTGCTGTCATGGGTTATTCTCAGAGAGTGGGATTTGAAGCCTCCACCCTTGTATTTCTAAACAATATTTTCTGTTTGCCCTTTCAACTCCAGTATTCCTTACACACCCTGCAGAAATAGTATATATGAAACAAATTAAGAATAGAGGGGGAAAAAGCTATCTTAAAAAAAAAAAAAGTCTTGCTAATTAAATTTAGTCTTTTGTATCAGAGTCAGACCAAGAGCCTTTTGAATATCAACAACACATCTTGAACTGGTTCTAATTTCCACTGAAATTATCATCTGGATCTGTAGAAACACTTTGACTGTATCTGGCCAAGTGTTGTTGCTGTGGTTTCCTGTGTTGGAACATTCCCTCCTTGTTCTCCTCTCTGCCATGCAGGGCAGCGCCTTCTATTCCAATGGCAGCGACATGATCAGAAAGCAATCCATATTGTGGGTGACATGTGAAACACAGCTCTGCATAATGTACTTGGATAACCATTGATTTCTGAGTTTTGCAGATAATTCTTCACTAAAATTCTCTAACTGGAAAAAAAATTTCTTCTTCCGCGTGACAGAAAAAAGACGAGTATTTTTTAGCAGAAGTAGAATTTTTATTACGATCTGATTTTTTTATTCTGTAAATACAACTGCATCTGCTTAAGAAAGAAATATTAGAAATTTTTATCCACAATCAAAATGCTAAAAAAATATTTTTTCTCATCCTGTCTTTTAGCTTTCTTTGAAGTCACAATATTAAACCTCCTTAAAAATATTTATGTGTATTTAGTTAACAAAAGCTCCTGTAAGTTGAATCCATGCTGGCAAAAGGTTCAGGTAAGCTCTCTATATAAGCTTACAGACAATTGTGTAAATCTTCAGCCATTAAAGAGAAAGGAGAAAAAAGCCATCCTCATTACACTGCTGTCATTTACTCTTCATCTCCTGTCCTCTTTAGCAGCATTAAGATGGGATGTAAATTTGCCAGTTAATGCTGTTAGAAAATGGATGGTTCAAGAAGGGCAGGAATTAGAGATCAGTATTAGGTGCAGATAAGCTCCTTTTCCTCCGCAGTGGCGGCTGTTTAACATTCATGGGAAAATCATCATCAAACAGCGTTATCACAGCTCTGTTGATGGCTGAGGAACTTCATCACTATGATAATTTTTTTTTTATAGCTGTGAGCCAAAAAGCTCCCTTTTATTTCTGCTGTCTATAACTGCGATAGAAGCTTGTTTGTATGGGTAGGGTATTGCAAACTCTTAGCTCTTCAGCCAGGTTTGATTTCTTTCCACCATCGCTCCCCCACTCAACCCCTTGTGTACGTTGCACTAAACAGTAATGCTGATAAAAATAAAAAAAAAAATTAAAAAAGAAAGAGTGCTCAAACAATCCTTCAAATAACTGATATTTTTGTGATCAGTAATCTGAAGTTTGACAAGTGGTGCCATTCTGTAATAAGACTGTCATCCATTTTGTGGTGAGTTAAGGGTAGAACTATAAAGCAAACATCCAGGGATGAAGTGGATATCTGATGCCATGTGAACTTGACCACAAGGTGCTTCAAGGATCTCAACACGGCTGAGACCAATTTTGTTTTGCTTTTTCATCATCAGGTGAAAATGTTCACAGCCTTTTACACCTATTTATCCCCTCCAACCCAAGAAAGGGATTGTACTTACCAGTATTTTCTTGGATTTCTTTTAACTTAAAGTTATGAGAGTTCATCTGTAGATATTTTGTCACAACATGCAATGTCCAATTTTAAGCTCATCAGATTTGTGTAACGACTCCCCTCTAAGTGGTATTTCTACCCCATGCTCAGCCATCTTCTAATGTATCTGAGATGTAGATCATGGTTCTTTGCCTCCTACTTGTGAGGAGGGAAGATACACAGTTCCAGAGTGTATGCATTCTTCCAGGGGAGATAAGATGCTATTCAAGGAAATTTTTAATTTATTAAGGTTCTCAGCTAATGCTTCTTTGCAGCTTTGACCTCATTTTTTGTAGTTTATCTGCTCTAAATGTCATTTCTCATTTTGAATATAGCTGGAAAACATTGTGCTAAACAGCGATTTTGTAGCTTCCACAGCACCACCTGATAATTTGATATTTCCACTTTGAATTCAGTATTGATTTGATTACTTAGGTAATTTACTTTTGACACAAGCTCATTCCTTGTCTTTTCCTGAGCAGGGAATTCCAATCATGCCATGTTGTGCTGAATTATGTTTGGAGTTTAGAGATAAGGACTTTTGTCTACTCGAGACTCTGCTTAGGCCACCAAACTCATTTCCCATAGGAAGAGGGTTTGAATCCAGTCAGGAACCTAAAGGTGAAAGGCCAGTACTTTATAATTTAAATACTACCATATAAACATAAGTTTAAATAGATGTTGTGTGGTTGGGGGAATAGCAGAGTTGTTTTGAGTGGAATTTGAAGGAACTGTTGCCTAAAGAAGGGGCCCAAGAGACTCCCAAGGCTGCTGACTTCCAAAGGTCCCAGTTGCCTCCAGGGTGACCCCTTGTCTCTGGAAAAGGCTGCCAGGCTGCTCCTGAGCTTGACTGGCATCATTGGGAATTCCTGGGCTGCTGCCCTGCCCTCCCCAGTGCTGTCACCAAGCTGCTGCCAGAAACAAAGGAGACCAAAGTCAAAACTTTCCTTTGCTGAGCTTCAAGTCAAGGGAGCTCTCAGCCATGGCCAGGATGGGGTGGTGCTCCCAGCTATCGTTGTACTCTTGCATGAAATCATTGTCATCAGTGATTCATCAGTGATTTCTCATGGCAAAACAAGGAGGTACTCAAATAAAAGCATTCTAGTCCAGATTGCTGCTGGGTGAGAAGCCACCAGCAGCTGTGCTCTTGCTGTGTAGCAACCTCAAAGACTGAAGATGGGTTAATTTTTCTTCAGACAGAGTTTTTTTCTTCTTCTGAGTTTAGAAGAAGAAATAGACACAGTATAACCCGGATTTTTTCAGAAACCATCAAAGGCTTTTGAAAAAGTGGAGGGCTTGTGGTGTTTGGATTTGAGGGGGTTGGTTTGTTTCAGTAGGGTAGTAATAACTATTATGGAAATATTGTAAGTACCAAGCAAGGTCTGTTTCAGAGCTGTTCTGCCACCATCACATGCTTCTCCTCCTTAGTCCTTATTTTCTAAGCAGGTAAGCCCATCTGGTTTCATCAGCATGTACTGTAGAATAAATGATTTTTTAATTTTTAGACTTGTGAACTAGGTGAGATTTTGTATTGCAGTAGCTGTACAATTTCCTCTCTGTGTTCAAAGGGGAGGAAGCTTGTGTTTCCATAACACTGACCTTAAGATACTGTAGTACTGTTACAATGGCATTTGAATGTTTTCTTGCCTTCTCCAAACTGCAGGAAGCCTCTGAAATGTACAAACACCAGGTTGGCTTCATGACCCATTTAAATATCCTGGGCTATATTCACTTTTTCCTAGGACATTGTAGTTTCTTGTATGGTTCGTTGACTACAAAAAAAAATTAAGAAAAAAAAAATAATGCCTTGGGTTCACAAGAACAAAAGACAATGATTGTAATTTGCCTCTGCCCTTTAGCAAAGTAATCAGCAATTTTCTAGTATTTTACAGTCATCCATCTAGCTATCTGCTCATCTTGTAATACCCTTACTTTTTCTTGGAAATTTTCAAATTTATTAACCTTTTAGTAGCTGGCAACCACTAAAATTCTGTATTGTATTAACAAAGAGGAAACTTGTATGTGCAAATCTTTGTGTGCTAATTTATTGTGTTGCTCCCCTTTTTATAGGCATAAACTGTCCAAATGTTGTCATTGTCAGCTGCTACCTGCACTGCCTTGACTTCCAGCTGGGCAGGGTGGTAGGAAGGCACATTATTCTCATTAAGAAGGATCTTTCACAGCAGTGCAATGAGGCACAAGGCAGTTGGTGTTGGCTCACTGGACCCCACTGGAATGTGGAAAACTTGGGAGGATCTTTGGCTGAGGCACAGTTGAGTGCTACTCATGTACTGATTTTTTTCTTGATTATTCAAAGATTCTTTCTCAAGCAATGATAGAAGGTATCTTTATCTGTATTCATACAAATGGATTCCATCATTGGTAAGAAAGGCAATTTTTAAATTACAATTCATCATTCAATGTTTTCTGAAGCATCATGCAAAGATGTCTGATCAGACTCTGCATGACCTAACTCAGATACTGTCAGCAAAGCACCTACATCACCACAGTGCTCAGCTGGCTGCACTGAGCCCTGGGCAAGCTCAGCATTGCAAGGTTGTGCAGACATAACCAACACTCTCACCCTTGATGGCTGGGGGAATCCAGCACTTCTGATGTGAAAAGGAGGGTGCTTTGAGCCTCAGCTGTTTGTTCCCACATCCTGCAAACCCACTGACTGCTCTTGGCTGAGTCTTGAAAATTTGCAGTGTAGATTCAAAAGTGTCTGCATCAGAAAGGTTGATTTGAATAAGGCTGAGCTCCTGGTTATAGAAATTATAAAACTAGGCACAGATCAGATGGTTGTAGAGGACAGAACCATAAGAACTTGGGTTTGGATAGTTACTGAAAATACAAACCACTCTTGGATGGAAACAATAGGACTGTTAGGACTGTTTTGAGTAAGAACATTCTAAGTACTGTCTACAAATGGCAACAACTCATCTGCATTCCAGGAAGGTGAACCTAATCAAATTATGTTCAAGTTTGATCTTAAATCTCTCATTTTTTTTTTTTTTTCTCATACTGGCCCCAGGGAATCTGCTCAGACACTTTTCTGGGCAGCAATTTCTAGGGCTTATGCTCACCTGAGCTGACACTGCCCAATGAGGGTATTTAGGGATTCTGCATTGCCCAGAACTGTGAGTCTCTTTTACTCCAGTGCTTTTCCAGGCATAGACTCACCTTCTTCCAGGCATGGTTCTTTATCAGAGAAGTTTACATTTACTCATCTCTGTGGCTAGAATGCATGCTGCAACCTGTGGACTTGTGTGTGTTTGTTCATGCTTCACTTATGCACTAGAGCTGGAAAGATGCAAACAAGTAATTGCACAGCACTGCTGAGCTTTGTGCTCTGACTACCTCAGCCACTGCATTCTGCAGGGGCAGAGACCACAGGGACCACATGTCATCTCCTCTCAGTGACTTCTGTATATACCAGGACAACCAGAAACTAAGCAAGTTTTGGACATTTATCTGTAACCTTTAATAATTTGCTATGCATATCCACTCATTCCTTTGTTATATTATCAATATTCTGCAGTGCTACTGGTTTTAATAAGAAGCCTTTTCACTGGTTTTCTTTGTTCTAGTCATCTAATCTCCTAATGGAAGTTTCTAATTAAATTCCTACAGCCATTTTCAAACTGTGTTTTGAATAACAAAGTCTTGCAAATGCTCAAAGTGTATATCTTCCCCTGGCTTGGATACTCTACCTTCCAAATAGCTGGGGAGAAGTGATGCAGGTCACTGTGGAGAAATGTTGCTGAGAAACTCTCTCTCAGATGAATGAGAGATGTAAATTATATATTTCTTATACAGGCAATAATGCAGAAGGTTTAAGAAAAGTCTTCCAGAGTCTCACTCACAGTTTTAATGAATTTTGAACTGATGAGGAAGAAACAGCAGGTATTCATGAAGCAACCAGCACTTTCCTGGTGGACCTGGTACTTCACAGAAGCTGAGAAACCAGGATCACCAGTGAAATGTATTACTTCTCTGTCCAAAACCCTCTCATTTGAGTTTGAACTTTATGCACTGGGCACAGCTAAGGGTAGAATTGCTGTCGTTCATATCTCATCAGCATTCTTCAGCTACTTCTGCAGCAGAAAGGGGAGAAGTGGAAAGAAAAAGGAATGTCAGAATCAGCTCATAAATATGGTGATTATGATAAATGTGAAAGACTATGTTTGTCTAATTGATCCTTCTTTTATTAATCCCAGGAAATATTGCTACTGGCATGTGCTGCCATTTCCAGCTGGGTCAGCAGAAGTATTCAGAGAATGTTTCTGGCAAAAGGCATTCCTTGGTGCCCACATCTGCACGTGGTTCTGCACACAGAGATTTCTGCATACAGACCTGCTCATCCTCTGCTGTGCAGCTCAAAGTTCCTTGACTGCTTCTGTCACCCTTGATTTGAGAGCCTCAGCCAAAGCTGCCACTTTCTCCCCTTTCTCTAAAGCACTGTTAGGTTCCTGCTTCCCCTGCACACCTGCAGAGGATATTGTTTTGGCCAGAATAAGATGAGCCCAGCTGGTAACATAATGCACATTGCATCTAAACTTGACACCTTTTGCACGAAGGGCTTATAAGTTTTAATCAGTTTTATGCAAGTTTTTGGCACTCTGGTTTTCTACTTTTTTATTTTAATCCTGTTTAATATGTGGAAAAGAGCAACAATAGATTCATTTAGAGGTGGTTCGGATTTGTTATCAGGGGGCTGCTCACAGAGGGTCTGTGTTTCAGAAGTGTTTATTTCCTTTTGCACAAACACATGTGCATAATAGAAAGGTCTGTAAATTTTAGAGATGTATCAATTCAGCTTTTCTATGTTACAATAATACCCAAGTCATCTGTGGTTACCTAACAGTCATAAAGCATGGATTCCAGGCACAGTTGACTTTAGGGACTAAATAGGTTTGATACAAAACACTTCTGCCTTTCTCCTGTCTATGGGATATCTCGTTTACAGACTTCTTTCAGATTTGCTACTCCTGGTGCTTTATTGCAAGCACAGAACAATTTTATGTTGAAATTAAATCTCACATAAAATAAGGAAAAGCCTTTGAAATTCCCTATATGAACAGTGCTCAGTACTCAGAAATGTCAATATTTCTTCTTCCTTAGCATTCACCACCAAGACTTCTGTCCAGTATGGCATCCTAGCACCTGTGCTTTTAAATTTTTTGCTCAATAATATTTTTGGGTCTTTAACAGGGAGTTTTGTGATCTACTAGAAAAACAACTTATAGGAAAACTATTCAGAAAAGTTTAATAATCTGATGGACTTTTAAATTCCATTTAGTTCCATTGACAGTACTCTTTACCATCACCTGAAGAAACACCCTGTTTATTCTAAACATTTTTTCCAAGCTTGGAAATTTTATTCCCGTTCTAGGAGAAAACTTTGAAACTGCAATGTTCTTTCAAAAGTGAAAACAGACAGAAAAGCTGTCAGTTTTCCAGTATGTTTGTGAATAAATTCCCTTACCTTTTCCCCCAAATAAAAGACTGGTTATCTCTGTGGAGGAGACTGTCCAGTACAGAAAGCCAAATGCCTTATCAGAGATGTAGATTTCAGGACAGACAGTACATTGCCTGTAAACTTGCAGTTCAGATGACAGATGGAAACCTGATAAAGTGAGTGTGCTGATCACTGCACAGAGATTAGACTCTCTAATTTGCATCTTGTCTTCCCATTACACTTGCTCTCTTTTTGACTTCAGATGTACCTGAGCTTTAAACACAGGCATTTGGGCCCTGAGCTTATTTAAAGTTTATTGTTTTCACGAGGAATATTTCTGTTTAGCTGGATTTCAGTTCTGAATGTATAACAAAATACAAACACTTCAAGGATTGTGTGTCAGCATTTCTGCTCCCTCAGAATTTCCCACGGGGGCTTTGTCTGGCCCTGCACCTCAGCAGCTTCTGAGTTTTTGTGCTTAACAAAGTGTCTCAAGTATCTCTTTGAGAATTCCACTCTGAAGCTTATGTCTGAGAAATATCTCCTCTTCCCCAAAGTGCTGGGGCATTTTCTGGCTGAATAACCCTTTTCCCCTTGAGACACAGACAGGAGGGAGCTTTGGGTCCTTCTTGGGGGCCACACCCCCAGGCACTGTGGTGGTAGGTTGACATTAGCTAGCCTGCACAAATATTTGCTTGCATCTTTGCCATTTTCAAATTCTGCCTCTCTTGTTTACTCTTCTCTGTCCCTGCCTATCATGTTTCTTTCCTGGCTGTTGCCATTAGCATGTAATCTTTCTGTTCTGTGCCCTAAACTAAAGTGCATTTGTCAGTCATTATCTGAAAGATTCTATATTAATAGGCATAAATAACAGTGCTAGTGCCTAATGCACATAACTCTAGTGCCAGTGCTGCTCCTATGAGGTGCCCAAAAGCTTCTCATGCTGGGCATTGCAAGGCCCAGCTGACCTCAGGTTACAAACGTCATTTCATCCATTCAGTATGCAAAGATTTGCAGGAGCAGAAGAGAGGAGGCTGAAGGAGGGACAGCAATGAAAAGCTGGATCTCCTTCCTTTCCCGTCATTTTCACTGGAGTAGAAAATCTGGGTTTCCTTCCTTTCCCATCATTTTCACTGGAGTAGAAAATCTGGGTCTCCTTCCTTTCCCATCATTTTCACTGGACTACTGTGAAACTCCACAGGGTAGGAGATGTTCATGTCATTTAGCCTGCATGAATGGCAGTGAGTGTTAGTGGTGTTGTACATGTCAACAGAATATGGCTTGAAATGCTTAGAAATTGCTCTGGGATGGTAGAAGTAGGATGTGCTCTTTAAGTAGGCCTCTGTAAATTTGAGTAAGGTCATGTCAAGCAGTTTGAATATATTCCCACTCATCTTGAACAGAAATGGTTTAATTTCAAGCAGTTCTGCTTTCTTGTGAGTTGATGACATTCACCACCTGTGGGACAGACGCCTTGTCCCTCTAAGGAGGATACCAGAGAAAACTGGGTTTTAGTAGCTCATCACAGAACCACAGGATTGTCAGGGCTGCAAGAAACTCAAGACCATCTAGTCCAGCTATAAGCCAAGCTCCATGATAATTACCCCTAAACCATATCCCCCAAGGTCCTAAAATCTTCCTATGGGTCTTAGCATCCATTTCAAAGAAGGTGCAAAAGAACTCATGAACAATAGCTCAAGGAGGAAAGTTTTACCACCCTTATTTTGGGGTTCTGGATAGCCCAGTCTGCTGAGCCATTGATACTTTCCCATGCACTGTGGGGAAAAAAGTTTTGATGCTCATGCAAGCTCTCCAGCCCTACACACAGTTGGAAACTTAAGCTTTTTTCTTTTATTTTTTTTTTTTTAAGTAGCAAGTAATGAGAATCGTGATCTAAAAATTAAAATGGTAATGAGCTTTTAGCATAATGAAAAGAGCTTGTACAGGCAAGAAAAAGCATTTGTGGGTCTCTGAGTCACATTACTCCCCAAATACAAAAGCAGATGTTAGCCTTGGCTGGGATGAGGCATATTGGCTTGTTTCATTTTGCACAAAATATCCTCATGTCACACAGAAAGAGGATGCTCTCGTGTCTCCACCCTCATATTCTAGTGTTTTTGTCCATAGCTTTGTTAATTTTGGGCTGAGAAATCATTATACTCATTTTGGATTGATTGCATTTTCCTGTGTTTGCACATCCTTATTATCTTTGCATCGAATCATGGAGTGGTTTTGGTTGGAAGAGACCTTAAAGATCATCCAGTTCCCACCTCCTGTCACAAGCAGGGACATTTTCCACAGGAAGGTACATTTCAAAATGTACCAGTACAGAGTGATGAACAGTCTATGATTTAGGAGTCAAATAAATAGCTAAGGCAGTTTAAATCTGTAGAAAATAATGTCATTGTTATGTGCCACAAATTATATCTGGAGTAATTCAGGTGAGATTCAACAAAATTGCTCCAAATTAAAAATAAGTACATTATATTGGTCTTTCTCATCTCAGTGAGTGCAGACAAGAGAAATACCATTTTGAGGAGAGAACGAAACTGATTTTTGATGAGTAACTTGGTTGGTTTTTTTGGATGAATATGTAGCATTTTACAAATCTTACAAGTATCCAAGTATCCAAGTAGAACAATGAAGCTTCTCTCTTGTAGCAAAGACATCTAAGAACATAAAAGAGTTTGGAAGAACATACAAAAACATACAAGTTTTAAGCTTGACCTGATAAACAATTCATTAGTAACTGTAGCTAGAATTTGCTCCTCACTGTTGGCTGAATTGATGAGTTGAAGAGATGTCCAGATTTTTTTCATCTGAATTGAGAGTATATTTCATTTGTGACAGAAATAAAGAAAAAAAAAAAAAAAAGCAGCACCATTCAGAAGAAGAGACTGTTTTTGAAATAAGTTTCTTTCTTTTAACATTTACAGAACATTCATCTATTTGAAGTCTTGCTCACAAATATAACAGGTTTTATCTCAGAGGCATGAAAAAATGTGGTAAATAAAAAAAAAGAGAGAGAGAGAAAAAATCACATAAAGACTGAACAAGCAAAACAAAATATATTTTAAACTGTTTCCAAGTGTTTTGAGTTGTTTAGGCAGAGGCGGTACCTACATTTGGGGTCTAGTGGAGTGTCAGGGATATTTACTGGATATCTTTTTCTTTTTCTCTGATTTTTTCTATGAGCATAATTTGAACCTACCTCATTAAACAAACATATATTCTCACAAACATTCCTTTTGCATTTCATGGCTGTGGCTTATCATTCTTCATATTTTTTGGCTCACTGCTCCATTGACTTCTTAAAAAGTCAGAAAAGTTTGAAAAAGAAAAAGTCTTGCTCTCGCCAAACAACTTTGAGAAACTCAGTGTGAGTATAGAGAAAACACCCAATTTGCATGCTGTCTAAGGGATTTGTGAGAATAATTTCCTTGTTCAGCTTTGAAAATCCTGCCTTGAAGACTCAATCTCACAGCTCAGTATGGAGAAGGTCACAGATGGTACCTGTGTCACCAGAGCAGTCAAGTTCTCTGAAATGGCTTTTGGAGCAGATCTTGCTGAACCTGTTCCTGAACCCCCTTGGCAGGCAGCTGGGAGATTTAACAGCTCAGCAGGGAATTTTGCTCCTAAACCCTTGACTGAGACTCATCACCTAATGAATATGGGGCTTTATCCTCCTATCTAACCCAATTGTGGATGTGCTTATGAATATTTTTTAACTCTCCTGCCAACCCATATGTGCAAGCTATGTCTGAAAATTATGTATTTTTTGGTCTATCTAGTGAGTAAAAGAAAGTGACCCTTAAAAGCCTGTATTGCAAACCTGCCCATGTGAGGCTACTTGTGCAAATGAGGTTTTCAGGAAGGGGAGGGGGAGTAAACACTAACTCTTCCAAACAGGTTTACAAAAGAGATACAGTGCACCATATTATCTAACAGAGCTCTGGCTTTTCACTTGGGGAGACAGACATTAAGGTGCATTAGTACTATCATTTGTATGTCTGTAAATATCAATAAAGTATGTTATTTGGCATTCACATTGACACAATGAAGGACGAGGACTATCCTTTTCAGGAAATTTCACAGAGCCATTCACAAACAAAAGCTCAGTAATTCAATCTTTCAAAAGCTCAATAATGCTAAGTTCAAAATTGCAGGTTTTAAACTAATGTACCTGATAAGTAATGATGACAGAATTTAAAAGGTCCATTATTTGGTAATCTAATATTCCCAATCCCAGTTATCTGTCAAAGATAATGCTCTCCCTTAAACAGCGCTAATGCGTTCACATCTACATTAATCTCTCAGGGAGAAAAGAAGCATTCTTTAGGGGCTTTATCTGCTCCCAAATGTCTGACTCCACGAGGAGCCATTTCGCACTGCTGCCTGTGTCAATGACTCCAATGTCTTTGTGCCCTAGGTGCGATTCCAGGCGCGATTCCTCACGGATGGCTCCGGAGTCACCAGAGGCGCTGCCTGCCCAGCCAGCCCTCCGTGCTCCTGTACACGCTGTGCCTGGTGCCCCTGGATCCTCTGCTGCTTCTCCTCTCCCAAACAAACATCCTGCTCCAGCCTTTGCTCCTGACCTGCTTTTCTTGCGCCGTGTTTTTCTGTCGTCATCTCCCATCCGTGTGGTAGGAGGCTCTGTGAGCCAGAGAGGGTTAATGGGTAAAGTTTATTTCTGACCAAGGCCGTTGGTATGGAGACCAAGAAGAGAAGAAGGAGAAGATAAGCAAGAAAAAACCTGCAGCTGGGAAAAGTATTTTTAGAAAAGTTTCGTGAAAACCAGAGGTGGAGATGGTTTTATACCAATGAGAGTTATGTTGATCTATTGTAACCAATGAGCAAATTGTAAACTTTGTTGAGGGTATAAAAGCCAGTTGTTGCAATAAATGGGATATTAGCCTTCTGGAACCTAGTGTGTCTTTTCGTGTGTCGTGTCCGCCCCAACAGCGACACATCCATCCTCCAAAAAGTTGTGGGACTGTGGTATCAGTGTGACAGGATTCACTAGGGGACAGCTGAAAAGGGCTGTTCCTCTTCTTTCTAGGGAATGACATGATCAGATGCACAAGAGATAGGATCAGGTGTAGCACAGCTGCCTATGGACCCTGAATTCATGCAGGGGTGCATAGGGTGCCTTAGGGAAATGGAGTCAATGTGTTTTCCTTGGAGTTGTAGCCAAGGCTCCTTCCTCTCAGTTTACCTCCTTTGGAAATTTCTCAGCTCTTTAAATGCCGTCACTAGAGGAAGTTTGGGCCTTGAGTAAAGCTGAGTGTGCCCTGCTGGATTCTAGATTCACAGAACCATAGAATGGTCAGGGTTGGAAGGGACCTTAAACACCATGTGGTTCCAACCCATCCTGCCATGGGCAGGGATGGCACCACTAGACCAGGTAGGTCAGGGCCCCACCCAGCGTGGCCTTGAACACTTCCAGGGATGTGTTACAGGCTCCACATCATCTCTGGGCAACCTGTGCCAGTGCCTCACCACCCTCTGAGCAGAGAATTTCTTATTGATATCTAACCTAAATCTCTCCTCTTTAGGTTTTAAACCATTCCCCCTTGTCCTATCACTATCTATATGTATAAAAAGGCATTCCTTTGTTCAGGCTGATGCAGGACTTTTCAAAGTGTGTGTGCAATAGAATAAAAGCAGTCACTACTTCAGGAGCACTGTACTTTTTCCTGGCTGAATTTTTCAAACGCTGAAGTTGAACATACATAACTACACACAGAATTCCTTGTGGGTTTTATGTCTTTCTCTGTCTCAGTTTTCAGAACTTAAATACATCACAAATTGACCCAGAAGAAAACTTTTCTAAATCATTATGTGTATCAATATAAAAGCTTTATTTGCAATGCTGCCTGGAGCACTGAAACAACGTGCTTTCTCTGTGAATCCTATGGAGCAGCATATAAATACACTTGGCATAGTGTTGTAAAGAAGTTCTGAAGGTGGTGTTAACTCAAAGGTTTTTTGTACAATTCAAAGAAAAGGAGAAATGGTCAGAATTGTGGTATTGTTGAGAAAATGTAGCTGTTTACTATGTCTGCAGGCTATTGGTTTGGGAAAGTAGTTGAGTGGAAATTGCTTTAAAAAAAAAAAATTCCTATCCTGAGTCAGGAAAGAAAGTCTCATGTTCACATGTGAAAGCAACTCTGTTTAAATTTAAAGAGTGAAACTAAAAGTCCAGTTCAAGGTATAGTAACTATCCATGTGTAATGCACTTAGTCCTACAAATAAAGAGGGAGTACAAATTAAAAAATATTAGGTTGCATATTAAAATTATTAAGGAATCTGTCACATTCAGTGTAATAAGCAGATGGATGGTTATAGTCTGACAATATAGTATTGTATATGTATATAGTAATACTATATATATAGTGTATATATATTTTGTATATATATTGTAATATAGTATAGTATGGCAATACATGGCTGCTTCAAAACAGCTGGAATCTGGGTGCTGCCCTGCTGCTGCTGTGGGTGCTGCCCATACAAGCTGGCTCCAGGAATCCAGTAAAGGCCAGTTGCCCAAAGAACAGGACTTAACTTCAGTTAGGAAAATGGTCCCAATGGTGAAATTACCACACCCATTTCCAGGATGCATGTGTGACCCTGTGGAAATTTGCTGAATTTGCTGTGGAAAACAAATGCCTGTGTATAGAAACCGAGGCACATATTCAACAGCTGGCTGGGGAGCAGGAAGCAGTTATCAGGCAGCTCCAGGAGAGCTCCTCACCAAGTGTCAAAATCTGCATTCACATTTCAGTGTTTTGTTGAATCACGGCAAGGGCAGCATGATATTAGTGTGACATGTGTAACCCTTGTGGGAACACTGAACTGATGCATAAACATCCTTTCCCCAGGTGTGACACAGCCTGCCAGCCAAGGGACAGCAGCCACAAACACCAACCTGAGAAATGCTTACTGTCTCCCCAGCAGCATTTCGCTCCTGGTTTTCCTCTGTGGAAGCCTGCAGGGAAAGCTGGCCCTTTTAATCCCATTTAGCACATTAGGCATTTATTTAGTGATGTTTTGAAAAGTTTGGAGAGATTGAATTACATTTTCTTGCAGCTGTATGACTCCAAGCAATTTGTGCTCTCGCTGAAGTCGTCTCAGTGCCACAATTTACATGGGAAGATCAAATCCTGTCTGTGTGCCACTGAGCTGGGAGCATGTGCAGAATATTCTGTCTCACTCTGATCCTTCCAAACCAGGGAGTGCTTAGCTCCCACCTGATATATTGTATCTGATTGCCAAAGATAAATTGATCTTTATCTACAAAATGAGACCTTTCCTTCTGCTCCCATGAAAGCATCTTTCAGGATGATGTTTAAACAATTACATATTAAAGAACCTTTGCAATATCAATAATTAAAAGTAAATAGGTCAGACAGTTCATTAAGTGCTTTCTGTATTTCTACGTAGTTCCTTCTCAATTCCAAACAATTTAACTAACAATTTATGCCTTTAATTACTTCTTTAATCAGATTTTCTTAGTTTTCATTGCTTCACTGCTCCTTTGTGTGCTTTAAAAACTCAATATGTTTGTTTTGATTCATTCTTCTGTTAAGTACTAGACTTTGCAAAGTTTAGTTCAGCTAACCACCAACTCAGAAATATGGATGTTTTCACTTTTTTAGGCTGATCATTCTGTCCTTCTAAAAGATGAGAGCCAGTATTCACAACTCACTCAAGAACCTGTTCCAGGCCTGCCTTAAAAAGTCTGCATTTCTCCTCAGGTTTGTGGATTCCCCTCCCTTTTTTTTTCTCTCTTTTTTTTCTTCTGGATTTGCTCTACAGGTCTTTAGCTCCAGCTAGTGGCTTACTCCAAAATGCAAATTTTGTCCAGCACCTCAGAAGAAAGGTGGAGTTTAGTTGCAATTCTTACAATATTCTGAAGTGTGTGTTGAGAGGGAGAATTATTCAGAGGCATTAGTTCTTCCTGGCTAATTTGAGTTAACCCACAAAATCTTTAAAATGTAATAAAAACACACTCCTTTTTCCAATTGCAGGCTCCTGTGTTATCACATTGGGCCAAATTCTGCCCTCAAGTGTAGACTGGCATAGCTCCTCTGGACTTCAAAGAGACCAGCTGGGATGTGTCTTAAAGCAAAAACCCAGATGTTTTATGGAATAAAAAGCTTTACCTCAGCTCCTACTTTGCACCTTTCTTGTTGAGAGTTGGTGTAGCTTTTGTACAACAAAACTAGAAAGCTTTATTTTTTAGTAGGGTTGGAGATTTGGATCCACCTTTGGTGGGATTCCTTTTCTCTCAGGACTTTGTGGTGCACAGGAATCTCGTCTGGAGTCCCTTGCTCTGCCTGGACTGGTGACAGAGGAGTCCCTTGGCAAACTGTCCCCTGAGGGAGTACAAAAAGGAAGATTTTGGGGTTCCATGAAAAAAGGGGTCAGTATCCCTGCTGAAAATCTCTCTAAGGTGGATTTTTGCTAAGGTTCTGAAGATGCAGCCATGTCCTGCCTTGGTAAATCTGACCCTGCAGTCACAGGGAGGGGTGTTTGAGAGAAAATGAGCACTGGTGTGGAGGGGTGCAGGTTGTTTCCATATGAGAGAGAAATAAGTTTTTCCAGGGACAAATGATTGTGTCTTAATTCAATTAATTCACACAACCTGCCCTAATCCTCAGAATCTAATGTTTGAATGGAAAAAAAAAAAAAAAAAAAAGCAGTTTAAAATCATAGAAACTCACGCACCACTTTCTCCTCAGGTTTCAACTGGAGGTTTCATTGAAAGTGTAGATAAAATAAGTATAATTTAAAACTCTTTTCTTCCCCTCAGCCCCCACCCCAAGAAGTACATATATCCATACTCTGTGGGATAAAAGCAAATGGGCAGACACAAGTCAAGCTTTGTTGTGTGGCTCTCAGCATTGGCACCAATACAGATATGGCTGCCTTGGCAGCACTAGAGGAAACCATTTGAGTTCTACAATCCTCTTGTTTAAACCCAAAGACTCAAATGTCTGTTGTTTGTTCAAAGAGTTTTATTGTTTCCATTTCATTACTTGGTGAACTGGATACTGGGACAGGTGTGTCTGCAGTCTGTTCATATTGACTGTCCATCTAAGATACCAGATAACATGATAATGCATTCCTGGTTTCACAAACTTTGTCACTTCTGCCATAAAACCCTGGCACCCAGTGTAAATAAATATAGCTAGAATATACTGAATTCAATCCAGGTGTCTCTCCAAGGGCAGTAATCTGTTCCTGAAGGCCTCACCTTCCTCACCAGTCAGAAATCCTGCTAGTTCTACTCTATTGATTCAATCCTTTTCTGAAGGTGAGAAAAGCACCAGAGTACATTAAGAGATTTTATGTCAATATCTGAAATGTAGCTTTTGCCACAGCTGAAGCAAACTAAATAACATCTGTACTATGCAACACCAAGAATACCTGTGCCTGCCCCTGATACAGATACAGCTTTGTATCTCTGCTTTGTCTGTTAATAAATCTAGGCACAAACTCATGTAGACATACAATTTATGTGTGTGTATATATGTTTATATAAAAAATTATGCATCTGCACACAGTCTTCCACAAATTTTTCAATTCCTTATCTCTCACAGATATTTTCATTTAATTCCAATATATCAGAGAGTGACAGAACAAGTAGAATTGTTAAGTGCTTCCTAAGGTTCTGTTGTCAATGTTATACCAAGGCAAAAAATAACATATTAGTGCTGTAATTTTCTACCAAGTGCACCAACAACATGCTTGGGACACACGCAGAAGTCTATTGATCCACTGGGTCAGGACCTAAAAATATTTGAAATTGTTCTTTAGAAAAATAAAATAACCCACACTCTTTTTGAATTACTGTGGTCTTTCAAAGTCCATATAAAGTATTACGCAAGGAGACAAAGCTATTTTACCAGGCAGGCAGATATTCCAAATTACTGGTTCTTAACAAGCATGGTAATACATCAGTCAAAAGCAATAAATTTAAACTTAATGAAATCTCAATTTGCCTACAGTGCATTTCACTTTGACATTTTCTACATTGCCACGGTGCTTTGATAAAGTTTTTTAAAATGCAAAGAAAGTGTCTGTAAGGCTAAAGAGCAGACTTGGTGCCATTGTGCCCAGTGGAACATTACAGTACTTAAGTTCCATCACTATATGCCCTGTGGCAGACTAAGCCTGAGTGCTAACATAGGTTCAGTTTTCATTATCATCATGTGATTATCCATTTTACTGCATTTAACTGATAATACAACTACCAGCTCACCTTAAAAGAATTAGCTTGGAGGTTTCATTGCTTTCCAAATGGAATTCATTTGACAAACAAATGACAATTAGCCCAGTCTCCCTGTTCTGTGTCAGGATGGTTTTTGATTGAACCTAGACCAATTTACAATTTTTAAATGAGTTTAGACATTTACATTTAAAATGTCTAGAGGAAATTAGCCTTGGGACATCTAACAGCCAAAATGCTTTTTGAAGTTGATTATTATTTGATCTAGTACCCTCTACCTGTACATTTTGTTCTGACTTCAAAGTTTTGGAATGAAAATGCCACCTACACCTCAAAGCATAGGGAAAAACTTAAAAGCAGTTTTACTCATTATGTTATGCAAAGAAACCTATATTTTAATATTCGTTTAATATGGTTAGTTAGCTTTAATGACACCAGTTTGACAGTGTCATAGTTTTTGAATATAAGACATTGATTGAAGTTTCCTGTGCTTGCCGGCGTTTTTTTGTAGAACGAAAGAATATCTTTTGAAGGTGAGATTCATATGCCCCACACTGCCATTCTACCACAGATAGAAGTGTAATCATTTACAGATGAATGTATGGGTTTTTTTGTACAGAGTCAGGAATATGTTGTCGTTTCCACATTATTCTGCGTATCAAAATCTTCATTGATTTTTGTTTTCCTGCATACTAAATCTGTCCAGTTATGTTCATGTTGATCTTAAAGCAGGAGGAACTCCTTATGAAAAATAGGATTGTCAATAATTCCATTATAAATATGCAGGCCCAGATAACACAGCCATGAAAATTGGGCTGAAATTAGGCACATGGTATCTCAGCCTTGAGGTAATTTGGATCATACTATTTTTATTTTGTATTATTAATTTATGCAATTTTTGTAAAGTTAGAAGGCTGTACCTTTGGCCACTGCAAAATTATGAGCATAAAAATAAGTGCAGCTGCTTTTCTGGGTTCTGACTCTTTAAAGCTCCACTTAATGCCTATGGGAATCTTACAACTTTCAGAAATAGATCTGCTTTATTTTAACAAAATCCCTAGTTGCCTTGCAAGCAGTAATGATCACTTGGGAAGTATTTTTAAAAAAACATGTAATGACTCTTTGATATACAAAATTACCACAAAGTAAGTTTTTCTATCATGGATGAGTATGACTTTCTTACAACAGGTCCTACAAACCCTGCTTAAGAGGGGTTTAGGCTTCTGAGGCCCTAAGTGTCCAAATAGAGCTGAAAAGAATTGAGATTTTGGAAGAGGCTGGCTTAGAAACCTAGGTCTGAACCAGCACTCCTGTTTTCTCATGCCATGGCTCTGTTTACAGAATCAAAGGAGCTCAATCTTGAGGAGTGAAACAATCTTGTATCATCATCACAGCACTATTGCCTAACTTTCAAGTCATGCCATCTCCTGTGGGTGTCTGTGTGATCTCAGTTGCCAGTGTTCAAAAAATTCTGCCTCCCTACATGCACAGAGCACTGATTTTTGCCAGTCCTCAGCCAAAAATGCCTGAGCTCCACTGGGATCCATGGGTTTGGTGCTTCTCCACGATTGTCATCTGAGAGAATTGAGCCAGTAGATCTAAATATCAAAGCAAGCCTGTTCAAATGTAGTGGGGAATGTTGATTTTAGAGGGAACAAGATCATGATTTTACCCTGATTTTACCCACTTAGGTCAGCCTCCCCAAAATAAGGTGATGATGGGATCACTCTCTTTGACAGTCAAGGCAAAGTGTTCTTCCGCTTGGCACAGGGAAGGATTTAGGATAAATTCATGCCTCTTTTGTGAGCTCTGGAGCTCACTGGATTTGGTTATTCCCTCCACAAGGCACATAATTCTGCTCCTGCTTTGGATGTGAAGCCTAAGTTTAGAGTTTAGAGTTTAGAGTTCCAAATTTTGCAGTGAGAGCCCAGAGATTAAAAAGTGCATGTCTCAGACAGTGTGGGTAACCAAAGATCTATTGAGGCTTGAGTCTCAGTGTTCCATGAGTTATTCCTTGAAGAGGACAAAATCTTCAGCCTGAAACATTTCCTTGACTGAAGATTCTCAGAAATAGGGAAAATGTAAATCAAATAATGACTGGAAAAACCCTTGGGCAAACTGTGTTTGGCCTGCAATGATGGGGGCTTGAAAATGTGAGCAAATTTCAGTCAAAAGTGTATCATTACAATCAGCTTAAACTAATGCTGCCACAGTCTTTCAGAAACAGTTGCTAATATATTTTCTGTGCTTCTAAAATATGTACAAGTGTGATAAAAACATTTCAGGTGTACTTGCTGCAAAAGCAAACACCCCAGGGATGGAGGTCAGAGACAGCTTTCCTGTGAAATCTTTAACTATGAAATTTTTAACTATTAAATTCAAAATCTATCATTTTCAATGGTCTGAAAAAAGAGTCTTTAAAAGTAGGTGTGGAAATCCTCAAGTAGGCAAGTGTGAGTGTCTATAAGCAGGGGTGAAAGTGCAGTGGGTGGGCTGAAGGCACTATAAAATCAGATTGACTAATTCCTCCACTTTCATTATTTAGAAAAATACTGGCTTTGCATTCCAATTAAGAGAACAACACCTGGTTGTCTCACCTGGGAAACTCTTCTTGTCATACATGCAATGAATTCTCATAAATTCCAGCAATTTCTTCTCACCAGCTCTGAGAGTTTAGGTCTCGTTTTTTGTTTGGATGAAAATTTAGATTAGGGGATGGTGTGAGTGGCAGTGTTCCTTTTCTGGAAGGGACAGGATGTAGCAACCTGAGCATGAAATGCTCTGTGTCTTCAGGGACTCCTGCTCTCATTGCTCACCCATGTGATACAGGTTTTTGGAGCATGAAGGAATGAAACAGGGGAGAGGCTGAAGATATTTAGATCTAAATATGCTGCTGTAGAAAGAAAAGGAAGTTTTTTAGGGGAGAAAAGCATGGAGCTCATTGACTTCCACACTCAAAGTCACCTTTCTCCAACTCCCTATGTCAGCCTGGCCTTGTTCACAAGCACACAACTCTCAGAGAGACAGAGGGAAAGAGCAGGATGACTGAGTATTTCTAGAAAAAGTTGGGTTTCATTTATTATTTATAAATTTCATTTTGTACATATCTTTAGGGACATTAAGAGATTAGTAGTCATGCAGTTTGTTCTGAGCATTAATGCTAATCCTTAAAGATAGGTGAAGGGTAATTTCATTAGTTTTTATAAAGGTTTGGAATAAAACTAACCATTCAGTCAACAGTTTAAAAGGAGACATTTAGCACTGTGCTCTCTGCTCTCCCAGCAGGCTCTGCCTCTCACAGGAGCATGTCAGCACAGACTGGCATCTCAGCAATGAGGGTTCATTTCTCAGACATTCTTTTATGTAAAATAGGTGGGTTCCTCTTTCCTAAATATGTCATATAAAATCATTGTCTCTGGCATGACATACAGTAGTTCAGGAAGGGAAGCTAATCTAGGAAATAAAGGGATACAGACTATTGATGCCAAAATCAGCAATTACATTGTATGAGATCTCATGAATAATTCCTGAGCTGTGATTTAACATTAATCTGAGTGTTTAGTACAAAGCTGGGCCGACACCAATAAAATGCTGACTGATTTGTTTTAAAATAGTGCTCCTTCAGGCTTCACTACACTGCTTTGAAATGAATGCTTTTAGGTAATACCTCAACCTTGCCTCTGTAAAGCACAGACAGATGTACTCATGTAACTGCACACTCAAACTTTACCATCATTCTTTTTCTCCTTAATTTTGGGCTGAAATCTTTTTTTTTTTCCAGGTGCAATATTTCATACTAGCATGATTTAGTTAAGTGGACTTCACAACACAGAGCTTTTCCTCCCAGGAAAATCTTATTAACACAAGACTGTTGTGTGGATGGTGATATTTGCTATCTGTGTGTGACTCAGGTGCAAAGGGGAGGAGGCCATGAGTGGTGAAGCAAGCAGGAGATCAGCAACCAAACCTCAGGAGAGTCTGGGCTGCTACAATTGCTTCTGCATCGTTAAATAATGCCTTTTTTCAGTGAACATCAAAGGATAATAAAGAACAGGTGAGTGAAACAGTGGTGACCATCTCAGGACACCCCATCCATGTGTTCTGAAGCACTTCTACCCTGCCCAGGGAATGCTGGAAGCATCTCCCATCTCATTCACAGCTCCTGGCTCTGCAATAATGGCTTTGCCACTCAATAAGGGTAAAACACTGAATCTGTTCCTTTCATCCATTAGCATTGCCTGTCTATTCAACAGAAACCCTCAGCCTGGGGCTCACACAAACCCCCTATGTGCTCTTTTGGGGTCGATTTTTGGTTGGTTGATTGTTCTTACAAGAAAATATCCAAGCAAGGAAATCACCTCTGTGGTCTGACTTCTCTTTCAGTTCTGCTCTCTGAGGAGCATTTCTCATGAAGCTCCTCACTGTGGAATCTCCAAATCAGCACAGTGAATGCAATGGAGAATAATAACAAGATGGGCTGCAGTATGCTGAGCTAAAAAGGTAATTTTTTACAAGTGCTCCAATGAATGCTCTCACATTACAATGTCTCATATTATCTGGAGCTTAAAATACAACCCAGTGTCAATGGTAAACCACCTTTGGCTTGACTGGACCATAAAAATGTGAAGCTCTTCACAAAGAAGGGAATTTCCAACTAAAATGCAATTTCCAGAAGGTGTTGGTGGATTGTCTATTTTTTCTTCTGACTAATTTTGCTCAAGCATAAATAACAGCAAGGAATAAGATCTTTGTCTGAATGACTTCTTTCTTCTTTCTACATTTGTTTATAAAAGTGCCTGGACATGACCAAGTACCCTGGAACTGACAGTGTGTGGAAGTATTAATTCAGTCTCCCCATTCCTAATATCAATATTTACATGCTATGCACAGCAGTTTGCATTTCTATTGATATACAAACCTATTCTGTCTTGTCTGATCACCACAGCAGGAGGAAAGGACAATAAAATGAAGCAGGAATATAAAACAATCTGCTAGCTGGACAGCCAGGAGACTGAGGAGCTCTCTAGATGGGGTGGGAGAGGAACCATTTCCACTCAGCCCCTGTTGGTTAAGATGGAATGTGAGGGAGGTGAGAGGTAATTCCATGAGCTGCTATCCTGTCTGGGAGAACATTTGCTGCCCTTCACCCTCAGTTTGTTCTGCACTGTCTGCACAGGAATTATGGACTAACAGCTGAGGAGGATAAAGCTGCATCCCCAAAAACGAGATGGGTTTCTTGCTCTGCTTCTTTGAAGCTTTGTTTCCAGTTTTGCAGCCCAGCAGCATTGCTGCCTTTCTGGGCCTTGCCCAGGGCTGAGGAGGTGCTGAGGTGAGCTGACAGTGCTCTGTGCACATCCATTTCCAGCTTAGTGCTTCCTGCCCAGGAGCTCCAGCATACAATGATCACCAACTCAGTGTTCCATCAGAGAAGAATCTCCTTAGGGCCACTTGCCAGTATTTTTTTACTGGCAAATGAGAGCTTGGAGAAGATAACTTAGCAGTGGGCATATTTATGATACAGAGGGGTTTGAAAATAATTACTCTTCTTGGAAATAATCTAACTATAGGTCAGGGACTGGAGTTCATAGGGGTTTTTTAAGGTCTTTTCAGAGCTGTTTGAAGGATTCCTTCTCAAGATCCTGCTCTCTCTTATATAAATCTTTGTTGCTATTATTGTTATTTTCCCCATTCTTCACTCATGATACAAAGCAGCCTCAGGACTGATCCAACTTTTTTATCTCCTGATAAAATCCCCTGGAGTTACATTACATTAGAAGGGTCATAATAAAGAATAGCCCCAAATATATCACTTATTAGCAGTGGCATGCCCTGGCATTTGGGAATATCCCAGCACTAATAATTACCCTGTGTGATCCTCACAGATATGCAAGGACAAGCTGCCTAATCCAGGAGAGGAAGGAGAAAAACATTCAGTTGTCAATACTTCAAATTGAAATTCTTTATACATTTAAAGTGTGCAGTTGAAATATAGGTAGTTGAGTAAATGCCGTGACTGTTACCCAGGGAAAAGTTTAGCCATTAAAATTAATGAAAAAATGTATGTTTGTAGTTTGCAAAATGAAAGAATATATGGTGTTAGAAGAGGTTTTATCTTCTGTATATTTTTTTAAAATGTAATAAATACAAAGCAAATAGCACTGGTTTATCCAAGGGAATATTGAAATCCATTAGGAATGTACTTGGAGTAATCTGATTCAACAAGTCAGTATATTTCTTTCAAAACATAATATCGGCACTACATTGTGCAAGATGAAGGTTAGATTACATTTCTTGCCAGTGCAATAATTCCCACATCATAAATTCTGATGAAATTATATCAATATATAAAGCAAATGGATGTCTGACCCAGCGTGGTTCTCTGGTTCTCAGATGTAGAAGCTGACACACAAGTAAATCCCCAGCTGCTTTGTGCAAAACCATTACAACTGTGCCATTCCTGGGAACTCTTATTAGCTGTCCTGACCAGGAGTGGCTGCTGGAGCTTGTGGTTTCTGCTCTGAATATTAAACTTTGCCTTACAAGAGTCCTCATTGTGGGGAGCACTTGGAAATGGTAATACTAAATTGCTTTATATTTGCAGGGTTTGATTGCCTCAGATGATACAGGTCTTGCTGGTGGGCCTCCCTTACTGCTTGTATTTCCAGATTATAAGTCATTCCTTTGACAGGGTATCTGCCATAACCAGTTCTCAATTTCTGTAGTATCCTGCTTTATATTACACCTGGCAACTGGTTTTCTGGGCTGTGTGCTTTTTCCATAACTTTCAAGAATAAAGGCCAAAATTAAGTTTTTTTAATATATATCCTAATTTTTGCATCAAGTGTCAGTGAGGACGTGAAACTAGAGGGTAGAGATTTGGAAAGAATGGATGCTATTTTCCCAGTAATCTTCAATTTTAATATCCATGCTATGATCAAGCTCTAGGATTAATAACTGAACTTGAGGGACCCTGTAAATGGCCAAAAATTCTTTGGTAAAACAAACCAAACAGGCTATTATGAGTGCTGCTCTTGGCATACAAAGCCTTTTAGAAGAATAAAAACTTAGAGTTGGTCTTCCAGGTCAGCTTGGGGTAAAAAGTTTGGACAGTGTTTGAAGTCTGTGACAGAAAGAGTTGAGTTCATTTAGGACAATCTATAAAAGCAGCATAACAATTTTCTCAGAAATAGGAAAATTATTAGAGTTATGCTTCTCTGATTCTTGAAGAATAGCAATCTTAAATTGGAAAAAATAGTCAAAAAAGAATTATTGTTCATGATATTGCAGTTAAAATATAGACTATAAACTATTAAATACAATTTCACAGTTTTTAATCATTGTTAGTGCAGAGTCTGGGGTGACTGCTGTCTCCTTATGCCTTTGTGAAATTAAGACCTCAATGATGTTTAACTATCATATTAAAATTCCTCAATAGGTCTTTAAGAGTATATACAAGATTTTGAAACTTCACAAGTTTGCTTTTGGGTTTGTTTTTTAAAATGTTTTTCATTAACCTGCTATTTCAGAGAATTTCAGGAAGTTCATGAATACCAGATTAGTGACTATATCAGAAATATCCTGATTTCTCTCCAAGAAGTCACAGTAGCAATGACATAATAGTTAAACAGAAAGGTATTTGGATGCACAATAATCAAATAATGTGAAACACAAAGGTTGTAATGACATTTACAAAATTATTTCTTTCTCCAAACATTTCCAGGGAAAATGGAGGGGATTTTTCAATTTAAAAAATGCTACAAAGAATATTTTTCCTTTTCAAGAAGTGTGTGTGAAATTTGGAAAGTATTTTAAAGCTCTAAACAGAACCTTTAAACAAGAAAAACTCCAGGTGTTCTTTAAAAATTAGAGCAAAATTTCCTTTAAGGAGAAAACACACTATTGTCAAAATTAAAACTTGAATAAAATAAAATATTGATTAGCCCTGCAAAATAAAGTATCAGTGTTCTCTACTTGGAAATAATAATTTACTTTCAAGGAAAAATTTAAATTTATTTGAAATACACATTGAAATGCAGACAGTTGGAATCTGACTCATCAGATATTTCCCTGTGTGCGCTGATTCTGTGATGGAAAAAGTGAAGGGAGGAGAATCATTCATCCACACACCCCATAATTCAGCACACAAACCCCAGTACACTCTTCCCAAATCTCAGCAAAGATTTAACAGTGAAATACTGCAGCAAGGTCTCATGTTACCAGGATTTATTGTTTTCCAAAATACACTGAGGAGCATTGACTAGGATGCCAAGAAATTCAATTAGAAATAAGAGAAAGAAAAGTACACCTGTTGGGTTTGAGGAAAAGCATATTTGGGGATTCAGTTGGCCTTTCAGTGTGCTTGTGTCTTGGGGAATTCTGAAATTCCTCCCTGCTCTTTAGGAGCTGATGTTGGCCCAAGACAAGCCAATGCTGCATTGATATCAGAAAGCTGAAGCTGGTGCTGACTTGGACAATGTGATAAAGGCTGGCTGAGCACATCTGGGATGTGCAGGAGGCAGCTTTCCCCTGAGCCAGGGCTGTGCTGCTGTGTGCAATATCTCAGCATGTCACCTACTTCCTTCCACACTGCACTGTGTGCAGCCTTCACTGGTTCAAATCTGCTCACAGGCACTCTGCAGGGCCAGGCCAGCAGTAAATGCTGCTGGCCTGAACCCCAGCAGTGACCAGCAAGGGCACTTGTCACCATGCTGGAGCTCATTTGTTGGGTTTTCTACACAGCTCACAGCCCTGTTGTTTCTTGTCCTTGCATCTTCAGCATTCTTGCATTTCTTCATCCTGAGATTTGCTTCCACACAGCTTTCTGAGAGTTTTATGCCTTTTGTATTTCCCACACTCATTCATTAGCCCAGGGCTAATACCAGCATCACTCTGGAGTGCCCCAGTGAGGGCAGGAGAATACTCTGTTCCTGAAGCCAGGGCACTGTCCTCATCCAAATTCCAAAACATTGCAGCCATCAGGATATTGCCTGCCTTCCTTTCAAGTGGCCAGCACAAATCTCCCTGCTGGGATGGGCACTCCAGTCAAGCCCAACTGACTGACAGAGTCAATTGATCAGCAAACTTGCATCTGGCCCTCACCTTGATTTGGGAAAAAGCTGGGATTTGCCTGTGTCATCCAGCTGAGGATTTACATGCAGCAGCATCACTAACAGCTGTAAATAGAGACACACATTTTCCTGTGGTATGAGCATCATTATGTATCATGTGAGATGTGAATGCCATGCTATATTAGACCAAGATTGCCTCGTTCATGAAAGAGGAAGGGACAGAGGCAGTGTAGAGCTGAAATTACTTGTGGCAATTTCTTATCCAAATTGAGATTTTCCCTAGACTCCATAAACCAGCTGCTTGCTTATTCCATCACTGCTGAAGATGTTAACTGCACAGCATAACAGCCTTCTATAAATGCTGCTTATTTTCCAAAAGCTGAGCACACAATGAACAATGTGCAGGGGTGGTGAGGCTGGCTTCACTACTGCAGAAAATTTGCTGAATCAATTTCTGCTGACACAGATTTATGCATATGGCTGGTATATCAATTTATTTTGGATCCTTTCTGGATTCACAGGGCAATTATAAAAGATGCAGAGAAAGAATCTAGGTTATCTCAACAGTCAGGAATAATAACACTGGATGTGATATTACAGCTAAATGTTACTGCAACAACTTCCTCTTTTTTAGCAACTGTCCCCAAAGTTTTGCATTTAAGGAGGATGTGGGCTTCAAAAGGACCAATAAACAGTATGTATAGCTCCCCTACACATTTATTTGTGACCTTTAAATCAGTCACTGGTGTGAAATCCCATTCCATTTGGCCAGTAAGCATGAGACAATGTATGGAATTATAAATTTTTTAGAAACTTGGGAAAATATAATTTATATTCTCAAGGAAAATCAAAGTAAAAATGGACAGGGACTGTGCTGCTGGAAAAAAAAATGCTTAAATCCCTTTGGAGCTGATAATCAGTTTCAAACAATTTCTTGTTACCTGTTTGTTAATCTGAAAACAGAACTAAAACTGTCTTAAAACTAGTTCAAGATTTTGCTAACTGGAGGTTTCTAACAGGACCTGATTTTCAGAGAGACAGGTGGACATTCAGCATTTTCTCTGTCTCCTCAACACTCTCAAATCACTAATCATGGAACAGAAAAAGCTGCTCATATGTTTATAGCATTTTCAGATAAAAGACTACCTATATATTGAAGGCATCTTTCTATATTGATACACATGCCAGGAAATAAAATATACCAAATAAAAATCCTCCTGCCTAGGACTCAATGGTAATTTCTGTTCATCACCTAGTTGTCACTAGGTAAGCTTGGGAAGCCTGCACTGCCTGTGACTTATTTTGTGATAGAATTTTAAAAATGCACAGGATGGTGTTTTATCAGACACCCTGGCAGTTTAGAGGAGTGGCATATTTTGTCCTTTACATCTGGGTAAGTGGAAATAAAAAATGGTGTTGGTTGACAACAAACAAAGGGCATGAAAATGTTCCTGTGACACAGGACTTGCAGCAATCTAATAATAAACCTTGTGGAAGATGTTAATATTGCAGGAATTTAATTCTGTTTATCCGGGGCAGAATACGCATTAATTGCCTATTTAATCATGTTTATAATTAAACTCGTTATAACAATGATTCACGCATCAGCTTCTCTAATTACACAGGCAGGACAGTATTAATTCCTCCTTACTGTTCTCTCATTCAGGCTGGAGATTCCTGGTGTCACCTACAGGCTGATATTTCCTATGAAGGGGTGAGTATGGACAGGGAAAGCTGTGCTCTGAGGAGGGAGGCTCTGCTGTGGCTGCTCCACTTATTTTTTAATTTAATTGGACTGTTGGCTTATTTAAAAAAAAATACTGCTCTTGTTTATTTAATTGGACTGTTGGCTTATTAAAAAAAAATCCTATTCTTGTATTTACCCTTCCTGTTCCTTTAAAGCTTTCAGCCAGGTGTCACTGAATGTGACACAGCTCCTGACATCAAACCTCATCCCCACTCTGTGTGCAGAATGGTTGCTTTGGGATTCAGGCTGTGGAAAGGGACAGGGACAGGGGCTGGGGATGTCTGAGCATTGTCAGTGACCCTGCAGAGACAAGGTGAGATTTTGGATTTTGGCACAGGGGCTCAGAATGTGTCATGTCAGTGACAGGTGCTTTTAGGCAAAGTGTCTGCAGCTGAGCACTGGGGACCCAAGAGGGTCCAGCACAATATTTTTTTTTTCTTTTTAGATAGAATTACACGATTCATATCAATAAGAGCATTTGGTCTTATTCCAGCTCCACTGTCAAGCCTTTTGCAAATGAGTTCAGCATTATTATCCCAAATTTGCAGGAGGTTGAGACCTAGTCCAGAGTCAGACAATAGGAGGGCACTGAAAGGTGATTCTCTGAGATCCACCAGGTCCTTTATTCACTGAACAGCCCACTTGAAACAAGATTATCTTCCTTATTTTTTTTTTAATTTTCATTTTTAGACAGATAAAATATTAAAGTGTACTGCAGTATAGCTCATTCTTTCACTGAGCAGAAGAGGTTCAGTTCTTGCAAGAGACAGGTTATAATATCTGGGGACATATATGCATGTGTAGGTATGGATACAGATACATAATTAGTTCCTTCTCCTCAATACTACTTGCACATCAAAGTTAAAATTCTGGAAGATAAAATAGGAAACCATATTTTCAGCAGTCTAACAGCACTGTCATAAAAATTCACAGCAGGGCTGAAAATAGCTCAGGAGCTAATTACTTTAAAACATTTTTTTTTTCTGGAAAAATCTTGTTTTCCCCTTGAGGCAGTGAGTTGGAAAGTGTTTCCTTGTTTAAGTCTCCACGCCTCCCTTCCCTCATCTGCTGTAACTGAAAAACAGCTCCGTTATTTAGTTAAAACAATTGCAGACAAATTGAATCCGTAATAAGGATCAATTACTATTGGTATCTTGGAATGTTTTTACATAATTGAGTTCTAGACTTTCCCAAGCAGGTCTGGCTGCACAGGAATTAGAGATGAGGGTTTGAGTCATCACAGGAGGATGTTGCAGTGCAAAACCTGGAGCACTGGAAAAGCTCTGGGTGATTTTTTTTATCCCTCTTACTTACAGAAGTGCTCCAGCTCTCTCCTGAAGACCTGTTTGAGAGGCTGGATGAATCCATCAGTCAATGCTCCAAAATGTTTTGATCTAGAAAAGACTTTTGTAACTTAGGTCTTGAAGGAGAGTGTTTGCACAGCTTCAAACTCAGCAAGGTCATGAATAAAACTTCCACAGCAAGACTGAGATGTCCCATGCAATGCTATTGCAGCTTTTTATTGCTGCAATAAATTATTTATTTTTATCAGAGATGCAGCTAGGGGGGAACCCACTTCAGTTCTCTGTGCCCAACTGTTTAAAGATGTTTTCTCTCTAAATCTGAATACATGACCATTTTTGTGGGCTGATTTCCAGTGAGCTGGTGCTCCCTGACCTCAGCAAATGATCAGCTCACTCATAAAGTCTTCCCTAGAACAAAAGTCAGGGCTGATTGCTTGTTCAGGAAATTAGCTCCCTTTTCAGCATGCTGGAAGAAAAGTGCTCAAAGATCAGAGAAGCAGGAAGCAGCATAATGGAATAGCATCTCAAAAATCCTTCTCTCCTGTGAAACAGTGGTACCACCTGAACAGTCACACACTCTGTTGGGACCAAGTCACTGTCTTGTATTTGGCCCAGGAAACTCTCAGAGCATCATGCCTGTTCTGCTATCTAGTGGCTATTCTTAAAAATACATCCAGTGCCACACAGTCTGAAAAAAAATTAATCCTGCTTTCCCCCTCCTCCTTTATCGTATAACTTGTTCAATTATATTGTCTTTTCTTGTCTCAATTCCTATCTACAATTATACCTCCCCAAAGCAGCTATTGTATAACCTGTGGGTCTTGGATTAAGTTCAGTAGTCTAGTTGACCCTCCTCCTGACCTTCACTTAATTAAATACAGGATTAAGCCCAAGACGTTTGCAAGTCAGATCTCAGGTTAAGGCAGGGGAGTTCAGAGCTGGCAATGAACTCTCTGATGTTCATGAATGAGCTCACCTGGCCTTGTAAAACAGCAGAAAGTGCCTGTTGCTTTTAAAGGGCAGCTGCTTTTAACTCCTTCGTGGTGAATCCCTCCCTGCCTGTGGGTGGGAGAAGGGGACAATGAGAGAGGTGCTGCTAACAGCACCGGGTTGGCAGCTGCCTTCCCCAAATCATGGTAAAAATGGGGGAGACAAAGCCTCACCACCAGTTTTGGGAGAAGTTCAATGTCAGAGAGGCTGTTAAGGGCTCTGAGTGCTACCCCAGTGACATGAGGAGGTTTTCAATAATTTTAATCAGCACATTGTTTTCCTCCTCCAGTTTTCTGCTGCCAGGGCTTGGGATCAGCCCCAGCAGATAATCAGCATTTCTTTGAAGCTCACTTGGAAGCATGGATTATCTTTTTTGCCGTCAGAAACATGGACTAGTTAAAGCTAAAATAAGTCATAAATCAGCAAAAAAAGGGCATTTATAAAAATGTGGTATATAAAAAACAATTCTCTCTTCTGTAAGCACAAGAATGAGTATTGATAAAAAAAAAAAATTAAAAATTTACGTTATTTATGTTTAACCCTTGAAAGAGAGCATTCCTGTTTAACTGAAATAAAACAGAATAACAGCCTTGGGTGTGTTGGGACTCTGCATTTTTTTCTGAAGCACACACCATCCTGTGCCATCTCTGGGGGTATTAGGATGCAAGGAGTTGCCCAGGTTAGAGCTGTGGATGCAGGGACATGTTGGTACAGCTGAGCTCTCCTGGAGCAGTTTTGTGCATATTCCTCAAAGCTTTCCTCCAGACCTGAGTTACCAGAACATGAATTAACAAAATCAGTAGCTCATCCTGTATTTGTGTATTAAAAGGCAGAGAAACAACCCCATGCTGGGCCAAATCTCCAGATAGTGCAAACCAAAGGAGAAAATGGATCAAACCTGATTTTCACTAGGTGTTCTTCTAATCTGGGGCACTTGAAAACTGCCTGTTAAATTTTACAGAGCAAATCTAAAACCTCACACTTAACAGGGATAATTTAGATGCTATATTCTGTACATTTCCCATAATGTCTGGGCATAAATGGGAATTTTGAGAAAGAACAGCAAGTTATTACTGTTAAGGGACTTTTTTGAGGGTTGACTTGATAGGATGCAGAATTTAATGGAACTTTTAAGTGCACACAGGAAATCCCACTGTGTTCCAACAGTGAGAGCATGAGGATGAAATCTGGAAGCAGTCAGGAGACAAGGTCCCAGACTGCAGAAACTTCTGTTTTAAGCAAGTGGGTAATTCTTATTGAAAACTGAATTTGTACTTAAACATTTTACACATTGAAGGATGAAACATCTCTCTCTTTTTTAGCCCAAACAGAAATAAAGGGAGAAAGACTGAAAAAAATCAGGAGTTATTGAACAGAATTGTGTTTTGTTTGCATCCTCCAATACCTGCCTGCAGACCATTTTTTTCCCAGTGTGAGACAAACACTGAGCTTGTAAATTACAAACTCCCTGAAAAAAAATCAATGTTTTTCTCTGTATCAAGCTACAATCTCTTCACCATGAACCAAGCTCAGCAGGCACAAGGCCCCAGGCATCAGCAGCACCTCTGAAGAGACTCAGTGAATGCACCAGCCAGTGAAAGAACAATTCCAAACACATTATTCAGGGTGTCTTGTATCATCTCTATAACGTATATTGACATTTTCTTGCTGCTGTCTGCTTTGCAAATGTCATGTCACACAGGATAAAATGAAGAGCAGTACCAGGAAAACCACATAATCTGACTGGGTCAGGGACTGAGCTCCTGGGAAAGCCACAGGAGAACTCTCAGCCTGAACTTTGCCAGGTAATCAGCATTCAGGTACTTCAGGCTTTCAAATCCATGGCATTAGTTGAAGAGCATTTGTCTGAGATGTCCGTCACTGGTGACAAAGAGTTTGTTTGTTTTTAAAATCTGCTTTAAATCTAATGGGCTACTGAATCTCCCCAAACTCCATTTGACAGTATTATTTTTCCAGATTAATTTTTTTTTAAGAACAAAGGAGCTTGACACCCCATACAATGCAGAATAAAAACTTTGAAAATGAATAAAAAGCAACCCCGTGACTAATACATTCACTATGTGAAGGAGCAATGGCTTAGTGGATCTCCTATTTCATAGGCAAAAATGCAGAGATTGCCTCTTTTGTCAGTTCATAGATAAAATCCTATTCTTTGTAATCCCTGAAGAAACAAATCAAATAAGCTCTGGCTGAGCTAACCATTTTCAATCCATCAAAGCAATCAAATTCTGTTTACCTGAATCAGAATGATTTCTAAAATGTTATTAAAAAGTAAAATGGAGTTTAACTATTCCAAAAAACTGAAAATGATGTGCAAACACAAAAGGGATAAGATTTCAGTAATTATGTAGACACAAAGTCGGTGCCATCATTTGTGCCACAATACAATGTAGCTATGGCATATAAAGATAAAGCTTCCTTTGTCTAACATTACTGCTGCAAGTGATGCATAAACATAATTAATGTAAGAAGTCTTCAAAGGGGCGAATATTCATTTAGTCAGTTAGTTTTATTGCTCTTTCAGGCAAACAAAAGTTTTATAATTTAATAAACCAATTAACTGATTATATATTTCACCCAAAATATTTGTATATCACACATTACTATCATTTCACCAATTGCCATGGTTTTTCACACAACAGAGCCAGCGTGTGATGCTGCAGTTAAAGCATTGCATTTAATGTTCATTTGCTTTGTCCATTATTCTGGAATGAATGCCATGAGGGGCTTCTGCCAAAACAGATTCCTTAAATTCAGGGTTCATCCAAATCCTATGTTGTAGTACCTCTGAAATAAAATCATTATGTTGGTCCTCTGTCATGATCCTTGAACTGATTTACACAAAAAAATAATTTTTTTGTTTGGCTTTTATTTCATATATACATTTAGGACCGTTCATAATTAGATTTTGCCTTCAGTCTACAATTCAAAAATAGCTCTGCTTCTTTAATTGCTGAGGTCTAATAGAGACTGTGACATCTGCCATTGTACTTCTGTGCTCTGTCAAAATACTGTCCTAAATTTGTCAAAGCTAGGACACAAAAATTATGTCATTGTTCAGTGTGGAACCAAACCTCATCTGATAGTTATTTCATTGCATAATGAGAGGCAGCATATGCCAGTGGTTAGCATGAGACTGAAAGTGGGAACTCAGCCATCTGTTTCCAGCAAAAACAGTTCCTGCGTGTTTCTGGAAAATTTTTGTCTCCCTTGTGCCTCAGTTTCTCAAGCAAAATTATGGATAAATTGTTCTGCACCTTCTTAAAACATGAGAGCCATTCCTATTCCTCTGACATGGCCAATGAGCAGCAAAAGGGGCTTGTGCACTACATCATGTTCAGCATAAAAAGCATATTCTGCCTCATGATCCAGCCCCACTCTCAGCTCCATGGAATGCTGCAGCACATGGAAAACCATCCATGGAAATTTAGAGGGCAAAATATTCAGGCAGTGGAACTGTCCTAGAGGTAACCATTTAACCCCTCTTTTGGGCTCTGAAAATCAGCAGTGAGTTTTAATTCAGAAACTTGTATTTTGTGAAGAAATACAATTCCTAGAAACTTTGGAATCTGCAGTGCCTCCCAAGGCCCTCCCTGCATGAGTCAGAGCCCATCACTGCCTCTGTTTCTTCTCAAACCTTCATTGTGTTTCAGTATGTCTGCAGGAACCAAGAGGCACTAAGTCCAGCTGCACATTTTTTTCACTCCCCTTCTCTGGGTGTGTGTTGCTGTTAAAAGAAAAAATTACTATTTCTGCAATTATTGGCAGTAAGAGCACAAAATTATTGTATCCACGAAAAAAAAAAAAAAAAGAAAAAAAATAGCAAAACCCCTACACACAACTCTTGATACTTTGTCTTTGCAACTGGTATTTTAACTTTCACATTTTGCTTTTCCATGCAGCAAGGTGCTCAGCTGCATTGATAAATTTTAAGTAATGAGGAATACACCAAAACTGCAGTGCTGTCCCTCTCATATACACATGCACAACCACACACACCCACCAAATACTCAGAACATTAAAGAAAGCTGTTAAGCTAATCTGGTGCATCTAAATGGGCAATATATATTGAATCCATGCTCCATTGATCATAATTATTGCGGTGCCCTTTATCAAGTAACCATCTTAAACCATTATTTAGAGATCATTTTGCTTTCCATTACTGTCACTATATTGCAGAATTTGCTAGGAATTGGTGGCTGTGTGATAGAGGGGTGTGCAGCTGTATTAGTCTGGAATCTGCTCCTGTTATCCAACAATGTTTCTAAAATGAGAGACTTAGTGCTGTGTTCACACAACTTTTGGGCAGCCTTTAACTTCTTTCTGGAGTGACAAGTCACTCACATAAGCTTTGTTTGCCACATAACTCCTTCCCACCTCAAATTCTTTGCATATTTCCCTTAAAATTAATTTGTCTTTTTTTTTATGAAAGTACAGCCTGTATATACTGAAAAACATTTCTTAAGATGCAACCAAGAATTACCAAAGTCTGCACTACTGCTCTGTGTGTTTGAAATGATTTATGAAAAAAAATATTATTACTCTTCAGGTTATGTGAAGGAGGGAAAAAGCAGTATTTTAGTCTCAGGTGGTCCTTTCAAACTGTGCATTACACAAACAATAACACAATTGCACAAAACTCGGTCTAGGAACATCTGAAGCTAAATTCAAAGTACAGTATTTTCACAAGTACTCAGAAAACACCTGGCTTGTTTGCCTTGTAAGAAGATTAGAGGAACACAGTGAGAAAGAGGAAAACATGGTTCTTAATGAGACCAGCATCATTTTAGACTGAATCCCAATCCCAAGCCTCTCAAAGTAATTCACCTGGCATGTGCTGCATGCTGTGATATTAATAGATGTATCAGGAACACAGGTGTTTAAGCTGATATTTGCCAGTTTAACCAGGTGGTAAGGAGATTTTAATGTCTCACAAAAGTAAGAGGATGGAAAAACAGAAGTTTCAGACGCTCATCGTCAGTGTTAGGCTATGAAATGGTACTAAACACTTTGGATAGAACTAAATCAGCATTAATCTTCTGACTTACAGCAGGGTGCACAGCATATTAAGAGATCAGTTCAACTCTTGATCAGAGTTTGTCCCAGGCCTTAAACACTAAGTGTGGGAGTCCCTATGAGCAGCCTGGATACTCAGGAGCCCTTTGATTATCACAACCCACATGACCTCTGGAAAAAATCACGTAACCTTTCAAAGCTTTTTTTCTCCTATCTGTAAAATGAAGATAATAACCCTTCCTAATCTCAGGACTTGTGAGACTTTAATTGATTATTAGCATTTGTATAATCATTTTGAGCTCCAGAGGATGCATATGCAGTGCATATGTAATGTAACAGGTAAACATCCTGCTCAGCTGTGGGGACAGTCATCAAATCTTATCTCATTGGGGCTGGAGGTCAAAGGCAGAGAGAAGGCACCTGAACCTGATAAGGGCTTAAGTGTTACAGGAGAACTACTTATGCTCTGAAGAAGTCACCTCTATCACTTTCTTCTTGCCTCTAATCTGCTCTCAGATGCTGTGTCTGCTGCTATCAGGCTGTGATCTCCCTCTTTCTCCATGCCTGAGGAAGAGCTTATTGACTAAACTGGGTAGGCAAGCCAGGGGAGAAAATGCTAGGTGTCCTCATGGAAAACAGCAGCTGAGAGTTTGCTCACTTCTTGTCTCTGTCAAATCTCTTCCAGCCTCCCCAGCCCATTAAAAGCCTTGGTGGGGGAAAGTGAAGAAATGAAATTAATTTGACCAAACTCTAACTCTCTCCTCAGAGAGAAGGTAAGCTGTTTCAGTGTTCAGACCACTCCATGTACAACCAAATTTCTGATATAATTTCAAAGCTTTGTTACTCTGCAGCCACTCTGGGTGTACATTGCATAGTACAGTAATGGCATAACTGTGAGCAGGACAAAGTACCTTCTGTTTGTGCAAGGCTCTAGCAGAGCTATTTGGGTGCTATTTGGGAGTATTTGCAGCATGTGATGCTCTACAGCTGATATCTTGAGATCTGAAATATTTTTCCAGTGTCTCTGGCTGTGGAAGTCAGTAGATCAACCACTAAGGACCTATGAAGGAAAACTGGGAGGTCTGGGATCAGGTGTGATTGGTGGCTTAAGTCAAGCAGGATGGAGTCCATTTCAATTCAGGTCTCACATACATCTGGTCACTGCTTTCTTGTACTTTGTTTATAACTCCATCTGAAACTGCAGTGTCTATGAATATTTCTCAGCTGCAGTAGGCTGGGAATTCCCACCCACTCATTGTGACTGTGCAGGAGAAAGGGAATGTGCAGCCTTCAGAATGAACTGTTACCTGTGTGAGATGTAGCAGAACAAAGTTCACTGTCCCCTGAACAAGGCTAAAGGCCAGTGTTGAGATATAGAGGAGCAGCTTTGATGGACCATGGGTCTCCTCTGTTGCACTGCCTGGTGTGCAGAGCTTTTAACAGAACTTTGCACTTGTTGTGCTCTGAGGTTCAGTGCCTTCCACAATAATTCTACATAGGGACTGTGTCTGCAGCATCTCTGTCTCTTTAGAGCAAAATGTATCTTTGCCATGCATGTTAGTAGGACTTCCCTCCTGATGGGGCATAAGTTACCATCAATAGCTTTCTCCTGAAAATTTTGCTGGCAGACTATGATTCAGACATGTTTGGCTCAAACTGTCATTTTTCTCCACCGTAATGGTGATCAGAAGTGTCAGGATGATCAGTCAGGAAACAGCATTAATTAATATAAGGACTCCTGTGAGGGAATGTGCCTCATTATGTATCACAGTGCTACATTCAACAATTTGTGCCTCCCCAGGTTAGGCTAAGCCCTGCTAATTTCCCTTTTCTTCTGGATATTACATAATGTAGTTACCAATTTTGCAGTTCAAAACCTTTCTATTTAATTTGAACTTAATTGTCTTTAACAGTGTAAAATATGTTTGCCTTTCTTCTTCCATCCTTTAGAAAGGGAGTGTCCTTGAAAATATCAAGGAATCATAAAGGCAAACCTGGCTCTGCCCTGCTGTGAACCTGTTGCTCTGCTTATTGGTTCTTTACCAATTCAAGGCATTCCAAGATACTCTGTAAACTGATTTGTGAGCAAAACTGTTCTGTCTTTGCCAGTGTTGCCTATTTTAAGCAATCTTCAGAGGTCTTACTCATGCTGACATCCAGGTACCCTGTGCCTATAGAAGCATCACACCTCTAAACAAAAAATATAAACTTGTTTGTGAACAAACAACTCAATTTCTTTACCCTGCAAAAATTAGAAAATCAGAGCATTTGTGCAATAAGGTGGAGGGAATCTGAAGAACAATCACGTTGACCTTGCAAATGTAACTCAAAAAGTATCTTGGGTGCTGAGCAGCCAACTCTGACCGTGTTTCCTTCAACTTTCTTGATGTTAACAATAAAATTCAAATCAAGTTCTTTATTCTGCCCCAAGATTGGTGTTTGCAGATTGCTGCTTATCAGGCTACATCAACTCCTGCTCTGCCACACCACGCAGCAGATTCTACAAGGTGTAGTGTTGATGGATGGGAGCAGCCCCTTGAGGCTCAGCTCATGTGAGTCATTAGAGAAAGATTTATTTCTCCTTCACTTCACAACAAAGGAGGCTTCCCACATGTGATTTTAAAAGTGTTTACATTGAATATATTGACTAAGTTTGATTAAGTAATTGAAGTTGCATAATTAATGCCATTAAGAAAGATTAATGATTTCTTGAACAGATAAAAAAAATTATGTCTTCTGAAATAAAGTTACATATGTAAATTAAAAATGAAAGAATGCAGTCAGAATCACAGGTAAAGCAAAGTAAAAAACCCAAAGTGACTGTACACTTAGGAGCAAATTCATAGCTTGTATTTTTAAATTTTTTTCCAAAGCTAAGCTGTTTCTTCTTGTTAAAGTATAAGTCAATTATACTGTAGCACAAAGAGAAATCTGCAGTATTTTTCTGTCATTGTTGGTAATTTGTCCCTTAGGGTGTTAGTATTCCTACATAATTGCATATTGTCTCTCCCTGTAACATTTTCTACTTTCTTTCTCTCTTAGAACAACATAAGAATTATTGCATCCATGGGTTTTAGCAAATTATCCAGCTAACTTGATTTACATTCTATTCACAAACAGAATTACAGAAGGGAAAAATAAATTGGCTTTGTTTTTTTTCCTTAGCTATCATTTGGCCCCAAAAGATTAGAGTTTGTTCTTTTTGTGTGTGTGTGTGTGTGAGCTTTCTTTAAAAATACAAACAATGCAACTGTCTGTAGACCATATTTTCTTTTGAAAAAGATTCACAGTGATAGCAATATGATCATTTAGGATTGTGTTCCCATATTTTTGCCTCTAAATACTGGAGATGGCAGTACCATGCAAAATTCCCATCCTCTTAAACAGGGATACCCTGGTGAATGTGCTGTCCTAAGCTTTGGCAGAGTTCTCATCTGAACAGACTTCAGGATGGATGGAGCAGTGCTGAGTGCCTGCCTTCAGGGCTGCTGGATCATAATTTGGGGGTCTGATTGGTTCCCAGAGCTTCCAGACCCTGCAGTCACCAGCCACCAATAAAGCAATTCTCTTAGTGAAATCTTCTGAGGATACTTAGATTATCCAGGATAGTAAACATGCAGTTAATTGTGAAAACCTGAAGAAGGGCCTTATCAACTCAAGAGAACTGACATTGAAATTTGATGTAGGTAAATGCATAGTGATGAACATAGAAAAGTTCTGAATTGTGCATGTACTGAAATGAAGTCCTGTTTGTCTTCAAGCATGAGGAGCAGTGGTAGGTTATAGTGAGTAGTTTTTTAGAAATATTACCTTAAAGCCAGACCTCAGCCAAAACAATTAACTGGATATGATGAGGAAAGAAATAGAGAACCACACAGGAAATACAATCATGCCCCTTTGTGGGTTCAGGATGTACACAGCAGGATGGGCAGAGCTGAGAATGGTGACACAGACACAACTTTCCAGTGATTTCCATTTGAATGGATGCTGAGCTCAGCCTGGAGGTGCTGCTCTGATGTGTGACCTCTGTGACCAGACAGTGGTGACCTTGGCAGCTCTTCTGCCTGCACTGGACCTTGGGAAGCTCAGGCAGCAGAGGTTTGTGTGTGGACACGAACTGCAGAGCAAGTGCAGACCCATTTGGCACCATTGTTGCTGCTGAACTGACAGGCAGGGAAAAGAGGAGCCTGGCTGTAATTAACAAAGCAGCTTAACTACTAATGCCTTGGTAATGTCCCTCGTATTGTAGATGAAAGGCTCAATTGGTAATTTGAAATGAGAACAAACACACTGAAAGGATGGTGGCTGTGAGAAAAAGGAGTACATGAATACAGCAATTTGTCCAAAACAGCAAGTTTTTGGATGTGCTTACGGGGTCTTCTGTGGATGCTGTAATCTGCTTTTGCAACTGCTTTTCACAGCCTAAAGCAGGTGAACTGAAGTTTCCTGCAAGTCTTGCTCAGGAGCTCCCAGAGCAGTTCAGACAGGATTTTACCTTTATGGAAGCACCACAAAAAAACACAAAACCAACCAAACAAAAACCCAAACAAAACAAAACCCAAGCAAAACCAACCAACCAAACAAAATGCTTTTTAAAGGGTTTTTAGACTATACATCTGCATTAATCAGAAAAATTAATAAGAATACAACTCTTGTCTGGCAAGCGGGGCAAAAAAAAAAAACAAACACATTTCAGCAGGTAGTTTTACTGGGGAAAAAATGCTTTTGCCAAACAGAAGCCTCACAAAACTCTAAGCAGGAAATAGGTTTTTTTAGACACAGAGGCTGTCTATACAGTCACTTTGCTCTACAGCATTGAAATAATATGGTATTGGTATTTCAGTCCCCACTGCTTCTTACTGCACCATACTGCTGGTGCTGTCATTGCAAAGTGGCAGAACAGGATGAGGAGATGAACCAAGCAGACTTAAGCACAAAAGGTGTAGGATCCCTCAGGAAGGCCCCTCATTTCCCAGTGGAGTGGATCTGACATCCCAGGAGCCCAGTCCATCCCACTGTGTGATGCCAAAGGGCCAGGCTGTGTCCTCACCCCGTTGATTTGGCTGCCTGCACTGAACCTTTTTTACAAGGGCAGTGTCAGACACTGGCAGATCCCTGGGATCTCCTGGAGTGAGGTGGAGCAAAGCTGATGACATGATAAATTTCCATTTTCTGGTTGGTTGTCATCCTTTGAACTGGGGAATTCCCTTTACGAAGAATTGCTTTATATGGAGAAAAATAAATGTTTTCATGTGTCACAGATGTAACTTTTGGGGGAAATATATCAATCTTCTAATAACTCTACAGTATAGTAAGTGTGAATCCCACCTCATGGCCAGATATATCATAGTTACCATAGGTAAATAAACCAGAGAAGTGTTTCCTGAGGTAGAAAAGCAGTGAGTCTGAATCTGGCAGGTAATTCCTTCCCAGGTATCAATCCAGAAATTATTTGTTAAAAAAAGATTTTTTTTTTTCCAATTTGAAATCCAGATGATGAATTTTCCAGCATTCCAGTTCTCCCTGCCAGAGTTCCTACTCTTGTGGCTTAGTGGCTCTTTGTATTCATTGCCCATCCAGCATGGGCTATGTTTGCTTAGCTCTCCTCCTCCTCTTCCATTTCTCATGAATTACAAAACCACAGGAATAGGCTGAATGTCTCTGGAATCATTCAGGTAGCAGATGAACTTTGAGTGTTGACTTTTTCACCCTCACAGGCACTGTCCATTTACTTTCTTCTTATATCCCTGCTCTAATTTGTACAAAGCTATTTGTGATTAGCTGGCATTTACAACCAGGTATTGATTTTTTTATTAATTTATAAACAGTTCAAACAAACAGTGGTAGTCAATTCTAGGAATAATCCCCCAGGAGGTTAGGAAAGATACAGACAAGTGCACAATCTAAAGACATTGCACAGTGCATTAATGGGGTAAGATTTCAGATGTATATGTTCACAATATCCCTTTGTCTACGTATTGGAGCTGGTAAATACAAATTTTAAGGGAATATTTTCAGCATTTAAAATTATTCCACCTTATATAAAAAGCAGCATGGCTATTCTTTAAGGATATGCTGGCAGCTGACAAGGGATTCCCTCAGAACTCAGGGATTTTTGAGGAAGGAGAGGCCTGTGTTAATGACACTGAGCACCAAATGCCAGAGGCAGAACCAGAACAGGCACTGCAGTGTCTTAGCTCAGAAGAAAGGAAGGTGCCAGCTGGGGATCCCCAAAGTGACTCAAGGCTGTTTGGGGACAGGGGGAGCACACACCAGTCCAGTGCCACAGGGATGGAGCTACTGAGCACCTTCTGTGGGATACACACACTGTGTGGCTGGGCAGGCTGCAGTAAAGAAAATATTTACATGTCCATGGATCTTTCTGTAGAAACTCAAGAGATATGAAAATATTTCCTTCTCCACATGTCAATTTTTTTTTTTTTTTAATGCATGTATTGATAAGTGTTTCTCAGAGTGTGGGTATGGTATGTCTGCTTGGACAGTTGTTTTCCAGCAGAACTAAACTTACTGAAATGGATGGTTTGATTGCATGAATGTTTCAGAGGAGAAATATTTCACTTTCCTTAACACCCACATCTATTTTTGAATAGCAGTAAGGAGTGTTTCACTGGTGTGTTAGCCTGAGTGCTCTTGGGAGGTCTTGTAGGAATATTTGACTTGAAATGAGGATCATTCCATGCCTCACTAAAAGACAGACTGCACAGGGGATCCTTCTGAATCCATAGATTCTGAATCCATAGATCACAGCTGGTTGGGAAAGGAAAGCACCTCATTGTTCATAGCCTCTGCCCATTGCCCTCTCCTGAAGGCTTGACAAATTAGGAAAATTGATAAAAAGTAGCAGTGTCTTATGCAATGAAATATCCTGTGAATATAGGAGCAGGATGCTTGCAAATGATTGTGAGAATCATCTGAATTAAATAAAACCACCATCAGATAGTCTTCAGTGACGTGTTGGGGAATGTTATTAGTCAGAGTCCAGCAGTCGTGTGGTATTTAGAATCCTCTGGCATTTCAATGACCTTTTATAAGGCAGATTGCATGGAACAATTAATTTATTTCATGACCATCCCATTGTATCCAAGATAAAAAATGTTAGTCAAAACCAGGTGTCCGGATCAGAGCCATGTATTGCATTTCAAAACCCATTGAGTGGAAGCTAATTTCAGCAATTTGCATGAGAGCCTTTTGCTATCACTTCTACCATAGTATCAGTGTCAGCTCAATTTTCAGAGCAGCTGTAGCTCAAACACTGACCTGCTGCCTATTACAGTAGTGTAATGAAGTGCAATGGACTCGTAATTATTCTACATTACTGTAGATCAAGTAACATGCAGCTTTCAGTTATCACAATGGAATCCCAGTTCTTGCTCAAAATGAGAAAACTGACCATGAAGTTGATTTAAGGGTGTCATCAAAAATTACTTTCAGAGCCTGCAAATGTACTACTTATTTCCCAGATAACATCTGACATTGCTGTGCAAATGTCCCAGAGTCACTGCATACCTGAATAAACTAGTTTCAAATAACTAAGGGAAGAGTTCTATCTGAGAGGCAGGAGTAAATTGAGATGGGATGTTCTTAAAATTTCTGGTAATGCAATTGCATTAGGCAAATGATTTCAATGTCTCCTTTCTAGCACCATCTGTGAAACAGCCAAACAACTTATTTATGAAATCATGGAGAATTTTTTTTTGATGGCTGCATGTGAAATATTGAGCATTATGAATTTGATTTAAAGTGTGGCAATCACTCACTGCCCGCCACAATCGTGACCTCAGCCTGTCCAAATCATATTTCTTTCAAAGAATGAGCCATGATTGTCATAATCTCCACATCCAGATCTATTCCTTCCCCAGACCTCTTGATGGGACCATCTCAAAACCTTCTTTTAGCCCTGTCCTTTGGAGGGTGAGAACCTTGGAGGCAACTCACAGCACAACATGGGACAAGCAGGGGGACAAGAGCTTCACAGTGATCAGGTTTTGTCAGCCAGTACTGACACATTGCCTTGGGGTGAAAGGGTGACAGAGCTCCTGATAGATAATTTGCATTTTTCTGTGTAGGCAATGGGCAGGGAGTGTTTGGAACTGGGCTATTCACTTTTTATTTTCCAATTTCTTGCTTAGTGAACTATTACCAGTAGTTGCTTAGGAAGTTGTATTGCAGGAGATAGAGGTAATTATTTTTTTTTGAGCAAATTTTTAGAAAAGTCTCCTGGCACATCACCTTCAGTATCTGGCATGAAATTTTAGCTCTTCCCTGCCAGAGGTAGCAGGATATTGAAATATATGGAACATGCAGACTGGAAAGTTTAACTGTCAAAAACAGTCCATCGTGTCAGGAGTAAAATCAAATTAAGTTATAAAAAGGTAAAACAATCCCTGCAGAGCAATTTGTTAGAATCTGGGTGGTTTGTTTGGGATTTTTTTTTCCTAGAGCGAGGAGAAAGGGAATGTGGCTTAGATTTTCACTTTCAGCCCACACAGAATTCACACACAGTAATTCAGTTCAGGTAAGATGCAGTCCTGGATGAACACACACTCCTTTCTTTGGGACAGAAGGGGGGAGTGCTGGGATGGAGGGGAACAGGGTTTAGGGGAAGGTACAACAAGGCAGAAAACCCAGCAAAAAGTAAAGATTCACAGAATGGTTTGGGTTGGAAGGTGCCTTAAGGATGGGCTACTTACAACACCCTGCCATGGGTATGTTGCTTATAAAAATCCAAATTCCATCTTCATTTAAACAAAGATATAGGTGATAGTGTATCAGAAAAATGTCTTTCTAATACAGAAAATGGAGAAAGGAGCAGTTGATCTGCAGCACATCAAATTTATGTAAGAGTTTCAGGCTGCCTACAGCTCTCACATTTCCAAAACCTGAACTCCTGGAGTTGTAACCCAGCACAATCCTTCCCTGATCTGGCTGATCCTGGTCACAGGTTGAGGGAACCATGAAGCAAAAGCAGCCATGGGCCTGAACTCAGGGTAACCATGTCTCAGGACAGTCTTTAAACATCAGTCTGTCTGTGTGTCCATCTGCCCCTGGCTCTACCCCATGGTACCAATGTGAAAGGGCAAACTGCAGCACTACTTACAAATAAAAACTGAGGGAAATATTTGGGCAATGCTAGAAAAAAAAAGAAATGTGAGATTGCAAATCCGTCTCAGACTGGAGGAGTTTTTCCTCCTTTTACATTCATCTCGTATAAATGATCACCAGCAGAATGACAAGGGTTTAGAGCAGATTTTTAAGAAAGGGTCAATTTTAGGGAGGTATATTCCTGTTTTCTTGAAATACAGGGGGGGCTTATTTCTACTGTTTTGAAACCTAAATCCTAATTCTAGTTGTGGCAATATTTCAGTCAGAGGCACATCCATATGACAAGGCTAATATGTCTAACCAGAAGAATTTACATATGGAGAATTGACTATTTTCAGTAAACAACTCATTAACGAGCCATCAAAACTTGGTTGTAGCAACTATTGCACAGCCAGTCACAGTGAAATAACAATAATCAAAAGAGAAAAGCTAATTTTGCACATTTCAGATAAAAGAAAAAAATTCATCATGTAAACTTTGTTACAAAGGCATGTTTGACACCACTTAATATGTATTATTCACTGGCACTAAATGATGATTCTAAATCAGGAGGGTAACAAGGTGTTTTCCTGCATAAGATTTAGCTAAACCTCTAGAGTTTTTAATCTGTTTTCCTAACAAAGTTTACTCAGAAACATTGGCTCTGTTCTGACTGCCTGGAGACCCCAAGTCTCCCAGTGTAAACTGAAAGAGGCTCCCCATGCTGGCTCATGCTTTTATTTTGGGAATCACACTAAATGTGATAATTTTAGAGAAGTGTGTGTTACTGTTCCATCAGCTCCTAATGGTGCTTCCCTGGCATCAGCAGAATACAAATGAAGAGCTTTGGTCCAACTTTGAGGACACTCACCACACACAGGAGTGGCCTCACTGGGCCCTCAGCAGAAAATACACCTAAAATATGCAAATTCCAATGGGTAGGTTAACCTGCCCTTTTTGAGAGAAATATCTGAAACTTCTGCCTTCATCTCCTCACAAACTATGCTCTGAATATAAAAGCTGAGGGTCCAAAGTCAAGCATCTGCCTTTATTTTCCTGGCAAAGTTTCTGTGTTTTGTTTTTTTGTTTTGTTTTGTTTTGTTTTGTTTTGCTGGGACATAAGGAATCTGTCATGGTAAATTTAGAGATCATGTCTCAGGGGGTTGTAGGTCGAGGCCAACTTCAGCAATGCATGGGAGCTCCACATCTCCTAGAGAGCATGCCTGAGGATTTTCAGGGCTTTTAGAGTTCTGTGACCTTCGAGTGCTCTGATGAAAGCCTCTTTGCAGAACAGGTAGTTTAATTCAGCATCCATCTGTATGGTACCAGGAGAGAGCATTTCAAAATGTAGAGATGCATATTCCTTTCTTTTTTTTGGTCAATCTCTCTATTTCTGTTGACTTGAATCTGCTAATTCCTATCTGCCAAAAATTTGGCTCATGAACAAGATGCATTTGAAATGTAAATCTCTGATGCAAATAACCAGAGATGATTGGGAATCTTTTATCAGGACAATAAATATTTTTTTTAAGAGCATTTTTTCTCCTCTAATAAAAATGCAGTTATTGCCAAATCACAATTTTCCATTGGGAAGTTTTTGTTTCAGTGAGTATTTGCAATTTCCACGGAAAAATGGAATTAACTGTTTCATTTGACTTGGAACATATTCTGACTCACAGATTCACAGATTGGTTGGAGTTTGAAGGAACTTTTGGAGATCATCTGGCCCAACACAGGCTCACCTACAAGAGGATGCATAGGATCATGTCCAGGATTATGTCCAGAAGGAGACTCCACAGCCTCTCTGGGCAGCTGTCCAGGGCCCAGTCCCCCTCACAGTACAGAAGCTTTTCCTCATGTTCAGAACTCTCAGTCTCAAGCTGCATCAAGGTAAAATTAGGTTGAATATTAGGAAAAAGTTTTTCATGGAAAGAGTGATGAAGTCCTGGAATGGTCTGCCCAGGGAGGTGGTGGAGTCACCATCCCTGGGTGTGTTTAAAAAAAGATTGGATGTGGCACTTGGAGCCATGGTTTAGTTGAGGTGTTAGGGCATGGGTTGGACTCAATGATCTTGAAGGTCTCTTCCAACCCAATGACTTTGTGATTCTGTGAATTCTGTGTCACAGTTTGTGCCTGTTGCCCCTCGTTCTATCCCCCTGGAGATGGTCTGGTCACCTCCCCTAAGATATTTGTGAGTACTGATGAGATCCCTGTTGTGTCCTCTCCATGCCCAACAGCCCCAGCTCCCCCAGCATGAGAGGTGCTCCAGTCCCTTCTCCATTCCTGCAGGGAGGGCAGATCCCAGTGCCTGCAAACACAGGACATTTCAGGCTCTTTTATCAGCAGCTGCAGCGACAAAAACCATCAATTTCAAAGTGCTGAAAGTTTCATTCTGTTAGAGGAACGCCCAAATGAATCTGTTTGTCATTTCTGAACTAGAATTAATGTGGAATTTCCATCCCACACACCAAAAAAAAAAAAAAAAAATCTGAATCTTACTTTTAATCCCATTTTAAATTGAGAGAAGGGCTGAAAAACCAGCACTTCTCCTGGGATAGAAATGCTGTACTTACTATACTCTGTAAACATTTTTGAATAGGACACTGTTTCAGTGGAGATCACGTTCTCAAATGCATGATTTATGGACTTATGAGGGTATTAAACATCAAATTAAGTGTCTGTAAGGATCTTTTTCTCACCTGAGGAGTCCATGACTTTAATGTAAACTAGTCTAAACTGGCAGAAGGTGAGAGAAATCAATGTGACAGAAAAGAGTAAAATAGCAAAGAACCTGATAAACGTGAAATTAGCTCCTAAAAATTGTAAAGATCCAGCATGACACTAAATGCTTTATCTGAGTGAGCAAACTGGCTGCAACTTTAATGCCATGTCACTGTCTCCTTCTCACTGCGTTGTACATTCCCCTCTAGTGGCTGGTAAAAGATTTATGTGAGGAAATTCGTCCAAGAGCTGGAACCAAATTTGCAAAGGGAAATCCAGGGGAATTAGAGATGTAAATACTTTTAACAACCTAAGCAGGGGGTTCTTACCTCGTGCAGTGACAAAACTCACCCCCCTTTTGCTGAAGGTAAGGGTCAAATTGCTCTTTTGGCCTGGGTAATGTTGATTACACCTAGAAAACAAAGGCCCTGCTCCATGTTTGGTGCAGCTTGAGGGTGAGAAACAGAATTAGAGTGAAGAAAGAGTTATAAAAATTCGGTATTGTATAAGTTTGGAAAGTGTTAACAGTGGTTTTTTGGTTTTCTGTTTGGTTGGATTGTTTTTTTTTTTTTAATAGGGTTCAGTAGCTTTGTGGTAGCTGTTGTTTGGCTTCCATGGGGATTTTGTGCATGTGCACCTTTGTTTGCTTAGGTGCTCTGGGTTTGCATTCCATCTGTGGATTTGGGGACTGGGGTCTGGAGTGTTTGTGTGTGTTTCCTGATTCTGAGTGAAATTATGGAGTGTTTTGTCTGAGCACTTCCATTCCTCCTGCTGGCTGCTGTGATGCACCTGCCCAAACCAGGGAGGGGAACATCCCAGGGGAAGTCACAACCCAACTGAGCCCCATGGCTCTCCAGCTGCTGGCTGGAGAGGGACAGTGTGCAGGACTCTGTGGAATACTTCAGGAATCAATGATCTTTCCTTTGAAAGAGCACTGGTGGTCTGGATTAAACCTGAACTTTGGGTTTGCCCTCTGAGCCTTGTGCTGGGCTGTGGGTGCAGGGAGCACCTGGGACACTCCCCCTGCTCCTCTCTCAGGTCCAGCTCCACTGCTGCTAAAACTGAAACAGGCAGCTTCCAACTGCACCATTTCCTTGGCTCCTCAGGGCTTAAATTCACCAGCTCTTGCTGAAAAAATAAATATACTTCTTTCTCAGTATGACTACAACCTGTGCTGGCACAGGACTGGTAGTGTTTTGGTGCCAGCAGGTTAAGTGGCAAAGCAGGTTTGTGTAATTCCTCTTGGAGCAAGCAGAGTGAGCCAGGCTCATCAGCAGGAGGATGTCCCTACCACCTTCCAACTGTGTTTTCAAACAACATTTGGGAGTGATTTATGCTGCGTTGTGACACTGGTACCATCTGTTCATCATCATAAGTATGAATGAAGTGATAATGAAGAAAATGTTCTAAGCAGCTAACAAGATGATTACACTTTAATAACATAATTTTGGCATAATTTGGATCTTCAGCGATCTACAAACACTTCATTTCAAAATCTAAAGGTCTGGAGCCTTTTTGCTTCTACACAGAGCTCTCCTCTGACTTTTAATATCAGGGAAAACATAAATTCAATCTGGAAATGTGTCTGAGGTCCTGCCTCACCTGTCTGCTGACTCAGACTGTCTCCTACATGGCATCTGCTGTTTGCAGACTCTTGATTCATTTTCTTGACTGCTTCACCTCTGTTTGGAGACTTCTCAGAACATACTCAATATCTTCCCAGGGCAGGAACCATCTATTCATCCTGCCAGGGATTGCCCACTGATTTACTCACTCACCCACCTCACTCACTGACTCACTGTTCTCTTACAGGAAAACAACAGGAACTGTCCATTCTAAATTTTATCAGGGCCCTGCAGTACTTTTTCAAGGAGAGTAAACTGGAAGTCCAGAGAAAACACAAAAAAGTGATGACACTGCATTTGATTTGGTGAAATTTCAGAAGAGCAAAAAAAAAAAAATTGTTTCTGTTAAAATGTTAAAAAATAATTTTAGATTTGTGTTAAAAAACTTTTTATTTCAAAATGAAAAAATAAAGCATTGTTTTAAAGCTGGGGGTTGAAATGCATACTTTTCTTTTGGGTTTAACAGAAATGTCTCAGTTCAGTGACCAAATGCAGAACTTTTATTTTTCTTCTTGGTTGCTCCAGGAGGGAATATCCTGGTCATCCACAGCAGCACTAGGTCCTGCAGCACTGAGAGGTTATTGTTAAGAGCCCTACACCTGTGAGACAAGTTTGAAGTTTCCCATAACTGTCCCCTCCTTGTGACCCTTCCATCAGACACTTCTGACAGACTCAATTCCAATGTCTCTGGGGCCATTCAGGTGCTTTCTCCAAGTCCCTCTCCCTCGTTAGAGGGATGGCCAGAGTAAAACACTGGGAAAAACATTTTGGCATGCCCAGATTTGAAGCTCGTGGACAGAACTGAGGTGACCTGTAACCAGGGCTTGGTTTTGGACAGAACTGAAGGTGACCTGTAACCAGGGCTTGGTTTTGGACAGAACTGGAGGTGACCTGTAACCAGGGCTTGGTTTTGGACAGAACTGGAGGTGAACTGTAACCAGGGCTTGGTTTTGGACAGAACTGAAGGTGACCTGTAACCAGGGCTTGGTTTTGGACAGAACTGGAGGTGAACTGTAACCAGGGCTTGGTTTTGCCTTTGTTTGCCCAGCCTGTGGCAGATGAGGGCTGCAGCCTTGCACAGGACTTCTGTCCCCAGTCAGTTTTCAGTGTCTGGGTGACTGGCCCAGTCTCTGTGATGTTTCAATTGCTCATTGCAGTGAATCCTGACTGTCCCCCAAGCCTTACGTGCCTCGACACCGTGGTGGGGCAGTGATGCAACTGTGTGAGCAAATATGCTCAACACATTTTAGGCCAAAAAAAAAAAACAAAAAAAAACCACCAAAAAAACCCAACAACATATTCCTAGGAACTCTCAGGCTGATTTCTTACACCTGCATTTCTTTGTTACTGTCTAAATATATTGCTTTTTTCTGGGATATTTTTTACCAATGGATAATCTTTTAATATCTGTATGACATCTTGTTGCCAGTCTGATACAGGACCTTTCTAGAAGGAAAAAGGCAGTTTGTTGCAGCAGAGCTGCCATCCAAGCTGATCTATTGGTCAGTTAGACTCCACTTAGCTGAGGATATGATCAGAGTGACTAACAGGAACAAGAAATAAGAAGCATAAAGCAGATTTTTATGTTGCCATTTTTCTTTCTTATATTTTCATCTTTTCAAAGTGAATATGCCTAAAAGCAGGGAAGAGCCCACACAAAAAGGGGTGGTGCTGAATGGGGCTTGTGTAACCCTCTGGCTGTAGCTGCTGAGAGGGTTTGTGCGTGTTGTACATGACTCATGGAACAGCTATTCCTGCACCAGGTGGTTCAAACTCATCAGTGAGGGGTTTACAAGAAACTCATCCTTAATCTTTCTCACCACACATGTGGATCAATGGATCTGCAAGAAGAATCATGATTCTTGTTTACATTATTTCACGGATTCTGGCACCGCTGAAAACAATTTTATCCCCTCTTTGGGCAAAAGGATTTCAGAAGACTACCAGAGTCTGCTCTCATTTATCTTCTGAGCTGGAGAGCTGCACAGAGGATGTCCCTCCAGCCCAGAGGAGTCTGAGTGCTCAATGCTCTTGGTGCCTTCTGCCTCCACCCATCTGGGGCCAGGAGAGCTGGGGAATGGCACTGAAGCTGTGCCCTACCCAGCTTGTCCTGGGAAACTCCATGCAAGGAGCCTGTGCTGTTTTCAGCTTCCTTAAGGCCACTACCACAGCCACAATGTAGAAAGAAAAATATATATATGTAGATCAAAATCTAGAAAAAAACCATAGGTGACACCTGAGGAAAGGCTGAGGTTCCTGTGTGGAGGCACAGGGTCACAGACACAATCAACTTCCCAGGAAAGGAATGGCATGAAGAGGTGTTACAAAACATTTCTCAGTAATTTAAAGAAGCAGAAAGAGAAATGGAAAAGAACCTACAACCTGAAAGAACTCTGTAAGACACAGCAAGCAAGCTTCTGTTGGTGGTGTACAAATATCTCTTCTAATTTATTTTTAATCATTAGAAGGAAAAGAGGGGGAGAACAGGAATAACAGGCTTTGCCAAGTGTTCTCATTTACCTGATTCCCAGCTGCACCTATCTCATTATCACTCTTGTGAGTATAACACTTCTCTGCAAATGCTCCAGCCACTTAGATTTTTGAAGAGGGTTTTCCAGCAAGGGTGGAATGTGATAAATGCAATTTAAACAAGCCACTTAATCAACTTCTTTATATTAGATAACAATGTAAGCAGAGTGAGTGAGTCTTCCACATGGAAGCCCTCAAGAAGTCTCAGTGGAAAAGAAAACACCACAAGATCACTCCTTTTACAGCCACCCCTTTAAATATTTCTCTTCTGGATGGTGGATCTGTGTCCTCCATGCCCTGAATGGGAGGTCAGGACATGTTGGTGGGACAGAGTTCGTGGCTGAGGAATTCACTCTTTGTGAGAATTCATCTGCTCATAGCTATTGACTGCAAATTTCTGGGAGAATGAGTAAAGGGAGTCTAGGAAAAGCAAAACAACTTTGCTTAATTTTATAAATGTTATTAAAATTTCATTAATTTCTAAAAATATTGTCTCTGGGAAAATCTGTCTTTCTACCACACTGTTAAATATGCCCTAAGAGCACAGAGAGAATATGGAACAAATCTGTGTACTCAGCTTTCCCCATCCCAGTGCCCATGGGCCTCAGGAAAAAATTCAAGAAAGAAAACTGTGGATTTTGCAGGTGGAGCTACCAAAAATGTCAGTGAAAAAAAAAAAAAAACAACCCCAAGATAGCTTTTAAAATTATATTTTCAGATCAGAAAAAGGAGATGATCCTCACATTGGGTGAGGAACAGGAAAATAGAGGCAGAATTTTTATTTTAATTATTCATCTTACTTAATCTGAGAATTTAAGTTGATCCTCATTTTACAGAAGCTTGTGGAATCCCTAATTTGAGATAAGGTCTGAGTGGGGATCAGAGACCCCAAGCAGAGACGAGGGCTGATGGAAGTTTAAGCTGACAGAAGTATAAAAAGAAACAAATGGGCTTTGCCATTCAGAGAATGTAAGCAAAGACCACAGCTCTGGAGGAAAAACAAGACAAAGTCATAGTAAAACAATTCAGAAACCACAGACTCCACTTCAGGAAATGCAGAGGCAAAGGTGAAGCTCCAAGAGGAGATGGAGTGAAACTGGTTTGTTTTCCAGAGGCATCCTGAAAGTGTGCACAGACAAGCACAAACCAGCCAGGTTCTGGATTTTTTGTCTTTTTGTCTTTTTGTCTGTGTAAGAAGCTAAATCCTGACTGCTTACATAAAATTAAAAAAAAAAAAAAAAACCCCAACAGCAAATTAAATGTATGTAATTTGCACAGATAAGAAGAATTTGTGGGAAATGTTGGAGAGAGAGCTGCATACAGTGATGGAATATTACACTGTGCCCTTTTCCTTGTGATTCCAACACTGCTGCACAAGCTCACTGCTCAGGACAACTGGAGCTGTGCTAAAAATTTTGAAGAATAAATTTAGAAATTTTGCAAAGAGGAACATAGACCTTCTTTAGGAATAGTGAGGAATTTCTGAGCTAGATATGGAGAGAAGGAGCCTTTCAGCTGCAGGGTTCTTGGAAATGTGAAATAGAGCAGGATGTGATGAGTAAAACACACAAGTTCCTTTGAAGATTTGTGGATCACTCTGAGCAGCTGCCTTGGGTTGCAACAGCAGCTCAGCTCAGACTGATCAAAATATTTTTCTATGTGTGGTTTACAGTTGTTTCTCCATAATATTTCTTTATTATGATTAAGAGTTAAAGTCAAATTAGCCTTTGATGAGATTTAGGGTGAAAAATGTCATTTCCTGTAATATTTAGCTGAAACTTGATGTTAAATTTAGCTGGTGGGCAGCCTGTGGGAAACTACAGACCAAACATTCCCTCTCCATCACAAGGACCTTGTCTCTGGAGTGACCTGCTCCTCCATCAGGAATATTTCTGTGCTGTAGCCCAGGTTTCTCCTGCATACCTGTGTGAAAGTGTGGCAACTCAACCCCCTTCCCCTGGGGACCCAGAGTGGGTCTGTCACTCTCCCTGTGAGCACACATTATCAGTGGCTTCCTCACATCCAGGAATGGGTCTAAATTCCACTTTTCTGCCCCTCTTGTCTCCCCCACACGTGGCATTTGCATTTGTGGAGCAGGAACAGCTGTCAGCCACTGATGGCCCCATCCCAAGGCTGGGCCAGTCGATGGTTTCAGAGCTCCATGCACACTTGCCATATGGACCATCCTGCACTAACGTGTCTCCTAGGCTGTCGTGGGCTGGAAATTCATATGGAAATATTTTTTGTATGTGTGTGTGTGTGTGTGTGTGCTACGGTTTTGCCAAACGTCCTGTTTTAATTATTCATCTCGCCTCATGCATAAATGAAAAGGGGAAACATCAAAAGTCGCCAAATACTCTGTGCTGGTCACAAACACCGAAGGTTTCTTTTTAATGTACAATCAGAATGTTGGATTAAGATTCACTCCTTTGATATGCAGCTGATTATATTTTTTTAATATATAAAAAAAGAGAGAAATTCCTGTTTCCTGCAATTAACTGTATTTTTTTTGAAGCGCAACAGGCATAGAGAAATCACATATCTGTGGCGACTCCTTTCAAAGAAAACAATTAGCATCCATATCAAAAAGCTAATTCAGAGAAATTAAAAGAACACATACATCAGTAAAATATAATATTTCCTCTTTAGCTCATCTCATTGTGTACAATGTGTCACTGTAAAATTGTTAGGCTTGGAGATAATGAAGAGTGACAGTTGAAGGGTTCAGGGCTTCATATAAGACTTTTGGGTATGTAAAGATTTTAATTGCACATAATTATGAATGTGCAAGTGGAACGATTTAATTTTTTAGCTTTCATGCTATTAGAAGGCTAATAGAACCAATATCAAACTGAGTTAGTTACAGCAGAATTACTAGAAGAAGCTATTTTTTTCATTCAGCAATTTAAATTCAATCAAAACAAAAAAAATCAAAATAGCTCATATGTTTCTCTCTTCTTTTACATTTATATAGTGGTTGCAAGATAAGTGGTATGTGTTATTAACAGAGAGGAAGAAAACAGTTCTTTTAGATTAGAATATCCTGGAATTATGGGGAAACAGAAGAAAAGGGGCAGCTATAAAGGGTGCAATTACAGTAATAAAGTGGTGTGTTAAGTTTGAGACTGACTGCTGTCTAAGGCAATATCCTTTCTATATTCTCTATACCCTATATCCTTGCTATAAACACATAATTATACCATCTCCCCACCTTAGACAGAAATGCTTCTGCTGATAACAATGAGCTCCTTTTTCTGGCTGGGTGAGGTTTTTTGGCTGCTGGAAACACAAAAGCAGCAGGGCAGAATGCTTCCAATAAGCCAGAAAGCTGCCTGAGCTGGGCCTTGACTCCATGAATCAATGAGAGTTTTCACCTTGGCAGTGTAAATAAGGACTATATTATATTATGGCAGTGTAAATAAGGACTATATATATATATGGCAGGGAATGTTGTCTCCCAGCATCCTGGATGACTGGGGGTGCTACCACAGCTTCCAGGAAAGCTCAGGGAGGGATGGAACAAAGCTAATCTGCAGGGCTCCCCATCCAGTATCATTCCCCAGCCTCCCCCTAGCTGAGCACCATCCCTCTGCTGTGGCTTTTCCCCTTTCTCTCCACAAAATCTCATTTTCCAGGTTCTCCCTCTGACTCTTGCAGCCACAATTCTGTGGGCATTTCCCTGAATCTGCCCCAAGTTACCTCTCAGTGGTGATGCTGAGCCCTGCTCTCCCTGCCCTGCTCTCCCCTGTGCTGCTCCTCACAGCCAGCCCAGCCAGGCCAGGAAGAGCAGCAATCACCAGACAGGAGGGAGAGGAAATAGTGCCCAGACACTCTGCATTTTCTCTGCCATAACCAGGCATTCCATTTCTCACACGGCTTTTGCATTCCCGGAATCGTCCCTTACAACAGGGCTGGAAAATTATTTTCCATCTTCCTCTAAACCCCATTTAGGTCCATCTTTCAGCAGTAATTAGAAGTCTGTTGGTGTTAGGATCTCTTTGCAGATCTTGGACCTTTTCAATTAATTTTAATCAGGTTCATTAGCACTTTTTTTTTAACGTGTAAGAAATGGGCAAATACATAACTGAAGAGCCACTTACCTTTTAATGAAGGTAACAAATATGCAATTAAAAAAGCTCTGTCTTTCAGCAACTTTGCAGTAAATTAACTTGTTTTGTCATTATTGTGCATGTAGAATGTCACTTACTCTGGAGTTTTGACATAAAATTCTTTATCACTGGCAGAATTAGTGAGTAACATTAAGAACTAGGAAATTACAATTAGTTCATGAATTAGGTGGGATATACAATGTGTTAATTATTGAGGGACCAAACTTCATGCAATTAAAATTTAAAATCAAGATAAGAATAATGCATTATTATTAGGCATCTGAGTATTTAATGAAGTTGTGAATGATTACCAAATTTTATAAATTAATTCTAAGGTTCCTTGACTATTCTTAGAAAATTTTGTGCCGTGGGACTTATAACAGGCTGCAGTTGTTTGTGAATAGAATAATAATATGAAACTCAGAAATGCTATAGGAGTCTTTGCTTTTTTCAATTCTACGTGGGTCTGTGGAGATGCTTAATAAATGTCTTACTGCTAAAAAATACTATATCAATGCTTCTTCACCAAGAGTTTCAGATATGAGTTTCACATATAACTGCTGTATCCAAACATTTATTATCTGCTCATCAGGAGATCGTTGGAAATTCACCTTTCATTGTGAGTTGTCTTAAAATCAAGGGGCTCCTTCCCAGGCAGGCCATATTCTGTCCATGCAAAGTGTAAGCACAAAGTAAATGCAAAGAGCAGCTGGCTGCCTCCTGAGAATCCCAGCAATGAATGGCACAAATCTCTGCCCCACTGCTACTGATAAACTGGGGCTGAGGAGCAAAGCACCCCAAGGAGCCAGTGCCAGCATCTCCCTGGCTTTGTGGTGTCAGAGCAAGATGGTTTCATTGCCAGAGGAGCCACAGGGTTGGGACCTGCTCTCAGAGCTCCAAAAATGACAGTAAAAAATGACCCAACACCAGTGAATTGTAGCATGGGGCAGCCCAGGACAAGAGCAGTGAGCCCAGCTGGCTCCATCCATTCCTGCCTTCCAGGGCCCCTTACCTGCCAGGCAATAACAACCACTTCATTTCAACAACTTCCACTAAAATAAATGTTCCTGTTGTAAAATCTCCTTTGTCTTTGTGAGAGCTGTGAACTTCAGAGCAGCCTTGCTGGTGAGTTCTTGACTCTGAGCCTCAAATTCTGCAATAATTTCTGCACTGCAGTGAAATGAAGCTGCTGCACCCATGGGTCAGTGCCCAGCTGATTGTACAGCCCTTCCCACGTGAGTCCAGTTCACATCAGCTGCATGATCCCACAGCAGACAAATTTGCAGTAGCAAGAAGTCCTGGGTAAAAGCTGATGTTTATCTTATTTGTTTATTATTTCTGTCATAACCAACAGCAGTGTGATGCTGCAGTGCAGCATCCCTCGGGGACCCTCAGAAGGACTCCTGGTGTATTCAGCCTATGTTGGCCAAAAAGTCCATCTGTCCCAGGACAATGTGTCTGTATAAAGAGGCCTCCAGTGTCCCTTTCATCCTGTGGATGTCACATTTCACCCCCCAGCAGTGGCCCCATCCTCATGGCTCTGCCCAGGCTCTCATTCTGGCTGTGGGTCTCACTCCTGGGCCAGGGTGGGTGCTGATTCTGCATGCAGCCCACAAAAAAGGCTCTGTGTAAACTCTCTTATTTATTTCACTGTCCTTCCCCCATTCACCAGGCAAATTATCACGTGTATTTAGTTTCAATAAGATAAAAAATTGCCTAATAAAATATTTACTCAGCCTTTGTCCCTGCAAGTGTAAACTCATGTAATTACAGAGCACTCCAGAACCTGTGGCTGTAAATCTCTAGAAATAAAATCCTCAGCACATTGACAGAATAAGGCTTCCATTTACTGTGAAAATGGGAAGCTAGTCCATGCCAAGATGCTAGATTAACTTAATGTGCTCCAATTCATGCTCCTCTCTCTTCAGTCTTCAGGGAAGGATGTTTATCTCTTCCTACTGCCTAGAGAGGGCTGTCATTACCTTTCCATCTTAGGCTGGGGAATTTATGATCCCACCTTTTCCTCTGAAATTGTCCCTTAACCCAGTATTGGTTTGTGTTGCTGGCAGTCAGTAGCACCTGGGATGTGCTGTTCAGACAGGCTGAGATGTATGAATATCCTTGGAAAATTCAAAGTATCCCAGTAAAGAGATGGCTTTATCTCAGTTATTAACAAGAAGCTGGTAGACATTAAGGTGCCCTGGCCTGATCATCCTGGCACAGGCAGTGTGCCAGCCTTCCATGGGACATGCTGCCAGCAGACATGGTGTGACCAAGCTGCTCTTTCCAGGAAAACATTCCCAAGGGAAGTGGGAACCTATGCCCAAGGAGGCTGCATGCAAAAGGCAAACACTCCACCATGATCTGTTTGTTATATGTGCAGGAGAGAAGAGGGACTATTATTCTTTATTCTCAATAGTGTTTAGGTTGTGGGGCTTTAGCTTGGAGGGATCAGAGAAGAAGGGAGCACGAGGAATATAACAACCTCTTTTGTACCTGTCACTTTAATGTATGCCTGCTCCCACTTTGGCACAGCACCAGAGCCTTTGAAACACAGGAGAGTGGTAAGGAGTATATTTTGAAGGAACTTTTAATTAACTCTTCCCTTGGGCTACTGAGCAGAAAAAGGTGGGAGTGCCTGTGGCTGTTTTTAAAGGGTTCCTGTACAAAGGCAATTTTTTTCTCAGGCTATCACAAGTCTAGGATTAGGAGGGGAAAAAAACCAAACAGGTAACTTCTCTAACTCAGCAGGTAACCTAACACACCAGTCCCTGTAAAAGCACAGCAATGCAGGCTTTTACTTCCCCACTAATTACTTGAATAAAACACTGCTTGGACTCAAACCAGGTATCAACATTGCATTCAGCATTGTCACTCCAACCACAGCAGCCAGCTAACACACAATGGGGGAAAGTAGAGAGCAAAGAAGGAAAATGTTTTTTCTTGCTGGCTCTGTAGAGCATCAGGGTGACCCTCAGAAAACCCTTCACAGAAATAAGGAAGCAACTCAGTCCTTAAGGAAGTCATGGCTGAATGTCTCCCTCTGAGAACCAGGAGAACCTTCCTGATGAAAAAAGCCTGGTTGCTTTTTATTCTTAGCTGGGCAGACCACCCCAAAATACAGGCTTTGCTTTGCTTTGCCAGTATATTTGAAAATCCCTAATGAGATCTGCTACAAGCTCCTGCAGAAGGTGACCCAAGGTAAGAATAGCTGGAAGGGGTAGGAGGGAGGAATTTCTTCAGTTAAAAACAAAAGTCAAGCACCACCCAAGCTCCATAGTCGTTGTGTTTATGAAAGGGAGGTTCCCACATCAGCCCAGGTGTTCACATGGATGTTTGTGTGAACCTCTGAGCTTCATCTCAGAAACCAGTTCACCCCAGGAGTCTGCAGTGCCAGTTTTGCAGTGGTGCATGCTGACATGAAACACATCCCACATATTCAACAGAGCCTGCCTGAAATGAGCTCAGGCTGACCTGAGCACTCACTCTGGTGATGGAACTTCTCCATTTCCAGCCCAGAAGGATGACCAGGGATGGCAGCTTGGCACTTACAGTTTGCAGCGACAGCAGACAGTGTCCTTCTGCTCCAGGACACACCTACCCAGGTAAGATGGCTCTGCTAAAATAAGTTTTTCTCCTATAACTGGTATGAGCTGGCCCAGGAAGGAGGAGGGAGCAATTTGGGGTGATGGGTGACCAGGCTGAATGCAGACCCCACACCACCCACCTCTGGGGGCCACCACAAAGCTTCACCATGAGGCTGAAAATGGGAACTGGGATTGTCATTCCCCTTTTCTAAGTCAAACATCATTTATGGAACCAGGGGTACTTCCCTCTGAATCTCCCAAATTTGTTACTCTGATTGATCACGAGATAAAAAATCTTGTGTCTCAGTCTTCATACCTCTCATCCATTTCTCCCTCACTTTCTCCCCATCTTAGTGCCACAGAAAAACTGTCTCCTTCTACCCAGCTGGCAAGGCAGAATTGCATTCAAGAAAGTTCAGCATTTAAAACCAGAACAAACCTGTTTCCTGTGGTCTGGGCCTCCTATCCCCAGAGTCTCCAGCTGCACATGATGTTTTTATTGCAACTAGTTCCTCTCCAGGTTCCAGCACCCATGAGGGGTGAGAGTCCTGCTCTGAGGGCTGCCATGCACACATGCATCCACTGCTTCAAAAAAGGATCACAGCAGCCTAAAATAAGTGACTGAAGGTCTGATTTTCTTCCTGTTTCTGCCCAATCTTAATAAAAAGCAAACATCCCCTTTGGGAAGTTATATTCACACAGCAAATTTAATTTCAAGAAAGAGCAGCTTCAGATTCACCCAGGCAGCATCAACTCACCACTAACGCTTCCATCAGATGCCACCCTGTGGCTGGAAATCTCCTTTTCCCAGCTGGTGTCCAGAGGAAGGGCTGCACTGCCCTGGAATTGTCCCATGCCAGTGCTGTGAGCAGGGCATGGCAGAGCAGGGGATGTGTGCAGGGCAGGTGTGTCCTGTTCCCCAGGACATGGCAGAGCAGGGGATGTGTGCAGGGCAGGTGTGTCCTGGCCCCAGGACATGGCAGAGCAGGGGATGTGTGCAGGGCAGGTGTGTCCTGGCCATGTGTGCAGGGCAGGTGTGTCCTCACCATGTGTGCAGGGCAGGTTCCTGTTCCTCAGGACATGGCAGAGCAGGGGATGTGTGCAGGGCAGGTGTGTCCTGGCCCCAGGACGTGCGTGCCAGGCTGTGACGCCACTGCTGTGACGTCTGGAACGTTCCTGCCTTGGGAAAACAGCGCTGGCTGCAGCCCAGGGATCTTTAACAGACACAGAGCATGGATGTGGGGATGCTTGTGTGTAATTGCACACAATGTATGGGGCCATTTGCCATATGGGAGCAGTTGGAGCCCTTTGATCCTTCTCACCCATAAAACGGGGCCGGAGGGGCCGGGCGTGGGGGAGAGGGGTCACGGAGGGGCTCGCTGCTCTTCCAGGGAAGGCCAGGGCTGGGCCTGCATTTTCTCATTTCCCATCAGTGCTCAGGAAAGGGGTTTGCCAGCACAGCTGGAGGGAAGCCGGAGAGCAGTGCTGTGTCCTCTGGAGCCCAGCTTGGAGCCCTTTGGAGGCAGAGAGAGGTGCTCTGCTGGGTTTGCAGCTCAGCTCCTCCAGGAGTGACCCCCTTCCTGCATCCCCCAGCTCTGGGGAGGGCGCCCCTCGTTCACAGCACAGCTCAGAGTGGGGAGCCCTGGCTGAGAAATGTCTGTGGTTCAGAATGGCAGTGCCTGAAACTGGGGGAAGCCCACCTGTACCCCAGACCCTCTGCCAGCCAGGATGCCAAGTGCCAGCACAGGAACCAGGGCAGCTGCACTGCCAGGCTCCAACACCTTTTTGGGAAGGTCTCAGCTTGCCCCCACACTCCTTCCTGATTGTCATCTGCTTCACCTGCACCCACGATCCTGGTGCAGGCGTTTATAGGGCAGGATTAGGAAGGAGCTGCTCACAGATTTGAATGGGGCTTTATCATAGCAATGTCTATCAATTTGTTCTTTTCAGAGTTCTCTGACTGGATGATGCCAAAATTATTCCATGAAAAGGAATTACATACCACAAATGCTACCCAGACTCAATTATTTCTTGTCTTTTTTAATTCTGAAAAAATTCCCCAATACCTCACTTTGCAAAGACAGCTGAGAGATTAGTTGTATTTTCCAACTGGAAAATGTCTGGAGGGCATCAGGCTGTGATTCTCCAGCCTGAGTTTATTTCTGACTCTGCCACTGAGGTGTGAGTAACCCTGACCAGACCACTTGGCCCCTCTGACTCAGTTTCTTCTTTTCTCTTTTATTTTCCTGCAGTATAAAGTAATTGATAGAAGAACTGGTTGTTAGTTTACATTTGTGGGGTGTGTCATGCAATGGGGGAGAGCACAGGACCAAACCAAAAACACTGCCCACAGTGTGATAAAAACAATCAACTGGATATGTTGCTGAAGACATGAGGTTTTAATTGCATGACTTCTCTGTCTCCCTTGCTCACCAGCTAAACCTGAACCTGAGCCTCTGGGTAGTCCAAATCTCGCCTTGCCCCAAAAACTGCTCCAGACCTCATGGCAGCCCTGCCATGCCCCTGCCATGCCCCTGCCATCCCTGCAGCTGGACCCTGGGGACCTGCAGGGACAGCACAGCATCACAAATCCAAGTGCTCAGAGGTTTCCCTCCATCTTGCAGGCTGCTGACAAGCATTTGCTTGCAGAGGAAAGTCCAGCTAAGGAATGCTGGTGAAAGGTGAGGGTGTCTTTGTGTGATTTTCTCACCCACACTCACCTGTGCAGTCCTGCTGAAGCTGAGGCAGATGCCTGGCTCCAGAACCACTGGCCTTGGCACCCAAATGGTTCAAGCAATTCTGCACACATGGGTCCTTGCTGGTGGATCTCCCTGGAGCCTTTTTTTTCTGCTCTCTTTATTGCTAAAACATGAGAGAAGACAGCACCTCTGCCTGCATGCAGGAGTGTCAACCCAACCACCCCTCAGTAAATCCTCACCCCCCAACAGATACTTTTAAACTCCTTCCATCCATCCTACACGAGCAGTGCTGCTTGATTTAAACTTCACTAATTTCTCAATCTTTTTTTTTTTTTTTCTTTCTTTCTCAGGCTATTTGAGCCACAAAACTGGCCAACAGACACAGCTGGGAAACAAACTGCAGCACAAAGGAAAAATAATAAAGGCTGGGAGAAGTTCTTTTCCCCTCTACAGAACTGTAATTGGGTCTTCTCTTTTTATATATTTTTTTTAAGCTCAGTTGGGGTATGAGCTCCTTAATCTTAGTTTGACTTATGGGAAGAAGAGAGCATTAGCATATTTATAAAAATTTACCTTGTTCTGAAACTGTAGACATGCTTCACCTTATAATTTCATGATTAGTGTCATTTCATCATGGGGGAAAAGCCACTTTTTCTATCCAGCGGCACAAAACGAATACAAATCAAACACATGCTTTCTGGAATTATTCACACAATGTTTTCAAAAATCGACATAGTTCAATAGTTGAGCAATAAATTTTCTTACTAATGAGACACTAAAAAATGTTTTTGATGTTACGCCCAGGGAGAACTAGTTATTGCAGATTTATAGGCAATCTGTGCAAAGACTGTCCTTTGCTTCCAATGAGTTTCTAATTTTGATTTGATGATATCCAGCTGCGGAGATTTGGCCATGATATTATATAACTTGTGATATCACATCTCTACAGTATTTTCTTCCCCCTCAATGGCTGGGCTTTTCATACACAACCTGGACTGCAGCATCCCACAGTTTCCTTGTGCAGACAGCCACAGCATGTGGTGTTTATGGATCCCTTTAAGGACTGTGTGCAGTTACAGTATGTGCATCTCGTAACTCTCTGAAATACAGGAGACAAATTTAAATTTTGCTGGAAATGGAGATTTTCCTTTCAGCTCCTCCGTGGCTGGGAGCTCAGAGCAGGTCAGAGTGTGGGCAGTCATGCTCTGGAAGGCCTTGCAGACAGTGTTTGGTGGTTCCTTTTGTTCCAGGAATTTCTTCCAGCATTTAGCTGGAGCCAAGCCAGTCAGGCTTGTCCAACCCCAAGGACTGAAGTCACCACACACAGGATGGTTGGGAACAGTCAGTGAAGGGCAGTCAGTGACCTCTTGTAACACCATTTTATCAACAAGAAGCCTGAGAGGGAGGGTGTCCCAATCCAGACCCAGAATATTTTCAGAGAGAAGACAACCACCTCTTCATTTCCTGGAAGTAACCAACAGCAGGGGTTTATTCCCCAGACCCTGCTGAAGATGAACTCAGACCTTCCCTGGGGACATTTTTAATCCGAAACAAACCAAGCTTGTGCCTGTATTGACACTGCTGGCAGGCCCCTTCCCTAGGAAATGGGGGAATGTGGTATCTCTCCAGGGGCAATAACAAGGCTCCTTGCCTGGATACAAGAACGATGAGTGCTTCAGAAGTGCTGATGATTAAGGCCCTTGGAAAAAGAGGTCATGGAAGTGGAGACGAAGCAGCCACAAGCCAGTTCGCTCCGCCACTCGCCCACCTTCCACCCACATGGCTGCCATGTGGGGAGGCCACTGGGCCAGCATTCCTGGCAGGAGGGCCAGCATTTCTGGCAGGAGGGCCAGCATTCCTGGCTGGAGGATCCTGCTCCAACTCTGTCCAAGCACACAGAGGCTGCCCCTGTGTGACCCGCGGGGCGCCTGACACCGCGGCTGCTGCCGCGCCAGGACAACCCACGGGTAGCCCAGCACATCAGCAACACTGTTATGGGGTTTTTCTAAACTATTATGGGGTTTTCCTGTTGGGAAGGATGAATCAGAAAAACCTTACAAATATGAATGCTTAGCAAAAGATTCTGAGAATATAGAAACTATAAGCGAGATTGAAGTGAAAGCCATCTTTGAGATAAATATCTAGAAGACGATAGGATGGCCCACTGAAAATAATCTCCTCTTGATAGAACAATGTCTTCTGTTGGAGAGCAGGTCCAAAGGTCAGAGAAGACCCTGCTAGGGGGTCCAAAGTGTAGTTTTTAGGGTTTAAAGTATAACACATTATGGTAATGCAATGATTCTCATAGGCTGTATGTAAATGCTATAGGATTTGTATCTTGTGTTAGATTGGTTAGTGGAAATTAGAATATTCAACATAGAAGAAGATTTATTGTATTGTAAATGGGAAAATCGCTCTCTCTTATTTCTCTCTCCCATTCCTCTCTTACTTCTTTCTCATACCCCTCACTCTTTTTCTGTCCTGCTCTGAGTTGTGGCTGGCAGCTCTCAGCAGGGCCCTTTACAATAAACTGCAACTTCAAGACCAGCTTATAGAGAGCGCCTGAGTTTGTCCCTGACAACCATCCACCCCAACTAAGACTACCACAGATTGGCGCCCATGGGGTTTTTCTAAACTATTATGGGGTTTTCCATTCTTTTTTAGGAAGTCTGCAACTCCAGCACACTGCCAGTAACTCACAGTTGCTGAGAGTTACAGAGTCTTCTGCTCGGCTCCCAGCGGAAGACAATAAGACAGTGGTGGGTTAAGAGGAATGGCTGCAAACACAAAGGCTATTTTTTGCCTAAACAAACTTTTCCAGCTTAAAAAGTGTGATGAGGAGACTGTGGCCACCCTAAATAGTATAAAATTAACTGATAACTCACAAACACTTCAGTCAGTTGTTCTTCTGGAGGGCTGCAGGAAGCCCACCTATGGCAGAGACAGAAAACGCCTTCAGCAGACGCTGCCCTGGGAATCAGGCAGAGCCATCCCCTCGCTCCTCACATGCCATGCATACACATAATTCCACATAAATCATGGGTCTGAGCAACATAGAAGCACTAAACAAAGTTAAAAGGTCACAGAAACACATTCAGAATGACATCTTATTCCCAGCTTTCAGTAAGTGCGTTACACATTGAAGAGCTGCCATTCTTTTTTTTCTTCATAGACCCAGGGTATTGGTCCCCTCCTCCTCCCATGCACCTTCTCGTCACATTTCTATCTCCAAATTCACTTCTGCTGCAAATGATTTCAATGGCACTTCAGAAACATAGGCAGAAAATGCAGCCAGATGTCTTCCTTGGATATCAGGAAGGCAGAGAAGTGTCAGAATTAAATCTGGATGGCTATGATGCTGCCAAAAATAGTTTCTGCACTCACCCTGTTTCTGTGAAGATGGATCCCAAGGCCAAACACAGAAATTAGCTTCCATATCAACATTTTACTGTCACTTTCATCGCCACGCCAATAGATTAGTTAAAATAACATCGTTTACTGGCATGGAGTGTTATTGCAAACAGATGTCATCATTAGGATAAAGACTAGTTCTACTATTTCATCCAGGAATTTATTCATGGAAATTTTGATTTTTCTCATTGAAATAAGAAACAGTTTTCAGTCCTTGAATCTTTCATCCCTGAAAATCACTTTAGGATGGGTGGTTGGGGGTTTTGTGTTGTTTCCCTCTCCCATAAAGAACAAATCAGCATTTGGCTTGACATGGCATAACTCTGGTTGTTATTTTCAGTTAAAAGTTTTCCTCCAGTAAAAGGCAAACATTAGTTGGAAAAATACCTATGATCAGCTGTAATTTCCTATATATCTTTCATAATTGTATCTAATTGCATTCTGCTTCCTTCAACTCTTCATATGGAGTTGAATAATTCTAGTATCAAATATATTTGTTTTTCCATAGTCATTTAGTCACCTTCTCTATGTTACTCAGATAAAGCTGGACATTTATTTGTAACATTTAGATTTTGTTGCCCTCCTTTTTTTATGAAGGGAGTCTGCAGGGATAATGGATACACAATTGCCTTCTTTCATTAGAAAGGAGCATGAAATAGTGCAATGTAATGAGATCAGCCATCAGAACACAGCAGCTCGGGAGGGGTAAAACAAGACTGGACCAGGCAGAAATCTGAAATCTCAGTCCTGCTGGAATGAGAGGCAGTGCTCTGGTTGACTTCAGCAAGGATTCTAGGATTTCATACTGAGAATTTAATAGCACTGCAGTTCTAAGTAAGTTCAAGCTCAAATGCATGCTCACTGGTGTAGAATAAAGTTTCAGTACTACACAAACAAAACCTGTGCATTTAAGCAAAAGAATTTTGAGCCTCTGCACTTTTATTTAATATGCTTATAACATATTAAATACTAAAAACTACATTGTAATAGACTATATGTACCTCTGAGAAATAACCACAAAAATCACCCAGCACACAAAAAAAATGCAATAGCAGCCAATCTGTATTCTTACTTAACCTGCTCCAGAGGGGAGAGCAACAAAACAGGTCAGGTTTGGCACCTAGTTTTGTGTAATATGTTGATTCATAATTGCTCTCTGGATCTGTGTATTCCTTACACCATGACTAACAGGTTGTCCATAACTTCTGTATGAAACTTGCAGTGTCCCCATTGCATGAGCCTTGGTGCCAAGATGGAAATTCCCAACACTCCAACACAGCCCTGTCCTCTCTGCTCCTGCTCACATCAGTGGGAAAGATCCTCAGTAATGGAGGGTCAGCCACTAAAATCAAAATCTTTTGGAGAAAAAAAATGACTATAATCTATTTTTAAAGGCCAAAATCTTCTTGAGTTCTCTTATAGTATTGAGAATGGGCACTGGTGAGAAAAGACACCTTTGTAATGTAAGATAGATGTTTAACTTGGGAAAAAATGGGAAGAGCTTATATTAACAACCCTAGAGTGTCCACAAAGTTAGCTTGACTCCTGGAAGATCCAAGTGGATCTCTGGGCACTCACAAAGAGCCTGGAGCAGGTGCAGGTGGTGCAGGACCAGCTAGGCAGCAAGGAGGAAATGTATACAAACCACCACAGAGGTACAAATCCCCACCCCACTGAGCTGACAGGCACCCAGGTGCCCTGGGAAACACTGAACTAAATCAGCCTGAACTAAATCATGCAGAAGTGCATAAAGAAGGGTAGAATGGTTGGGGTTTGAAGTGACCTCTGGAAATCACCTGGTCCAGCCCCCCTGCTAAAGCAGGTTCAGCTAGAGCAGGTGACACAGGATTGCCTCCAGCTGGTTTGTGAATATCTGCAGGGAAGGAGACCTCACAGCCTCTCTGGGCAGACTGCTCTAGTGCTCAATCACCCTCACCCTTTGGAGAAAAAAACATATTATCATCTATTTATAACAGCCAAAATCTTCTTGAGTTCTCTTATAGTATGTGAGAGTGGACACTGAGAAGAAAAAGTACCTTTGTAATGCAAGATAGATGTTTAACTTGGGAAAAAATTGGGAAGATCTTATATTAACAGCCCTGAAGTGCACTCAAAGGCAGCTCTACTCCTGGAAAATCAGGTGCCACAGGATTGCCTCCAGCTGGTTTATGAATATCTGCAGGGAAAGACCCCACAGCCTCTCTGGGCAGACTGCTCTAGTGATCAACCACCCTCACAGTAAAGAAGTTTTCCCCCATATTCAGATGAAACTTTCAGTTTGTGCCCACGTGGCTGTGTCTTTTCCAGGATAAACAGCTTCAGCTCCCTCAGCTTTCCCGTGTAAGAGATGCTCCAGTCCCACATCCTCCTCTGGACTCTGCTCAGTAGTTCTTTGTCTGCTCACTGCCACCAGCCCTCTCCTTTTCCCAGAACAGGGTGTCTCAGCACTGCAGCTTTCTGGGATAGCCAGAACAGGCTGTAGAGCAGCATTTGCTTTCTATCCTAACTCACAGCCCTGTGCTGAGTTGCTTAAAAGCGTAAAAATCTTGATCCTGCATCTCCTGTGAGTGCCTACAGGGACCACCGCTGTGTCTCATTAGGCTGAGCTGGGAAAAGAGCAGGAGTTAGTTACCAGCAGCAGGCCAGCCCCCAGAAACTCTAGCTGGAATTTCTATCTTCTTCTGCATTTGCCTTTACTGTAATTATGTTTCAGTATAATTTCTATGTCAATCTCCCACTTCCAAATATAAATGTCACTTCTCTTGCCCGGATTCAAAACAAACTGTCAGTGTGAAATAGCTTCTAACACGTTAATAATGAAATACTGTTTTACCCCCACTGAGAATAAAATGCTAGGACTAATCATACCATTCTAAAGGGCTTATAAATCAATAAACCAAGAGGCAGTGAATGAACAAAATGCTGATTGAAATCATAAGCACATCAAGTATCTGCAGATAATCAGTGTCACATGGTTAAAAAAAAATTAAAAAAAAAAAAAAAAAAAAAGAAATAGCTTTCCCTAAACATGGGGATATACAGAGTGCATTGCTAGATTTTATTCTCACAGCGTGGTTTGATTACCTCACCAAGGTAGATGAAAGCACAACTGGCTGCTAGAAAACAAGGGCAGCAGATCACTTTGTGATGTGACATTCACAACCCGAGTGCTACAACCTCATAATAAACTGTTCCAGTAGCTGGGACTTTTCCTGTGTCCCTTTCCCCCCTTTGGCTGGGATGCCAGCTGGCAGCCCTGAGCTGGGAGCAGTTCTGGTGCAGTTTCCCAGGTCAGGGCTGTCAGGGGGCCATCATCACAGCTAGCAGCTGTGCCTGTCACAGGGTGGGAACTGCTGGAATCCTGTCCCACCTCAGACCCTGCTGCCCTCCAACCCAGCCCCCACTGCAGCCTGGGCAGCTCAGGGCTCTCTACTCTCCCTCCCACCTGCAAAGTGTCAAGCTTCAGCTTCTAAGGATTCCCCAAATGTTGGCACTCTGAAAATCCTCCCTGGGCGAGTCACACTCTTTCCCATCCCACTGAAGATTTGTAAGTTTGGTGGTGGGGAAAGCTTTTCTCAAACTCATGGTGTTCTCCTTAGAGATTCACATGACTGCAGTTGAAGAATTCCTTCTCCATTTAGGGGTGTCTGTGAAGCTCTGATATAAAAAATGTTTTCAAGCTTCAGTTTCTAAGTATTCCCTTGTGGAATTGGATTCCCAAAATGCTGGCACCATGGAGGTGTTCAAGCACCTTAGTTTGGGCCCAGGAGATCTGGCAACACAACCCAGTGTTTGCAGGTGTAGCAGCTCCTGTAAAAGACCCTCCTGAAGAAGGGAGCAGCCCTTTGTCGACTGCCACTTGATCACCAAACCCACAGCTGCTCTCCCTGCATTTGCCACCCAAACCCCATCCCTTTTGTTCTTGGAAAGGAGCCTGTGAGAAATCTCAGGTGCTTTAGAAGTGGCACATTGCCATTTTTAGCAAACAAACCTTGTTTCAAAAGTAAAGGCTGGCACTGGTTGTGCAGAGAAATGTTAGATGCAAAACACCAACAGAGCAGCTCCTCGATTTTATGGAAACTGGTGACAGCAATTTCCTCTGTGAGAGTAAGAATGGTTCTTATTTACAGTCAACTCCAAATTGCTTCCTCATATACTTTATTGAATCTTTCTTAAAGATAGATTCTGTAACCCTCATTGAATCTATTTAAAGCAAAAAAAATTACATAATGCATCAAGAATCATCTATAAATTCTTCCTCTGAATTCTGATGCAACTTACAGAATAAAATCCAACAGAAATGAAGATGCTGGGAATTCATGACAAAATTTTAAATTATAAATCTTAGAGTAAATGAGCATGAGATTCTCTTGCTAAAGAATTGTAAATTAAGTTAATGGATATTGAGATTAAGTCTTTTTTATTTATTTATTTTTCAATACTGGATGTTAATAGAAATTTACATTGTGCATTAGTCCAAGTGTCTTTAAAGACTTTTAGAGTCATTATTCAATGATGGATGCATGTTTTAAAAAATTTGCATTTCTGAATAGGTGAATGGATTAATTTAGAGAGGATCATGAAAAGCTTTGCAAATGTGTGTTGATGAACCTGTTAATAAAACATCACACAAAAGGTTCTATTCACACAAGGCTCACCCCTTGTTAATATTCAGCAAAGTTAAATATTCCTGTGAAACAGCATTGAGGCCCCATGATCTTCAAGTGATATGGGGTAGGAACTTCTTTTAACTAAACCTTCTGGGGAAACACACCACATCAGTGTTTAAAGTGTTTATCTTATGTCACACATTTATTTGAATTGTGTCACTGAAATGCTGCTGCCATTTGAAACATTTCTCCCCAAGTGAGAGGAGCTCTTCATAAGTGAGGTTTAAAAACACAGTGGAAGATTCTCAGCATGGAGCTCTTTTCATCCTTTGCAAGATGACTGATATTTCTTCATCTCTTACTTCCTCTGACATTTAATGAATCTATTTTTTCCACAGGGGTGATGAACCTACAATTCTCAGTCACTGTCTTGTAGCAAAGTGCACTTGTTGGATCCAGTGAGCAGGGTAGCTGGGCTGTGTTGCACTGAATACATCCTGCAGCATTATGGAATCCAGGCACCAATCTTCCAAAAAGTATTGAGAAGCTCAGCCCCTGCTGGAATTCAGTGCCTAGGAGGTGGATATTTCAGTAAAACCATGAAGCTGAACCATAGATTTTTAGATGTGTTGCCTCCAGCTATACCAAAGCTCTTGTACCCCAGCTCTGCACCATTCTACAGCTCAGCACTGTAGATCTGTCATTATCCATCACCATTGCTTTCTGTCACTGCAGGCCCTAATTCTTTTGGGATCTCAACTGGAAACTTTGTGTGGCTGTTTGTAAGAACAGAGGCAACTGAGGGCTCAGAGAATATCACAGGGCACCAAGCTGTATGTAACTCATTTACAACAGAGCACTAAGATGAAAATATTTTTATACCCTAGGAAATAGAAAAAAGTTGCCATCACCTTGCATACAACCTTGCAAAGTTTCTCCTACGTGCCCTTCTTCACAGTCCACCCAAGTTGTCACATTCCTGTCTCAAGAGCCTGGGGACTGCCAGCAAAATCCCTACTGGAAGATACTCTGCAGGGCCATCAGCCACATCTAAAACACTCAAATGTTGGGAAATGTCAGGATTTAAGCTGCTGAGAGAACCTTATCTCTGCCCTTTGTGTGTTTGTGCTGTAGAGGGTAAAGCACTACTCCAGTGAGTAAAGCCAGAGATCCTTAACTCCCTGTAGCAATATGAGTGAATTGGGTCACTAATTCAAATGTTTCAAACATATCTACTGTCCCTTCAATAAATATTTAACACCTGCTTAATCACTGGCCCCATTCTGAAGTCACTTTGCAAATTTTTGAGCTATACTTAAAAGAAGGAAAAAAAAAAAGTATTAAATAACCTGGTTGTCAATAACATATTTTCATAGAATGGAGCATTCCCTCTGTCCCCTGGCCACGGAGCATCTTGTAAGGATGAAAGGTAAATACAGCCTGGCTTTGCTGTAGTTTCTCCATTCTGTAGCTTCCACTGACACCTGCTGGAGGCAGGCTATCATTTTGAATTCTGTCCCCAGACTGTGAGAGGGCTGAGCCCTGCTGTGTCCAGCTCTGGGCACCACGCACAAGGGGGACACTGGGGTGAGTCCAGAGGTGACAAAGATGTTCAGAGGCTGCAGCACCTCTGCTGTGGGGACAGCCTGGGAGAGCTGGGGATGTTCAGCCTGGAGAACACTCCAGGGTGACCTGAGAGCCCCTTCCAGTGCCTGAACAGGTAGAGAGATGGAGAGAGACTTTGTACAAGGGCCTGGAGTGATGGGAGAATGGGGAGTAGCTTCTCACTGACAGAGAGTGGGTTTAGATTAGACATTAGTAAGAATTTCTTCCCTGAGAGGGTGATGAGGGTGGTGTTCCCTGGCACAGGTTGCCCAGGAAATTGTGGATGCCCCATCCCTGGAAATGTTCAAGGCCAGGCTGGACAGGGTTTGGAGCAGGCTGGGATAGTGGAAGGTGTCCCTGCCCATGGCAGAGGGTTGGAATGATGACCTTTAAGGTCCCTCCTAACTCTTTTCATGTTAGAAATTTCAGCAGGCTTCTGATTAAAATCTGAAGCAATATATGGAATTACAGTTTTCAAAAGTCAAACAAAACCAAACAAAAAAAAAAAAAAAAAAAAGAAAAAAAAAAAAAACACTAAAATGCAGGCACAGTCCTAGAACTTTGGAAACTAGAAAATGTATGACAATTTTTACAGTAAGTTGTTCATGTTTCTGTGAAGTGTTCTTTCCCTGCCCAGCCAGACAACAGAGCCAGTCTGATAGACCTGAACCTTTCCTTCACTTTTAAATTAACATCCCAGTTTGTGATTTTGTAAACACTAGGAGCTATGTAAAACTGGAAATGTCTTTCCAGGGTTATTTCACAGCATCTAGCTCATAGCAGTAGATTTCCACTGAAGTATCAAACTAGTGAAAAAGTTAGAAATCTATACAAAAAAATTATTCCATTTAGAGTGCTGACCAACAAGGGCCATCTCAGGTGGGATTTTTTTTTTTTTTTTCCCTGGTAGGAATGGAAGAACAGTCGAATTTTTGTCTTAGCATCTTTCCAAGTTCGTGTAAAGCTTTTACCTCGTGGCCCTGGTCGCATCCAGGAGGTGGCAGTGCAGGAGCATCCATCGCTCCCAAACACGGGCTCAGGCTTGGGGCAGCTCCGCGGATGTTTGGATTTATTTGCCAGGTCCTGAGTGATGGAACAAACCTGGATTGTCCCCAGAGCCGGGCTCAGGGCAAAAGCAGGACCAGAGAGAGAAATGAAACCCAGCGGTTCTGATCTGTTCCCTACTGAGTGTGTTTTGTTTCCTGCTGAAGACAGCAGGATGAGGTTGATGTCTTTTCACTAAAAGAAACTCTTATGTCATGTGTTCGAGACATATTTGGGTTTGCTTTAATTTTCTATACAGCAGTGTTCAAATAAAAGTTTCTTTCTACAAGATCCCTTTAAAAGGAAGGATAAGACATGGAATTGTTGTGAAAATCTTACAGAACCCTTGGTTCAATTTAGCTTTTTAAAGTAAATGTGGAAAAGAAGGAAAGTGGGTAAGTGATTAGTATGAAGCAGGGCAGAACTCTTGGTTAGACTCCAGTTCTATTTTTGAGCAGCACAGGGACACTGACACTTTCTCAGCACATCACAATTAAAAAACAAGTGCTGGAGAAGATTTTGAAATATGAGGAAAAGTCATAAGTTCTTCAATTTAAAAGCAGAGAATTTGCCTACAGAATGCAGTGACTAAAGAGGCTTCTGTCACAAGTATCAAAAACAGCAGGAGCAAGCAGAGTCAAAATTTTAAAAAGTGAAGGGGCAGAAAAGGATTTTACAAGTCATATCAGGAGTAGCAAGAAACAATTCTCAGTATACATTGAGAAACAAAGAGAAAGAGACCACCCAGGTTATTGGTAAATCAATAAATTTAGAGGAGGGGTCATCAGCAAATAAAAAAAGCCAGGAAGGCCAAAGTTCTCTGTGTCTTTTTTTGTGTTTCTAAAGGGAAGGATCAAGTGCAAAGGCTTCAAGCAGCAGCAGCAGAGCAGGAGGAAATCCACATGGAAATGCACAGGGAGGCAACAGCACACTCAGGGAACTGGAAAGTTTCACACTGCCTGAGCCTGATGCATTTTATCCCAAAATACTGCAGAAGAATGAGATAGAATTAGTGTCAAAATCACTTGGGGTTATCTTAGGAAAGTCATGGGGTGTAAATAAGCATCAGAAAACTGGAGAGCAGCAAATATATTCAGTTTCTAAGAATGGAAGGAAAAGATTAAACAGGGATTTGTCTATCAGTCAGCTTACCTTCAACTGCCAGAAAAATCTTGGAAAGCACAAAATCTTTGTGAGCATTGCAAGAGAACAAGGCAATGAGGACAGTCAAAATGGATTTTTCAGCTGCAAATCCTCTCTCAGCAAACTCATCTCTTTTCATGAATGGGCCCAGGCTTGGATGGAGAGGAAACAATAAACACCATCTAAAGTCACAGAATGAGCTTTGATACCTTCTCATTCAAAAGGGAGAAAAGTGGATTTTACATCAGACTCTGACATGGCACAGGCCTGAAATGCTGAATAAACATGCTGGACTAATGAAAATGAAGCAATTTTCCTGCAATCCAGGATACTCTTTTCTGTACAAAAGCCATGATGTGCTTGCAATGGAGTGACATTCATTCAGCACATCACTCAAACACACCTTTGAGCCAGAGCATGATGATCCATTTCCTAATGCCCTGCCCCATCTCAGAGCAATTAAAGGAAATGTTCTGTGAGAGCCAGCCCTGCTGGAAGGGACAGTGATAAAGGGAGGACCTGCCTCCATTAATGGCAGAAATCACCAAGTGACCATCAGTAATTAAGGGGCCTGACACATTCTAAAATTCCTTTTCCTATAACTGGCTGGTATTGAACCTTCCCTCTGAGCTGCACATGAAGCCAGTGCAACATTCATTCAGCACCTTCACAAACCTTTCAGCACAGGCACAAAAATCCCTGAACTTTCTGCCATAGCTTGTGAGAGGCAGCCCTCACTAGCTAACATTGCTGAATTTTGTCATCATTTGCTCTTATCTAGTTACACAGGAAGACAGGCTTAGGAAAAATATCAACCATCACAAACAATGGGACCTGTTATTTACTACAGAAATAGTTAATAAATGCTAGGACCCAAATCACAGCCTATGTTAATGCAATTCCTGTCTGTGCTGGCAGACCAGGGTTACATTTCTGAAAATATACTAGAAATAAATCACCAAAAAAATCCAAATGAAGTGTAGTAAATATGAATCCATCAAGTGTGAAGGGACAACAGACTGCCCTGTGTCCTGCTTATGAAAAGCAATGAATTGGTAGAGTTACCTTCTTCCTCCTTTTCTGTAAATATTACTTTAGTTGGTTTTGCTTGGAGATGTCCAAGGGAATTTGCAGTAAAAGCAGATGAAAAGAGTCAGGAGAAAAACAGCTTTGGAGAGCAGTGGGCAGACTGGAAGTGCTGCTGGAAAGCACCAGAAAATCAGAATCAGTGTGGTGCTCCTGTTCTCCCCATGGTGAGGCTTGTTGGGATGGAGCAGGCTGCATCCTAAAGCCCTGCACAAACACAAAACACATCACAAAATACAGAAATCCTGTTTTGTTCATGGATGGAGGCCATTGGTAGTGGGAGTTTTGAATGGGTTTTTGTTGTTATTTTAATGTTCCTTCAGTTTGGGGGCTTTCACATTGTCTTCCTGGTAGGGTAAATATGTAGGGTAAAAGTGAGTTTTATGTGTTTGTGCTGATTTTCACAGCTCTATTTTGTGTCTGTTCTAGCAGTCAGGGCTCTGCTGGATGAGCACAGGTCTCCTTGGGGAGGAGTGCTCCTAGGTGTGCAGGAAAAAAATATAAAAACTTAAAATCTCTTAGAAATGGTTTAAAGCAATAGCAGTAAAATATCTGAGTGCTGGCAGGGATTTGCACGGTGTGTGCAATGGGTTCCTCCAAGATGTGTGATTGCATCCAAAGGGTGAGGCAGCCTTCAGAGAATTGCAACAAGGCTGGGAAGTCACAAAACAGCAGCAAGGTTCACATTCTCTGTGCCAGGCTTTCCAGGGCCAGCAGTGCCTGGGTTTTTCTTAACATAAATCCTGTAGGATTTTACTTTTAGCTGTCCTTTTGACAGTAATGGACCATTAACCAACTGGAGATAAAACTGAAAGTGTAAATCCCTCTCCTTTAGGGAATTAGAAAGCAGGTTTAGTATGCAGGGCATGAAAGGCAGGAGTTCACTGTAATGTCAGGCAGGACCTGATTAACTGTCCCTGCCAGGCATCCCCACCTGGGCCAGGTGAGGAACAAGAGAGCAGAACTTGAGGTTTGTGCTGCAGAACTGGTTGCATCTGCCAAAGGAAAATCTTTAGTCCTGATGTTTGAGCTTGTGTGCAGGGTGTTCACTGTAAGACAGTGAGAGTGCTGAGGAGTTATCTCCAGACTGATGCTGATTGGGAGGTGGGTGTTTTTATCTTTTTTGAGACAGGGTAAGATGAGATGAGATGAGCCAGAGCTTTGCTCATGTCAGAGGTGAGGGAGGAAAAGCCCAAGGTGTCTCTGCCCCAGGGGACAGCCAAGCAGTGGGATGAGGAGGTGAGGCAGGGCAGCTCTGCAGCTTGGTGTGCACCAAGTCCAGCTCCCAGTCCCCTCCCTGGGGTCTCCAGTAATGTGGAAGGGCTCTGCTGTTGTCTGTGGGAGTGAGTTTGCTGATGACTCCTTCCCTAGACCTTGAGGTCAGAGCCTACTGATTAAAAAAGTTAATTACCTTCCTCTTGCAGGAATGACTCTATTTTCAAGGTCTCCCAGGCCATTAATCAAGTATCTTCTTTTGAAAGCAGTTTTAATTAAAAGTAAGTCATCATTAGAGCCAGGGTGGCCAAGTCAGAGGGGGATATCTTCAGAGCCCTCACTGGGTCTGCTGTGGTGAATGGAGTGGTTCATGTTTATGCAGCCCCCCCCAGCCTTCCCCCAGCTCCTGGTGGGATGTGAATATTCCTTTTTCAGTGTCAAGCTGAATATTTTAAACACTGTTTAAAATCTATAATTCATAGGCAAATCTTCAGAAGAGTTCAGTCATCTCTTGGTGCTGAGGGTGTCTCTGTCTGCAGCAGCCCCCACTGCTGTGCTCAAAGGGTCGAGTGAAAAACTCAAAATGTCAAACTTCGTGGTCAAAGTTACATATCCTGTCTTTGCTTTAGTGTCTTTTCAACTCAGTTTAATGCTTTTATTACCAGGTCTCTCAAGTCCCCCTGGCCGTGCCCAGGAGGTGGCAGTGGAAGAGCATCCATCACTGCAGGAACACAGGGGGCTCACCCATCACCACGGGCAGGATCAGGGGCTGCTGGACATCCCAGCACAGCAAACAGCTGCAGCTCAGGGTGCTCTGAGAGGTACCTCCTGTCTGTGATGCCCCAAGTGCCAGAATCTGTGGCTCCATGTTTAATAACCTGGAAATGTGTAAGGAAACTTGCTCACTTGAAAGCCAGGGGGAGAAAAGCTCTTCTGAGTGTGTAATTGCAAAGAATTGGATTTCAAGACAGTTTTAATCATTTTAATTACTCAAATGAGTAAAACATCTGCATATCAAATCCACTGCAATTGACTAAAAAACATGCAGGATTCTCAGAGTGAAGCAAACTAAGCAGAATAGTGCCAACATCGTGTTTTAAATTCATATTTGTTAATATCAATTGCCTGTAGCCCCTTTTTTAAGTGCCCTCATGCTGCAATAACTTCTTCCATGAAAATACACAAGGAGGTATTAAAGAACTGGAAAGTTTCACACTGCCTGATCCTGATGCATTTCATCCCAAAATACTGCAGAAGAATATGACAGAATTAATATCAGAACTACTTGGGGTTATCTTAGGGAAGTCATGGGGTGTAAATAAGCATCAGAAAACTGGAGAGGAGCAAATATATTCAGTTTCTAAGAATGGAAGGAAAAGACTAATTAGTTTACCTTCAACTGTCAGAAAAATCTTGGAAAGCACAAAAATCTTTGTGAGCAATGAAAGAAAACGGGGCAATGAGGAAGAGTCAAATGGATTTTTCAACTGCAAATGCTCTCAGAGCAAACTCAATTCTCTTTACAAATGGGCCTGGACAGAGAGGAAGCAATAAACACCATCTAAGTCACAGAATAGGCTTTGATACCTTCTCATTCAGAAGGGAGAAAGGTAATTAGTGTAGATTTGTCTCCTTGCTCAGGCAGGTTTGCAAGCAGAGGACACATGGTCTGACATGGTCTGAAGCTTATGTGGTCCTTACAAGGCTGTTTTAGATGGCCAGGGCAAGAGGAAATAGATGAGGCAGTATCAGTTAGAGCAAGAGACCCACTTGGAACAAAAGAGGAGATAATAAATCCATGGGAATGAAATCTGAAACCTTGTTAGAAAGAATATAACAAACTGTGGACAGTGTTTTAGGACTCTGAGAGAAATGGGAAGTCTATATTAACCAGAATTCCAGAGTCTTCATGCACCCACAAGTATTTTTTATCAATTTTCATTAATTCTTTACTGTATTTTTTTTAACCAAGAAATTAGGAAAGACTTTTTTACTCAGTTTAATAGGCTGCTTTATTAGTATCAGACACTTGCTTTAATCACTGCCTTGCATACATGGGCTCTACCTGGCTTTGTGTAATTGCATCTCCTGATGACACAACCTTGGAAAACTTGTTGTTTAATAAGCTGTACCCTCTCTAAAACACTCCCATCCACCCAGCCTGCAGCAACACTGCCAGTATTTGACAGGGGGGTCCTGTGTGTGTTTAAAGGCTCTGCCTGCTGGGCTGGGGCAAAACTGATGGTGGTGGAAAGGCACCATGGACATCAGAGGGTGAGTTCTGTTGGGAAATGTAATGTAAGGGTTGCTGGAGGTAGGGAAAACAGGTTTTGTTTCTCTAATGAAGAAAGAATTAGTGAGAAAACAGCTGACTAGCAGGTTTCAGGGAAATAAGGAATAATTTACAAGAATACTTTGATGAATAAGGACCCAGCCACTTTATCAAATGTGATAATGCTGAATGCTGAAGGAAAACTGGTATTAATTTCTTGTGAAGAGATAGTGCTTGATAAACCTACTAGCTCCAATTCAGAGTTTAGTTCTAGCTCTGTATTAGATTGATAATTACATTTATTGATGCTCTGCCTCATGGTTTGTGCCACATGGACTCCAATCTCCCAGAGCTGTTTGGAGGAGATATCTCAGGTCTTGGATTCTTCCTCTTACTAGAAAGTGTACAAAATGTGTGGAGCAAGGAGCTGCTGCATCCTGAGGGCTTCTGATCTAGAGGGTAAACAAAACAAAACAAAACAAAACAAAAATTTTCTAATTCCCATAAGGGAACTTGGGAATATTGTATAACAGGAAACAGGTTGAAACTTCCCTTGTATTCTATTTTCCCTCTGCTAATGCAGTTTACAGTAATCTATAGGACTTGCCATTTTTGTAGCTATTTTTGAATAGGTGAGTTGTGAAATTCAGTGTAGCTCCACATTGCCTTTTATCCACCTCATTTAGCCTCAATATTTGAACATTAATACCTTCAGATTTAGAAAGCTGTACTGACAATCTTCATTTAGTTTTCATTCATATCTGTTAAAAATTTTAAAACCGTTCTTGTGTCAATCCAGCCTTCTCCAAACCCACCTTCCACCCCTGTGAGAGCTGGAAGAGAAAGTGCTTGCCTAATTATCTCTATTTTCAACACTGTAAATTAAGCTGTTTGTTGAACACCATGTTGCAGATTCAGCTTGTCCAGCTAAATCATATTAGCACTAAAAATCCTGTGCATTCTCTTCTTGCCCTCAAATCTTTTGTGCTTTTCTGTTTATTCAGCAAACCCATAATAGTTTAGAAAGCTACCAAATATTCCACTTGGACATAGTTTCTTCAATGTTGAACAAACATTAGAACATCTTCTCTTAAAAGTGACCAAATCCCCAGGAAATCAAGGCATTTTAAGAACTATGTAATTTTTATGTGGATCTATTATTCCTTTATGGATGGAGTGGGTTGGAGGTTTGGGGTTTTTTGCTAGATAATAAATTTTGCATGTATGGCTAAGATATTTAGCCTGCCTGGCTGCTGTACCACGTCTGGAAAGCAGATCTGAACTAAACTCACAAATCAGGTTTAAACTTTGTAAGAGTGGGTGAATACAGAGGAGCTTAGACAGCATCCCAAGGCACTTGTTGGTGCAATGCTCTAGGGGAGGTTTCACCCAAAATGTTGAATGCAGATGTGCAGAATAAGCTCCTGCCTGGCCTGAACTAACTCACAGCCTCTGCTGAGTGTGCAAAGGGAAGATGTGACTTCAAATCCTGCATCTCTGAGTTCAGGTGCCTCATACTGAGCTGAAGGGAGATGTCCTTGCATGAGAAATAATAGCCTGAAAGTCAAGAGTCTTTCCTTAAAATATATGGGGAGAGGGAGGAGATTATTCTTCTCAGACATTAGTTGAAACATAACTTTTCAGTGTTCTGATGCCTTTATTGATGATTAATTATTAATGATTTCAGGATCTGGGCAGTTTGGCATTTAATCTCCACTTCTTTTATGTCCTCCTCCCAACCCTAAATTTTTGGGTATTGCAGACATTTAGGCATCATTTACAGGTGGGTAATGCCATTCCAAACTAATTCATGGGAATAGTTTCTTCATTTAGCAATGAACAAAGCATGTTAAGAACTATGAAATAATGCAAATCTTGTCAGACACTGTTACAAGGTTTTTGGGGGTCAGAACTCTTTGGAACAGTGCTTTCCACAATGCCTTAAAAGCAAAGAAACCCTTATTTTTGTCACTACAGCAAAGCACAGCTCTTCCTGTACTTTGTCTGTGATACTGTCAGCACTTTGACAGGTGATGATTTGCATTTCCTCTGTCCTCAGTCTGTGACAATTTTCCAAGAGGAGATGGTATCAAAGCAATCTAGAATTAGCTGTGACAAGTGACAATTGCACTTAGCTCTGACAAGTGACAAAAACAAAAAGCTTTTACAAATAGACATTATTTTATACAACAGACATTAAAACATGTTTTAATGAAGAAGTGACTCACAATGATAATATTATTGATTTGTTAAGATTAAACAGGTTTGCCATATGCTGTCAAGTGCTTCAGATGGTTTCAAATTTATTTTATTTTTTTAAATCTATGCATATTAACAACAGATGTTGAATTTTAAAGTGATTCAGTAATCGAGGGGAAATCATTCCAAAGCTGAGTAATCATTTTGTCATGTTAATGATTTGAAATACTTTGTATGCATTATATATTGGTTATTTAGCTCCTAACTAGATCTTGCACATGATATTTTAATTTTTGTCATCTTACTTCCTCCAGAGTTTCCTCCAGTTGCTGAAGGGTGAGTAGATTCAACACTTGCCTTGGAACTCCATTCCTAACCTTTAAATTATATTTATTAACAAAACCCTTTCACAAGAACATCTGCCCTCAACTCTGCCTCTGGACTGTACAGAAATGGGATGTGGACCTCACTCTAATGTTCCTGCTTTTCCCTGGCTTGCCCCTGTTGCACTGAGGGATTGGGGGGAGGGAAGAGAGATACACAAAGCAAATTCACCAAACTGACACGCCAAAAGTGAGGGACCACGTCCTCAAGAAGGCTTGAGTGGCTCCTACATTCCTACAGGAATAGCCTCTGGGAGATTTTAGATTTACCCTTTGGCTGTTTTTTGTTAGCTTGAAGTTCAGAAATATTGTTTTTTCTTCCTTTCTTGCTCTGCCTCCACGAGCCCAAGATGGGGTTGGTTCCCAGCACAGTCTCCTTCCCACTCCCAGACACTGCAGGTCACAAACTCGAGCTGTGGGTGTCGCTGGATACTGCTGGGAACCAGGGAAAAGCAGCCTTGAAGCCTTGGGTTTCTCAGTTTGCTCAAGGCCAAGAAATTTTAACAATGATTAAACACCTGCTAGAAACATGTTTTGCAAAAAGCAGGTTTTCAAAGAACTGTTGCCTTCTTAGATGGATAAGCCTTTTAATTCTGTTTTGCACGAACTACCCTATATAACTGTAGTGCTTTTTAAAATAAAACTCTCTTTTTGCTTCTCCATTACACAAAGAACTTTGTTGCATTATCCTTTCCGCCGCTCCTATAGCCAAAATACAACATGTGGGTGGTGGCATCCTGGGACAGTGCACCGTGTCATTTGGTCTCACATTTTCACCTGTCTTGTGGGTGTGATGGAGAGAACAAACACATCTCCCTGTGGCTGGGAATCTCTAGAAAGAGAGACAGCACCTTGAGATGATCAAGCTCCCCAGAGCACAGCTGCCTCTGGCTGAGCCCGTCACCTCTTGGGGAGAACCTGAGCTGCACTGAGTGATCCTCAGCCCCACCCAGCACCAGCTGTTCACAAACCACAGCACTAAAACCACTCCTGCTGCTGTGAGCCACAAGCTGCCTTTCCAGAAGGTTATCTGGAAACCCAGAGCTGTGCTCAGCAGGAGAGGCAGATCCCATCTCCACGCTGGAAAGCCACAAGGTCTCTTTGCAGTCCTCTTGCTGCTGCTTGTCTCCAGTGCCTCATGGACATGTAGAAATTGTAGGAAATCTAAGTGTAGAGATTTTTGCCATCATCTCCTTCTGTATGTTCCCTGCAGAAATTAAAAAAAAAAAAAAAAAAAAAAAAAAAAAAACCAAAAAACCACAGGGAAATTACAATGTGATAATTAACATAAACAAGATGCAAAGGATGGAGAGCCCAGTCAGCTACAAATAGATAGCAGTGATCCCAAATTGATTTCCAATGGGCTGAAGGCATGAATCAGGGAGCTCTTGAGTGTGTGCTTTATTATTTATATAGATTACTAGCTTCATTAATTTAATTTGGCAAAGCAAGCTGTAGAAAGGGAAAGTCAGACCCATCTGCTTCTTGATGAAGAGGATAAATTTATAGATCCCAAAGGGACATAACTCTCAATAGCCTATGTTTGAGTTTCATGCCCTTAACTTCTCACATTTTGCCCTCTAGGGAGGCAGCCTGACTATCAAGCAATATCATTTAGGTTGGAAAACACCTCTAGGATCATCAAGTCCAACTTGGTCCAGCACTGCCAAGCTCACCTCTAAATCATCTCCCAAGGGGCTACATCTACACATCTTTTAAATTCCTCCAAGGATGGTGAGTCCACCACTGCCCTGGGCAGCCTGACCCACACTTTGGTGAAGAAATTTTTCCTAATATCCAATCCCTGTGTAATCCTGTGTGGGTTCCTAAAAGAGAGAGCACTTCTAATAACACTGCTATTCCCCAAACATGATACAAATGTAACTCTGAGTTTTCTTCAGCCAAGAACAAGGAAAATTTATTTAAAACAATGCCTTGCACAGACGAATTAGTCTTTGGTGACTGTTCTGAGTAGTTATCCCTGAGGTGAGGGAAACACAACCCTACCTGACCCTAACTGAGGTTTTATTGTTTTCCTTTGGCTGCCTGGTTTCAACTTCAGTGAGCTTTGTTCACTTTTTAATCTAGTTCCTGATCAAACACTGGCCTGCTTCTCTATGTGTTTCATGAGTACATTGCCTTTTAATGCCAGCCCCACTCTTGACCTCAGGGAGTACTTTATGCTTGATCAAGCACTAGTGTGGTTTATCAAGTTTTGAACTGATCCACTCTATAATAAATAAAAGCATGCCATGATTTCTTGAACTACAATTTAAAAATATAGCACCAAAGAAGCCTCAGTGATGAGCCCTGCTCCTTCCAAGAACTGCAGCAGTTCCCTGCAGAGAGTTGGAGGTTACAAAACACGTTTCACATGACAGTTTCCAATATATTTATTTGCATAACTGGATTATAGAAATGCGTCAATGTGCCTCTAAACCTTATTATTGTTTATTACTCTGGATATCAGACAAAATAATAATTAAATTGGGCAGAGATTCTTGGGGCTCACTTAACAGAATTGAGGCTCAGTGAATGTGGCTGTGCTTTGTTCTCTGCCCTATGGAACCTCCAGACCTCAAGCTTGGGACTGGACCTCCTTTGTGCAAGGAAAGCCTGGAAAAATGGCATTACAGGACCACTGAGGTGGACCAAAGGGGCTGTGGAGGAGAGAGAAGGAGCTTCAGGAACCCACATCTGGACAATACAGATCATTTCAGGGTGCATCTGAAAACCTGCTTTTAAGGAGGGCCTGAAACAAGGGCAGGCTCTGAGCTTTCTGCTGCAAATTCACATCCTGACAGAATCAAGGCATGTACAGATTAAACCAGCACTTAGATGAGGATGCCAGCTGTGCTGGGCATCTCCAGGAGCTGCCAGACTTTGGCACTGCTCTAACAGCAGCTCCAGAGGCAGCTGGAAGTGAGATATTCCCAATGCATCTGTCACTGTGGGAACAATCTTGGCACTGAATAGCCTTCATTACTGTCTCAAGGAAAACCAAATAGAGAGAAAAATCCTTGTTTGCTTCATGCAGCTCTCTGCAGTCACCATTTCCAGTCATTATCATTCAAGAGAACATGAATGGCAAATGGAAAAAATATGATGTGTACAGAGGAAAAGATCCCAGGACTGCTGTGGGTAAGAAAGTCTGGGAAGACTCCACTGGGCTGTGGATCCCTCTGGGTGACCATGCTGTCTATATTTAGTGCAGGAGGCTGGAGACATTCTGAGCTACCTCAACGTTAATTAACCATTACACACTGAAAAATTAGCAGTTTGAATTGACTTAATTCCACAGAAGAAAAATCTCTAAAAATCAACGGGTTTTTGTTGTTTGAAGCTGTTTTTGGCATTGTGATTTCAGTGTTCTCTTGGTGTCCTGCTCTCTGTGCTCTTTAAAAGAGTCCTGAAAATAAGTTTGAAAAGCTTTTAAACTTGTTGGCTTGTTTGGAAGTGCGCTTTTTGTCTTTTCAAAGTGACCAGTTATTCCAATATTGAGCTATATTGAGCTTCAAGGAAAAGTCGTTTCCTGAAGTTCAGCAAAAGGAAAACATTCTTTAGTAAGGTCACTCAAATCTTTAAACTGAGGTAAGCAAGGCAGACACACATAATCACAGAGTGAATGCAAGTAATGCCCAATTTAAACAGTGCCTCTGTAATCCTTTTTATGTCTTTGTTACCAGCAGTGGAACAACTTGAAATTGTAGTAAGTTCATGAAATGGGATTTCAAATGTTTTCCCAACGCTTTTCTCAGGATGTGCATATGGATCTGGGGGATTTTTTGTCAGATTAAACACGATGAGCAAAATTATTTTCACAGATTCACAGTAGGATTACATTTACAAACTAAAGCAACCAAATCTCTTCCCCCTCCCCTCATGTCCATTTGCATTGCCCCCAGCAGAGACCTGTCTAGTCTTGTGCTGGTATGGTCAGAGAGATGCCCTTGCTCATCATGGCCAAAACTGTCCCTGGATTGTGCTGTTTTTTTGGCTGATGCCAGTTCAATACCAGGAAGTTCCTTCCCAAAAGACTCCTCCAAAGGAGGGTGCCTGCCTCTCCTCTGTTTGGCAGCTCTTTTTTCGACTGGCCCTGCAATGCTCTTGCTTGGCTCAATATCCATGACCCTTCAGCCTTCTGTCTCTTAGGGCACCTCCAGAAGGGCAGTGCCAAAGCCTCTGGCTCTCTCTGGAGATCAAAGCTGATGGCAGCATTGCCACATGTCAAAACCAGTTCCTCAAGGAATGAATGGAATTCATCTTGGCACTGACAGGCTGTGAGGACAAACAGCTGACCTACAGTAGGGTCAGCGAATTGGGGCTGCATGAGACAATGGCCCTAACCTAAAAAGGACCACAGGAATGTTCTGAGTCCTCTACCATAGAGCCTGTGCTGAGGAATGGACTCTGGATATACACAGAGATTTAATTTTTACCCAATCCACAAAACTCCCTCTCTGAGATATTTAGGTTTCATATTCACCCTTTCTTCTCTTTGTCCCCAAAACCCACCTCTGCACTGACAGTGATACCCAAAACATATAGGAAGAATTTCTGTGTCTTATTGTGCTCACATGTCCTTGGCTTCTAACTTCAATCAAAGAAATAAAGATATTTTTGAGGCATGACATCTGCCTGTCATTCTCCATTAGAAGTGGAGGTGCTGGGGAAGATGCACATGGGACTTGTGTTGTTATAATTGAGCCCTAAGGGCAAATGTCAGGAATGAGGACTAATTAAAAGTGGAAAAGACTTACAATGCTAATGTACAAAGGAGGTGCACTCCCACCAGCTCTCATTTACAGCACCACACTGGCCATAATGCAGTTTGTAGCAGGTCCAATTTTCTTCTTCCTCCAGGCAAACATCTTTTTCAGCTCTCCCCTGAAGCTGTCATGGAGCCAGGCATAGAGGAAGGCGTTGGTACAAGCAGACATCATTGCAAACCAGTGGCACAGCAGCTGGATGAAGTTGAAGTACTGCTTGTCAATCAAGCTGATGTCAATGTCCTTTATCATGTTGAAGATGTGCAGGGGCAGCCAACAGACTCCAAAGGCTGCCACCACTAAGACCAGCAAGCGAAAAGTCTTTCTTCTCCTGGCACGGTCCCACTCGGCTTGGCCCTGGGTGACATTGCCTGGGACTACACGGTTCTTCAGCTTGACTGAGATCCTCAGGTAGGACAGGGAGATGACAGCCAAAGGCAATACGTAGGTGATGATGAGGGTGCTGTAGGCATAAGCCAAGCGATCTCTTTTCATGTGGAACCAAAACTCCTCACAGATGGAGAAGTCCAGCTCTGGGAACTCGGCGTGGTAGGTGTGGACCAAGGCTGGGGCAGCCAAAGTGCAGCTCAGCAGCCAAATAGCAGCCAGGATGTAAGCACAGATCGGGATGGTGAGCCTCCTGCGGAACGGGTACACCGTGGCACAGTACCTGTCCACAGCTATGACAGTCAGGGTGAAGACAGACACAAACACGGTGACAGGTTGCATCAGGAAAACAAAGTAGCACATGAAGCGCCCGTAAACCCATCCCCGGGGCTCAAAGGCATAGGCCAGGGTCAGGGGCACACAGGTGGCACACATGAGCATGTCTGAGAAAGCAAGATTGCCTACCAGAAAGTTGGTGACATTGTGCATTTTTTTCGTCTTGCAGATGACATAGATGAGAAGGTAATTCCCAATGACACCAATAAAAACCACCAGCGAGTAGCAGGGGATGATGAGCGGCTTGAAGGACTGAACAAACTGGAGCCCTGAGAATAAATTGCTGGTGTTGCTGTGAATCGCAGAGAGGAAGCTTTGGGAGGTTAAATTGTCCGAATTCATCATTTTCCTCCTTCTGTTGTCTGCCGTCAGCTGAGTGAAGTAGTTAGCACTGCGCTGCTCCCGCACTCAATCAGTGGGATAATGAATGGATTACTGCCTGTCCAGAGGCTACCACATGGATAGTAAACAAGCAGCCGTAAATGCAAAAGGTGAACTTGTAATTCTTGAGAGGCAGCTTTCAGCAATTCCTAAGAAAAATCAAACACAACCAATTTCCATTCAAGTCCTCCTGTATTTACTATTAAATCTAGCTTTTGACAGCATGCCACTTAATAAATATTTAATGCAGTGAGTACTTACTGCTGGGGGGTTTTAATCCCATATGATTTTCCTGTGGATGCCAAGAAGTGCCCTAGATGTCTGTCTTCTGTAGATGTCTGTCTTCTGCAAATCCAGGAGCGTGTATGTGTGTGTGTATCAGAGAGAGAGAGAGAGAGAGAGAGAGAGAGAGAGAGAAAATATATGAGTGAGAAAGAGGGCGATGCGCATTTACAAGCTAAGTGGAGATCACTGTTTTTAAACAGTCTTCACTATTAGGTCATGATAGATTTGTGTGTAAGCTTTTATCCCCATTGGCTGCTCTGGGTATTACGTTGCTCTTTGTGTGTTTTTTACTGATAGTAATTAGTTCTAGAATATCCTTTCAAAAATTTCCCTCTCCTTCCAGTACATCTGTAATTGCCCCTCACTGCTAAAAATCAATTTACTTTCATTAACATGAGCCTGCACAGTATCTAATCCCAAATTCGCTTTGCCAGAGCCCCCAGAGTGTCCAAAAATACTACCTGTAATTTTGTTGCTATAATGTAACTGTAAAATAGAATTTTAATCACATGCTGAAGGCAAATAAATGTTTATGCCACTAGAGGGTCTCAGCTATGTACCTGTGAATGAAGTTAGGATTAGAAATGTGCATTTAGCTTGTAGCACAAAGGATCTTATTCTACTTAAATTTATTTTCCACTGGTGCTACAATGTTTGCTCATCCACTATGACTATTTCCAGTAGGATTTACATCTTTAAAAGTAAACAAACACATGTGAGCATCTCAAAGGAAATATTAGCATCTAAATAGGTTAAATGTAAGGGTTTACCTGCAGTGAGCTACAGCAAACTGCTAATATTGTGACTACCCAAAAATATTTGGGTACATATCTGCATTAAATTTGTTAACCTTTTCTATACCAGACAACAAGTGCTAGCCAGTCTGTAAAACAATCTATAGTTGTTTTGCCTGGTTCAGGCATTAGAAAGCAAAAAAAAAACCAGGATAAGTGCTTACAGAATATTTAATTAGACATCTCCATCCAGTTCTTGTCGATTGTTCTAATTCTCCCTTAACTCTTCTTCATTTCAATCCAGGACCTCATCTGGTGAAAAACAGTGAAAATCCACTGCATCCATTTGTACCAGCTAGAGAAACTAAAAAATCCATGGAGCAGCCTAACTTCTGAATGCTTCAGAGCAGAGAATATTGTTAGGTTCTGCAAGGCACTCAGGGGATTTAGAGACAATTTTAAATGACAGTTTATGTCCTAGTCAGTTAGACTAAGGAAATATTAACCCATTATTTTCTGGGAGACTATGGCCGGAACCATATCCTTTTGATTTGATGTCATTTGACATAAATCAGAAGTTTAAATAGATTTAATTTTTGTCCTATTCCTTTCCCTAATCCTGAAACAGAAGCCAATCTCGTATTGCCCTGGTTCTGATCAGAGACATTCTGCTTGTGAAGGATGGGAAATTCAAATATGGCAAGTGCTGGCTCTGTGCTGCTGCATGCAGGGTTAGATTATGCCATGGACTGGAATAGGGCTGTGATTCCAGCCTGAGGAGAGAACAAGCACATAGCCCCATTGCTCAGGAGTGTCATCCTTCACTTCATGGCTATAGTCACCTAACCATGACCCAGACTAAAAATGGGATGTTATAGCCCTCTTCAGCATCCAATCTCTCTCTTTGAGTATGGGACCCAGGGGAATACAGTACCTGTTTATCTCTACATACCCAAATCCAGAATAGGAGAGGGACCTGAAGGCAGAGGTTGCAAAGAGGCAAGGAAATAGGAAATTCCTTCTGCTGTCACCACCCAGTGCAACCACACTGCTTGGTGATAAGCAGCATGCTGCAGAGTTTCTAAAACCCATAAATTCAATTGCTCCATTTAATGTGGGAGAAAAACATGGCCTGGTTTAAAGTAAGATCGCAGCGGGCTTCGTATATGGCCTCTCACAGAAGCCAAAACATAGGAAAATGAAGGGAAACACATGTAAAAGGCATTCATATTGCCCACATCCTACTGGAATGACAAGGATTGAGTGAGGAAAGAAGCCTCACATTAATATCATTGCAAACAAAAAAATTGAAAATTTCATTTTTAGCTAAGTGGGTTTTTTGCATTCTTCCCAAGAGCTGCAGAGTTGATCCCATAAATATTCTCATTGTATTCCCAGGAGAAAAAGGTTTATTGTTCACTATGTGAGAAAAATCAAACACAGTGTCATCTCAAAAAGCCTTGAAGGTCACCTTAACGCTCAGGTCACAAAACAAACCTTATATATTCTTTTCTTTCAAGCTCTACCAGGCAATCTTCCTGCATTTTCCCTTGCCTTTAAATTTATTTTCTTCACCTCTGAAACCAGTAACTGGTACACCCTCTGTTTGAAGGCTCCCACCTATTTCTCATAGTGATTTTTCTGTTTGTTTTGGCTTCAGGCAGAAGATGTCTTCAGTTCTGCCATGTACTGTAGCTAAGGTCTGGAAAGATAATATTTAATAGAGGCTTGAATAGAAAAATATTCCAGCAATTTATCTAAAAGTGATAATCTTTTCTCCTTCTAAAACTGCAAATATTAATTTTGTTTAGAATTTCCAAGACTATTTGACAGAGTCCTTCCTGAATGGTCTATAAGTCCTTTTCACATGCAGAATTTCCTCATTAAAAGAGAAAAGGTCACAGAAACTGCATTACTGTCATATTAGAACTATTTTGACATTCCAAGTGTATAAGGGTGTCACACACAGGGATGATGATGAGTGTCTGGTCGAAACCCTGGTCTTCCTTGAGCCAACAGAGAATGTTACATTTTGAGCAAGACCAGCACTTCACAGAAATGTTTCACAGCTGAGCTTTCATAATCTCTTAGGCTAACTCGTCCAGCTCTGCACAGAAACTCTGAGTACAAACATTGAAAGTTACTTTTAGGCTTTACAGACCACAACATTTTCTTCTGTCATCTCACGGTTTCAGCTGTTAGTTTTCCATGTTTCTGGAAACTATTTTTTTTTTTTTTTTTTTTTAAATCCCCATAAACCCCAACTATTTTTTTGTATCACAGAGCTACTTTAAAAATTCTTTCACATTCTTTTGGGAATGTTTTGTGTAGGACAGATCAGGTAGTTCTTGCAGAGCCTATAATAAAAACAGATGATTTGCATATTTGGAATTATGTCAGGCTGAGGGTTCCTTTACCAGATTCTTCTTTTGGCCAACCAGGGAACAAGATTTTATTTCACACAACAATTTCAAGTCCATGCAGCTTGCCCTTCCCCCATTTAAACATATAGATGTATCATGTCTGTCCCTGCTGTGGACTGAGATATCACAGTCCCTAAACATTAAGAGCCTTAGTTTACAATTAAGAGGGTGGTTTTCATTTATTGTTTTGAGAGGGGTTTTTTTGGCTAGGAGTTTTTGCTTGTTATTACTACTTTTCTCAAATTCAAGGCATCAAACTTTGATCAACACAGGATTTAGATTAAAAGAATTTACTATAGATGAAAAATAACACTTAAAGTGGAGGTCCTGTAGTCTGATAGCAGTTTTATAGTAGGTTTTAGACTAGATTTAAGAACAGAAGAAAGCACTCGAGAGAGATTAGACAGAATAGGATATCAAAGGAAGATTTTGTGAAATTAATTTTCTATCTATGTTGTTAAAATTATTTTCTCAACACAGAACATGTAGCAGTTCTCAGTTTGGGTTTGCATAGCTTATGAGAAACCATCGTATATATCAGAGGAAATATCCTAAGAGCTGTGAAACATGCAAAGAACAGCAGCACCTGTGAAGAAATTGGACCAGAAGACAGCAACTATTTGTGATACTCAAGAACCTTGTTTAGGACTGACCAGCCTTGGTAGCTCTTTTTATTTTACCTGTTAGCACAAAAAGCAGGACTGCATCAAGTAAATTTGGTAGAAACACCAAGTTTGGAATCACAGAAGACATGGCAGATGACTGCACAATTAAGCAGTGAAACTTCAAAACCTGAGGGAGAATAGAAGGAAAACTTGTCATGGAACACAAAATCAAGGTCACCATAATAAGAATTTTCTCTTTGGCTTAGGACAAAGCAAATTGTGTCATAGGTCTATAGAAAGGACCAGGCAGTGCATTTGAAATGCAAACAAAAGAAAACCTACTGCTCTATGAGTGTTCTCAGGCTGAATTTTCCTCTACTTTCTTACAACCTCTGGACAATTTTCTTTCTATAAGTGTCTATTCACCAGAGCAGAATTGCACTGTATTCTTTAAAAGCACTGGAGGGGATGGTGAACTCCAGGGCAGGAAAAATATATTTATAGAAAGGAACAATGCTAATGGAAAAACAAATTCACTTTGGGCCAATTTAGGGTAGAAAGTAGAACACTTCTAGGTTGGAGGGCAACAAATTTCCCCTTGTAATTGTTTGCCTGTTGAACAACCAGTGTATTATAGGGGATTAAAACACCCATGTGGACTGATTTCTTGCATGGGGCATGGGTTTCAGAAGGTTCCTTTCCAACCTTCATCAACACAGGCTTCAGACTGTACTCATTCCCACTTGAAAATAACTCCTCTATCACCTTTTTCAGCAGTATTCCCATTGATAATATTAAAATTTATATACCTGCACACCCACACATGGGTACTGAGTCGTAATATGTTTCTAGTATCCTTTGTCATCTTTCAATGGGGAGATTGTTGCAGTAGGGCCTGTGAAGATCTTCTAGAACACATAAATATTTTCCAGACAGACTTTTCCTGTTGCTGATCTCTGCACCTGCTCAGAGCAGCTGATTTACAAAGCAGGGAGAAAGGCAGGGTCAGCACAGTCACTCTGTAGAATCATTTCAGCCACAAGGCGCTCCAGTCAGTACAATCACTGATTCTTCTTTCTCTGATCTGCCTTCCTGCAAAATTGTTGCAGAGGGTCTTGATACAAGCAGCTCTGATTCTCCCACATCCCCAACCCCTTTATATTTTCTTTCTATGCCAAACCCACACAGGAATTAATGATCAAGAAAAAGGTGATTTTTTTGTTTTGTTTTGTTTTTTTTTAATGTTGTGATTAAATGTGCAGTTATTAGGGATTTTTTTGTTTGTTTCTCTGTGTGTCTGCTGTTTGGGAGGGGTGCTATTTTTTACATTTCTAAGTAAGCACAGGAGTCACAGGTTGAACATTAGGGTGACTAAAGAGGCATTTGTGTTTAGTATGTTGCTTTAGCATGCTAAAGTAGAATTTTGCTGAAAGACAGGGTCTGCCTAACGAGTCTCACCCTCTCTGAGTTGACTTAACAAACAGCAATAGAATTTCAGATTTTTACCACAGATTCTTCTGTAAGCCCACAACTGAAATGGACACTAATCATGTTACAGGAAGAGACAGCTGCTGTCTTCAACATTTCCCGTGGACAGGACTAGGAAACAAACAAACAAACAGAGAGAGAGACAGACAGACAAACAAGTCCCTGGGAAAAAGTCTTTAGGAATATCAGAGATGGAAGTTTCCTTCTCCATCTATAACTGCAGTTTTAGGCAGTACTGCTTACACATTGTGGTAAAGTGCATTTATTTGTTTTTATGGTTTAGTCGGAATTCACCTGGGAAAAGGTATCTGATTGTCTCTGATCTAAAGGTTGTTACAAAGAAGGATAAAAATAGAAAGGTATGCAGGTAGATTTGCATAGCAGTTAGATCTAATGATTCCTACCGTTCCAGAAAAACTGGCATTTCTCCTCTGCTAACAGGTCCTGAAGGCATGCAGAGTGATATACAAATATGTGCCCCAAGCCAAAGCAGACTGTGGGAATTGGCTGCCACAAGCATTTGCAGATTGGATGCTGAGCCCTGGAGAAATTTCGTGCTCCATCTGTTCCCTGAAGTCCTGAACAGCCGGGAGTCAGGGTCACTGCAGGCAGGCTAGCCTGGGGCAGCAGAGGGCTGCCAAGAAAACACAACAGCTGAGGCTTGATCGGACAAAATGCTGCCCTGCCCATGACACTGCTCTGTAGCACCGCGGAGAAACAGTGCATGGGTGTGAGAGGAGACGGGTTCGAGCACCTTCCAAGAGGTTTCCCGGCGCCTGCAGCACCAGGGACAGCGGCACTCCAGAACCACGGACAGCGGCACCTCCAGAACCACGGACAGCGGCACCTCCAGAACCACGGACAGCGCTGCCCTGAGCACCGCGGACAGCCCCGCCAGGAGAGCCACGGCTTCCCCCCAGAATGGGCTTGTGTCCCTCTCCGTGTGACAAGGCAGGACAGCCCAGAGCGCCCCTGAGAGGCAAGGGCACGCTCTCAGAGCCACCCCCGTACCTGGGGATTCTCCCACAAAATACAAAGTGCATTTTTCCCACCAAAATCCTCTATGTGGAATCCATGAAAAAATGTCAGGCCACAAGTTGTACTGAACTCTGCCCCCAGTGGGGGATCTCTCCCCAAGAACTAAAGAACGGAAAAAAGTATTTCCTGCTTCCTGAATGTCGTGGTTTATCCGCAGCAACTAAGCCCCATGCAGCCACTGGCTCACTTCCACCTGATGGGATCACAGGAGAATCAGAACAGTAAAGGTGAGAAAACTCATAGTTTGAGACAATGACAGTTTAACAACTGAAGTGAAAGCTGCATGCACAAACAAAGCAGAACAAGGAATTCACTCACTGCTTGCCATGGGCAGGCAGATGTTCAGTCATTTCCTGGAAAGCTGGGCTCCATCACATTCAGTGGCCACCTGGGAAGACCAATGCCATCACTTCAAATATTCCCCCCTCCTTCTTTCCCCAGCTTTACATGCTGAGCATGACACCATATAATAAGGAACACCCTTTGGACAGTTGGGGCCAGATGTTCAGTTGTGTCCCCCCAACTCCTTGTGAACCCCCAGCCTCCTGACTGGTGGGGTGGGGTGAGGAGCAGAAAAGGCTTTGACTCTGTGCTGCTCAGCAGCAACAAAAACCTCTCCTTTCATAACCACTGTTTTCAGCTCAAATCCAACACACGGCCCCATGTCAGCTACTGCGAAGAAAATAACTCCATCCCAGCAAAACTCAGCACACTGCACTATCCCGAATATCCCATTTACCCTGGTGATGGGTAAAGGACAGAAGAGATCAACAGCTACCTGATGTTCTTTAGCAGCCATGTTGCCATAAGCAAACTTGCTGATTTCATGGAACAATGAGTTCAGTTAATATTTGTCAAACAGAAAGAAAAAAAACCCAGAGGACCAACATCATTCCAGCTGCCCTTAGTTGTTTATATAAAGTAATAAAATTCAACTTCCATTTAATTAACTATCCCACTAACAACAATCTGCCTGGGAGCTTTAAAAGCTCTTAATACTAAAGGTTTGTCTGGAGGACTGTCATCTAGTTTGATTATAGTTTGCATAATAACATTATGTAGAGATAAGAACACTATTTGGAATTGAGTTGTTCTGGTCTCTCATGCTAATTCCTGTTTGAAGAAATAAAAGAAAAGAAAGACGATAAGAGAGATTGGACTTCTATAACCTACATCTTTAGAATAAAACAAAACAGAACTTCTAATGAAGCCATATGCACGTTTTCAGTTCAGTTACAATAAGGAAAGGACATTTTCAACAATAAAATGAAACTTTTTTTTTAACATTTTCACAGCCATGCTGGTTTATGATCATCTCCCCTCAAAACATACAGATCTATATTTGCTCAGGACTATTCCTTCACTCTGTGTGTGTGTGTGTGTGTGTGTGTGTGTGCATTGATCCCTTCTAGCTAAGCTTCAACACCTGGGTTTATTTTCTTTTTTTGTCTGCATTTCTCTTCCACAGTAGAATTTGGCTGTTTTTTTCTCCATTCACAGCAACCATTAAAGGCATCCACTGTCAAATGTGTAAAATCACTCCAAAAGAATAAATGGGAAGAAATTAGGGGAACATAGAAGATGAATGATCACTTCACGATGACACCTGCTTCCACAGCTTGCCCCCTCCAACAAATACCACTTCTGCTGTTTATTCTTTCATGTTTTTCTGATATGTGTAGCTGGTTAAAAATAGCAATATTACTAACGGAAGATTCTCTTCCTGTGAAAATCAATATGAATTTTGCTGCAGATTTCAACATTGTCCAGTTTCTCCCCTGCCCTTTCCTTTAATATATTTGCTTTAGAATGTTTCTCTCCAGCTCTGTCAGCTTCCCCCATCTTTTTATCTAACACAAGAAGTTTGAAACCCCAAAGACCATCAGATTTCTTTTACCGTGACTCCTTCTGTCTCACCTCGGTCAGGCCCTCCTTTGGATACTCTTACACTCTTCAATGAGTCTTACCAGAAGGAATCCATCTGCAGAGTACCTCAGGTCATGTTTGTAAGTCCTATTCTTTTGCATGGATACACTCCCATTATCTGATTGCTCTTACATTAAGAATTTAATCTCATAGTAGCTTTCCTCTAACATTTTTCTTATAGAATTGTTTTGTTTATTTTATGACAGCATTTGTGATGGGAGAATTGTTCTTATCCATGGGCTCTGTCAAGTACATGAGCAGCACTAAGAGCCATGGGTTAGCTCTAATTTTATGAACACTCTGTTTCAACTGAATGCACTGGTTGAACTCCCATCAATTAGAAGACATGCAGTTGCTACTATAAATATCTACCCCATAATATATCTATTTTTCCACAGGAATTTTTATTCCAAAGAACAAATTTGTTTTACTTTGCAAGATTTCTAAGTGTCTGTTATCCATGGTCAGTCACTTCAGGGCTGGATGTAACCATCCTCTGATGATGATGAATTATAGTGAAATCATACCCATCAAACAAAGCAGCTGGGAGCCTTACATTGGAAATCTTTTTCTAAAAAAAAATTGCTAAAAAATTTTCTAAAAATTTGCAGTTAAACATTGTAATGTCAAAATAACTAATGGATGAGAGCTTGGCTGAGATCTGTGAGGTCCAGCATGCCCCAGGTGTTTACAGTTCTTACATCACTTTACTTATCTTTTGTTTCATCATGGCAGAAAAATAAATCTTTCCTATTAAGAAACATAAGTGTTGTTCCAGATACTTCATTCCCAGTAGTGAATCATGAGAGCCATATCCTAATTAGAGTAAGCTAAAAAAGCCCCATAGAAGTGAGTTGATACATGTTATATAGGACTCATTTATTGTTTTAACCCTCTTGCTCAAGCAGTTCTGCAGGTGTTCAGAGGGACTTGGAATTGAGCAAGGCAAGACCTGCCCAAACAGAAGAAAACTTTATCACTGCAAATGTAACCAGCCCAGAAGCTCACAGCATTTTATACACAATAATGAACAGTGCTTTCTGACACCAGGCAAAGATCACTCCACACCAGGGAGGATGAAACTGAGGCTGGATAATTTTTACCCTGGAGCGGGATAGATATTCCTGGTAGAACTGACAAGGGAATCCAGGCCTGCTGATATCTTACATAGGCAAACCACCTTTCCCTACTACTATGTGAGGTGTCATCATTCAAGAGGAACAAGAAGACAAGAATTTCTAATTAACCGTTCTCCCTTTCTCCCGTCTCTTTTCCAGCATTCTAAAGCCAGATTTGAGCAGAAAAAAATCAAAATACACAGCTCTAGGCAACAAACTACTCCAAAGCCTCTTCTGAAGATGCCTACAGCACTGTACTTTCAAAAAGGCCAAAACTGTTTTCTATATCAGTAATGGTTCCTGTTTTTATTCTAGTAGGAAAAAGAGCTTTTAAACCTGGTTAGAGTTTTAGTCAGCAAAATTATGCTGCAATATTTTGTCTAACAGAAAATGAAGTAGGAAAAAAGCCCCACTGAATACTTGTCCCTCAATTACTCTTTCTGAGCACTGAAATATTGTTCCCCATTCTTTTGAAAGCTTGGTGAGAAATGGTATACCTCAAAAACAGTAAAGGAGGCACTGTTGATGGGGGGGTGATTATATAAATGTAGATCTAAAAGCTCCGAAGGACTGAAGTACCTGTATTTATTTAAGCTTTTCTTTCTCTGTTGTTGTTCCCATTGAGTATTTTAATTGAAAAATGCACAAGAGCTTCCAGAATATTCATGAAAACATGCCATCAAATGGTAACTTTTTTCATTCTGCTGAATCCTGAAGAAACAGCAGCATTTGATTTTATGTTGAAGGAAATTAAATACTTGCAGGAGTTGTGGGATGACACTGCCATTGACATAGAGGTTTTTTGCAAGGCCATGGATCACAACCTTTAAAACAGAGTGAAAGGGCTACTCCTTGCAGCCAGATCTCAAGTTAGAAGAAATCAATAGAGGTAGTGGACCAATAGATCAGTGCTTACACCAGCTGTTCCTAGTGTGAAGATCTAATATTTCAGGGTAAAGTTTGTAAAATCTTAACCTTTATTCTAATTTATAGTGAAAATTAAGAGTTTTGACATTATTCTTAAACCATTTTTTCTCCAGTTCCCCTGAAGCACGTTACCCCACAAAGATTCACTGAAGTCAACAGCTCAAAGGAATGTGTTTCAAGTTTCTTCATTTTTATCCCTGGGAAAATGGAGCTGCCATGAGCCTGGAGTATGAATACCTGGGGTGTATTCCTCAGTCAATAACTTTCTGCATCTCAGACTCAAGATCCTATTTTAGTCTGAAAACTCTATTTTGGCATCAGTGTAATAATAACCCCCCTGCATTCTGGCTTTCAATATTCAAGGCTGGAATTCCCCTTCACATGACCTCTGAACCAAACCTACATAGCCCTGGGTTCACACCTCACTTCATGACAGAAAGTTTTAACAAATCGTGATGAAACCTCAATAGCTGAAAGCAAGACAAAGGCATCTTTTAATCGTCAGATTAGCTGGAGGGAAGAGCTGAAACTGCTTTCAGTCAGGAAAAGAAGGGGAAATCATTAAAGGAAATCATCCCCTTTTCTTTCTCCAAGTAATTAGAAGAACCATCTGTATGTTCATTTCTCTACAGTGAAGGGTGTGGATTAGCATTTCAGAGAGATTTGAGTTCAACCAGCAATACTTTGATGTGTTAACGTGAATGATGGTAAAATTTCTAAGGCTTTCAATGTTATACAAGTTAAAAAGGGTACACATGTCACTTTCCAGCCACTCTTTTTAAATTACTATTCAGCAGAGCCAAATTTACATTCAGAGAATTTTCCTTTTATCTCTGAAAGCATATTTTAAAAATAATATGTTCCCATTAAAGAAATTTATTATTTACAGAAAGCCCAGCCATAACCCTGTGGATCTGTGGACTATGCAGCACCCACTGCCAGAATGAAATGAAAATTGTACAAAAGGCTGATAAAGAGAATCCAGATGTAAAAAATGTAAAAAACCTTAATAAAACTTTTAGTTATGATTGCTTTTACTCAATGGGAAAAGTAACCTTTAAATATTTCTTAGGTGATTCATAAAGGTATAGCAAAATTTCAGGCACAAAGTCATAAATAAATAAAGCACACTGAAAAGTGAAAATGAAAAAGTACTACAGGCCTAGTTTCACATGTATAAAACAACAACCTCTAGTGTGGGACCAGCTCTGATTAATCTGGAAACAAATCTTTCCCACTGACAGTTCTCCAAGTACTATAGAAATCTGCACTGACTTGAGGCAGAATGGAAATTATAAGATAATATAATATTACATAGACCTCATAAATAAAAGGCCATGGGATGCCTAAATCATTCAATGAAGACCTATTCATGATTGAAATTAAGTCCTATGGCTAAGTGAAGCTGAATTCAGTTTTCCCAAGATCCTTTTTTACCATTCAGTTCTCTTAAATACTTGTTCAGGTCCTTGGATGAAGTTCTGTCTCTTTGTTTACCAAGAAGCCCCAGCTCCAGAATTGCCTTCCATGAGCCCAAGTCTTCCTCATCACCCATCATAATAACTAACCAGTTAACTGAAAGTAAAAATGCACATCTGAGGAAAACAGAACTTTGAGACTTGGCCACAACTTTGAATTTCCCAGCCACTTCAAGAAAATAGCAAAATTAAATTTCCAAGTAAAACCACAATACTCTATATCTGGGCAATGCAAAACACTAGCAGCTCTCACCATTTCTTACAGAAATAATTAGGGAGGGGTCTCAGCCCCTCATTACAAATCTCTGCAATACCTTTGCTCCATAAATGAGTACAGAATATGGAGGATGTTTGTCCAAATGGCAGCAGTTCAAAATGTGAAGAATGACAAGGGAAGAAAGAAGTAATTTATTTTGATGCATTAATTTTGTAAAAGAGCTGATGTCATGGTGTCATTTTACCACCATACTGAGAAGTCTTGTTCTCGAATTCTACAGGCCAAGGATTTTAACAGGACAATATTAAAATGAGGTGGCTATTGATCAATTCCATTTAAATTAAATGGCACATTGTGGCATATCAACCTGATTGAATTTGAACATACACACATACCCTAAAAGAAATTATAATCTGTAATGCCTCTCAGTGTTCATGAGTCATAATAAGAGAGTTATCTGCTAAAATAGATGCCAACTAATACACTGTGATATTCTTTGGCAGAGGTTCACAAGGACTGAATTAATTCCAGTGAGATAGATCTCCCTGGGGTCTGTCAAATGTGACACTGAGAAAAGGTAGTTAAAAAGCAGCAAAATTCATCCATTAAACAGTTTGGAACCCAAATGTATCAGTCCCTTATCAAATGGGTTTTTGTTCATTCTGGAGTTTTTTGTTATTCTGTTAAAAGTAATTTCTGTAAAACTTAACACATTATATTCTCTGATTAACATGCTTGATTCAATTATTCAGACACTCTTTAATTCACTTTTTAATGTACAGCATGTTAACTTCAACCTCAAAAGGGTTGAGAAGGTCAGATGTGGACGAGCAGAGTACAATAATTAAGTATAGCCAGAGAGCCTGTCCACACAAAGCACCCCATTACCAATGGAGCAGTTTCCCTTCTGTCCCATTTCTCTCTGAAGCTAATGCTGCTTGACTACGATGAATCACAGCAGATAGTGCCCCATTATCAGCAAAAGTAGTCTATAATTCATAATAAAGCAATTTTTGACCCACTTGAAATGCTTTTTGTGCTAAGTTATTCTTTTCTTTTTCCACGTTCAGCATGAGTTGCCTCTATCCAGTCCAGCAGTTTAGCTGCTGTACACAGACTTTTTTCACTGAAATTGCACACTGCTCCAAGGCTACCAAAATGCTGCAGAAGCAGTGAGGAAGAAGCAGGATGAGCAAAGAGAGCACAGGAGCAGCAACCAGCTGAAAAACACGTCAGTGGGGCTTGGAGGAGACATTCACAAGCATTTGCTTGTTTGTTAAACGTGAAAGGGGAACAAAGCCCTGAGAGGCTGAAATGCAAAGGCTGGGACAGATGAACATCCTTGCCATGGGAAAAGGCACATCTGAGCTGGGTGAGTGATTTGTATGCACCAGGTTATCAAGTATCAAACACCTTGTCCATAAAAAGAAGAGAGAGGTCTAGAAGGATCTGCAGAGGAGTGTGTTTGATGCAAAGGAGGGGGCAGAAGAAGCTGTGTAGATTCTCTTGCTTTTCACTACACCAGACTGATAGAGTCATCCAAGTGATCTGACAGGGCCACAGCCTTGCTGTTTATAGGCACCATCACCCCTGAGAGCACAGCTGGAAACAGCCTGAATCAGCTGCCACAAAGGGCTGCAGCTCAATGGCTCCCAGAGTCTGAATGTGTGGTAATCATCCAACTGGGGAGTCTAAAATTATTCAGCTGGAAGCACAAGACATTAACTCCAGCCATAAAAAAGAGTTATCCTGCTGTAAGACTCGTGAGGGGGGGCTCAAGCTGCTTGTAGGGTATTTTTGGCACCAGGCAAGCACAATGTGGTCTGCACTGTCCCCACACATGATGAGATGTTTGGAGTCTTCCTTTTCAGTGATCTTCTGTCACTTAAACAACTTAGGGTCCTTGTTATCCCAGACATCTAATAAGCTGTTCCATTAAAAACAGGACTACCAAATCCTGGTCACATCAATAGATATCTTAGATTTCTCACACCACAGCAGCTGTCTCAAAACTCATGTCCTTTATGACCTTCTCACCACATTGTTCTCAGCTCCCCATCAAAACCACCAGCTGGTGAGGACTCACTGGCACTGGGAATCTCTCATAGTAAAGTTAATATTAGTGGTGGAGATGAAAGTTCACTGAATTACAAACTCTGCTGTGGAAGTCATTCATTAACCAGATGTTTGCCAGGTTTTCTAATCTCAAAGTAACATAATCTGTCACGGGAATTCCCTTCAAATTCAACACATAAAAAGCTGCTAAATTTTGCAAGTCAATAAAAGTTTGGTGTTGAAAACTTGGTATTTCTGCCTAAAATTATGATGCCTAATTATTTTGTACAAATATTATCTATGTGTACAGAGTTACTACGCATACAGGGTAATAATACCCACACACTTTGAAAAGAGGAAAAAATACAAGTAACTAAAAAATAAGTAACAGATAATTTTGCTGGCAAAGAGGCACAGTGATGAGTCAGAAAAGTTTATGAGAAGGAACATGAAAAATGATGCAATTAATGGAATATATAAATTATTATTCATGTGCCATACATAAAGCATGACTCACACATGCTTTCAATACTTTCATAATTTGAGCTCATGTCTCATTAGAAATATGATTCAGGTATATAAATGAGACTTCAAAGATTTTAATATGGGAGGAGAGAAATAGTCTCGTAACAGCAGTTTGAAGAGGCAAATTGTGACTATCTAGTGAGGTGTGGCAAGGTAATGACAAGCCAACCCTGACCAAATCATCCTGTTCTTTCCCCTTTAATAATGTTGTGATTTTTGGAGTCACAAGCAAAGTTTGTGATTAAATTAATTGAAATTTTGTAATAGAAGAATTATGGCACTAGGTAAATATATCTAGTCCAGCAGCCTATCACTGCTAGTGACTTTTGGGAGAAGGAAAAAGGGAAGAGAACAGGATATGTTGATGCCTGCCCTGTGAAAACCTTCCAGCAATCAACGTTCCAGGTTCCTCTAAGGCAATGGTTTGATCCAGAGAAATTTGTTCCATGGTGTTTTCTCCCACAGATTTCTCTGGGTTTTGTTCACCCATATCCAAAACAAACTACCAAAAACATGCCACGTTTTCACTTTGTAACTTTGGATTTTAAGTTGACCACCTGATTGATAACTTTATGGTTTGTTTCCTAGTTTCTGCTTCCTCAAGTCCTACCACATAATTTGCTTGCTACACTGAACTCATAAAATAAATTATCCACTAGGCAATAAGCTTAAAACCAAACCCATGCATTTAAAACATGGCACTTTTTTTGGCAGGCATCCTGCCTGAATTCCTGCTTTCTTTCACCTACAGAAAAAGTAAAAAAAAAAAAAAAAATTGTTCTTGAGTACTGCTAAAGATGCAGCTTGACCTTCCAAACAGGAGAGTATAGATCTACATACCAGGCATTTCTGCAGAATTCAAATAAATTGATGTTCTATGTTGAAAATTGATCAGCATAACAGATCTTACATGAAATACAGATATCTAGTAGTTAAATTTAGACAAGTTTCTGTTCTCCATCCCTTCCTCAGCACTTCTCTCCTGCCTTCATTAGTTAATTCATTCTGCCTGAAGCAGTAAGCTTCTGGTGCTTAAGAAAAAACAGAAAACCAGTAACTCAAGAGACCCTCAGAAGCTTTGATCATTTGTTCACTCATGCTAACCTACAAATTTTGCTTTTTCTCGCTTTGGAAATTCTTGCCATAAATTCCTGCAGGAGAGTCTCAGACTCTGCTGGGATCCTTTCAGGTGAACTTCTTGTAAACTCTTCCAATCTCAGGTTGCTGTAGAGAGTTCTCCAAAGCAGCTGAGTGCCATGGAATAAACACATAAACCAGAGAGTCAGAGCTTCTCCAAGTCATTAAGATACCAAAGATGTGAATAAGCTCAGCATTTCTGACTTGTAATTTCACTCCCTCTGCAAAAACCTGAAGGCAGCCCTGAAACCAGGTTGAGCTGGACAGTTAATCACCAGTGTTAGCACTGCAATAAATTACCATGAGTCTCATCCAAAATCAATGACTGTTCATTTCTTCATAAAATGATCACTTATCATTTGTCCTCCAGTAACTTTATTAAGTCATGGTTTAATAATTAAGAGTATCTTGCATCTTAAAAGGATCAGATGCTAAATCTCAGATGAAAAGAAATTTAATATTTTTGAAAACTCCAGGCATATGATCTGGAAACAATATTGATTTAGTTAGCCTGGTTAGTGCTAATAGCAATAAATACTACTGGGGAAACACAAGCTTAAAAAATTTCTTCCTTCTCCAAGCAATAAACTGCATAATTGACTTTTTTTTCAAGTGCTATCTACATGAGATTCACATATTTCCCAGCAGAGCCACTGCTTTCAAATAGGCAATTTATTGGAACTTAAACCAATTTGTAATTTAAAACTATTCATAACAACATTAAGATTATTTTATTTACTGGATGACTGGAAAGTTAATATTGCAGCAAAGAGTTTCTCAACTTACACTGTTTCCAGAATAATAATCACACTGTAAAAGCCTGAATACAACTTCCTTAAAATATGTGTTAGTAAAATTCCCAACCCCAGACAGAGGCACATTCTCCAACATCTTTATTGGAGAGGATTTATTTGTGATATCAGTCTATTAAAACATCAGATTGAAGCCAATTGAGGGAGCAGCATTAGGAGTCAGAAATTCCTGTGTTGTCCTTATTATACCTATGCTTGAACCTCCAGAGAGAAAGCTCAAGGTCTTTTAAACATGCAGAGTGCTTCAGGCACTTCCCACTGCAACCATTAATCACAGAATATTCTATTCTGAAGTACTAAAAGAACAAGTACTTTATTCTGAGGATGTACAGGAGTGACTTTTCTTGGGAAGCTGGCACTCCAAATCCTCTTGTAAACCTATCCAAACTGCATGTGACCATTCAAAAATGTGTGCTTTGCTAAAAGTTACATATTCTGACCTTCCCGGACCTCTAAGTGGAGAGGTATTCGACTGACTCAGGACTTGAACTCTGAATCCTTGAAAATCACCTTCCTTTTTCAGTTTCAATCCCCTTGCCAGTTCATGGTGACTGCATGTCAAGTGTATAGTTGATAGAATAGTGAAATAATGGTTTGTGTTGAAAGGAACATTAAAGATCACCTTGTTCCAGCCCCCTACTATGGGCAGGAACCAGGAGCACCTTCCACCTGACCAGGCTGATCAGGGCCCATCCAATTTGGAGTCAAACATTCCCATCCTCCAAAGCCTCCCAACTCTGGTTCTGTGCTCAATCCTGTTAGAAGTAGCAGAGACTTTTTTTCTTTTGATATTATGATCATGTCCAGACCCAAATCTGCCAAAGCCTGTGCTGAGCTAACCATCCAGCCAGTTGTAATGTCACAGCTGCCATTAGAGCTCAGAAGTTGTTTTCTTTGGAAATGTAGAATCCTCTAAATAGCAGATCCAGCTGATGTAGCTCCCAGTTCAGCAATATTCCTGCCCTTCAGGTCACCTGCTGGAAGTGTTTGGGCTTCTGTCCAGTGAGCTGGGTTGGACAACTGGTCTTATTTAAAAATAACTGTGAAAAACAAAATTATTAATAAGTAGGGTTGTTTGACAGGCTGTTCTCAAAGCACTGCATCTCTGAGTCACTACAGGGTCCCAGGGGCTGGAAGTAGACAGACTGTGACCCTGACACAATCCATTGTGCCTTTCTGATGTGGGTGTGTGCAAAGCCACAAAAAACCCAGGGTGCCCACAGCTCTGCTAGAGGTCTCCAGACTGAAATTCAGAAGATTTTATTAACAGCTCATCGGTTCCTAGGAAGAGCTTATTTAACCAGATTATTTGCCCCCACTGCCCACATTTCAGTGTTCACAAATTTATCTTTTCCCTATTCTATCTCTACCCAATGGGTCCAGCTAATTTTTGCAGCATCCCACATGCACACGTGTTTTTCAGTAAGAGGCAGCCAGACTCACATGACTCATCCTCAGAAATGATCTTTTTCTACAAAGCTCCAACGGGTACAAAATTCCAGTTGTCTCCTAACAACCAGCCCCGTTGCTGAGTCCCTCTGGTGAGTGGTTGTTTCAGTCATACATGTGGCAATTAGTGGTGATGGAGAAAGAGCCTTTTATGCACAATTCCCAGCTGTGAGCAGAGTGATTCTGGCCCTTGGCTGAGCTTATTGACACTCTGCTTGTTTCCCTCTCCACGTGGGAATGGAGAAGAAGATGAAATCTGTGTTAAAAAGTCAGCACAAGTCCAATGCTGTTTTCAGCAGGGATTCAGTGAGGCCCACAGCAATATTCATCTGGTTCCATGTGACTAAATCACAGTATAGGTAAATAAATATGATCTTAAAGCTTCCCAGAGGAAGCAGTCTGCAAAACAGAGGCAATACAGAACTACTCCATCTGCAGGGGTTAATGTTCTGCCTGTTTTTGAGACAACTCATAAGAAAGAGAAAAACCTTTTTTGTGTGTGCATGACAAACAATAATTTCTAATTCTTCTTTCTTCCCCTCTTCTCCTAGATAATCAGCAACCAGAAATAAGAGGAACTTGTAGGAGGGGTTTTTCAGACCCTTTTGTCAAACAAATATTTCTTTTTCCTCCAAGGCACTGTCTACACCAAAGCAGTGCAGGACAGCAAGAATTGCAGAAGGAATAACCAACCATGCAGAATTTCTGTCCTCCCACTGGTCATGGTCACACTGAGCCATGCTGGGCTCAGCATCAACCACACAAAGGTGCCTTCACAAAGGTTGATGGCACAACCCAAAATTTGCAGCACAAAGCAGACATCAAAGGTCACATAGCAATGTCCCACTGGAAAAGTCTTGTCCCATAGGTAGGAATCAGATTTACCAATATATTGCCCTGAACAATCAATAGAAATCCTTTGAACAGTTTAATCTGAAGCTCAATGATTGCACTGGATGATTTGTTTTTTTAATACTTTACACATTAGCCTGCCATCACTATTTCTTTTAAGTCTTGGCTTCCCTGTTTAACAATCAGCTTTAATGAGTACAATCAGGTATAAAAGTGATGTTCATCTCCACAAAAATATGACTAAGTATTTAAAGTGTCCTTGAGTAAAATTAATAAAAACAAAGAGCAAAGTAAATAAAAAGAGGCAGCAAATTATACTGAAAACCATTTGCACTTAAAAAATATAATCCTATTGATGTCCATAGAAATTAAATCAAATGGAGAACACTGAAATTAAAATTACCCTTTCATCTACACAAATTATTGGGAAGTAGTCAGACAAGGTGATTGTTATGTAAATATGGATCCAATGCAAGGCCTGGGAGTATTTTTCAAGAAGGCATGTTAACTCTTTCTAACACATTATATTTGCTTTGTCCAGAAACCCTTGAGACTGGCTTTCCTAATCATCCCCATGTGCTTTGTCATGAACAGAAATATTTACAGTCATGAGCATTCACACACAAATAAATTTGATGTTTTTCATGAATTACAAATGTGGTTGATGAAGAAATGGGTATTAATGTATATAAGCTTCTGTAAAGCATTTAATATATTGGCATGTGGCATTTGGATTTAAAAAACAGAATAAACACAAAAGCAATATATTGCAGAAAGTGAGCTCAAATGTGTACTTGAGAGAGTAAGAGGTTATAACACCATCTCTGGAGATAGGTTTATTCAGCTGTTTTATAAAACCTGCAGAAGCCACAAGGGATGGGTTTGTACCAACAGAGCAGCAGCAGAGAATGAAGCAATGCTTGTATCCCAGGGAGACACAAAAGCAGATCCCCTGCACACAAACCAGCCCTGGCTAAGGGCATGGGGGCAGAAATGGCCACAGAGCCCAAATTACCACTTGTCCAACACAAAGCTGTCCTGTGGACCAGCTTTGACTTTGTGGCATGAACAAGTAGCCCTTGGAGGAAGCTGAGAAAGAGAGAATTGTATGACAGTCACCAAGCAAGGCTGGATGCATGCACAAAGCTCTTTCTCAGCTTCTTCATATCCTCTAAAAAGTGCCAGAAAACCAAATACTCTGCAGCAGCTTTTTCTAGAATCCAGTGTTGTCAGGAAAGACTCAAAGGACCTCAATATGAGTGCATGCAAGAGGAGGTTAAAAGGTGAAGATGTTCGAATTCATGCAGACATGATGAAAACATCTGGTAATGGAAGGACTATTAATCAGCAAAAGGTATAATGAGAGCTGAAGGCCAAAGCTGGAGCTGGATAAATTAAAGCTGAAAATAATGCACAAAACATCAGCTGTGCAGTTTATTGGGCATTGGAGAAATTGTCTGAAAATTCGGGTTTTTCTTGTTGCTCAGACTCTTCCTAAAGATTATAAGATTTAAGGGCTGGTTCACTTTCTAGAAGAAATTCTTCTCCTCAATAAGGGTTTACAGGCTCTAAGTTATGACTGAGGCTGCTTGTGCCACAAATATCCAGTTAGCCAGAGAAATTCCCCTTTCCTGAGGAAAATGCTCTCCTATGGAAGTGAGGGAAGTATGAACTCATGCATGCATTAAGAGTTAAACCCTGCATTGCTGTCTGATGCACATGCCCTTCTTCCTTGCCTGGGATTTGATTGTGCATCTTGTTAAAGAGTTTTTATTTCTATTTAAAGCCATGGGTAGAGATGTCCATGAGCCACATGCTACATCCCTGGGTTGCAAGCACATGAATTTCAGCCTGGAACAAAAGGATCTGTGATGACAAAGGCTCAGGAGTGAGATTAATTTAAACTACAGGGACAGCAGCTGAGCATTTCCTAAACAAAAAGACTGCTCCTGGAACAAATATTGACATGTTTAAAAGCTAGATAGAAGGAATTCAAGAGTACTGAGTGTGTTCATTGCACTTGCTAAAAGCATTCCTCACTCTATGCTATTTTAATCAGGCCAATACACAGAATTAAGACACACTTCTCCCACCAGACTGTCTCTTCTCCCTGTGCCTCTGCTTCTGCTCCATCTGTAACTTTTCCCAGCATAAAGAGAGATTGCCACACAGCAGAACAATTACGCAGATTTTATTTTAAGGTGAGGGAAGACAAGAATTCTAACTCCACATGACCTAAACAAGAGACCTGTTCCCACACTGAGGGATAATCATGGTGACAGCACACTGTGTATCTGACCTATACTTCAGTACAATCTTTTGTTAACAATTCAACATACCTGAAACAGCAATGAAAATTGCACAAATTCGGTTTAGCACTTCAGTTTGGTTTTTTTTTGTTTCAGCACAAGTTGTTCAAAAAACCACATAATTTTTCCTACTCACTGAATTTATTTCTCAAATTTCATCCCAGAGGGGAGTTAGAGCTGTGTGAAAATCTGAAATGGATCCACAGTTAACCAAAAGCAAAGCTCTGTAACATGTGCAATGTTCTTATTAATATTGCAAAATAAATTTTTTCTTTCTGTCTATCACATACCTACTCAAATTCCAGCACCTACATCTTCCCAAAGGAGTCCATGGTATAAAGAAATACCCATTTCCAAAGCATGCCTTTGGTAGGGTGAGGAACAGCACTGAAACCCCACAAAGCTGGTTCCCTCAGGTGCCTGCTCAAATTTCCACCTTTCTTCCTGAAGTCACAGCCCTGCACATTTTTGCTTTTTCCCAGTGCTGGCAGCTGCCTCTTTGCAGTTCATGTAAGTGGTGTTGCAGCTCAATGCACTGCCAGGCAGGATGGTTCTTCCTGCTCTCTCCATAAATAGTCAGTTTTGAGGGAGAAAATAAAAAATGTCCTAAAAACGTGGCCTAGAATGAACTTTATAAAAAAAAAAAAAAAAAAAAAATATTAAGGAGGGGCTTGTTTGGAGTAAAGCAAAAAAGAATCTACAAAAATTTCATTCTGGGCTGTGCTTTGCCCATTTGGGGTTACTGCAGCTTTTCATCCAGCATCAAAATATAACATATCAGTATGAAAAGTCAAGGCTGCTTTTTTGAGAAAAAAAGCACAGCAACATGAAAATTAACTCTGTGGACAACTTTGGAGTGAAGTTCTTTCAAAATGCTGAAGAAAGGCAGGTTTTCAACATTCCTTCTCCTTCCCTTCCCCTCTGGCAGAATGTTTCCTAAGTTCAATTGAAATTCACAAGTAATTTCTCTCCTCCCCATGTTCTCAAGAAACCCTCCAACCTCACAGATCTGCTTCTCACAAACAGACTTGAAAGATTTAAAATGCATAGGAGTTGTTGCTGTTCAGAGCTGAAATAATATAAACAGGGAGAAGGAACAAAAAAGAAGGAAAATTGCTTTTCCCATGGTCAAGTAATCATAGGAAAAGGAGGAGTGTTTTTTAACTAAAGAGGAGAGATTTAGATCAGATGTTGGGCAGAAATTCCTTACTCTGAGAGGGTGAGGCACTGGCACAGGTTGCCCAGGGAAATTGTGGGTGCCTCATCCCTGGAAGTGTTCCAGACCAGGCTGGACAGGGCTTGGAGCAGCTGGGGATAGTGGAAGGTGTCTGTGCCCATGGCAAGGGGGGAACAAGATGACCTTAGAGATTCTGTCATGACTAGGATCTCCTCAATGTGGCAGTCCAAATAAAAGCCCAGGTGTTCTCCTGGTGGGATCTGAACCCTCAGCCAAGGGTTTCCAACAATGTTTTGTTAGATGGTCTCATGAAACAGAGGATTAGGGTGGAGTACCCTCTCCTTTTCCCATTCCTCCCTACATTTTTATCAGTGCTATGAAAGGAAGGATATCTGTAGCACCAGAAAAGGGGTGATAGATGGAGGGAAGTCTTTTGTCCACACTGCTACACCTCCTCACCCTGCTGGCAGCCTCCTCTCAGGATGATGCCCATCAGGAACACACTGTGCCCATCCATGTAAATAGATCTATTGCCCATAAGGAGTAAATTCTGCTGATACAGAAGCTGGGACACTGTTTTATCTCTGATTCCCTGTTCCTCAATTACCTTTAATATCCCCTGGGGTTGTCATGCCTACAGAGCCAGGCTCCATCCAGATAATGACTCTGCTCCTCTCAGCAGCAGCTGCTCCATCCTCCTGCAAACCAAACTGCAGCCACTGCCTGCTGCAACCTGACAGAGCCCTGCTGGGCTGAGATCCCTCCTGGTGGCAGCTCTGTGCCTGCAGTTCATGGGCTGCACCCTCAGACAGCAGCCAAGTGTTCCACTGGTGAGCAGAACCCTCCCATCATGAACCCTCATCTCCAACAGGTCACTGCAAGCCTTTGAAAGGAACAGGGAGATCACACCAGCAATGCCAAGTAAGAAGAAGAAATGCCATATAGCCACCTAAATATATATATATGCATATATATATATAGAAGAAGAAATGCCATATAGCCACCTAAATATATATATATATACACTTTTTTTTTTTAATTTTTTTTTTCAATCAACTAGCACAGTAAATTCTGAAATTAATTGATTCATCCTGTCCAAACTGCTGCTCTTCTCAGAAGGTGGCAATGCTGCCCAGACCACACTGCATGACTAAAGCAGCAGCTGGGCTACACTGGGGCTTGCAGTGCCCAATGCCAAGTGGCAAACACAAGTAGCAAAAAGCCCAGCTGTCCTCTAATGGTTGGCTGATAGTTTATAGTTTTCATTTAATAAAAGAGACTAAATCAAATTCTCTTCCAAGTAAGTCCAACTGACATGGTAAGGAGTGATCTTGGGGAGGGCTTTAAACTGCTAGAGAAGTAAAAAGTGATTGTTGATATTTTTCAGAGAAATGTTGCCAGAAATCTGGGCTCTCAACTGAACAGAAATTGTAGTACAAAATCTCTGTTGTCCATAAAAATTTATATTTTGACTAAAAGATGAAAACCAAAAATCTGAAATATTCTTTCAGGCTACTCCCTGGCAGGAATTTAGGACTTGAAGGGAAATCTAAGGTACTTCCCCCAACTAATTAATAGAGCCCCATTCAATTAATAGATCCATTTAAATATTAAGAGCATGGAGAACTTCTGTCCATGTCTCTCTCCCGCAGGCTCTGGTTCAAATTCAACAGCTTCAACAGAAGCCTCACCAACTTGCAATTGAATAAATCTGGAGATAATTTAATGATAACATGGTTCAGTCCTCCAGCAGGGGGGAAGGCTCAGCAATGGGACCTGAAATAATGAAATAATACTTTGGTGGTTCTGGCTGTCCAGGCACAAGTTAAAAAGGGAAGCCAGAGTGGCATTAGGGGAATAGCATAGTAGGCAAGAGCAGACTGGCTACTGGTTTTCCTCCAGTCCTCAAACCTGTTAATTTCCTACTCTGATAGCTGAACACAGGGTTCCACAGGAATTCAACTGGAATCAAGGCTCATGCAGAACCCTATCCACAATGGCAAATAATTCATGGTCTAAATAATTATTCTAATCATTTTATAACAGAGCAAAGAATACAGTGAATTTGGGGAAATAGTTGTTTTGTCAATATTTGGCTACTATGACAAGATTTCAAAGGAAAAGTTGTGAAAGTCTTGCATTGTTTCAACTGCAATCCAGTTCCATAAATCATTTGCAAAGAAGCACCTGGGTCTACCCCACCACCTGGGTTTCCAATCCGTGGGATAATTACAAAATAAATCCTCCAGGCAATTTAAAATCTGGCTGTAATAACCTGGTGTTTTCCAAGATTATGACAGAAAGAAGTGTAAAGAGAGAAACTGTCAGCAAAATGACAACAGCTGGCCAATTTTGCTTTTGAATGTGTATCAGCACTGCTGGCCTTTGTCAGACAGACTGCAAAGAGTGAGTGGAGGCTCTTTTTGAATGTGCTCGTTTCCACTGGCAACCAATGGAGCAAAAGGACAATCAGATTTAATCAATTGATCTCAATGCGCCATGTTCAAAGAAGTTTTCTTTAAATTATTCAAGAGACAAAAGGAGGAAGAGAAAAGTCAAGCAATAAACTGTAATGGTTCTCATTAATTGCTATGAATCAATTGTTTCATAGTTCAATTTCATTAGGAACTTCTGAGCTTTTCGTATTTTCATCAGATAAAATCTCTTTTTTTTCCAAGTGAAGCCACAAAACTTAAATGTAAGCTCCAATCCCTTTGTTTGGATGCTGATTTTTCAACTCAGTTTTCCCCAGAATTGCAAATAATCAAAACACCTTTTCCTGTCTAAAATGCCATCTGCTTTTTTCTTAAATAACTCTCTATCCATGAATCATCTGTATTTTTACGCTGTTGCCGAAAGGACGTGAAAACCTTCCACCCAAATTGGAAATGCAACGGGGCTGGATGACATTTGCAAAGAACGCCTTCTCAGAATAGTTTTCCACCTGAACTTTAATAAGAGTATTTTCCATAGATTTATTAATGTCAGTAGAAGAACAGGATGTTCTGGAATAAAATATTTACAGAATCTCTGCGTCTTTGTTGCGTAGGGCTCCTGGCTCCAAGAACCATTCAGAGGCTTTTAAACTGTTCACCATGTCACTCCTGTCAAGTGGCACTTTTGTTGAGCTCTCTGCCTTTTTTTTTCTGGTGCATTAATGCACACTGGCATAGTTTTTCCTTGAAATTTAAAGTGAGTTGTAATAGCACCACAGAACATATCCACCTCACAGACCTGACATTACTCTTGCTTGATTTAATTTTCAAACAGATCTAAATCTCTGTATGCCCTGTTCAGACTTCTCAACTTCTGGTTCAGCATGTTTAGGGCAGCTCCTGCCTTACAGCCAGCATGGAACCAAGCTTCTCATTCTTTCTTCCTTGCTGCTTTCTTATTTATATTTCTCCACCCTATACTAACCCTCATGTTCTTTGGTAATTTTGCCTATTTATTAGCAAACAGACACACATATAGAGGTGTTTCTGCAGGAGCTGTAACATGCTCTGATGCCCTGATGTCACAGTAGCACTTTTTGTGAGTGTTGTGTTTCTGCAGGTTTATTTTACTCCAATGCCCAGTAAGTTTGTGATGAGGAATGTGAGTAAAAAGGGAGATCCTTGCACTTACATCCTGGTTTTGTTTTACTTGCTTCCCACAGATTACCTCTGTTATTTTCTTAACTCTTATTTTTTCCTGTTTTCCTCCATGATTCCTTTTAAGCTGTTTCAGAAATGCACATTTGTATAGCCTGACACTATATTTCTTCACAGCTCTCAGGGGGAAAAACATAAAGCAAACAAAACACTTGCTCTGATGAGAGAGAAGTTTGTCTCATGTTTTCCAAGCCACCCCCACCTTGTGATGAGATTTCACTAGCTGGGAATTTGACAGGATAGCCTCCAGTGAGAGTAGGATGTGCCCTGCCAGCCCACACTGTTCTCAGAGCCTGCAAACCAGTTCCAGTTCCTCTTTGAAACAGATCTGCTGTTTCAAGTGTTTGTCAATATTCATAGCCCTTTCTCAGCAGTTGCACAATTCTTCACTTTTAATGAGGAGGTTGAAATGCTGGTAAAGAGGTTGAGGAAGGTGTAAGATAATAAAAAGGTCAGACTGAACAAAGATTGCACTGCATTAAGGAGGAATGTAAAATTATTCTTTGTGATTTTTTTCAGTAAAACAATGAAGCAATCCAGATTTCTGCATTCTCGGGAAAGACAGTAATTCTCTGCTGGTCTGAGGGTGAGATGTGATACTGGTACACATGAAAAGCAGGTCAGAAAGCATTAATTACATTTCAATGTGCTGGCAAAAAGTCCTTTCAAACATTCATTTCTGGTAAGAGAGCAAGAACAGGAGATCAAAGTTCAGGCAGGATTTTAATTAGACACCTTGCTTACTGTGGTATGATAGACATACAGTAAAAAGAAACTTTTCCTATCTGCAGCCATGCTCTGCACAGCACCTTATTCCCTCTAGCACGTCAGAAGTTGGGATGCAGAAATATAAACACAGAACAGCACAGAGGCACCCAGGATAGTGACACTGCCCTTCCCCACACTGGGCACAGGCAGACTCTGACCCCAGGCTGAGGTCACCCAGCTTTTGGAGACAACATGCTCTTTCATTTGGTTTGGATCTTCACAAAGCACATCTCGAGGTTCACTGCAGTTTGCCACAACAAAAACAAGCCCAAAGATGAAAATAGAGGTGTTAGAGCTGGACCTCAAGGGACAGGAGCAGGACATGCAAGGCCACAGGACAGGCAGCAAGCTGCTCTAGCAATAAGGTTTCAGGCTATATCCTGCTTTCTTCTCTCATACTAATTAATTTTTCACTCTGAGGAGGAAGGACAACTATTCATTTTATAAGATTATAACAGATCAATAAGGGGAAACTATGATTCATTCAATACTTGACAATAGATTAAATAAAAAGCATGATTCTAGGTCTGTTCTAAAGTGAAAAATTAAAAGATAAAAGTAGATGTCTAGGGAGATATAAAATCAGAGCAGTTTTCCTCCCTTTCCTCCTTTTCTGTCTCATTTAAACAGAAATTACAAATGGTTTTATTATCCTGTGTTCAGCAGACAAGCATCTGGACAGTGAACTGTAAAGCCTTTTTAAAAAAAAATAAATTCATACATTTATAAGAAAACAAATATAAAAGTGAAGCAAAGAAAACTTTTGGGAGAAGATTGGTATATTCTACATAAGCCTCAAAACATTGCTGTGTGAGTCACTAAACTGAGATTTAGCAGAGAAGGAGGCAGCTCTCCAAAGTATTTTAGAGCTCTGTATTTTGCAAACCTGAGCCAGACTTGCTGTTCTTCTCATCTGGTGTCCTTCAGCCAACCTGTTGCTAAATCCACTGCACAACAATTTGTCAGGGACTTGAAGTAATTGCAGCTTTTTCATGATTATTGGAGAGATTAACAAACAGATATCCTGTTAATCTACTGACTGCTCAGAGGTTTGGGTTAGCAGTGAACAGGTAACCTTTTCTGGAATTATCTGTGGCTTGATGAGCTAAATACCATATCAAATAGGAAACTGTCTACTGGTTTGGGGGTGGTTGTTCAGCTAGAGGAGGCCAGGAATTTTCCATGTCTAAAGTCAGGAGATTGCTACACAAGTCCTCTTGATCTTCTCAACTCCAAACAATTCATATCCACAAAACAGAGCATATTGAAAGAGGAATATGACAGTGAATATTTCTGAATTATAATAATTAGGCTCCAGCTGTTTTCATTATCCTCTGATGGGGATAGAAACCAAACACACTCAATTTTAAACATAATGAAAGACATTCTTCTGGTTCATGGCAATGACTTTTTAAATGTGTCTTGCATTGGGGTATAGAAATAATAAAAATGTGCCTGCTTGCTTCTGTGAAGAGCCAAATATTGTGCAACACAATATTGAATTTCAGTAATTAATTACATGCTGCCAAATTCAGCTGTGGCTTTCCTGAAATGCTAGCAGTTGTTTCAGCTAGTCTTTATGGCTCTGCCTCAAAGCCCTTTAAAATGGATCAAAATTTCTCCATTGACTTCAAGTGGTCTTAAAGCTGATCCTCACTGTCAGGGAGGCTGCTGGGAAAAAAGAAAAAAAAGGACCAAGAGTCTAGTCTTATTCACAGAGGAATGGAAATGAGAGCTTGGGAGTACAGCATTCATTAAAGTACCAGTTAAAAATAAATGAAGTTACTACTACTGCTACTGAGAGAGAAAATGCATGCAAAAAATCACCTCTGGACCTCAAAACAGTCTGAGGATTTTCTGTCTTTGCTGTCCAAAGCCAGCTGGAATTGGAGAACTGGAAATGTGTTCTCTTTTCCCTGCAACTGAAATAAAATAATGTCTCATCAAAATGTTCTGGAGGTGATATATTTCTTTTGAACAGTAATTTCAGGAGATAACTGAAATAATTTGATTTTTTAAAAAATATTATTTTGGTGCTTTATGGGGATGGAATTGGATTCTTAACAGTTCCAGTCTCCTATTAGAAAAAGCTGCAGCCAGACCTGGAAAAACCTGGAGTTAAAGGAATGTGATCCCAGTGCTGTAACCTGGAGAACCAGGAAAATCTATGAGAGTAAAGGAATCCCAGGAAAAAAAAAAATTAAACAAGAGAATTAAAAAAAAAAAAATATCATAAAAAAAAAAAAATCTTATTTTCTGTAACTTCTTGTTTATGGAAGTAAACTCACCTCTCTGTGATAGAGTTAAAATAGCTGTGGGGGGGAAAAAAAAAAGGTGCAGCAGTGCTAGCACTTGATAGGGGTTCCAGGAAAAACAGAATTCAGGCAATGAAGAACCTATTTTTGCTGTATCCACAGCAGAGGCAAAAATAAGCCAACAGCAGAAAGGATTCCTGGAATCTGAGAAGTCACATGAATAAATAATGTGTGATTTTTGACTCCTTGGAGCCCTGAGACTTGTGGCCAAGAATCTTTCAGAACAAGCAAGAAAAAATTCAAGTAGTTGTTTTGATTAAGATGCAAATGGCTGATTTTGAATTCTGCAAAAAGCTCAGGGATCTGTTGCCTCTACTGGCACAGATCCATGTGGAATGTCCATGGTCCAAGCTCTCAGAATGGGATTGATTGGGAATAAATTGCAGGGGTCTCCCCACAGGGCAGGGTGAAGCTTTGTCTGGGGAGTGAGGGATCACTGGAGCAGAAGAACTGATTTCCTTGAAGATGTGAGAGAAGAGACACCTGCTAGGAGATTAAGATGCCAAAGAGGTGCTGATGAAATAATTTAAAACTGTAATAGACTGGCCACAGCTGAGCAGGGAAAATTCAACAATTAAAGTGTTATAGAGGTATTCTTCATGAGAACTTTTCTCAGTAGTTATCTTACTTGTGGCTTTATGACTAAATATACCAAAGGGATAGAACACTGGTAGAAAACTCAGGGATAGAACAGAGCATGGCCATGGGAGCAGGAACTGTAATTCATTGTGCCTCTTGGATTGATTAATCACCACCTTGTTAGCACCTTAACAAGCAGAAAGCAAAACCAAAATTTACAGTTTAACATTATGTACACTTGTTATTAGCAGTTGTGTCACCAGCACACCCAGGAACACACATGGCACACTGAGATTCTTAATCTCTGTGTCTGCTGCCTGAGATGTTAAAACTGTCCTGCTGGATCAGGTGGCTCAGTCAATCTGAATGATTGAAGCTGCCAGTGGAATGCCATAAATCTGTAAAATAATACTGCTTGATGTTAGAGTTTATCAGCTTCAGGTTTGCCTGAGCTGTGAGCAGCCTCTCACACCATCAAACAGCCCACTACACCCTCTGTAGCCTCAGAACACCAGGACCGTGAATAACGCTCCCCAAAATCAATTACAGTCTACACATTGAGCCAAACACTTACTCCTGCAGTTGGGAAAGGAAGGGATTAACCTTTCCCTATGCCAGGAGTTTGCCTTGCTTTGAAGAAGATAGCTCAGGTCCAGTAAATGATGAGCTTGGTGTAGTGCCAGCCTTGTGGAGGTTGAGAGTCAAATTTATTGATGTTCAGCCGAGGGAGTCACTCATGTCACAGCCCAGGGGGCTGTGAACCAAACAAAACAACAAACTTTGCCCTTCAGTTTATGCAGGCATCTCAACTCACACAGTAGAGTTCTTCCCCTGCACAGGGAAACATATTTCTGAGTTGACATTGCAGCAGCTTGTGGGATATTCCATAACCAGGCTATTACAGCCTTTGGAATGGATTAGGGGTGGTTATTAACAAAGCCAGCACAAGCACAGGCATTGCAGAGGGACATTGGAAACCATCCAGGGTGGGAGAAAAATATATAGAAATATACTGATGTAGATAGAGATTGATATAGATGAGAAATTATAGATATACAGATATATATAGATGTGTACATATATAGATAATATAGATGGTCTAGATAGATATAGATATATATAGATATAGATAGATAGATATCGATAGATAGATATAGATTAGATATAGATATAGATTAGATATAGATAAGATATAGATATATAGACATATAGATATATAGATACATAGATATAGATATAGATATATATAGATTAGGTAGAGATATTATATATTATAATATATTATAATATAATATATTATATATAATATTTATATATTTATATATTATATATTATATATTATATATTATAATGTTATATATAATATATTTCATAATATTATATATCTATTATAATATATTGTAATATATTATTAATCTATATAATATATTATTAATCTATATAATAATATATAGATTAAATAGAGATATAGATATATTAGATATAGACATAGATGATATAGATATAGAGATATAGATATATAGATATAGAGATAGATATAGATGATTAGATATAGATATAGATATATGATATATGATATATGATATAGATAGATAGCAACTCTTAATATAGAAAGAAATTTTTCCAACACATCATTGCAGATTCTGGGTGGAGGAAATGGATTTACTCAGCAAAAATATTTTCTAATACCAGTTTCCAAAGTTTGACTTTACAGTCCTTGTACAATGGCTTCCCAAATCATGTGCTGAACATGAAATTCATCATACTGCATTTTCCAGCCTTAGGGATCCCATGCTGAGGTCAAACTGTGCACTGTGCATTCCTCTGGCTCCCTGACTCAACCTTGGGGTGCATAAAGTCCTATCCCAAATGACACCAACTTTTAGCAGCTTTTATCTTGTAATTAATTGCTCTACTCACAGAGCTGAGCTGGTAGTGTAAATTACAGATTTGGGGATGGAACTATTTTTAAAATCACCTAATATTCAATAATAACCTTTTAAAATTTTATTTGAAGCAGTGGAGTAATTCACCTTCTTCTATTTTTTAAATCCCCCTAGCAAGTCTTCACCTGTCTGATGCAGGAACTGGAGGGTTTTTGTTGTCCAAATTAATCTCAGAAAATCAGGTAATCAAGTTCCCACAGCACTGGTATAGCCCAGGGGATTTACACAGATAATTTAAAGGCACCATGCTGATCTGTTATAAAATCCAGGCTGTCAGGAGTTCAGAAATTAAATCAACAAGAGAAATCACTAGGACTTTAGCAGATTCTTTAAGTTAATCTGATACATTAAAAGATGCCCTAGACATGAACTTTTATACACAATTTGAATCCTTTACACTGCAGAAACATTAACAATCATTGAAACATGTCTAACTTTAGTGTTTTATCCACTGTAATAATCACAAATAAACATCTGTAGTGACAGTGGTTCTACAACAACAACATCCCAATGACATTGAACATTATTTATAACAGAATGATGTAACCAGTTTGTTTGATTAATATGTGCAGAGCCATTTCTGCACTTTACACCCCTCCTGGAACACAAACAAGCTTTCTGAGGCTTCAAGTGTGTTTGGGACAGTCTAGGGCCTGATTTGTAAGATTCTGAACATCCACCTGCCTCACTACAGTCCACAGGGGCACCTAATTCCTTAGAGCATCCACCCTTTAGGCTCCTTGTTTGTGTTTCCCTCCCTCAGATTCCATTTGGCACTGGAGCCACCAACTTGTTTGAAGGGCAAGAAATGAGAAAAGAATAAGAAGCTGAAAAGGCAGAGTCTCTCTCCTCTCCAATGCCTCTTTTCTCTAAATTGTTCTTAATCTGTTTTCCTAATCCCACTGCCCAAAGGAAATCACAAAAACTCCAAATTACCAGCACACACACAATGATCACAGCATATCAATACATCCACATGACTTCTGCAGCAGGGACAAGCCCAGTGTTTTCTAATGGCATCTGAGGATGATGCTTTTTAAACTAAGAGCTGAAACATTGGCTCCTCCCCATCACCCAGAGAAGCTGTGGGGCTCACATCCCTGGAAATGTTGATCCAAGCTCTTCACAAGTGATGGACCATCCTTAGTTTTGCACTGAATCAGTGAAGGCTTCGTTGAACACAGGCAGGAACTAGAGAGGCTCACAAAAACCAGCAAAGTTGATTTTTAGGTCCAGGGATTCAAAGTGGTAGAGTCACAACAAGAGAGTGCAGCAGTGAAACCACTGAAATTGTGCATGCCATGGTGCAGAGGTAAATCATTGCAGGCAAAGCAATCACTAGAAAGGAAAACAATATCCTGAAAAGAAAATACCCTAGATAAGGAAACATAAATGCAGGTACAAAAATCTAATCCAGCCTTGCATTTCAGGGCTGTATTAACAAGGAGATCAAAGGCCACTGATCCTTCTGCCAGATCAGTCCTCACTGAGAGAACAAGAGGATTTTCATAAATCAGGTAAGTAAGAGAAAAGAAACAGCAATAGAAGTCATGTTTGCATTTCCCTGTCTGAATTCCTCAGTTTTCAAGCATTTTGAAATTTACTGTTCAAGATCTGCTGTTCTCCGAGCAGCTTTTCCACAGACTTTGTGCAGATAACTTATTTTAGTCCCAACTGAAACACAAAAGAATCCTTTTGCCAAAAGCAGGTTTCTCTGGGATCATTCTTGCTGAAACAAGTTTGTCTCTAAGCCTCCCATTTAATTGTATGGGTAAGAGTGCAGGTTAAAAATGCACTAAATTTCTTTATAAAATAACAAAAAAACATTTTCCTCAGGGAATACTTATGTGAAATTTGTAGTTTATGCCTTTACCCTTTATATTCTGTACTTTGAATTTATCAAGAAACAACAAATGTTCTGGGAAGAGTCATATCTGAGTCTTTTCAATCACCTGTCCCATCCAACACACTTGGAGCCCATGGATGCAGCTACAGAGCCTGAAGTAACCACAGGAGACATCACTGTGTGTCCTTTTTATTTCTGAATGATGATGAGTGGTTGGGCTGGTTTGCCAGGGTTAATCCTGCAGGGTGGGACTCCACATCCCCCAGTGGGGATCAGACTCCAGATGAATTCAGATGTGGCAGCAATATGGTAAATCTAGTAGCCATAACAACATAATCCTCACTGCAGGGCTCTACAAAACTTGTCTTGCTCCTGTTTGTTCCTAAAAACACTTTAGCTCAAGGAAGATCAGGGTTTGCTGAGGTTTGGGGAGAACAGGAGAGCACAAATTGAAATAAGGAGGGTGAGTGAAGTTAGAATTAAAAGAGGATAATGAACAATTAATCAGGATACAAAGGGCTGTACAAATATCAGAACAAAATACATCCTTTGGTCCTGCAGAAAATGAGATATTAAATCCCAAGAGGCATATTGGAACACCTAAAGGAACAGCTTAGGAAGTTAGGCACTTTTCTTTTGAATCACCTTGTCATGTTAATAGCTCCCCAAAACCCTCCTTAAATATGATAATAGGAGTCTGACTAGTCTGACTTTGTCATTTTAATTAAAAGCTCTATTCCTCATGGCAGGAGCAAGTGAAAAGGAAAAAAAAAAAAGTAGTTCCCACTGCAACCCCATGGAAAATATGAATGCCTTCCTCTATAAAATTGTAAATGAGTGGCACAGCTTAGGAATTGGTCTGGCCTATGTTTCATATGTAAACATCCATAACTCACCCTCAAAATGGAATTTAATGGCAGATACACTTTGTTAACATGAAAAAATCCCAAATCATGAAAGCTTTTTCACCCCCTAAAGAAGCCTTTTTTCTTCCCTAGAAGATTTTTCATCCAGAAATTTCCAAGGTTTCCAGCATTAAAAATCAGCTGAAGCTGCCGACTTTATAAGAAAATTTCCACTAGTTTGAAATTTGTTTTCAGAATTTTATTCTGCTTGAAACTGTCACATTTTATCCAAACTGGGAGTTAACCATTAAAGAGAAAATCCAGTTCCCAGCCTGTTCCATTAAGCCACATGATAGTGCATAATATAATAGCTTGAGTCCATATCCTTGCATTTCTTAAGCAAGTCCAAACCCACAGATTGCCAGGCACAGCAGACAGATCACAGTGCCACCAAACTCATTCCCACCACCTGGATCACAGCTCCAACAACTTAATTCACTCTTTGTCAGACCGGGAGAACTCCCTCAATAGTCACAAAATCCAGCTTGCACCTATTTTAGAAAACTAATAGTCACTCCAGCACACATACCAGGGGAAGAGAAAGCTTATCAGCCACTAAAACATCATTTTCCTAAGTGAGTGCTGGCAGCTGATGCTGTTCTTCCAAAGGGCAGAGATATTTATCTGCACACTCATATATCTATGTGATATATATCTCTGCACACTCTTCTCCTGCTGCATGTTAACAGCAATCCTTGTCCTTTCTGGTGCTTGCAGAGAGGGCTGGAGCATTTTCAGATGGATTCTCTTTATCCAGCTGAGCAGTTCCATTGTGTCCCAGGTGCTCATGTGAACCCAAGATGTCTCAGGCTGCATTGACTTGCACTGGTGGGTCAAGAACACCCTCAAGGGGAGAAATCAGCACTCTGAGAGTTCAGATGACAGCAGCTCTGGCTAAGAGGGGGAATAGTCAGAATGCTTTTGCAGTAAATTCCTCTCTCTGCAGAGGACAAAGGGCAACTCACACCCTGTAATTTTTTTGCTACTCGGTAAATAAAGATGTGCACACGCTGCATCTTCAGCCCATGCTGAGAACTGCTGTACCTTGGAAATTCAGGTGAGGGACAGAGGGCAGGCGGGGGACAAAGGGACAGACACAAACCGCTTTTTCCAAGAAGAAGAGTTAAAATAGGATCACTAGAGCAGTAACCACACAATCATCTCTCTTTAGCCAGCACAGCCCATGATATCCAGACACAGATATGCATTTCTGTTTCCTAGAGCAAGCTGTAAGAGGAGATCCATCAGCATCATTTCCTTGCCCCTTGAGCTCTCTATAAACACTCATGCTCTTTATTAATTCATTTCCTTTTTATTTATTAAAGCTTTATTCTACTCTGATTTCATGTTACTCCACAGCAAACCTCTTCCTACCAATCTGTTGGTTTCCATAATTCACAGTAAAACCCTTAAATAAAATATTTAAGAAAAAAAAAAAATAATAATGGAAAATTAATTAAGATAGCCTCAAAAGTCATACAGCACTATGTGTAGGTATGAAATTAGTTCAGATATAGGCTGGGATTGCTGAGGAAGACTGTCACCTGTAGGCAAGCAAATCTCCTGCCTGCCTTTGATCAAATTCCCTGGGGGGTTTAAAGTGAGGAGATCCATTTCTCCATCACATGTTTCTCCAGTAAACACTCAGTTTCTTGCAAAAAAAATTAAACCTGACTGAAAATCAAACCCAAGCATGCTTATGAGATGAAAGACTTCTTTTTTTCTTGCAAACCAGTCCATCTCTATCAGAAGTGCAAATCCATGGAGCAGGTCTGCAGGGGTGGCTGCCAGAGGGCCCGTGGCACATTCAGAGGGTGAGATGCACTCCTGGCCCTGCAGCAGTCCTGGTGCCCAAGGGCAAGGAAGCAGCAGCCCAGGTCTGCTCACAGTTGAGGATGAGGAGTGTGTGTCTTGGGTTGCAATAGAGGCTGTGGCCAGCAATGTGTATTCTGTCACCATCTGTTAAAACCAGGTGGGGCAGTGATTCCTTATCTCTGGCACACATTATCTGCTAATGGGCCAGCTTTAAGACAAGATGGGGCAATCATCTTTATCTTTCCACAACCCATCCTCCCTCCAGGTAGACATCATCTGCTGGTGGGCCATTGAGTCCCACTGTATGACTGGTAAAATTCCATCATCCCACTGGGAGATGCTCCAGCCAGGGGGAGCAGCCAAGCCTTTCCTACCCAGATAAAAACTGAGATTTTGGACAGCAAGGTACCGTCCTTCCACTGGATTCCAGAGGAAAGCCAGACCTTCCCACATCATCCCTGCACCTTCAGAGGAAACTGCACCTTCTCCAGGATCACTGCTCCAGCTGAACCACACCTGCCACTGCAGGAGGATGCAGCCACCATGGAATGGGACTGTGCCAACACCCTGACTGACTGACGGGTGTCAGCTTGGATTCTGACTCTGTCAGGGTTGGGATTGTTCTTTGTAATACTCCATTTCTATTTTAATTTTCCTAGTCAAGAACTGCTATTCCTATTCCCATATCTTTGCCTGAGAACCTCTTAATTTCAAAATTATGATAATTTGGAGGGTGGGGGTTTACACTGTCCATTTCAAAGAGAAGCTCCTGCCTTTATTGGCAGACACCTGTCCTCCAAATCAGGATAGTGCAGAAGCCATCTCTAGAGTGAGGTGTTTCAATATTTGCATTTCTCTTCTGCTCAGATCTTCAAGGAAGAACACAAGTCCCACAGAGTTTTGGTGCTGCTTGTTCAGGAATGCACTGCTGTCCCACAGGGCTTGTCCACTCTTTTTTAAAGAGAACATAAACAAAATCTGACATTAGACTGCAAGAAATTCACTTCAACACCTTGAATAAGAATTCTTAGTGTGCTCTCTTAGAAGCACACTTTGCTTTCTGATGTCACACCAATCTTGTTTGGCCAAGCAGTTATGGAGACACCTAGAAATGAGGTCTGTGACTGCAAACACCATGCAAGGGAATATCTATTTGCACCTTGATAGCACTAAGAACAAAGACATTTTTGTGGGAGGAGACAGCAGAAAACCTCGGAGAAATCCAGAGACTAGGTTTTAGGCTTGGAAAAAACAGACTTGGAGGAATAGCCAGGAAATGTTTCAGCAAGAATATGAAACCTTTCAGAGTGGTCCCAGCCAAATCTAGACATTTTTTAAATCCCTCAGGGATGGTGAATGATTGAACACCCTGGGCAGCCTGTTCCAGTGTTTGATAAACCTTTCAGTCAAGAAATGTTTCCTGCTGCCCAATCTAAACCTCCCTTGTCACAACTTGAGGCCATTTCTTGTCCTGTCACTTGTGACTGACCTTCACCTCAGTACAGACTCCTGTACAGCCAGTGGCATAACCCTTTTTTTTGCATTACATATCCCTTTTTTACAGTCTTGGCACAGCCAGCACTCACTGGCAGAACAATAACACAGCCAGACAGGAAAAGAAATATCTAAGAGTTGCAGGTGAAATAGAAAAGCCACTCAAGTTTGAAATTAGCACTGCATTCAATCACTGGAACCCAAAGGGAGCACTGAATTTATAAATTTCTATTTCCATAAGATCTGTTCATTAAAATGAAGATCACATAGTTTGGAAATTGCTCTATGATAAACAGATCAGGATTTATGACCTGGTATCTAATTTGCAGCCAGCTAGGAAAGCCAAAACAGTGGGGTTTAAGAGTGACTGCAGGGAATGCTGAGGGCTGTAGGTTTGGGGTTTTAACAAATGCTTTCACCATCACATCCCCTTCAACACCCAATTTTTCACTATCTCCATTGCCTTTCTTACAGAATTTGCTAAGTCACTAATGGACAAAAAAAACCCCAAAACATCCCTAGGTCCAGGCTGGGCACTGCAAGCTTCTCCTTTCCCCATTAGTCACAATTTTCTATAATTAGGCTTCTCTCACATCTCAGGATATTTATTTTTAAATTAATCCAGCAGGTGTTGTGAAAATAATTATGAATAGCAAATGGTTTCATTGATCCAATTTGGCTCCCTCAATGACCAGAAGCAGATTGTACCCACCCCAGAGAAAGCTTTCACAGCTGCTGTGAGCCACAGCAACAGAAATTAAACATTCTGGTCAAAAATGCCCTTGGTGTCCAGCAAGGCAGGCACCCACAGGTAAGACTCTGTATCACACAATGTTCTTCTTTCCAGATGTTCTTTTATTTCCCTGATGAGGGCAGGAAACTGTTTCAGGGTGTACTTGCAATAACAGAAGCACCAAGGACTGGATCTTGTAACCTTTATTTTTAATAACCTTCAGGCTCAACACCTTGAGAAGAGCTGAGCTGGGCACTGTTGGGAGTTCTTGCATTTGCATACTCTATTATAGATTTAAAAATCAAAAGCAGAAACTCAATGGACCCTCCTCAACCTATGGGTGAACAATTAAATAATCCCAAGAATTCTGCCAGGAATTGAACTTGTCACATGCAGCACCTGCTACCTTTTTCTACTTTCATTTCTATTGAAGCTGCAGGTTCCTTTAATTATCTAAGTGAATAACTTAATGATAAATTCCATTCCATCTCTGACAGCTGAATAATTCAGGAGAATTTTAATAGGGAACAATAAAACAGACTTTTAAAACATTCACTTTGGTTCCATCTCATCTTTAATTAAGTCAGTTCTGGAAAGATCCAAGTTCTAAAGGTCATTGAAAGATGTAGGCAAATTCATCAACTACATTAAAATCTTTAAAAAAAACCTCAGAGGTTCAGTTTCAATACTCTCAACACTCTAAGATAACCTTAAAGTAAACTGTATGTCATGACCAAAGCATGCCTATATATTAGTTCCAAATGTAAAAACTACCTAGGGTTAACTGTAAAATGAATACTTTATTTTTAAATTACACTTGCAATAAATTTGATTTAGCCAAAGTACATGATGTTGTTTTTGAATTAGTGACCAAAACTTCGTAAATAATGATTTTTTCAGGGTTTTGGAGTGAACATTGGAAAACAGTTCACATCTAAACAAATAAATCAACAAAGTTTTGTTTTCAAGTTATCAGTGAGACAAGCAAACATTCTGCTTAGAGTCAGCCTACTGAATTGACTTGAAAGGTTATTAAAACCCATTTACTAACATTTGCTGTTGGATCAAAGTTTAAATAAGGGAAACTGTTCAATAAAAGTCAACATTTCAAATTAAAAAGAACTCAGTGCTTCCAAGTAACAAAGTGATTATTTTTGCCCCTCAGCTGAAACAATTCACTAACCTTTCTCCAAATTCACAGTGCACATTGATTTTTTTAGGGTCAGTTCCCTCTGCTGAACCCTTCACCAGATCAAGTTAAAACCTGGCAAGCCAGAGGAGTCTCCTACAACCATTAAACAGATGATTAAAATATTCACCTGCTGCTCAGTAGGGTTGTATCAGAGATAATCTAACAGAGGTGCACTCCTGGCTGACCAGACTTTAGGCAATGACAAGCATTCATGAAAATAAATGAATATATTTAGAATGATTTTACAAATATATATTTATATGGGAGATATTCACTGCACCTTCTCTCATAGAATGGGACTGCACTAAGCAAAAATCCTCTGGAATCACATTTTCACCCTAAATGGATTAGTACCTAAAATGTATTACCTTCTTGGTTCAGACTGGGCAGGGGCAGAGCTGCTGTCCCACAGGGAAATTCATCATCCCAAATCATCTCAGCAGCCAAGAACAAGACAGAGTGCAGAGCTCAGAGCTAATGCAGCTGTACAGCATTCTAAGAACTGCATTGTGCCTGCCCATCAGAAACATTCACTCTCCTGTTCCCAGATGCAGCAAGTTTCCAGCAGCTAGACAAGCCCTGGCTAATTTCCTGCTGATGTGGAAATTGACTCCATATCCACATGCCTGGTGAAAATGTATTTTCTCCTTGTGACAACCCAAGTCAGGCAAGGTCATTTACAAGTAATGATGATTTAATATAAAAATGAAAGCAAACCTTGCACTGGATTTGCGCAATTTGGGGGTTGGGGATTTTCAGCCTGTTCCAAGAAGCAAAATTCCACATAAACTCCAGTTAAGACAAGATTCCCCATCATCAGTGCCATCCAAAATCCACGGGGGATTGGGAGCAAAGCACTGTCTGCAAAGCCAGTGCTGATCAGCACTCCCTGCTAACACTCCCCTGCCTGGGGATTTCCAAATCTCTTATCTGCCTCTCCAGCAGGAGCCAGTCCCAGCCTGTGTGCAGAGCTGTGGGCATTTATCACCCTGCAGCCATCCATCTGCCTCCTCCCTGCATGGAGGGATGCTGGATCTGCCTGTGGCTCCAGCAGGGACTGAGCACAGCCCCAGCCTGCACAGGAGGAGCTGGTATCACCACAAAGGTGAGCTGGTATCACCACAAAGTGAGCTGGTATCACCACAGCCTGTATCACCATGAAGTGGAATCACCACAACAGTGAGCTGGTATCACCACAAAGGTGAGCTGGTATCACCACAAAGTGAGCTGGTATCACCATGAAGTGAACTGGTATCACCACAAAGTGAACTGGAATCACCACAACAGTGAGCTGGTATCACCACAAAGGTGAGCTGGTATCATGAGCTGGTATCACCACAAAGTGAGCTGGTATCACCATGAAGTGAACTGGTATCACCCCAAAGTGAGATGCTCTGCTTCCACAAAGGCAGCCCATAGGCACAAGCCAGCAGCACAAATCCCTCCCAATCCTCTGTTGTTCACCCCCTTTTTGGGATCTAACTCCAGTCTGCAGTGGTCCAGAGAGCACCCACTGCTAGAGAAAGGGGCTTGCTCACTTCACCACCAAAGCCAAGGAACAAAATCCCCAGCCAGACCTGAAGCAGCAGGTGGGAGGTGTTAGCCAAGGCTGGAAATGCCATTCCATGCCATGCTGCCACTTCAGCAATTCCAGAGGAGGTGGTGGAAGTGTCTCTTTTGAGCAAATAAAGAGCCAAGAGACAGCAGAAACTCCCCCAAGCTGCTGGGTTATTGCTGTGCAGGAGGAGAGGATGGATCCCACGGTGCAGGCACAGTTTTTGGGAACACTGCAGAAGGGAGGGATTGTGGCAGAGCCCCTGCAGGGATGGGGAGCCCCATTCACCCCCACCCAGCTCCCACCCATGCCCATGGCCCCAAGGAGGGACAGCTCCTCCTTCAACACTGGTGCCACCCTCAGATGCTCCCAGAGGGGCATGAAGGAAACACCCACAAAGCAGCTCTGTGCTGGGGCAGTGTCAGATCAGCCACTGGCACACTGCAGGCAAAACCTGGCTGATCATCTATGCACAGCTGCACCACCTCATTTCCATAGACCTGCCATGGCTGGGGGGTCAAATTAGGGAAAAGGGCTCTTTGCATGCAAGATTCCCCAGGTGGTGTGTACAGGCAAGACAAGAGAGCACCCAGGGCAGCCAAGAAACTGGAACAGTCCACAGAAAGTGCAGAAAAGATGAGACTAAAATGAGATGCAAAGCAAAAGAATAAATCTGTACAACTTCTCCTGGTGGGATTTACAGAAATACCAATTTGTCTTGCTTTCAGACAGATATTTCTTACTGCCAAAGACCAAGGCTTTTTCTTGTTTGTTTTTAATAAGACCAGTTTTTTGTTTTTTTTTCCAATGCCTACAAATCCAGACATACAATTTAATGTGGGATATGTTCTCAACATTTTGTGAACTTGGACCACCACCTCAGAATCAGGGAGCAGTTCACTATCTCAATTCTCCCTGTTTGAAAATGCTTCCCCTCACACATGAAGGGCAGCAGTCAAACCTGGGGATTTGGACCCCCCCCTCAGGGGGTCCTCCAGTTTCTCTTGGCTTGCTTTGCTGGGGAGAAGAAAACAGCATTATTTATATATTATTTATATATATTTTATATATATTATTTATATATATATTTATTTATTTATTTTTATTTATATTAGGCCAGGCCTTGATTTCTGAGACGTTACATCTCTGTGGCCCAAGCTGATGTTTTCATCTTAAGGGTGAGCAGATGATGATCTCAAACACAAAGCACAAGCCCATAAAGCCTGGGGGCAAACCTGGGGCTTTGCTTGGAGCTTGGTTGCATTCCCAAGCTCAGCTGACAGCACATCTGGTATGCACTTCTTGCTCAAGAGCTCACTGGAACAGAGCAGACCTGGATGGGAGGAGACAAACAGGCAGATGCAGAGTCACTGCCCATTTGTTTTCCCCTTGTAGTTTACACCAGATGCCTGGGAGGAAAACACAAAGCAAACAAATATCAAACCTGATGTCTTTCATTCCCCTCCACACCCAGAGCCCACTGTTTGCTCTTTGATCACCATCTTCCCCCTCTCTTGAGGAATCCCCTCCAAAAGGCAGGTGAATGAATCACTGCTCCCAGCCATGCACTGGTTACAGGCTGGCTGCTGGCATTGCTCCCCTGCTGAATCCACTGGCTCTGCACCAGCAGCATCCCCCAGATGCTGAGCATCTCACCAGCCTGCCCCAGGGAGGGCACAGCCCCAGATCTCAGCTCAGGAGAGCTGTGCAGACTTCACAGAGCACACTGGGCTTCCTGCTGAAAGAAGTGAGTGATGGCAAACCTGTCTGCAAGTGCCACAGCCCAGAGAAACTCCTCAGGGCAGGAGACAGAGCCTTGCCCAGAGCACAGGGCTCTTCACATCTACCCCACTGCCAGCACAGGGGCTGCTGAGCTGCTCCTCTGCCTCACAGGGGACTTGCCACCACTTCACTCCCCAAGGTGCTGGTTTTGAAGCCAATGGTACCAGAGCTTGACTTCATCAGTGCCACCATGCTGGGTCTGTGCACATCCAGTGCAGATGTCAGTGCAGCTCATCCTCCCCCTCAGCACAGTCTGCATCCCCAGCCAGCTGCAATGGGCTGAGCTCATCACCTCTGCCTCTGAAACAGAATTATCAGCACCAACATCAGTTACAGGAAGTTCTCCTTAAAGGATCAACATCTGATCCCACACCAGCTCTAGGACGCCTCACCCTGTGACACAGCTCATTAATTAGGGTTCACATGATGGCTGTAGGAGTTTCACACATGTGAATCCATGCAGAAACCTGGCACTTGCCAGCTCTAAAGCTCACTAAAGGGCTCTCCCAGGAATTTTTAACTAAAGCATCTCTAGCTCCTCTCAGAAATGCTTTTTTCAGTAGGATCTGTGGGCAGGACCAAGCTCAGCTGTGATCAGAAATCAGGTGATTTCTGCCTCCCCTGGCTCTGGCCCACTCAATGGGGGATGTTTTTCCAAGCAGATGTTTTAAAGCCCAAGGACTGGGTTTGGCACACAGCAGATCTGTTCTCCAGGCCAATCCATAAACAAGGGTCACACAGAGCCCACGGTGGAGCAGGGGGATGAACACACAGAGGCTCCTCACATGTAGCTCCAGCCTGTGCTGGAAACAGCAAAGTCTGCAGCTGACTGAGGTACAATTTGGCAAAAGGTGGAATTCTTAACAGATATGGAAATATCTGCATATGTCACCTGCAACCCTCCAGCAGTTTCTTCCTGCAGTCTGTACCACAAAAAAGAATTGCTCCTAATTCATCCAGCTTCACTTCTAATCAGTCCCCCTCTCTCTCTGTTGCTATATAAAAAAGCCCTTTTCACACCAAGAATCATCTCCAAGGTTTTAGCTTGCTCTAATCAAGCCAGTATTTCCATTAGATGAACAGGCATATCTGACTGACTCTTGCTGCCAGGCTCTTTTCTCGTGTCTGGTTCTTTCCTGCCCACACTTGGCTTTTTCTCCTTCATTTTGAGCACCCTGATGGTGACCCTGCCCAGGGCTGGTCCCACCAGCAGCATGCACAGGCACCACATCCCTCCCTGCTCCCACACCCACCTTTGCCAGCCTGTTTTGCCATCTAGTTTGCATCATGATTAGCAAGACAAAAAAAAAAAAAAGACACCGGCAAAAAAATAAGTACTGAATGCCTTCTGTTCATCTCAGCACACTTCTCTGCTTTCTAGCAATTCATCTTGGTATGAAAAACAAGGTACCAATGATCATCATCCCATCAGTAATTGCCTTAATCTGATCGAAATTCCTCCAGTTATCAATCACTGCAAGTTCTCATTACCCTTTTCTTTTTCTGCTCTGTTATCCCAGAGACATCTCCACCACCAACATGATTTTTTTTTTTTATTAATATTCGGAGAGCCTGTTAAGGATAAGAGCTACCAATTTCCTAAACATGCAGCAAAATCACATTTTTTCCTGGTCCCTGAATCAATCACCTCAGAGTGATTCCAGTGATAAATTAAACTTCATATCTTATGTGCAAGAAAGTGAAAATTGTTGTTTTCCACTTGAATAGATGCACAAAGAGGTGTAAAAGCCAATATCTGCCATTCACACAGCAACAGGGATCTCCAAGGACTCCTGCTCTCAGTTAATGGCTTGAACAGAATACCCTGGCCAGGAAGAAACAGCGTTTCACAAATAACTGCTGTAGTCAAATTGCTGGAAAATTGGAGAAGTTTAGGAATATTTATTTTGGTGAATTGCAATCCTGAACAAGCCAGTATAAGATGCCAAGCTGTAAATAGCCTTCCTTCAAGCAATAAGTGGAGTCTTTTAAGAACTTTTATCCACTGTAAAAGTGAGGTCTGCAGCATTTGCTATTCACAGGGTGAAGGGAAGGGAGTGCAGCACCCTCAGCATTCTGTGGGTATTGGGATTCTGTGGCTCTGTCTTTGCAGAGAAACACTTGCCAACAATAAAAACCAAGCCCACAGATTTCCTGGAGCCTGTCCTGAACAGCAGCCACTCAGGCATGATTTTAGGTGATTTTACCTTGGCTGTAGGGCAGGGATGGAGGTGTGACAGTAGAGACCTGGGGCAAATGATTAAGAACAAAGGAGCTGTGTGCAGCACAAAATTGAAATAGAGGGGAGACAATGGAAATTACCCATTCCCAGACAGCCCAGAAACTGAATTCCTGCCATCAAAAGGCATCCCTAATCTCTTAATGCATTAAGGGACTCAGCAGTCCTTGCAATTGCCTAAGCATTTAAAGGTTAATTGCAACCAGGATCTTTCAATGAAGTTATGTCAGAGGATAAAGGTTTCAGGAAATCCAACGCTGTAATTAAGAGATTGATATCACAGATTCACATCTTCCAGAGCTTTGTGCAGTGCCTAGCACTGACTTCTCCAGTTTTTCTCTGGAATTCAGAGCAGCACAAATAAGTACACATCTCTGTGATGCTGAAGGCTTCAAAATCCAGCTGATCATTTCTTCTGGGTCTAATTACTAAACCCAGGGCTGTATTGGAAGCCTCCAGCCATTTCTTTAAAACCCGTGGATGAACAGCAGCATCCCAGGTACAAAAATCAAAATCTTCTTTCTTGTGGCCTTTTTGTTAAGAGTTTTGCTCCTCCTGCAGATGTTCAAATTCCCACAAAGACCCACAAAGGGCTGTGAAAAGCTCTGGGGAAGGGGTGCTGCTTCTCTCTACAGCAGAAATTAATTTATTTTGTTCACTTGTGGCAGCAAAAGCCTTCATCACACTTATTTATTTGTGTTTCTTGGGTGACTGCTCTGAGGCCCTTGCCTGGGATTAAGGGAAGGGGAAGATGTAAAAAAGCTTCTGGAGGTGACACCAGAAGTGGCTGGATGTGATAGATAAGAGTGTGAGAAGCTGATGAGCCTTAGACAGCAGGGAAAGGAAGGTCTGTGTTCAGGGTAGTGCAGAGCAGCTATGTGAGGAATAGCCAGATTTCCCAGAATTGAAGGGCTGAGCTCCTGGCAGCATTGCCCAGGTAATCAATCACATCTGAGACATCAGCTGCAGACCTGACAGCCACATTCCCACAGGCAGGCTGGGTAACAGTTCCATGTCCTAGCCCTGCCAGAATCAGCTCCTTCTTTTAGTACCCAGCCCATTTCACACACAGGGTGTTCTGAGAAGAGTGTTTAGGAGCAAAGCAGACAAAAACCACATCTGCAGATCATCTGCCTGCTTGAAAAACTAGAAAATACTCTTAATCAACTGGTGTCTCACAGCTCAAAGGCTCCTTCTTTGGACACTGATTTTCCTCATCACAAGGTAAGAATAGACTGACATGTGGGGCTGGAATCCCAGATTCAGAATTTATTCTTTCTGGATCAGTCTTTTCACAAGCCCAAGTCCATTTTAAAAGCAAAAAAGAGATGCCCCAAAACAGAAACAAGGGAAGTTCTTAGCCAATCATGCAGGATCATTAGGACTAAGCTGGGGTACTTAAAACCCAGTTTTTCCCCTGCTGCTTTTACACAGTTCCCAGCAGGGGACCAGAGAGGTGGTGGATGTCCCATTCCTGGAACATTCCAGGCCAGGTTGGATGAGACACAGCTTTTAGCAATCTACAACATTAGTGGGATTTCATTAGCAAGGTTGTTAATGAGAAATGGGACTGAGATACAAGTGAGCATTTTCCTCCCAGGGACAACAAATTGACCAACACTCACTGAAAGAAGCAGTAAAAAGCAGGACATGGGTTCTGTGCCATCTGGGCAGTTTCCACAGAGGATGTGTCTGGAGTCTTGGCAGACCTGGAGGAATCCACCTGGCTTCTAGTCAGAGAATGTGTTGCAAGATGCATTTGTGCCTTCATGTTTCAGTTTTAAGGCACTCCCTAAGCCCAGAATTTGGGGCTGATGGGTGAGAAGGGAGCACAGTCCAGGCCTCTCCAAACCTGGGAGCAGCCACTGCTGTCAGGCTGGGCTGAGAGGTTTCACACCCTGCAAAGCCTCACCTGCCACAACAGCAAAACTCCACAGGCTGGCAAAGGTGAGCCTAAAACTTCATCTCCATGAGATGAAAATCAAGAAGGGCTCATACAACCTTACCCTGGCAGAAACAACAGCAAAACAACCAGTCCTTGGCAGGCAAGAGAGATGCTCTGTAATGCACTTGTGGAAAGTTGTTCTGACACTGCCTGCTCAGCTCAATAACAGCACAGAACAGAGCAGGCAGTGGGAAGGTCAGGTGGAAATTAGATTCCAAAAGAGATGCTGCACATTTAAAATTCTCCAGCCTCGGGAGGACAGAATTGAGCTGTTTGTTCAGGAGGAAGCATGTCTGGCTAACATTGAGTTTGCTTTTAATTGGCACTGATGAACAATAAAGTTGCAAACTCCTTTCACCAGTGCATGAATGTGCAGAAAACAACCTGCCACAGAACATTATATAGGAAATATTGTCCTTTGGCATCCTGCAGCCTTCTGCCATGTGAATCACAGCCCATTTAACAATGACAGGGATGCTGGGCTGTTCAGGGGAGGGAAAGGCAGCTCTGACCATTACACACCAGCCAACATCATTAGAGTCAATTACCCTATTAGCACTGAAACAGACCTGGTACGTGAACAGGGAGCCTCAATGCTCTTCAAGTGCTGCTTTCAACTGGAGATCAAAAATGGGCACAGGAAAATATCCAGCTGCTTACAAGCAGCACTCAGCACCCGGCAGCATTGGGTCCCTAATTAGGATTTAATAAGCTGGTAATTGTAATGGCAGTGGTCTCATTAGCCTGATGCCTCATTACTGTGAGCACAGATCAAGTTGAGAAAGGCAGTCAACCTTGCAGGGCTTTCCAAACAACCAGACAAGAGCTGATTAAAGCGAGCGCTGCTTTTGAGGCAGTTCCTAATGAAAAGTCCAAATTCACGGCCAATGGGAAACCAACAGTAATTTGTGTCACTCTTTTAAAGAACATCTTTAGTGAGAGGCATGGGACCAGGAAGTTTGTTAATACTAAATAAATGCCCAAAATAAAAAGGAAGAATGTGTAGTCAGCACTACAAAATAAGGAACACTGAACTGGAACAATGCTTGCCCCAAAGACAGTCCATGGAAATTGCTAATGACTGCTCAGGGTAAAATCTCTAAAGCAACCAACACGTTTCTGATTTCCAAAGAACTTCAGGGCCCTTGGTTACTTGCTGTTTTTATTGAAGCTGTCACTTCAGGTACACACTTGGGCACTGCTCAATAGCAGGTGAAATCATTCTGCAGTTCTCAGAGAGTCTTTGATCAAACAAATGTCTGTCTGCTGGCTCTCACCTGCCTCTGTTTGAGCAAGATCATAGCTAAAGGTCTGAAATAAAGTCGTGCATTTATTAATAACAGAAATACAAAGTGTTTTATAAATACTTTTGATTCCAGGAATTTAGATTTAAAACTAGACTATTCCATGAACAAAACTGGAGCACAGATGCCATTTCATGCTGGGTAATCCCTAGAAACCAATCAGTCAAGAACTTCTGAATGCAAATCAAAAAAGCCTTTAGGCTCTGTTGCTCACCTTTCTTCCAATCAAAAACATGAAGTTTACTGAGGCCAGGATTTTGCAGCAAGTCATTTTACACCACCCTTTCATTTTGAGAGAGCAACATGAGCAGAGAGTTGGCATAGTGAATTAAAAATAATCAATTCATTAAAAATAAGTATCAAAGTTGCTTCATGAAGATCAAATACATAACAAAAAAAGAACATTTCTGAGCTTGATTTCTAAGTATCCAACTAGATAGTTTTAAAGTTCCTGTTAGTGGTTACCAAGGCAGAGACATGTAAAAGATCTTATACTGGGGGAATGGAAGGATTAACCTTTTTCCTTTTATTTTTTTGTGAAAAGATGCCTGCAGAACAAATCTTTATACAGGCTGCCTTTCAGTCATAAAATAATTGACCAACACAGAGAGAAAACTCTGCTCTTATCCTTGTGAGTAATTTTGGGATGGCAGAGGACATGTTTGCACAGAGACCTTGGAGCAGCAGCCACCCCATGGGCTGTCACTGGTATCACTGGTACCTCCCTGTTCAGAAAAGGCACAATGGTCATGGCCACCAAAAATGGAGGAATCCCTCAGGAGCCTGAAAATGAGACTTTTTAAGCAATTAAGGGGGTCTTTACTATGCTGGTGTCAGCACTAACATTTCCAAGAGCCATGAGCTGGTGTCTACCCAACCCTGCAGGAAGCAGGTTCAGGGAGGGCTCAGAGCAGAAATCCTCTCCCTTGCCTGGTTTGGTGTCTTTCAGCATCAGGAAATGTGTACCTTTGTGGGAAAGCCCCCAATGAGTTTTGATAAGTAACTTTATGGCATTATCACAAGGGCACCTTTTGTTCCAGTCACAAGGTCTCCTTTCCTTCCCCTAAAATGAGATTTCTCCTGGTGTAACTCAATGACCTCCACAAAGCACAGTTATTCACTAATGTCAAAATTAATGCTAATGCTGGAGTAATGCAATTTATGAACAATTCAAAAAAACATTCAGCACTTACAGTTAGGACATAATTAGGAGTTTGAAAGGAACCCAAATAACTACACCTGCTTTTCCTCACACAAGTTACTGGTCTGACAGTCCCTTTGCAAAATAACTCCACAAATCCTTCTGGAGGAATCGAGTAGGGAAGTCCTGGTCTTTGTAATTTTTTGTAACATTATGTTGCTGCTAGAACCCACAGGTTTTCCTATATTTACCCAGAGGCCAGGCAGCTCTGTTATCTGATGGAGAAATCTGTCTATCCATGTATTTAGAGGCTTGGCAAGATGGGATGAATTTTTTCTCTTCTGCCCAAAGCAATTGGGCATTTTCCTCCACGCTGGCTCTGGGGGGCCAAGGAATGGCCCAAAGAGCACCAGGCAATCTGTGTTTGGCAGATACTGCAATGTATGGCCACAGATGTGTTTTCTTCAGCTGTTTTGGTACTGCCATCCCTCAAGAGCTGTGAGCACAGCCCATTTCCTCAGGGAAATCCTTTCCACCCTCCACCACCAAGGCTCAGAAAACACTGCAGGCAAACTGAGCCCACATCATCTCCTTCACCACTTCTTGGTGAGGGAAATTATCTGCAATGAGCTCTCTGAGGTCACAGACTCAGCAGACTCTAATAAATTGAGGATTTCATTGTCTAACCAGACTCTGTGTGGATCCTTCTCATGTCCCAGTTTAACACAAGGCCCCTAACTGGTTTGTGGATAATTTAAAGAACAGCTGAGTGCTGTTTCCTTCCTTGTGCAAGTCTGGATGCAGCCACTTGTCTGAGCACTTCCCTGCACAAATATCTCAGCTCAGAACTGCAGCATTTGGTTATTTTGCAGGGAAGTCCCTGCTGAGTTCAGTCCAGTCTGGTCTGTACCCCTGGCACCCTTCACCTCTGGTTTTTGTCACCTCGTTTCACTGCTTTCCCTACAACCACCACTTCATTCTGTGCTGCCAGTTTTGTTCTGTGGTTTAGAGGAACTTAAAGTTTATTTGCTTATTAAAATATGGACAAGAAATTGCTCTGAGGTGAAGCAAACTCCTGACATGCTAAAGCACTGCTGGCTGGCCAGACACATCCATCTTCAGCATACAGATGTCCCCAAAGAGCCCCTCCCTGTGTCTTTCTGTAATCAGGCAGATTACTGAAAGTTGGGTGTTTTTAATCTCTTCAACTTCCAGGAATTTTCCACCAAGCAGGAATAACCCTTTCTGACAGCTCTGAGTCAGAGTGAAAGGCAGAAAAAAGTGACAGGTTTGTATGACTTGAGAATAAAACCAGAGAGAACACATCTGCAACTTCATACATATTGAAGTAGACTACAAAAAAATGACAGCAAAAGAAAATCACACAATGTTGGAACCTAGAAATCAAGAGAACCTGACTGACAGCACGGCAACACCTAGAGAATAACAGACCAGAATTGCTGGTAGAAAATTTAAATATATTTAAATTAATTCCCCCATTCCCGAGAAAGCAATTATGTTGACGCTAGAAGTACCTAAGATTTCAATCTGTTTTGAAATATCAAGCTGTCAATATTTTCATCCATTTTGCAAATAACCATTAAGGGGAATTAAAATGCAACATTGCTCAAGGATTGCCAGTACATCATCCACACAGGAGAGATTAAAGCTGCCTTGACAGCTGCAGCCTCACCCAGCTGCAGCAGATGAATGTCCCACTCCAGAGCAGCACTCAAGGACAGGAGCTGAGAGGGGGAAGGATGCAGGCAGCTCTAACATGGTGCAAAGGCTCTCCAGAGCACATTTGGACAGCCAGAAGAACAGATCAGGATTAACCAGAGGAATTCAGGTCATGATGTTTCTCTTCAGAAAGAGACAAAGAGGCTGTCTAGGTGCATTGCTGTTCCTCCTTAACTAAACAGTCTTGTCTTGTCCAGCTTTTCTCCTGCAAGCATCTGCTTTTAGGGACACACAGAATAGTCCAGAGTGTGCCCTGGGCTAGGGGGCAAGATGGGGGTTTGAAGGTGTCCAGCACCATCCAGTCAGAAGACATGGCATAGCTGAAATAGAGCCAATATTTGAGAACCACATGGAAAGTTACAGATTTCAGACACAACTCAGGTGACACATTGCAGAAGTTAAAAAATACTGAAATGGTGCCTCTTGGGGCACACACAAGTTTTGCATAGTCTCAGTTTGTGGTCAAAGATAAGCTCTTCCAAGTGGTGAAGTGCTCCCTCCATTCTGCTCATGAGTTATCAAGTCCAACATGACCCAGGACTTCTTTTATTAGCTCTTTATGACTCTGAAAATTCTCAGAGATTAATATTGAGGGCCAAGCCTGTTGTTTGAAATTTATCTAGCCAAGAGAAGAATTACTTCTTCTGTATGAATATCCTTCTTTTGTTTTAAATTCAGTTTATTAGCCTTAATTTGACTGATGAAAAATCAAGTCATATGGTTCAATTAAAAGCAGCCAGACATGTTGGGCTTTTTCCTGTGTATATGTAGCCCACAAACAAAGAGAATAATATAATAATGGCCAAAGCATTTGTTTGTATTCAACGGAAGAAGAATTCATCAGACTAAAGCAATCTTGAACTAAGTCACTCTGAGGATGCAAACCAGCAGAAAGTTAAATTAGCTCCCCTAGGAATTAACTTCAAAGTTTTCAGGATGCTTTTAAAAATCAACAGGGCTCTTGAAATACTTCAAATACAAGCAACAACAGGCTGCAAAGCAGCTAAATCCAAACCAAAGCAGGTTTGTCCTGCCCTGGGAATGGCTAAAAGGAAGCACAAGCACCATTTGTGGTACAATACCATCCTGCCCCCCAGCACACAGCTCCCAGCCAGGCTGAGCACTCCTGCTCTCATCAGAACAGTTTTATCAGGACATAGCCCTGAACCTTGGAACACATGGAAAAATGTCCTCAGCCAGGAGCAGTGTCTGCTGCTCTGGCAGGACAGGGGTTGTGTAGTTTGCCCAGATGGATTCAGCTTTCTGCTCCTTTCTTGCCCAAAGCTCATGGGAGAGTGGTGTTTTCATGGAATCACAGACTGGTTTGGGTTGGAAGGGAACTGAAAGCCCATCCAGTGCCACCCCTGCCACAGCAGGGACACCTCCCACTGTCCCAGGCTGCTCCAACCCCATCCAGCCTGGCCTTGGGCACTGCCAGGGATCCAGGGGCAGCCACAGCTGCTCTGGGCACCCTGTGCCAGTGCTTTACCACCCTGAGTAAAGAATTTTTTTCTGATATCCAACCTGCTCTCCTACAGCTTAAAGCTATTTTCTACTTACATAAATACAGAGCAAAGGATAATCTTTTGTTTCCCCCTTTATTAGGCAAACTGCCTAATATCCCTGAAAATTAGCCCAGAGCTACACATGCTCTCCTTTTTAATTACAACTGTAACTCAAAATCTTCCTGCAGCACATGAGGCCTTGAGGACCACAGTGCACCCAGCCCCTGCACAGCTGAACACAGACCCTCCATGCCCATCCCACCCAGGATTTGGAAACAGGAAGCCACGATTTTGATTTCTTACAAGAGCCCAGAGATGATATAGCTCAGGAGGGGCACGGTGGCTTTGGTAAATGTGCCTCAAAGGTGATTCCTGACACCTGCAGATCAAGAATCACTGCACAGATCACTGACTGTGGCTTATTTTAAAGTAACAATCAGAGAAGCAAATGTGGCAGAGGCATTGAAGTGCCCTGTAGATCAAACAGCAGCAAGTGTGGATGAGGAACCTCAGGCAGATCTGCTGAGGCTGCTGCACTGCTCTGCTCAGTCTCCTTTGCTCACTTTGGACCTCCAGGTGCCAAGACATTCTCCCAGGATGACAAGCTATAAGCTTGTCAGTCCAAGTTCAGAGAGTTTGCAGCAGATTGGCAGAAACTCTTTGCTAAATAGAGTAGGTGAAATCTTATGCTAAATTTTTTCTTGTTTCCTTTTACCCAAGGAAATCCCCAATTCATCAGCAGGGCCAGAGTGTGACACCATGAATTTCCACCTGAACTTTTGTCACCTGTGATGTGAAAGTTCAGACCCTTAGGTCTGCCCAGTGATTCCTATAATGGATTAGCTTTTCCACATGAAGCTACACAGCAGGAACAGACTGTGCTTCCAAAACAGAGAGGTCACCATCACACCCTGACCACACTGGGGTCCTGCTCATTGCTGTGCTCACAATAAACTGACAAGGAGGTGAATAGTGAAACATGAAGTTCCTGTGCCAGCACCCAGGGAAGTGCAGAACATTGGCTACAAAGAGCTGCAGGACTTCATTTCACTCAGCAAGGGGGTGAGAGCTCCAAACCACGTCTGATTGCAGTGACTTAGACAGAGATGAACAGGGAAAACGTGTTTCTAATTCTGCTTTCACATGGAGGAGCTGCTACTACCCACAAATAGCATCTTGGCACTCTGACAGACAGCTTTAAGAGTTAGCTTGGTATACAGCAGTCAGTAAGAAAAGGCAAATTCAGTGCTGGGAATTATTAAAAAAGAAATAATAAAATGTAATTATGCCAGAACATGAATGAACTGAAGATGCAGTTTTTAAATTCCATGTTACATTCCCAGAGGGAAACAGGAAACAGAAGTATGGAAAGCAGGATTTCACTTTATGGGTGTCTCTCCCCTGCATATCTGTAACTATGGCATTCTCTGCAGATCAGAGCCATAACTGGAAAAACACATTTCACTTGAATATGCATTCTGAAGTCGTAACTGAGGGAACAAACAGGATAATGAGATTATTTCCAAAACAAGTAGATAATCACCAGGTATGACACATCTCTGCATTTTAAGGGAAATGATTATTCTATTTGGATGAATTCTGCCTCAGATCCATTCCAACAGACATCCAAACTGTGTACCTGAAACAACTGAGGCTGTCTAAGCAACTGGGAACAGCAGGTGCCCGCTCAATAAAGACTTAATGCAGAAGTGATTAAGAAAAAAACCAAACAGGCCTGTTTTCCTTCTGCTCTTGCACAGGTAGGACTGGTCCTGTCTGCCAAGTTCTGCTTCCAGCTCCTTCCACAAGGTGGGTTCAAGTACCAGCAGCCTGTGGCCAGTAACTGAGACCCCAAACCAGAAATCTGGGAGCACATCCATTTACTGATGTGTGCTACCTGCTGGAGAAATCTTTTGTTTCACATTGACCACACAGGGAATTTGAGTCAGGGGTAGATAATCCTTAGATTTCAAGCCCTGTCCTGTTTCAAACAGGCTGAATGTCACTGCTCAGCCACTCCTGCCACAGGAACAGGCTGCTGTGGAGTGAGTTTGCAGTCCATCAGCTCTCCCAGGTGCCTGTGTGGAGGCATTTGGGGTGTTTGCTGGCAGTGCAGTTCCCTCCATGGTCACTGATGTTTGCACAGGACAGCAGTGTGACCCTTTCCCCAGGGATCACCTCAGCAACTCAGCAGAGCCTTCAGACTCCTCCTATTCTGTGCCTTGAACAGGAGCTCTGATCCTGGCAATGCACCTCATCCACAGGGCAGCATCTGCCAACCATCCTGAGACTAATGTATGAACTATTCTCTGCACAAAACCATCCAGTTTGCTGATAGATGGCAAACAGTGCAAACCATGAGTAATAACAAATAAATTATCTGCTGCTCTCTAACAGAATCCGGTGCTGACCCAGGTCACCACAGAAACTGGAACAGTTTTTCTCAAGGAACAACTAATTGAAAAACAATCCTAATGAGGCAGTAAGTGCTATTACTAAATCCATTCTGTTTGTCATCATTAGGCAAGTCAACATTCCTGTTCTGTGCTAATTAGGTCAGATAGCAGAAGCTCAGAAAGAAGAACATTAACCAAGTGTATCTGGAGCATTCCAGAGACAGACAGAGGCAGCCAGAAGGGATTTCTGAGCACTCATTGCCTATGGAATTTTGGAATCCCCTTAAGTCATTCCAGTTAGATCAAGATATGTTGGTTTAATCCTTTCCCTCACTCTCTCTAGCAAAGCACAAAGCACTTTGTCAAGGAGTTTTCAGCTGGGGCCAAATCAGCATGTTTGTCCTGTTTTGCTCATGCAGTAATGCTGACTTTCTGCCCTTCCTGATACACAGGGCACAACTTCCCCTCACTGGTGACTTTGGTCCCCATTCAAAGCCACTCTATTTCAGTGCTACAAGGATGAAATTTAGATTCTTCAGCCTTTTTCTCTTAACAGGCAACAGGGACATAAAAATATCTTGTTGGGCCAGTATCACACTGACTTGTGCTGAATTTACAAAGTGAGTTCCCATGGCTTGTAACTACTGGAATGACACCTGCCAGAGTAAGTCCACAACTGGTTCACACCTGCCATGATTACCAATACCTGAAGTTTGCAAGCTACTAGAAAGATCCTTGTTTATCCCAGATGAAATCCAGAATGGTTGCAGTCAACTGAACCTAAAGGCCACACTGAGAGCTGAACCAAGTGCCCTCTGGATACCTTGTGCATGTCAAGGTGTCACACAAAAAAACCAAACCACACCAAATCAAACCAAACCAAACCAAAATTGTTTTCTCTCTGCTGGAGCTGGGTTGATGACAGGAGTCAAATTCAAGTGGTTGTTTTTTATTCCATAGTTCTACAGAATAGTCCTTTCACTAGGGTTGTCACAGTGTACACGAGAAACATTTTTCAGTCACTCAAAACATGCCCTTTGTAGTTCTTGGGGTTCTGTTTGGTTTTCTTAATTTTTAGAAAGTAAATAATCATGTCAGGGACAAATTAAAAGGGATGAGTCTGCCTGATCATATTTCTATCAAATGACAGGAGTCAAAAACTTCTTCAATGCATTAATCTGTAAACATTTCCCCAACAACTGCAGGAAGGAGATGCAGCTGAAGAAGAGTTGGGTACTTACTTGGTTAGACCCCCTACTCCATCATTTGTACCAATGATCATCTTAACCATGTATCAACAGCTGCCAACCATTAATCAGCACGTTGAATTTAAATATTTCAACTTCTCAAATAAAGAAATGAAATTAATCTAAAAATATTTTAATGTAGCAAGCTCGGCTATAAACCAGTGCAACATAAAGAGGACACCCATTTTATCACCAACTTTACTGCTTAACAGAGTAAGCTACAGATGCAACAGATTCACCACAAGTTATTTGGTTAAATTAAATACTGAAGTTAGGATCATGCTGTTGGTAATTGTGGTTTTACAGTACCAATGCTCAAGTTGGCTGAGTTAGTTTGACTGTAAGTAAAATCCAAGTTTACAGAGAAACAAAATAATTTAGTATAGCATCCTGTATTCTGTTCCATGCTCAGTCACAATGATAATGTCTTCAACAGAGAAACAACATTTCAGCATTATGTAAATAATGCCAAAACATACAGGAACTGTAATGCCAAATTTACAACATAATACAGTGCTTGACAAACAGATTCCTCAGGCATGGGGGCCAGTGGTGACAATGCTACACAGGACTAGAAGTATCCAAGCCCCACTCAGTGCATACACAGCGGACAACACTGACAGGAGTGCTTTATCTTTTGATGGAATTGTCACTCTAGGAGTTTATATCCCAAACATAATGCAATGGAAAAGGAATGTTAAACCCTTGCCTCAGACATGAAGCAAAAGCACTACATCTTATTTACAAACCTGAACCAGGAAAATCACTTTAAGACAAGAGAAAAACTGTGATCACTTGACAAAGATGACAGAGCTTGGTTACTGTACTGTGTGAACCAGGATGGTAATGAAGTTGTAAACAAACTTTAACCAAATTAGGTTAATGCATCTATTCTTAACTCAAGAATATTGCCTTTTCAGCAGACAGTGATTTTAAAGCTAAGGACACTATCAGAGGTTTTATTCTTGTTTAAAGCCAAAACTTTAAAAACCTGGAAGCTGGCAAATTATTTTGTTCCTTATTAGCCTTCCTTAATTTTTCCACAGCACACTTCAACAAAATTTTCAACCCCCCTGATTTTATCTAATTCTGCCACAACCTCAGTAGCTGGTAGCAAAGTTGAAGCAGACACTACCAACACCTGAAAATCCCTTCTCAGAGTGGCTTGGTTTGCACCACTGGGGATGAGTTCAGATTGCTGGCATTGTTCTACATTGAATACAAAACACTGAAGCATTAGGTCTTAATTTGAAAAGAAACACTTCCTCAAAATTAAACAGGCTTTGCAAATATACAAAGAAAAAACATAAGGAAATCATATTTGAATCTGTCAAATCCCAGCAGTGTCAAACTCATTCTTCCTTCCCCCATCTCCAACCAAACCACATTGCCAAAGTGCCTGATGAGACACTGATGGAATTAAATTCACTGACATAAAGCCTGGATATAAAACAAAAAGAAACTTTGTCCCTGCCGCATCTATTATTTTTTTCTTTTTTTCTTGCATTTTGTAATGAACCCATACAAGCATAAAAGGACTTGTGTTGGTATTCTGTGTTGATTTTTTAAAATAGGCATAACAGTTGTGCCAGACAAAACTGAACAAACTTTTATTTCACTTCAGAAAGATTTTTTTTTTGTATTACCAACCTGTTTCTCTTCATAACTAAAGGTGATAAAAAATAAATCCATAGTAATGGAAAAAAAAAAACAACCCAACCCTGTAATCAAACTGCTTTTTCAAGTATGTTTCTCCCCTCACAAAAGAGCTGCATTAGCCATACTGTTGATTAAAACCCACATGTGAATGAGCAGACTTAGCTCCTAGGCCCAGATCCCCTGGGAATGGGCTCAGCTGGATCTCCAGGACACAACACTGAGGCAGGAGGCAGATGGGCAATGCACACTTTATATCACTCCTGAAATCCCTGATTCTGACTACACCCACTACCACAGCCTCATCACACCCCCCAGCAGGAGGAGTGGCACAGGAGCCACAGAGTGATGGTGGACAGTACCATTGTTCAGCCCAGTGCAACACTTGTGCTGATGGAGATGCACTTTGCAGAGCTAACAGACTGGACAGTTTTGCCCACATTGGTTTTACAGAGTTTTGTTCAGTCTGGAATTCTCATCTCCATCTATTGCAATTATGGAATCATAGAATCACAGAATAGTCTGAGTTGGAAGGGACAAGGATCATCCAGTCCAGCTCCTGAGGCCAATGAAAAGTCATTGAGGGGGATTCTACAAGAGTTGGTCCCTGCATTAAACACTAATACATGTGAAAAATAAATGGGGACAGACTTCCAAGTCACTATTAGTGATGGTGATAGGTTCAACTTTTCTTCCTTTCTCCTTATTTTCACTTCCCATTAATGCAAGAGAAAAGTGCAACTTTGCAGCATGTTTGTTCACATCAAGTTTTTCCTCAAGAACACATTTTGCAGCAACAAAATATGGTCTGTAAAGTTGCAAAGTGCACAAGCTGAAGGCACAGAGTACAAACACATAAGAAAACAGATTTCAAAATACCAAGTAACAAAAAAAGAGACAAAAGAAAAATCTGGAATTCAAAACTCCCTGACAGAAGATACATTTATATGGGACCAGCTCTTCTTGGAAGGTGACAGGCTTTAAACTAACAAACAAATACTGCAAAATAATGAAACTTTATTCTTATTAAGTAGAAGCTCCAGAAAATAACTTGAAGTTTAAAATCTAATACACTGACTTGTTAACTAGTTTTAAGAATGTCTTTAATATTAAGAAAAGAGTGCAAAAAGGATTCTTCCATTCTAATGCTTTTGGAAGCTGCTGATTTTGGCTGCCCATTTCCACTTTGAAAGGATTGTTTTTCAAGGTGCATTCCTCACAAAGGTTGCAGAAGAAGAGCTTGTTGATAGGCCAGACCAGGGAATCTTGTCTTTCAAAGTCATCCCAGCTGTAGCAGCAACTGACATTTTAATATATAAAGAAGAAGGTTCAAAACTCTTCTTTGAGGCATAGTTTGTGTCAGAGCTTGAGTTTCAGCAGTTGCCAAAGGAGGCTCCAGATACCACCTGTGCTCCTCCAGTGTCTGCTCTGGCTAGGAATAAAAGCTGATCCAGTATATTCACTATCTGTATCCCCTGGAGCTTGCACAAGCCGATGAGCCATCTGAAATTACAGAGAAAGTTAAGAAATCTTCTCATATTAAACTTCCCTATTATGTCCCTCACCACCCTTCCTCCAAAACACAGCTGTGTCTGCAAAACATTCACAATGTGAACAGAAGCTGATACCATCCATGTCCATTCAGGCATTTCAGCCTATGATAAGAGTTCTTCATAAAACTATGTGACATTTTATGATAGGGAATAAAGTGAACATACTCAGCTGAAAGCAAATGAGGAAACTTGGTAGTAAGAGGGCCATAAAACAAGCAGAAGTTAGCAACAGTACCTGAACAGATACCATTCCCCAATGGCTCTGCATCCAAGCAGTTTGAATTATTTCTTGGCATGGTAAAGGTTGGATTGCAGACAGCTGTTACATGTTACATGCAGCCTCTGACACCTCCCCACCCTGAGAACCCAGAAGTCCACCAGGACCTGAATGCCCAGGCTGGAGGGCAGGGCTGGAGCTGTACTTACTGTAAGTTAACTCCTCTCCAGCTCTCTTGCGTGACTGGTCACCTCTGCAGGAGAAGGCACAGAAAGGGGTTTTCATCATAACCTCAATTAAAGATGTCCCTGCTCCTCTGGACCTTCAAAGGTCCCTACCAACCCCAACCATACTGTGATCTTCAAAACAACAGGGAAATAAATACCTCAGAAAATAGCTCTTCCAGAGATTTAGAAACAAAATGCAGACATAGTAACAATACTACTACACCAAGAATCTCAATTTATCAAAAGTATAAGTAAATTTCATAGATTAAATTAGCTTGTCCTTTTGCTACAGACAGGAGGCTTGATCTCACAGGATAATCTTTTACAAAATGAAAATGAGGAAAGAATGCTCAGACACAGCTGGAGCTTAAAACACGCATAAAATTGTTTTCCTCACTTTGAACTCCTCAACCAAACTTTATAGAACTATGTGAAAAACTCTGCATTTGTCAGTCTGAAAAGATGCTTTTGAATCCTACAGACTCTGAGCTGACAACATTTGCTCTTTAAGCAGATTTTAGCACTTAATGGTGCTGATAGCTGTTGTTCTTCAACTAGAAGCTGATGTGCCATTACTGCTGCTGAATACACCCCACTGAGCTGTGTTCCTCATGGTTATTGCTTTCAATTTTACTGATTCTGTAGGTGGCTGATAACAGTTCTGCTTACCAGTCCATTTCACCAGTTTCACACTGCTTAGAAAACTAAACGTGACATTTCAAGTACTAACAGTCTATATCCACAACACCAACTGGTTTGAAAAATGGTTTTTTCTTCAGTTACCTGAAAAGGAGAGACTTGGCTGTGAAGTTCTGTGGCTGGTTCTGTAAGGAGGAGAGACTCTATGAAAGGCTGGGAAGGGTAGTAAGGGACACTGACCATTGCAAGGTAAAAGCATTTCAAAAAGCAGTTGGTTTTGTGGATCTAGTGTGAAACTGGGGAAATGCACTGGTAAGCAGAACTATTATCAGCCACCTACAGAATTAGTAAGATTGAAAGTTTGACAACACCAAATTGTTCCCTTTTTTTGCTTTGTTCTGTACATTACATTCTTTTGTCAGCATTATACGCCTACTCAGTTACAAAGTCTCACACTTCTGTTTCTTGGGCCAAATACACTGCTTTTTTCAGACCAGGGTTTTATGGTTTTATTTTTATGCTTATCTCTCAAAAAATTATTTTTCTCAACAGACAGCCATATAAGGAAAGAGTCTGCACCACATCATTTGCATTTGGGTCAATGGTAGAGCTCTGAAGCTCAATAATTTACCAAGCTTTGAAGAGAGAGATGACCTTTGAGGAAAACCACAGGGTATGAAATCCAGAAATACACCCAACATTAAACATACCCACATCTAGTGGGTGTTCAAACTACAGGGCCAGACTCTCAGCATTGCACAGGTAACAGGAAAAATGAAGATGTTTTCTCTTTAAGAAGAAATGAACCTCTTGGGAGTAGGGCACAAGCCTGATCTTAGACTGTCAGAGTACTGCAGAAATGGTGAAAAGTGCTCTGCCTTTGCCTGGGCAGAAAAATAGAGCAACAGGCACTGCCCAGAGGGAACAATTTACAGTATGAACATTTTCTGCTCTGTCTTCTACTGTTTGTTCCTCTCCCCACCCCTCCCCAATTCAATACTCAGATGGGAAAGGCCTATTTAAAATAAACACTTTGCCTGTATAAATAACTCTGAAAATGAAGTAAGGAGAAAACTGACATTTTCAGAAGCACCACAAATAAAAGAGAACTTATAGAAAATAAACAGTCAAAGTAAAGGTAGAACAGGAGCATCACCATGCAGTAGAAACACAAGCAAAACTCAGGGATGCATGAACTGCAAGCAACCTGATAAAAAATTTCAAGCCTTACAATCATCTACTCTTTAAGTACAATCTGCAGCGCTGTTAGTGCTCAAAAGACATTTAAAATAAGGCCATATTTCAGGTACTGAATTGTAAAGGTTCTTTATTAACTCTTAAACTATTTCTTCAGTATTTTTAGGTGTATCCATTTTTACCATTTCAGCACTGTCCTGCACAATCACTACTGAAGACTAATAATTATTACCTAGTAAATCCATTCTGAATAAGCTCTCTTTGAAGTTTCTGGTCTTGAGCAGCATATTCCTGAAGCTCAGATTCCACAGCAGGGGGTAGAATATTTGGGATGAATTTAGAAAATAAAGCTGGTGCCATCTGTACCCATTCTGTAAGAAGAGAGAAAGCAAAAGCAAAATACTTGGAAGAGATATTTTGTGAAAATGTTACTGTTTGACAAATGTAAGTCTATTTTGAATACATACTAGGATCTAGAATTAATAAAAGGAAAAAGAAAAAAAAAAAAAAACAAATCCACAGAAACCATGCCCTAAAGCAGAACAAATACTGAGATTGTTGAAATCAGATGTTTACATGCAAATAGAAGAATTACTATTTTTCTCAGCCTCATCATCAAACAAATTCAGTTCTTGCAGCATCTCACAGGGACCTGCTGAGTCTCTGGACACTCTTAAGGAGAGGCAACTGATGATCAGCAAACTCACTTGGATAATTAGATAATGATTGTAACACTTTACTGCAGAAAATTTATCCCCAAAATAAACTCTTCTCTCCCCTGAGCCTTACTTCTAAAAAGTACAGTAGTATCATCATACAACCCTACTCCTCCATCTCCATTTCAAAGGAATTCATGCATTTCTCTCACTGATCTTCCAAAGCTTAGACAGGAATCATCTGGAACAGAAAACTGTGAAATCACAAGGCCATCACTTACAATATGAAGTGTGGTCAAGGAATAACCATCCTGAATTGCTTCCAAAAGAGTAATACTTTTACACTTATGTATACACCCTTCCTATCCTTGGTCCTGAACACTTTCTAAAACTGAAATTAGCATTGCCTTAAAATTGGTGAAAGTATGTTAATTTTGCTGATGTTAAAAATCTTTGCTTACAGAAAGTGCATTTTGTACATGAAGAGTCCACTATATGCCAAAAATTGCACTAAAGCTTTTTGTAAAGGATTCTCATTCTTTTTTCTATTTCCATAAATGGGGACTGCAAAAATAGACTGAGGCTCAAGCACAATCCTTCTCTCAGGCACGCCACAGTAAGAAACTGTCAGCACTGTAAAAGGAAGGGAAATAGGTACCATTTATTTATGGATATTTTGAAAACTTCCTGTTTCTAAAAACTTCTCAAACACAGGGTAAAGCTCTCCTCAGTTCTCCAAAACTTACAAGATTCTTGTAAAAATTGATTAAAATCTGCAACACCATTTTCCTTTCAATATAACTGTTGTTGCATAAGACATCACAATGTATTCACAAGTTAAATTAAGCTCTTCCATGAAATAACACCAACAAAACAGCAGCTTCATAAAAGACACAGTCAATCATTCACCTCCTGCCAAAGATCTGGTTGCTTGAAGTGTGACTCTCAATACAACTTTCACCATTTCAGTATTTCTAAATTTCTGCCATGATTGTCTCATTAACATCCTTCCTTCCTTATTTCTACAGAGAAGGAATGAATCTTCCCTTTGTCTCAGAATAGAAGGCTTGGGTGTTTGCTTTTTTTTTCTTAAATATTTGGTATTCACATGATACTTTGCCCAGGTGACAGATAGACAACAAGAACCAGGGTGGAACTGAGCATTATGATGCACAAAACACAACACACTTTGATTGTTAACTGTGCATTAGTTAGAGAGTAGACACATTTTGGCAAACAAATGCAATCACAAGATGAGATCAGTACAAACATTTCTCCTTTTTACCTGGTCGTAGTGTATACAGGCCTTTCACAATATTTGCCATGGTTGAAGGAGTTATTTGAAACGGTGTTGACTGAGCTTCCAAAAGTAAAGCTGAAACAAAATTAAGACATCAGCAACTTTTCTAACCAAGAAATACAGGCTCTTACACATAATTTTTTTAAATTAAGAAAATATAGTAACTGTGCTTTTTTTTGGCACCTGATATCCTCACAAAGAAAATAGCCACATATCTGACTTGAAATTATTGCCAAGAATAATAATATATCACCTTTAGATAGAAGTATCCTGCTCAAATTATGTATAGTGAAAATGTGTAATAACTTATTTTGCATTCATTGGAGGTAGCAGAGGTTCAGCAAAACCAAGCAGATGATGGCTTCAAGTATTAAGACACAGAACTGAAGCTAACTCATACCAAGTGTGTTAAACATCTGAAGATCCACAAATCCTTACTTTACAGCAATTAGAATCTTGCACACAAAGCTAAAGATGGATTGAGAGTCTATGCACGTGTAATGCAAAAATTGTAAATGCTGAAGAAGAAAAGCTGGTTTTTAAACACAAGTTAATAACTGCACCTTCCTCTTGAGGAAAAACCTGCCAATAGCACATTTTCTGTTTATGTCATGATGTACAGGTTTTCATCCTTATTTGTATTTATATGAGCTTTGTACATACATCTGAATTACAGAAACACACTCACACAAAAGAAAGAAATTAAGAAGGTGCAAACCAACTGCAGCCCCTTGATTTTCATTTCTCTACCCAGCAGTTGAGCATCCTCCTGTGCCCACCACAGAAGGAGAAATGATTCTTACAATTCTACCTAAGGGACAGTCTCTCAGGCTTACACTGAGAAGCTCTGCTTTTTAAGCTTCAGAGCTTCTCCAATTCTGGCTTCAGCATCTGCATCTATAATAAAATAGACAAGAGAAATCTTCTGCATGTTTTTTCTTCTCTTTCTGAAACTATTTAAGTGGTTCATGTTATAGGGAAATTAAAACAAAGTACTTCTTTGTAACCTTCAAGTAATCAAAGTTGCTATATTTAACTGTTACAGATGAATTTGTTTGACAAAGAGCCATCTTAAAAGTGCTTGCTCATTTCAGCTGAAGCCTTGAGGGTGTGAGAGCCTGTGATTTGTTCTATAATGACATATTTACAACCCCTTTCTTAAAGATTTGTCAGACAGCCTCTTGGCAGCCAAGAAAGTTGGAAATCATAGAATTAAAATGGACATAGTGCCTTATAATGTGACAGTAATGCACAATCCAAACAATGTGCATGCATATAAAAATATTTAGATCTTTAATTGAGATTGTGGCCACTTCAGCCTAAGCATCACCAAAAGATTTGCAAAGCACCCAAGAAACTGTGAATTTGTTATTCATATGAAGGAAATTACACATTAAATTACACAAAACAAATTATTCAAAACAAAAAAATCTTCATTACTTCACTGTGGCTTCAGAAATTAACATTTCTTATCTTGCTTTCTGCAAATGCACATATCACCTGCTACAATGCAAATTTAAATCACTCACTCCTGATTTACAGTCAATAAATACAAGCATGACAGTATTATGTTCAACAAGATAACAAGTAATGGCATGTATTTCCTCATTCTCAATAAAGAAAATTAAAGAATATCCTGTTCAATAAGCCATACACTATGAACTAACCCAGCATGTCCAAAACCTGGAAATCAAGCCTTGAAAAATTAATAGCACTGCTGTAGGATTTTTGTTTTCAGAATGATTCCTCTAAGAGCAAACAAGACTCTCCTCTGGACAGAACCAAAAGATCTCAATGTAAATTTAAAGACAAAGTTATAAACTAAGATGCAAAGATGTAAAACTTCTCTGCACACAAATTCATTTCCAGTGAATCAGACATTCATTCATTTCACTTCAATGAAACAGACCTTCATTCAATCCTGTATTACTTCTTGAGAGGCTCACTTAAGGAATAAAAACAGCTCTGCCAGCCATGCTGGAATTACCTCTGTTGTTATTTTATAAATATTACAAAAGACTAGCAAATACTAAGGCTTTGACTTGCTTTATTAGAATAATTAGTGAGAGTCTACAACACAGAAGTTGCAGAGACTCCTTCTACGCACTCCCAGAATTGCACCTGCAGCATTTACAAAGACAGAGGTGGGAGAGGCAAAAATAAAACTGAAGCTCAGCTTAATGAGAGTGGTAATGCCACCATGATGCCATCTGACCACCTCCACAATGCTCATGAAATAACACCACATTCTACAGACTATGTAACTAGCATGTGAACAAGTTAATTAATCTCTAAAGAGTCTTGAAAATAATTCCTGGCAGAATCAGAGAAGTGTGGGTTCCCATGATGAAAAGTATTAAATCAGAAAGATACAAAATGCTTTGAAATATTCTTGAACACAACACCCAAAATGGCCTCAAGGAATTTTGAGGAACAGTGAATGAACAATATTGCAGTAAGTGAGGTATGAACCTGCAACACCTCAGATACTCTGCAGTAACCACGTTACCCCAAAACTGCAGAGTAGCACTGGAGAACCACGTCCCTTGATGAACATTTAAACTACTTCCTACAGGAATTCCAGGAGTAGCAGATGATATCTTAACAAGTTCAAATTCATTTGTTCTTAACTCAAGACTGACTTGCAAAACTTAGGATTTAGCTGTTCTAAAAAGCTTTTTCTATCCTCCAACATGCCTTTGAAAACAGATTTATCTTACTTAGTGAAGATGTAACTTTTCTGGCACAACACTGAAACTTTTGCATGTTAGTACAAGGGCCTTTTTCCTCCCTCTATAGTAATTTAATAGAGCTACAAAGTAGGCTGTTTTAACAAATCATACCTAAGTATGTTCAAAGTTATAACTACTCAACAATGCACCTTAAAAAATTAGAAACCATATTCCCACTAAAAGCAATCCCAACAGCTTCCACACCAGCAGTTAAACCCATTGTTTAACATAAACAGGTGCTGGAGATCTTTGTCCTGCTGTACCAACTGTGCTTTTTAGGACTTAATTCCACTATGTATGTAATATCTGTATTACTGTGCAGGGTAACAACCTCAATACCTCCAGGGAATTGAGCCCTTACAAAAGTGCACAGAATTTCTGTCCCTTGGGAGGATCTGCAGATCCCATGGAGTCAAATCTGTAGTAGGATAAATTACCTTTCCCTCAGCCTAATTGTTCAGGGTCCATCTGACCACACAAACCTTTCCACTTCACTGTGATAAAATCCCATTCACCTTGAAGATGGTTCCTTTATTCCAGTCCACTGGATTGAACTCAGATGCCAACAGCAATTAAGCAGGTAGGGAATTGCCACAGCCAAGATGCAGCTGAAAGATTTTGTTGTTGCCATTTTGAGTTGCAGTTTTCTGTGAGGTTGGTCAGGTTTTTGTGTTTGCTTTTTATTGTTGCTATTTGGTGTTTTGGATTTGTTGGTTTTTTTTTTACCTGCTGCCTATTTTATTATTAAATAGTCTGACGAAGCTTGATTATCTATTACTTTTTCATTCCTTTAACCTAGGTACAATTGCTATGTGTTAATTACTGATCTAGAATTTCAAAAGCCTTTTGAATGAAACCTGACTTTCTCTTTGGCTTAACCTTCACATTTGCACTTATATCAAAGTTCTCATGATCCTGGGGTTTTATCTTCCTTTAAACAGAATTAAAAATAAATTTTTACCCACTAAAATTCTTGGTAAGTTTGTAATGGATTAAAATGTAGATCAGAAAAAAAAGACAAACTTTTTATTACTATGCATTTGTCACTAGGCATTTAATAAAGCCACAGCTTACTGTTAAAATATTCATAACACAGACCAAAAGCTTTATTAAGTACATAGTAAAAATGCTACAAAATAAAAATTCTGAGTCTTAATCACATGGAAAATGTGATGTATACATAAATGTGCTGTAAAAAGAATAAATATGAAAAATAAAGCTATAAATGTAGAGATATATGCTTTTGGACTTGTATAATTGGAAAATAGGGTGGTATTTTCACATTTATAATTTTATGAGCTCTTATTGAAATTGGAATATTATTCCTATTTCTTTGCCAAGGAGTCAGATTAACCATGGTGGTCATTACCTGAGACTGTATTTTCCAACTAAATTTGAGGTGCTGCAACTCAATCAACATGAAACAAGGAAAATAAGAAACGTAGCAGCAACTGTTTAAAATGGCCTAGAGTTCTTTCATGAAAGGTTTAGATCAGAGACAAAATTTGCATGTAGATTGTTATTTAAAGAATTTGAATGTGTTCTACAATACTTGGTAACAACCCAGACTGCTTCCAGTATTGCTACAACACAATTACTTAGTCCTTAGCTGTCAAATACAGCTGCAACTTCAATATTAGTGATGGCTCACTTAAACTGCTGAGCATGTAAATAATGATTATTCCATCAGATCTGCAGAGCACAGAGGGTATAAAACATTAACAGCTACAAAGAACACAGAGGGTATAAAACATTAACAGCTACAAAAGCTCTCTTATTTAGTCCTGGAGAATGTAAAGGTGTCTGCTGAGGTCTAAGAAAAGGGTAACATTAATGTGACAAGAGTTTTGAAGGAATGTCGACTTCCCTGCAACAGCAGCATCCCAGCACACTCCCCATGGGCTGGAAAAGAAGTGGAATAATAAATACTGCAGTTGATTTTCACTATCAGCTATCTGTGTTTGTCAATATTTGGAAGAAAAGAAGGAAGGAGAGAAAGGAGAACACTGTTTAGAAAGTTAGAATTGGAAACCTGAAGTGATTAAATTATTTGCCAACATAAAATAAGCTAGAAATTAAATACTGAAATTCACAGTCCTGTAGATGCAAAAAATTATTTTAAAATTATTTTTAATGAAGAACTGTAGAATAAATGCATCTTTTCCCTATATCTCAGAAAAAGAACTTTATGCTACAAAACCCCCTTGCCCCCAAATCAATTATTGTGAGAAGCTCAACAGCTTTATAGCTGGGGAAAAGAGTACATTAGCTTTTTGTTTCAGAGGAATTCTAACAGAAATCACCCTGGTTTAGTCTAGGACAAACATACTGGAATTAATTGGTATTTTCTCCTAGTAGTCTGCTAACTTTCTTCATTTTTAAGGCCCTGAGGAAGAAATCTCATTTCATTTTGCCTATCCTGACATATATGCTAATTCTAAGAACAGAGTCACTCCAAAAGCCAGTAATTCTGCCTTTTAAAATATTTATTTTTTTAAACAAATCTCACTTTTTTTTCTGTCTCATTCTTAAACTTAAAAAGCAAGAAATACGGTTTATGGATGTGGCAGAGTAGAGTTGTGCAGATTTTCTTCTCATACTAACTTTTCAGAGTTTTAGGAGAAGACAAAGCAGTTTCTAGAGACTGGATAACATCCAATATATTACAGAAGGAAAAGGTCTCAGTAATCAAAAAAGATATTTCTAAAACACATTGCTTCTGTCATCACAGTAGTCACTCTGAATCCCAAACCAAAAAGAATAATGACTTGGAACTCTTGAGGGCAGTTTCTATATTAAAGCTTTAGTTCAGATTAGAAATGTGATTTTGAAGCAAATTCACTGATCATCCCCACTTTGCTGCTCCTTGGTTGGTATGACAGAGCTGCCTTGGAGCATATTACTTTAATTCCTTTTGGGCAAGATTAAACCAGATGTGCTCAATCTGCTACTCCCTGGCACTCTGTCCAAAGGAGCAGATATGAACAAGTGGGAAATAAAACTCCAAAAAGCAGGGAAAGGTCAGCACTGGGTCCTCAACACCAACACAGAGGTGTTTCATATTCTGCTCCCTTTCCACCACCCCACTTATTAATGCAGACACAGCCTAAACCATGCAATGAAACCCTCAGCTCCTCCTACAGGGCCCAAACCTTTCAGATAAAAGCTTGTGGTTCTGCTGCACCATACCTATAATGATGCTCCAGGCACTGCTGTCAAAAGCAACTCAGGACAGACATTCACGAACAAGATCATTTTCCTTATGAAACACAGTCATTAGATGTGACATGGAAATGAGAAGCACAAAGAAAAACTTCTTCAATGCCAGCAGAATACAGAAAGGCTGGGGGCAAGGCTCTGCAAGAAGCTGAGAAACCATGAGGATGTTTTCTCCCCTTGTCAGGGCATTTCCTCTGCAGTTTCTGCAGTGACAGGTTGCTTCTCATGTGCAGATTGTTTGAGACATGTCAAATTTGAGGGGGAGGGAAGAAATGCCACCTCAAATAGGGTGAATGTCAACTCAATCCATCTTTTTCTTGTCTATTTGTGCCAAAGGGTGAGGCAAGGGGAGTGAATAAAAAACCCAGCACACATCAAAACAAACCCTGTGGTCTCTGTTGTAGCTGTAGAGTCAGGCCATGAACTTGGCATCAATCACAGCCCTTCTCTCAGCCTTCTGCACTGCTCCTCTCAAGCACAGAGCTCTGTATTCACAAACAAAAGCTGGATATGGCATTTATTAGTGAAAGGCATTTTGTCAAAGCAGCACACAGCTGAAGAGATGAGGAGGGTCCCTTGCTTCAATGACATCAGACAGGTTTTGGGAGGTCAGCAGAGCAAAACACAGCTGCTAAATGTGTAGAACAACAAACATTCCTACTGAGGCACTGCACAGGCAACATCCTCCCTGCTATATTCATCAACTTCTAACAGAGAGTTAACTTTCTTGGTTACTTTTTAGAAAGCACCAATGCAGTGGAAATATCTTTCCTGTTTTTATAAAGGAAAACCTTTATAGAATGTTTTAACCTTTCTTTATAAAGAAAAAGGTTTTCCAACATAAATAGCCCTTCTATTGAACTTTATTATGCATCCAACAAAAAAAAAAAAAAAAAAAAAAAAAAAAAAAGAAAGAAAAAGAAAAGGAACAACAAAATCTCTTCCCCTCATCTGAATCCAAGTGACCTAACTGGGAAGAAACAAAGCTGTCATATGTAAAGACCTTCACAGAAAAGACTTCCTCTGGAACTAACTAGAAACTGAAAACATAATGAACGAGGCTGTGAGTGGTCTCCCTCCTCCTGACTTTTTTCAAAGAACTTTTTCTTGGAAATAATGACAAAACCTTCTACTTGGCAAACATGTGTTATATTTTTACACTTGGTTTTAGCTCTGAACTCATACACACACTCACATAAAGATTGACATTCAAGAACTGCCTACATGCCTTTAGAATCCACACACAGTAACCACTCTGTGTGCTCAGGCTTCAGTGGCTAATTCTGTAATTATCCCAGGCAACAGGAACAAAATCAGAAGTGCTGTACAAAGCTATTTTCCCTCTGATAAAGTTCACCTGACTTCCCAGTTGAGTAACTACTGTACAAAAGTGCAGGCAGGTTATTTTTTTTGCGAAGAACCAACTCGTACTGAATTATCTGTACCAGCACATTGCTGGTAAAAACACTTTGTAAGAGTAAAAAACAAGAGTAAAAACACTTTGGAACTCAAAATAGTAACATGTAAGGTAAGAAACAGCCCTACACACACACACAAATGGTTGAAGTACTACAGCAAAAAATTAGGAGAAGGAAGGAAAGGAAGACTGCCCTCTAAAACAGCTCTCAGCTCTATGCTCAGCTTAACTTTCTGCTGCTTTTTTCTTAGTATGGGAACATCATCGACCTCCCAGAGCAGGATTACAGTCCAGCATTCACCTTCCTTTCTTCAGTTTTCAGGAAGAGAACAGGAATAATTGCAAACTCCTGTAATTTAAACCCAAGTGATCTTTCCACCAAGGAGACACAACATTATGCTCTTAATAGCTTTTCTTCTTTTGTCAGATTCAAAAGCAAGCTTGGTTTGGGCACTAAGCTGCCAATATCCAAAAGGGGAAGAGTGAAAGAAGTTACTTGGAAATAATCTGCCATTGAATTTTACCTACTGTAAGTACAAGAAGTAGGGAGTTTCAGGAGCTGCTCTTCACTTTCACACAGTAATTGCCATTTTTCTAGATGAGAATAAAGAGCAGGATATTTCCAAGGACATGGAGATCACACTGCAGGACTATCAGAAGAGATAGTGGCTGCGTAAGGAGAAAAAAACCCCATTTCTGAGTTTTTCTGCTTACAAGTCACCTCTTGCAGGACTGTAGCAGGAACAAAGGTGACATTCTCCACTACCCCTTCCCTAGTGACATGGGGATATTATCTGCATCTTCTCCCCCTCCCAGCCTCATTTCTGAAACTGCCTGTAAATAAGATGCTATATCTTTGCTTGTTACATTCAGTTAAGCAGTTCTGCACACAGCAACTTCTCCCAAGCCATTGAATGCAGTAGTCTTATCAGCAAGAACCAGCTTTGGCTTTGTAAGGAAAATAATCAGGTTATACTCACTTAGTTCAAATGTACCCACTTTAATCTGAAGAGCATTGACTGGATAAATGTGTGAGTGCAAAAGTGTTTCAAAACCAGCTGTGTTCGTGGATCTGTGTATTGTGGGTTTTTATTATGTATTTACATTAACTAATGAGAAATGCTCCAGATAGTGAATTGCTTTAAAAAAAAAAAAAAAAAATCATCTATCAAACCCCAAATGGAACCAAACTGGCACAGGTAAAGGGAAAAATTGTCAAAGTAATGTTCACTTAGGAAATATTTCTTCTGTAAATATTGAATTGACACCATGATTACTCAAATTTTTGCAACCAAGTGCTCAGAGAAGTGCTCCCACCACAGAGACAGGTGTTGATCTTGCACCTTCCTGCCTCCCACCAGCCAGCACAGGAATGAGGGGACTCAGCCTGGAGGAGTCTGAGCAAGAGATCAAACACCAAGGAAGAGATCATGGCTGCACTGCTCTTCTGGTTCTGGATCTCCAGATCTGGAGATCTGGCTGCACTTCTCCTCCCCATCTTTCTGAAGTGGAGCAGGAAGTTTTTCAAAAATCAAATGAACCTGAAATGTACTTACAGTGCTTCCTGAACACAGCTTCAAACAGAAATGCCAGTTTCCAGGCTCTGAGAGAATGACAAGGTACTATAAACAAAACCCACTTTGTACAAACATAGCAACAAATTTCAGGAGTGAGAGCAGATGTTACTCTGACCCTCCAAGTCTAGATCACAAATGGATTAAATAAATTTCGTAATTTGTTTTGTTGGTTTTTTTTAAACAGAGCTTCCTCTCACTGAAGTGGCAGTTACAGCATCACTTTAAAAAAGAGCCCCATGATTCCATTTCTCCATACCAATCACAACTACCTTGACTTTAATTTCCAAAGTGTCCCCATCCATATCTGTACCTTTTCCCCCTCACAACAGAGAAACATTTTTTTGCTGAACCAAATCTGTATCAAATATCAGCAAAGAGCACCACACACTGACATTGGGAAGCAAAGTACATAACAAACACCAACTTGCATTCTATTTTCACAGAGCCCTCACATTTCCAAAAAGGAAGGTACTACTCATCTATGTTGGTTTGAATTTCAGGAAGCTAGAAAAAAACAGCTAAGAAAGGCAGAAAAAAATACAATACTAGAAGTTTTTCAGCACATCTGCAGCACTACATCATGTGGTATCTATCTTCAATTATTTCCCAAGAACCTGTTAGCAAGTTTAAAATTTTATTTAGGCACACTTTAACTCAATTTATAGATCCTCTTATCCAAGATTTAATTAAATTATATCACATTTATGAGTTCATGCCTGTCAGTATTTATCATCTTACTAAGGAGAGAGATAAAATCCAAATAACTTAGCTTTAATAAACTGATGGTCAGACTGAAATGAACCCAAGAAAATTAACCTCTTCCTCATTAAACAAGAGACTTCATATACAGCAACACAGACAGCTTACCTTTTTTTTTTTTTCATTTTACTTCTGCAATTAACAGCTGGGGAAAAGTATTTCTGATTCCACACACATACACCACCACAGGTCTTTTCCTTTCAACAGTTCATCTGCAATTTCTATTTGATTCTGCTATTATCACTGCAGAAAGTTAATTACTTAGCAACAACACATGTGACATCACTTATGCCAGAGGTTTATTCAGTGTTACACCTTTGCTTTGTCACTGGAAAATGAAGTTCTTTGCCTGAGAAATGCAAACATTTTAAGGCAATATCAGCCAAATTTTCCATGATCTTTTTGCAGCAATCATCTTACCAGGTTTCATATCAGTAATTCTCTTTGGCACAAAATAAAACATCAGGCCTGTGGCTGGGCATTTCTCATTGTTCTGCTATTTTTAAGGTGATGTGATCTGCTCTTAGTGACACTTTTCCAGATGGCAAGGACAAGACTTCATCAGAGTGGATGATCTCCCATCCCTGTGGGGTGCCAGGCTCCCTGACCTTGTAGTCACCCTGTTCACCCACCCCTCTCCCAGGAAGTCACCTCTCAGTGAGCCTGAAACACCAGCAAAGCTCCAGCCCTTGCCTGCAAAGAGTAGGGCATTGCTACCCAAGCAAAGACAAAAGGAGCAATCAACTCCACTCCCACTGCTCTAATGCTTTGCCAGCTGCCCTTCTGAGGGGCCAAGCAGGGCAGCAGCAAGGTCCCTGTGCTCACACAAACACTCTCAGAGGTGGCAGGTTTCAGACAAACACTGTGGTTCACCACAGGAGTCACACTTCCCATTCAGTGCTCCTGTGGGTATCACTTGAAGCACATTCTATCTGCATTAACCCATTAACCTAAGAGAGAAGCTGCTGTCAGCACTCTGCAGCTCACCACCTCCAGCAGTACTCGGGTACACCACGACAACAACCCCAGAAGTAGCACAGTTCTTTGACCACACCATGTTCTTAATGATACCTGTGTCAATATTTTGATAATGAAGTTGAGAAGTAACAGCATAAACAACACAACAATAAAACATTCATTTTGCCATAATCATAAGGGAAAATAAATATTGGTTCCCCCAGATCTCAAGCAAAGCATTACTTCATACAAGGTCAGATTTCTGAAAAAAATAAGCTGACTTGTGTCACATTTCCTCATGCCTCAAAGGAATTCGTATTGAATTTCACTAGTATTTGGCATTTTATCCCTATTTGCTGGGGATTTCCACAGTATCTGAAAGCACTGTGGCTCTCCAGGCTTCCATTACAAGAAAAATTCAAAGCTTTACTTACGCATTAGGTTGTAAATGTGCTTTTCTGCAACATGTTCCGTAAACAGCTTTATAAGGTCATCTTTTAAGTCTCTGTTTAGCTTGGTTTCTATGTAAAATTTATTCTGGAAAATAAGACAGACGTTTTCAAGTTTGTTTCTCATAAGAGCAAATAAAATAAACATATTTTCTCTGAATAAAAACAGTTCAGAATATTGAAGCCATAGAATATTTCACCTGTAAAGCGTTTCCTTGGTGACTGCATTTAAACTAAACAGAACACTCCTGTACAATGAAAAAACATGGGTGACAAACGTACTTACATACAGCCATAAATATTCATTTTGTTTTCTGTATCTACAGCTATACCTCCATATTGATCCAGACTGGAGAGCTTATATACAAAACACTTCATTTTAGGACTTCTAGAAATTTTGTAAATTCTCTTAACACCAAAATACAGCTGGATATCATGTTTGGAACAAAAGAAAATATTCTTTCCAAAGACTAAAAAGTGATTAAGTCATTAAAATAGACAGGTTACAATAACAAATCATCAGCATTTATCCACTTCTGTGGTTCACTGACAATCTCAGAAGATAGCTACTCAGAATGAATCAGCTGTAGAAGTGTTATACACAAATCTACACAAAAGTGAGCTACATTAAAATTTTTAGGATTCCACTACTTTGATCAATTCAACATTAATAAAGAATTAATCTCTTTGAGGGAAATTCAAAGATAATTCTATTCATGAGTTCCTCGAGGGCCCCAATACCTAATATACTACTTGGTATCAATGCTCCATTTCCTGCAATTAATAGCAAAATTTCTTCTCTGAGTCTTATTCACAGAGGTGTTTTAACAGCTGGGAGGAAAAAATTGCTTCAAGATAAATCTCCTATCATTAAAAAGCTAACTTGGAAGTAGAACAGCTGAGTTAACTAATTTGGAGAAATGGTGTCAAAGAGTTAAACAGATAATCTAACAGAAAATCAACTAAAAAATGATCCACAGGAACACTTATCTGACAGATTTACTAGATGAGCAGATATCTTAAGGGAGAAAGGTTTTCCACGCTTTAAATCAAGTTCTTCCCCTATTCACTAAAGCATTTAACAAAATCAGAACAAACTCTCAGAACACAGAGCAATCCTCATGTTTTTGTGTGAAACCCATTCTCTTGGCCATTACCAAAGCTACAAACACACTGTAACAATCTGTCCAGAGAGAAACCCCTTAAAACTTTTGAGAGAACATTCACCAGCATTTATTTACTTTTAATAAAGATTGAACCTGGCAGAACAAAGGCAATCTGAGGGCTGAATACTGAATACATGCCCCCACTGCAGTTTAAGTTTGTTGCAGTGATGGACAACAGCCTTAAAATATTGGGGGTTTTGTTGTTTTTGTTTTTTTTAATTTACTAAACTTGCTGCTGGTGGTTCCCTCTGATACCCTGAATTTATCCTGCCTTTAGAGGTTTTATCAAGGACTAGGACTCAATTGTTTCCCCTCACCTGGGCCTGTGAACAGAGATAGAGGGAAAGGCTCTGCAGACAGAATACCCTAATTAGAAACAGACCTATTGGTAATGGTTTTGGTCAATGGTGAATTGCCACTGCAACAGAAACCCACAGCAACTAAAGATACACTTTGAGGAAGTGTTAAGGCACACACCACACTACAGCCCTTCACCAGAACATTTTCCTAAACCAGTTTGCACAAGATGTGCAAATTATGATGCTTTGTTTTGCTCAGGGGCTGGAAAGCCTAAACTTTTAATTCTACTGATTTCATTACTAGAAAAGCAACAAAAACCCCCCACAACCCAGCAGTTACAAGACAGTATAAACACAGAAAAATTTAAAATACTCTTCACATTTGCTCACTTGGAAACACCTTTCCAAAAACAATTTCCACTTGTGAGCTTAAATAGACAATGAAAAAGCATCTAACTCAATTACTTCATTTCCAATACACAGTGCTGAAAGGAGAGAACAGAAGAGCTGTCACCTCCCCCATTCTTGTTAAGGGTAAATCAAAGATTTTCTGTATAACTTGTCACTATCTAGGCTGTGCCAGTAGGTCTTGAAAAATGTCTCAAGTCATGTAAAGGTCTAACTGGCATGTAAAAAGTAAGCAGATGTGAGAAACTGAAAAAGTCACAAACATTAATTTTACAAAACAACTTATGATAAAGCAATCTGACAAATCTTGAAAGATAAATCTCAGTTAATATTAAGAGGAAATCAATAAGTACTTGAAAGGTGTGCTTATCACATCAATCTCACATATATTTGTGTGCACAGACACACACAAAATGCCCTCTAGCTGATCAGCAACAAAGTGCAATACCACCCAGGAAGGATAACAATATTTTGGAGGCAATGAAAGCTATATCTCAAAGTAAAATGAAAAACTGAGATTCTATAAGAAACATATACCATCTAAATTTTATTTTTTTTCAACTGGAAATATTTTTTCATTCATGTGTGTAGCCCACTGTGATATGTACAATCTGTAAGCATTCAGAATAATCTCACTTAAATTTACAAAACAGTTTTCTAGGAACAAAGCACTCTATGAAGCTGACTTCCAGTTTAATTTGCTTTACCTTCAGTTACATCCCTGAACTTCTGAAGGAGCCAAAACCCACAGACTCTCAGAGGGTCTTTTGGCCTGGGTGCTTTTCTGACAAAAAAAAAGTAGAAGCAGCCTAAGACTGAAAAAATCCATCACCACATGAAAAAACAAAGTGGTCCCAGGAAAAGAAATTAAAAGAAAACTCCCTCAGTTGCAAGGTCAGTCCTCTCAGCCACCCTTCCTGATAAGCTTGGAAACACCCCTTGGCCACCATACACACACAGGGTACAAAATCACCTTTCCTGCTTTGGTAGGAAAGGAAAATGCTGCTGCTGCTTTTAAGACACACAGGACTAAGACCAAGACAAAATATTATTCCATATTCCAGTTCCACATAAAAGCTTTAGTTTTTTCCTCAGCTTCATAGATTTTAAAAATAATTAATTGCATATTAAAAGTTTTCCTAAGCAATATAATTATCCTTCCAGAACAAAGTCCTAAGAGCAACTCAACAGCCTTGGAAACTCCTGATTAAAGCAATCACAGGAACGGAAACCTCCTCACCTCTGACATAAAGGCAGAGTTTAACAACTTCATCCACTTCAAAATGCTTAGAAAAGTATCTATTAAAGTAACTGCAAAGCTGTAATTTAGACTGTAATTAGGCTTTCACCTCTTGCAGTTGTTTTTGAATTGTTTTGGACCAGAGGAAACTGTTGTTACTGTATGAGAAAACTTCATTAGACAATATAATGTAAGACTTTAAGAGTACCTGCACATAAAAGTACTTCCAAATGCATACAGAAAAAAACTAAGAAATACATTTTTCACCCTGACTTCTCGAGACATATTTCCCACATCATGCACAACAATAAAATTATTTCAGTGCAAAAGTATGACAGCTAATTTGCCATTAGCTTATAAACCAGCTGTACTGCTGAGCCAAGTCAGCATTGCTTTTGGCTGCAAGAGGAACTAGCAGGTAACAGAACCAGATAAGAGGGGAGATTAGAAGATTCAAGAAAGGCAAATTCCTCTTTTAACAAATCTGTATGGTAACACAATGCCAAAACATAGCAAGTTACCTAAATTCACTGAGACACATTTTTCATTTCTAAGTGATTCCAAAACAAGGACAGATTCTGGGAGGACGTATTTCAAACTTAAGTTATTCATTACCACAAAAAAAGGCAACAAAAGTATTGGTACTTGGACAAAAAGGATGCAAATTATTGGTTTCTGAACCACTCCAAGTACACCTGACAGTGCTATGAACATTATTTTGTTTTCATCCATCCAACACTCTGAATTACTTTATCAAATGGTAAAAACATTTCCAAGATACGTCTTCCTGTCTTTTCTGAATCTGTACTATTTGAAAGTAAAAAATAATCATCTCCACAACCTGCCCAAACTATGAAGCCAAAACTTAACACGTCAATAAATTATTTCTGTTCAAGAAAATACAAATAATGAACTATTTGAGATTGCTTTTTCCCCATTAAAATCAAAACCATTGTTCCCACTCCCAGGAAATAAGTATTAGGGCAGAAACCAACTGCAAAACTCCACATTTAAAAAGCATGGCTTCCCCTTCCTCTCCCCATACAATTTGATCAGTATTGTTAGGAAGGCACCAAAACTAGGCATGGATCATAAGTTTTACATGTCAGAAATCATTATAGCTGCATTTTATTCTTTTCACTTTCAGTCAGCATCTTGTCTATGGACATACTTATTTGAAAAGAATTTTCTAAAACTTACCATATATATGAAAAGAGGCACAATGCTCTGCAATGCTCCCATATACTGTCCAAGAGCTACGTTAAATCTTTCAATATAGAGATCTGGAGGGCTGGCCTGCAAGAAACCGTAAAAGTCAGGTTGTAATTTGAACAAGAGAAAGATCTGGAACAGCATGGGCTATGCTTTCATAGCAAACTCAAACAACCACAAAGGATTTGATACATTAGGTCCACACAAAGCAAGCCACACATCATTCCAGAGTTTCTGCTCTAACTCCCTCCAGCAAAACCAATCTCCCTTCAGTAACCAGGTTTTGCCTAGGACTCTACATCAGTGCCCAACAACATCCATTCAATACCCAGAGCCTGCAACAAGCTGACATTTAGCATATGTGAATAAAAACACTTTCCAAAGACCAGAAGTTTGTTTTGACAGCACCAGCTGTCATGCCTAGAATCCATAACCAAACCTGCACAAGTGGTGCAGTGTGTGCTCCCATCCCCCTCAGAGCAGGGTGGCCTGAAGCTGCTGCTCTGCAGCTGAGCTGGTGAGTGGCACACCCTGCAGCTCCAGGGAACACTGTCCTCCACAGAAATCCTTCCTAAGTTTCTGCTGGGTCACCTCAGTCAAGGCAAGTGTTCAGGGGGCTCAGCTTCACACAGAAGCAACATCTTCAGAGAGAGTTCTGTACTCAGGTCTCATGCTCCAGGTTAGGCCTGTGGAAATCTCCAGCTGTGCTCCAGCACACAGCATCCCCCTGGAGCCCCCGCCTAAACTTGGCTACACAAAACCTGAATTTTTTGGTTACAATACCCTATTTCCCAAAGAAGGGGCTAAGGAAGCTTAAAAGATCTGTTCAGCAGCAGGTGAAGTTAAACTGAGAACCAGAAGAATAGGAAGCACTAAGCACTGTCTCTGTTACAATATCCATTTGGTGGCACGCAGGGGAGCTGCACCGGAGCATTCACAAGTGCACCCACAGCTGAGAGTGGAGTTACAGCAATGTCTTCCTCCATTGTCCACTTCTCCACCCCAATCCTCTCCCTTACACTACCCCAGCTCTGGCCCAACCCCTGCTTTGGTGGGGTGGCTGCCTGAGCTCCTACAGCTCACATATATAGATACACCTTAACAAACCCAAGAGAAAAGTGTTGCTTACTAATGAGAAGCAAAACTTCTCTTCCCCTGGACTGTTTTCCCCTCTGACAACACCAAGCCAAAAGAAGATGAAGAACACAGCAGTAACTGAGACCTTGCAAGAAAACAAGTTCAAAGATTTTCTGAAAGTCAAAGCATCTGTGGCACAAGAAACACTCAAGGCTTAGCTGCACCTCAACCACCTTATCAGAACTTAAAGCTATCTTCAAGAACATTTTTCAGCCTTTATATGGACATTCACCAGCAGCCCTAAAAGTTAAAATTTATGTTGATATTTTGCTCTATTAAGTATTCTAAATTTATGACTTTTTTTTCCTTTAAAATAGCTTCTTTTGCCTCCCTTCTTAATATGCCTAATGAACACGTGAGGATTTTCAGAGCAAACACCAATAAAGAGCAGACAGTTCAGAAAGGAAAGCAAAACTGGCAAAGGAAGAAAGACTGTTACTCCATATGCAGTTGCCAAAGGCTATATATGGTTATTCCTCATTTTGATCATAAGGTTTTAATCTTATTGCAAATGCAGTTCTCAGGGGTGGCCAAACAAATTTTAGTTCAAAATGCCAACAACGTATAAAAGTGATTATGAGCTCCAAGGACTCCCTTTCATATATAGCTACATATACAATTTGTTGCAAATAACATGCAATGAAATCTGCATTCTAAGCAGTATGTATTCCTGCTTCACTCCTTTTCAACCTCAAATTTAAATATGGTTATACCCTCTGATTTGTATACAGCTTCTAAAATTAAAGAAAAAGGAAAATTCTACATGAAAGAACACGTCAGACAAAAGGAGACCATAGCCTCACACAGGGCACCACTCTTCTCTCACTGATAGTTTGCCATTTTCATTTGAAAAAAACAAAACAACAATAAAGCCAACATGAAAAAACACAGACAGAAGCTGTCTGGGCAGTGGAGATTTAATCCCAGGCAATGCATACAGCCAGTCTGCCACACTTTTGACAGGGGATATAAGCATTGGTATCTTTTTTCCCCACTGCAGATGAGAACTTTGCTAGCTCAGCTCCCAAAGACCGTGTCACAGGAAGGGAGGCTGTTTATGAGGACACAACATCTGCACACCCAGCTGGCTGAGAATGACCTCAGGAGCCCTCCAATGGAAGGATACCTGGGAGCTGAAAACCACCTTGCAATCAAGTGGAAAACAACTGCTCTGGATAAAGATAAAAAAAGCTAAGAGAGGTCCTGATGGCTTCAGAGGAAACGCCTCACTAGTGTCAGGCAAATATCAGGCCTTGGTTTTAACCTCTGCCATGCAGAAATTATGGTGTTGTCTGCTTTATCAGCATGAAATGTCACTTTCCAATTTTATTCTCCTCCTACCATTTCATGTCAAGCCTAAACAGCCAAGACATTAACAGAGATGGACAACAACAACAACAACAAAAAAAAGCAAGCTTGACAAACTCTGCTCAACTAAAGCTTAACTAGTAAACTACCAAAATACCCAAGCCAAAGAGAAATCAATAACAGTATTTTCACAGCTCATCTATGAATTACTGTAATCTGTGTGAGGAAAACAGAACCATCTGTTTTCTGTTCATCACAGTGTTACTGCCAGACTGAAATCAATTATTTGCTTCAGCACAGGATCTTTCTCCACATCTCTACATTCATATTTATAGGACAGTAACTGGAGCTGGAATAGTTTTATATAAACCACTTGAATTTTGTAAACTAAAAAGCAGCACATGGCAACAAATTCATGAGTAAACAGAGGTTGTGAAGATTTTTATATTAAGTGGCCATGATTAGAGCCCTATTTGCATTTAAAAGTTATACTTATTCAGATATAGCTATTACAAGAAAAACCCAAAAAAACCTGCATTGGCTGACACTTTTTACTCCTGGTCCTAGTCCAGAAAAAGAGAACACATTCAGCTGTTTAAATTATAAGGGGAGGGGCACAATTAAGCATGATATTTACTTCTTACAACTCCCCTGCAACTATTAAGTCTTTAAATCCCCTCCTATCTTACCTGAGGGATGTATTACAGAAGCTATTCAAAAAGACAAAATACACACTCCTAGCCTAAGGTTTTCCAGGAAAGAAGAGGATCCCTCATTCCTTACTCCTCATCCTGAATCCTATCAAACTGTCAATTTGGGGGTTGGGGATCATTTTTTTAAGTTTATTGGTTTTTTAGATTGTTTGGGTTTTTTTTAAGTACTCAATACAGGCAGACAGTTTAAATCCTCTCCTACATTTGCTCTTTTCTATCACTCAAAGGGTTAAGAACAGTTTTCCAGCAACAATTGTATTGTGTGTCTGTCCACAGGAGCATTGAATGTTTGGTTGGATTTCTCAAACTCTGATGCACTTGCATTTGCTTAACATCTTCAGCTTGTTTGTGAGTCAAGTGCTTCTTAGAATAACATACTATGGCTGCTGTTCAAGAGCTGATGTAAAAGACACAATTTCATCTCCTTACACACCACAGTGGACATCTCAGCACCAACAGAAATTAGAAGTAACAAGAAAACAAATTTGAGAAAGGATGATATACAAGACATAGTCAAACAAAACAAGCAGCTGGAGATCCTGCATACTAAATTACCCTTCCCTTATTTGAAATCTAATATCTCAGCATTTCAATGCACTTCTGGGCAAGAAACTATATATCTGAAAAAGATCTGGGTTTTTTCAGCTTGAAAACCAGCCTCAATATCATTCTTAAACTGAACATATGAAATCAGAAGGCAGCTGCAAGCTCAAAACAACTCAGAAACGGCTCACAAGAAAGAAACAGAGACAACAGTTCTGTGCCTAAGGAGCACAAAGTTAATCTGTTTCTGAAAAGTTGTCTGGCACAACCAGCAGTATCTGTAGTAGAGGTTACATTCCTATGGTGAATGGGCAGCTCCATTTTCCTGGGAATATGCTCCCTGCCAAAATGCCAGCACATATGCTGCAGCACCCCTCCCACACCTGCCAAGTGAAAAGGGAGAATGGCTGTGACTACACAAATTAACCTGTTACTCATGTAAGTGATCTGAATCTTTTAAACCACTCTCTGTTCTTTCTCAAGAAAATATAACTTGTTTACCTTGCCTTGTAATGTATGTGATGCCTAGGTCTACCTCACTAGACACTGGTATTATTAAAACATTTTACAAAAAATAGACATCAAACCAAAGCACTGATTCAAAGGCTGTGTCTTCCTAACCAAGCCTGCACTCAAACCTGTTCAAAGCCTCATGACATTTTCTCATGTAACTGTCTTACAGTAGGTTAGCAGATGTGGGCCATTTTCCATTCCCATTCTACACGCTTGTAAAACAAAAAGACATGGTATCTAAAGACCATCAAAACTATGTAGCAGTCAGAAATCTTCAGAAGCTTTTCTATCTATTAAATACATAGTAATTTGTGCTGTATTTACTTGTATCTTTCTTGTAATTGCACCAAGGTCTCCAGTCCCAGTGTAGTGTGACAAGGCACTAACAGAGCTGCAGGACTACAAGCCTTTCCAAAAAGCTGCAGGCAAGAATGCTCCACTCAGCTTAACTTGCTGATGGTTTTGTCATTTTTAATGGCAATTCTGGCAATATGATAATTCCTACTACTTCAAGTCAAAAGTGATGCCCACACATAAAGATACAAACATTTGTAACATTTCTGGTTACTACCATCTGAGTTCAAATCATCCATATGATCAGTGAAATTCACAGCAATAAATTAACTTTTATATTAAAGCTGCTTTTGCTGATATCTTTACCAGGGGTTGTTTGAGCACCTTAAAGCCCTCATTCAGGACATCTGACTCCCATACACATTCTCCCAAGGAAACAGCAAGTGGGACAATACTTTCATACACTGCACTGACTGGTTTGAGAGCCAACAAGACAAAAGGCTGAGAAGTTGTAATGATTAATATCAGGCAGGAAACCTTTCTGGCATTGCACAACAAAGACTATAAACCTGCAGGTTCTGGGGGCCAAACAGTAGACATGCAAATTATCTACCAACACCAGTGACTCCTCAGTGCAGTCATGCTCATTATAAAAAAATATAATTCATCATCATAAAAAAACTCCACCACAAACAGAAAACAACAGATCCCTTTTTCTCTCTCCTCTAGACAAAAAGAAAAGGTGCAATATGACAAATAAATGGTTTTCAGCTCTCAATCACTTCACAAAGGAAGCACTGAGTTTATTCTAACTAGAAGGGAAATATTGTATTGTACCTGCACAAAAAGCTACATTTATAATAAGCCAGCTCAAAGCCACAGCACATTCTTTTTGTCAATGCTTTAAGTACTTTCCAGCATCTTTTGCTGAAGAGATACATAATGGGTAAAGTGCTTGATTTTAAATTACTTTATCAGAGTGCATAAGAATAAATTAAGCCAGAAACACTAGTGCCTAATGCAAATACAGTCTTACTCATTTTAAAGAGATGTCTTTAATTTGAAAGCATATGTTTGTGTATCCACCCTACCTCATACATCTGAATGACTCAGCAATTACCCACAAAAACAGCTAACATTATTTTAAACCACAACATAATGAACAATGTCCATTACCAGTGAAATGTTTCCAAATAAAGCATCTTAGAAAAGTCATCTGCATGCTACAGGCTTCACAGACCTCAAGACAACAGGAAACAAGTTAATTTGTGTTTTCTTCAGCGACACGTTATTTTTTTTAAGCTGATAAAATCCAAAATTCCAATCAAGTCAGGAATTAGGGACATTGAATTTTCAATTACCAAAAGTCCCAATGGTAAAACTCTGTCTTAACTAATGCAGAGAAGCTGGTCAGACATTAGCTGCAGGAAAGGAAAGCAATCCTTGCTGTGAGTCTGTCCACAGCAGTCTGAAGAGAGGATCATTAACTGACAGATACAGTAATAACAAGGGAGCTGGAAATGGCTTGGCATCCAGGAGGCCCCATATCAGCCTGATGACAAGCAATTCATCTCATCTCACTGTACTCAGCAAGCACTGCTCACTGCTTTGCAATTTCCAACTGCTTTGCACCCAATGTCCAGCATGCAGAAATACACCAGCCCAGCTACATTTTCCTACGGCCTCTGACACCACTGAAAACAACCTTGTGAAACAAACCTTCAGGAATGCACAGGGCAACAAACACCAATACCACACAAGCTGTCCTGCAGTCCGGAAAAGCAAAAGTCACACAGGATGACCAGGATTTGTTCTGAGTGTCTCTGGGACACCCAGCTCAGGACATCACTCTGCTGACTCCAGCTGTGGCCAGCTGCTCAGGCAAGCACAGGGCCACACACAGGGAGGGGGGAAATAAATATATATAGGGAGTTTCTGCAGTGAATGCCCTGAAGAGAGAAACCAAACTCCATTAAGACTAAATCCATGCAAGAGCAAGTCTGACCAGTCCCCTGAGGTGCTCCCACTTTTACAGTTTGCTATCTGGGCTTTACTGGTTTGGCTGTTGATGAGTGGTTCCTGTAGCACACAGCTTGCTCTGGCATGTTGGTTCCATGCAGACATTCTGCAGCCCACTTGCCATTTAGCTGTTACACTGCTATGCAAAGAAGGTGCTGGCCTGTCCAGAGAAAGACACTGCATTTGCCATTTCAGTTTCCCTATCTGCTTTCTTACACACACCAACATTCCTGCTTCTGCTGGGCTACTTTTGCATTTCTGAGCATTAAAAACCAACAACTTGCATCAAGTCATAGCGTGCCCAATAAACAGAACTCTTAAAAGTTGTTGGCAGGTGAATGAGATTATGTCAGAAAGCAAAACACCACAAACTGTGCATTAAAAGGATTCACACATATAGGTTTTTTCATTGTTTGCCTGTGGGAACCAGAAACTTCCAAGCAACCAACATTTACAAAGTAATTTGCTATTGTTGCTAGGGTAAAGATCGAGAATTGCATTTTCAACATAAATCCTGAGTGACTGAATGTCACCAAAATGTAGTAGGATCAAAGAAGTATCAGGATAATAAAACATATTTTAGTAGAGTAATTTCTTAAGAGCAAATTTCACAACCCACAGCTAAAACAGTTTCTTTATAGAACAATTTTTTGAGACACAGGAGAGTTTTATCTCCAGCAGCTTAAAAAGATCCATTTGTCATCCATAAGCCAAGCATGTTCACACAAAACTCACGTAACGCACTCAAGGATGGTATCATGTTGTATTACAGGTGTGTCTAACCTACACAAGGAAGCTTTTGCAAGGCTAAGATTGCATTAAACAGTTGTCTCAATTATTCTTTCAACAAGCTGATGTTCAGAAGGCAGCCTTGTTTTTAGGCAGAAGTATTTAGGCTCATATGTGCTAAAGCAAACTTTAAAATCAGCTGCTTCAGTTTTGGGACTTAAGTGAAAAGAGTCAAGGATTAGCACAGAGTAAAGAATTTGGGGTATTCCCAAATTCAAATCAAACTAAAGCAGTGTATTACCATGGGATATATCAGAAGAACTGGCCAAACCTGTAAAGCTGAAATGATTCACAGTTCTCACAAACAGAAGAAAAAATGCACAGACTGCACTAGCTCAGCAGAACCAAGGGAAGGCTTTCTTTTAAATACTGTGTTCACCAACTCCAAACAAGTTTTACAGAACACTGAGGCTGTCACTCCATGAGGAAAAAAGAGAACATAAAAGAAGAAAATAACCTAGCAAATACCATGCCTATTAGATGCTGGGTGGTTATTTTGCTTTGTAAGGAAAACCATAGGAGGAAAACAGTGCAACAAAAAGGACATCAGAGAGATCACAGTGCTATATATGCATGTTTAGCCAGAAATATCTGATGCAGTTAAAGCATTAAGACTGTTTTGGGTGACAGAAATTAGTTATCAATGTGTTTGAAGCACTGAAGAAGCTGCTGTAGTTCAGGGTTTCTTTTTGTTTGGCTTCTCTACTTCACACACTGCAAATCAGTACAGAACTCAAGCATCAGTTATGGAAGTTAAAAAAGCTGCAGGAAGAAATCAAGCAGTATTGCTCTACAACAATGACAATTTCAAGTTCATATCTGAAGATTCTAGTCTAAAAGGAATGTTCAACAAGGAATACATTTGAAAACAATCATGGATGCACAACTAAGATGCAGAGAAGGATAGGGATATACAAACTGTATAACTAGGACTGCTGTAAACCACTGACATCTACAGATAGGCAAGAAAAATGCAGAATAAGCTGTAACAGAACTCAGTATGAAGAAATTCTTAATACTTCACCATCTATACTTAATCCACTTAAATTTTTTCCTCTAGATTTTCTTTTTTGTGCTGCCTGTGTTACACAAGAACCATAAACAGTTTATACACATTTACAAAGGAATGGTAGACATTTATCTCATGATATCTCATTTATCTCAGATTATGTTTGACTGAGGTATTTACATCCCAGATTATACTTAAGATTTCCTATTCTCCATTATTTTATTCTGTATCATATATTCAGGTTTAGCCACTGCTCTCTTTGTGGTTGAGATCTCCAGGGTCTGGCAGTGCCAAACCTTTGGATCTAGCAGTTGGTTTCCTGTCTGACATCCCATTAGTGAGTGAAGTAGTTGACAATTTTGTAAGTTAATGTAGATCAGTCTTAACAGCAATCCCCTCCACAGGCCACCTCCATACTGCTCTGATACAACCACAGATCCCAAGAAAGAGAATTAGACTGTGCAGCCTCTTACCTGCAGCTCCTTTGAGACTCTCTCTAAGTGGTTAGTTATCTTTTTTATTAGGTCACTATACATCTGTTCCGAATGCTGCTGGCATACACACTTATACACACAACTGCAGAAACAAATACAGGAACAAACAATGAACTTACAACAGTTTGCAATGAAGGGTAACAGACTTCAAAACATTTTGTTCAATTTTCAATTTAGAGGATAATTGAGTTAATTGAATGATTTTGAACTTTTAAATACAGTCCTAAGCTTGGAATGAGCTCCAGCAGGCCCTTACAGCTCCCCTGGAGGCTCCAGGGTGTCCATCCCACTCCCCCTCCCCACGTTAATTTTAACTTAAAATGAGTTCTCTTAACAGTGCACTTCAAAACAGCCAGGACAATTTTATCAACAGCACTTTCCTACTTCTGGCTTTTGTCTCTCCTTTGTGATTGAAGTCTCCATTAAAATAAGCAGGTTTAACAATTCTGTAAACGTTCTAGGGCAAAACCCTTACTAAAAGAAGGGGAATGCTGACAAGTACCATAGAAGTTGCATTAAAACCATGGTAGCATTAAAAAGAAATGGCAAAAGTTCTAAAATTACAGACTCAAGCATACTTCTCCATTCTTTGTTACCTAAATTCTAAGAAAATTCTACACTTTCATAATAAAGAAAGATGAAGAAAAAGAGCAATAAAACCAATTCTGCATTCTATGGCTTTGCTATGTAAACTCTGGAATTCAGTGCTACCTTTGATTCTTAAGAACACTTTATTGCTCTCATACTGCAATACAACACCTGCAAAACAAGGCTATTCATTGAAGACATATTTACAGCAGTTGTAAAACAAATACATGTATTACTTTCAGCAAGATGTTATTTGAGTAGTCATCACTGTCAGGACTAACACCAACACCTATTTGTACCAAGTAGCATTTACCCCTCAGTCAGCATTTTGAAATTTAGCTGCCAGGTCCAAGAGGGCCAGGGAGACTTCACCTGGTATCTCAGGCAGGTCACATCTCTGTTCTGCTCCCTCCTCCACTCCCCTGTACCAAGAACTGTGACAGCAAGCAATTTAGGCCAGAGATTGCTCTTAGGACATGTGCAAACAACTGATTTCCAGGGAGGTTCAGACTCCAGACTTGAATTCTGCAGGCTTTAATTGGCTCCCAAAGCTATGGTACAGCAATATTGTATCTCTGTAGGGGAACTACAACTTTCCAGTTCTCTACTGAGAAGATGGTACAAGGACAGGCAAACTACAAAGGTGCAGAAGTCTACTTATTTGGTGAACTATGTTATTTCTAAAAAACCAAGACTCCCTACACCTCTCATATGAATATATTTTAAAAATGACTGAGTATCTGTGGTTTCATATTATTTAAATATTCTCAGTCAAGATCATTCTTTTTTTTCATATCAAGCCTATCAATGCAGATCCTACATTGAAACAAGCAACTGCAAAAGAGATTTTAGTACAATGTTCTTTGCTAAGAGCAAAAATATCAGTTTGATTTGGATCAAAGAGAGAAACACTGATAAAAAAAAAGTGAGACTGATTTTTGTGATCTCTTACAAAGCCAACCAGCTGGGTAACCACAGCAAATGGCCACACATGTGTTTGCTCTATAGCTAACCAGTACACAGTCACTTTCCCAAGCTTTATTTGCATGCAGCTAAACTAAATTTTAAAGTAAACTTCTCCTTAGTGTTACACACACTATTGCTGCCTCTATTTCTGCAACATGTTCTGTAGTCAAACACCAGTCTTCCCATGTACACACAGGGTGTGTTTACATTTTATTTGAACACTTCTATTTAGAGGCTCCTTCCCCATTTTGAGATCCTGTTTTCAGTTCCTGATTGTGGGCTTAATTCTGTGAATCATCCTTGCCCTGATATTACCCAAAGGAAGTCACAAGCTTGTTGGTTCTTTAACATAACTAAATACCTCAGGAAAAGGAAATCCCAAAAAGGACATTAAGAGGGTAAGCAGTGGGTGAATATCCAAGCTAAGTTGTCCTGAGGAAGAAAACTGCACTGCACTTGGGAGGGAGTGGAGGCTGCCAGATGTACAACTTAGCTGTTCATGTTTTCCTCATCTCAAACCTTCCTTCACACCTCTCTGCCAATTTATCCAACCCTATTATAACTGGAAGTGACTATGCACAAGCAGGCTTTGGACTCACAGCTGGAAACAGACACTAATGATACTTTGATACTTTACAGATAAACTGGTCCATGGTAAATATCTGCATACACACCTTAGAAGTTATCTCCCAGCTATTACTGACCATGTCAAATATAGTAAATACCCAAATATTTGGGTACCTAATAATGCATTTTGAGTTTGCATTTGCATTTAAACTTGATTCTTCTAGACAGAAAAAAGATGACCAAAAATACTACTGTATTTTCATGTCAGTTTCACTGTAAAAAAAAAAAAATATATGTAGCTATTTGAACCACTTCAAGAAACACTTCATTTTTCAGATTAGAGAACTGGCTTAGAAGCAGAGAACATCTAAACTCCAAGTCTCCTACAGACTCTCAAAAATACTCCAAGCAAACATCCCTATTAAATTCAATTTTTAAAAAATCAATTATCCTTCCCTTACCAATCTATCTTGTCCAGATTGTCAATCAAAGGAACCATCTAAAATATTTTAAAAAACCAAAATCAATCTCCTGGTTGGAAGAGGCTGTGGCAAAGTAATTACAACCACAGACATAACTTTTAAAAGAAAATGACACACCAGTTTTATCAGTAACACTAAAGTATGGAAAATCTTCAGCTTTGGTAACAGTAAAATACATGCAACAGCTATCCATGGATCATTACAGTCCTGCACCAAGTGCCCCAGATGTACAGGGGTTACCCAGGAGAAACCCAAAACCCAGTACTCCTTCAGTAAATAAAACTTTTGAGGAGTAGAAAAACGACAAGGATGAACTGCAGTTATCTGCAAACCATAATTAGGTATAATTAAACCATTAAACGTTGCACACCTATTCTTCATCAGAGATGACTTTTGAGAGATGTCTTACTGCAGATTGTTTGGACATTGGGGATTTCAAGCTGGGAAAGGATTCTGATAACTTACACTAAAGCTGGTTTTCTTAATTCAAACAGCCATCTCAATTATTTATATACATGATGATTGATATCTGAGTCCTGATAAAAGCAGTTCCATAACTTTGGAGAGGAAAGAGGAAGTTTATTGAAGCTTTCAAAGGGAACTAAGGGGCAAAACTGAACACTTGCCTTTCTTTTATCTGCTTTCCTAATCCAAAGTTGTAAAGTGCAGAAGCAAAGTGGCTAAGAGCAAGTGGGCATGAGACATCAGAGCTGAAAATCTCTAAAAATAGCCATCAGTGACTGTAGCTGGCAGCATTATTCCACAGAGGGCAACACTCTGGTGAAGAAAACCAAGACAGCAGTGCCATAGCTGTGCTGCTGGCAAGGGCCAGGGCTTTGAACAGCATCTTGGCCAGTAAATCCAGCAGCAGTCACCCATTTTCCATCCTATTCACCAACACCCTGAACAAAAATCTCCATTTTAGTTCTGCCACCAACAGAACAAAAATCTCCATTTTAGTTCATCTCTTAAGAAACTGCCAGATCTCTAAAGCATTTAGTACTTTGGTTTGGAGTAGTAGTGTGCTGGGGAAGCAGACTCCCCACCATGCCTAGCCCTGAGCACTAGTTTAGCCTGAAGGGCAGTTCCACTGTGTGATGAGATCCCTTTCAAATCAAACTGCAGCACCAAGAAAAGTGCAGCCCAAGGCTTCTGCAGACAAGAATGGAGACACAAATGAGTGTCCTTCAAACTGTCTGGAACTGGGCAAGGGGAGAACACACCAAAACACCCGAGGCAAAACACACTAATGACAATTTACATCTAAGGACCTTGGCACCAGGTCCTTGTATTTCCTTCTGCACATCAACACCACCAAATTGGTTCCTATTAGATACCATAAAGAAGCCTTTTGACACATTAAGTCAACTGCCTACCATGCCAATCTCTTTGGAGAAAAGGATGCTGAGTTTTTAATACATTTCCTAGCACATAACACTAAGCAACTGTGATGGGATTTATTTTAATATTAATGTTTTCAGCACTTCTGCATTTTAATTCTTTAGCATTTATTCCTGCTAACATGGTATGTCAAGATATGTATCTATTATTCACTCTAACCGTTCACTCTAACTGTATTTCACATAACTTGCCCATTTGTCTCCTCAAAGGTACAAAATATGACATATGCAATGACAGCATGATCAAATAAACATTTCCTTTTAAAGAAAAAATAAGTTATGTAGCATTTGAAGTATTTCCTTACCTGTATATTTGTTCATAGGAGATAGGGATGTAGTCACCAGGACTCTGAGTTAAAAGCTGATCTATGGCACTGTCCAACTTTGGCCAATATGTGCTCTTATAGTCTTCAATTGTTATAACATTCATTACTGAAAGAAAAAGATAAGAATAGATTTAGTAACTTCACCTAAAAGACTAGAAACAAGTGAATGCTCTGTGATTTCAGATCACACTAATAACCAGGCCAAAAAACCTGGGAACAGCTCACGTCCACCAAAATAACCTCATCTAAACTAAAGCCCAGATCTGAATTTGCACCTTTGTATTTACAAAAAATAGTATCAGAAAACCTGCCAAATCAGTGCTTCTGGAGCATAAGTAACATGGAAGAGCAAACTCCCAGCAGCTCTAATGTGAAAATACAATAACAAAAATGTATAAAAAGATTAATTCAGGCTAATAAAATATGTAACTTTATGGCAGTTCAGAATCAATTATTAACATGGCATCTTCATATTCAGGAGAACGAGCTCTGGCCAAGACTGGTAGGTTTTTGACTATTGCTTCCCAGCAGATGTATTAATTTCACAAATCTCAGGTGGGATCAGCAGCTTCCTTGGTCTAAAAGATGATACAATTCCCTCTGCCTTTAACTGCAGTTAGGCTTCCAGGCAACTTTTTTGAATCTGTATTACAGTTCCCCTCTAGCAGAGACAATTACACTCCTTTTCCAGATAAAGATCACCACAGGGAAGAATAGGAGGTGTTTAAATTAGCGTTCCCCACTGCTCCCTGATCTTCCCCCTGAGCTTCCCAACTGCTCCCTCTTGCAACAGTGACTCAGGGCCTTCTCAGCCACAGAAGGGTTTGGATCTCTCTTTTCAGGGAGGATTTCTGAACCAACCACTCATGGCTCAGCTCCAACAGTTTCACACCCTCCCTTCAGGGCCATACTCACAGCACTACCTCACTGCCTTGTCACACCACCACAGCTTCACAGCACCCACTCAAAAAAGCCCACAGAAACCAATAGCAATTCAAACAAATCTAGGATTTGAATTCAAGCAATGAAATCAAATCAAATCTATCAAAACAGAAAAGGATCAAAACTGTCCAGCCTAGGAAATATAGAACAATTTCTTCATTTGAACTCCTCATGTGGGTCTGGCCTAAATGGAACAGTGAATAAAGATACTTCTCACCCCACACAGACCAGTTTAGACACAACACTGGAAAGAAATATTTTGGTTAGGGATGGATTTTAAATATATGTTTAGTAGATTCACTGATGGGTTTCAGAAGCAATATTTTTGAAAGGTATTTTCACAAGAGGTTGAAAGGAGCTGGGTGAGCAAGTCAATTTTGGCAGCATTATAAGGAACAATTGTAAGGAAATTGGCAAAACAGTTATGAGTATCATGAGGAAAAAAAAAGATTGTAAAGAGAACATGAATAGAGAGAGGTGTGAGACATGGAAGTGTTGGAACTCTATCTGTATGAGCACATATTGCAGATTTCTTAGTGCACTGTGTTAGGGTATTTCAGCCAGAACCTTTGCCTAGAGAAGGATGTTTGTGCAGCACTCCTGGCTTCTCTTCACCCAGCTGCAGCCACTGGTGCCCTCTCGTTTCACAGCTCTTACAGAATCAGATCTAGTTAACCTGAAAGTGTCTGAGCAGTGCCCAGGTCCCCACCAGCACTGCAGGACACTGCCCAAGATCCCAGCCTGCAATCTGAAAGGGCATCAGTGTTTGCTGACAGGAGAGTGAAGGTCACAGGGCTGGCTACACAACCACCAGGATTTCAGTTAACAAGTCCAACAAGTCAGCAACAGCAGAGCACCTCCCTGGCAGTAAAGTCAGCCCTTGCTCCTTGCCTTGCAATGCCTTGTCTGAGTTCTCACCCCTTACAGAACCCACACATGTTCTCAAGAGCAGCTCCTCATAGCACCTTTACTATTCCTGCTTACACTCAGCAGCAAAACCTGAGCTTTTGTTTTTTACACACTCTGTTCCACAGAAAATATTAAGCTGAAGTCAGCATAAATATTAGACCAAGTCTTTCTCTCAGATTTCAATGAATAACCATGCCCACATCTGGTTTAACATATTAAATGAGCCCTATTGATTTGAAAGAAAATAGTCAAGATTTGGGAACACTGCAAAGTATTTTTAACATGCTATTGAGATGTTAATTTTTTAAAATTTATTTTGTTTTACAATATGGAAAAAGAAAGCAGCAGCAGACAGGAAGGTCTGCCCATCAGACATGCTGCACAGGTAAAGGACAAAATGCTTTTCCAAAAAGCCCCATGACACTTGCATGGAAGAGTCTGCATAGAAAATTCACTGATAAATTCACAGTAACATTCTAGAAAAGCTTCATTCTCATTCAAAAGTCTCTTACAAGTACTATGCAATTTGATTTCCACACTTCAGTTCTGAAACTAAGACAACCACAATATTTACATAGCTAAAAGTCCAAGACTACAAACTGAACAATATTTTTATTCTTCTAATCGAGAAAACAAAGTACTTTAAAATTTTAATAACTATCACAAGTTAATAACATCCTTCTTCTCCTGGCACTGCTTAATCACACAGAAGTGAAGGATGGCCTAAAGACCTTCCAACTACAAACTCTGCAAGAACATGGTCGAGACCAGCAAGGAAGGAGTCATACAAATCCTTAGCAAGGAAAGACAGATTGCCCTTTATTTTTTTATTTTTCTCTCTTTTTAGTCATGCTTAAATGCCTATCCCCACATTAGGTAAAAGGATTTGCCCAACAGCTTCCACTCCCAAACTGCAATTTAGTTGGTTTCTGGGAAGTTACACTGATATTTTGTAAGAAAGCATGCTACAATGTAGGATTTTATCCAACTCCAGCAAGGTTGGGGAGGTGGGGAGATAAATCAGTCTGACAGAATCAAAAGAAGTCAGTATTTTCCAGAGAATTCATCATTTTCCAGAAAATTATTAAAGACTTCACAAGTAAAGCTGCTTTTCCATACAAAAAAAAAGTTCAAAAGGAAAACTTTAAGCGAAATGCAGTAGTGAAATCATTTCAGTAAAAAAGAATATGCATGAGCTATCATAACCTAGATATATCAGTATTATAGTCATAATGGAAACACAGTCTGCTTCAAGCTACCAAATTCTTTGATATCAACTTCAATGAAAAGAATGGCAAAACCCACTAATATTCAGATAAAACCCACAAAAACCCCACCAAGAGTAGGTATATATCCCCCATAAAACTGGCAATAAAACCTTACAAATCTGTAACTAAAATTTTTCAAATCTGGAGCTAAAAAGCAAGAGACAGAGCAGGATGGCTGATCCAACCAACTGCCAAGTATGCAGACATCAGTCTGACAAGTCTGTCATTTATTCTGGCAATAAAAATGAAAGAAAGCAACCAAGCATCTTTCAGAAGCTGTGTTTCATCTCACCAAGTGAGGTACATGAAACTTTACTGCTCAACTAGCAGTGTACCCTACAATCCTCAATATTTTGCTTAAGTGTACAAACTCTTGAGGCAGCTGTCCAAGAGCCATCTACAGACTGTGGCCCTGTGCTTTCCCTCTTCTCAGCCCCCATGTGCATGTCTTCACAGGAGGTTTTGCTCTGCCCCCCTGCCTGACACATCCCAGCATATATTAGCAAGTTGATGAGTTTACCCTGTGGTTGTTTCCAATTCTATTCTATTTTTATAACCTGTTTCTCAGCCTGCATTAAGGCTGGTTAGCAAAAGTAACTTTTTCTTCACCAGACTATTTGCCCACGCAGCAGTGCACACACACTGCACTGAACAAAGTTATGCAACAGGGAAGGCAGCAGATTAAATGGATGTGCCAGTGCACACAGCCTGACCCAAATGGCACTGGCATCAACAACACCTGTAAACACCCTTTCTTGGAAAGGATAAAACAAACAAAACTGAAACTCTTCATTGTTCACTACAATCAAGTTATGCTGAAATCACTACTATGGAAGAGTTTTTATTAAAGTACTAAAAGTTCTTCATCTTCTTTTCTCCCTCATGAACTTTGAAAAATACTTTTCACAACACTATTGCTTTATAAATCCACAGCTATGACTGAAGCTGATCAACCACAAACATTTAGTTTTAAGTTTGCTGCAACCCAGAAGTTTTTCTTAAGTTGCTTTAAGTAGAAGAAAAGCAATTAAAAAAAAACTATTAAACGAACTATGCTTTTTTCTAATTTTAGCTCTCAGTCTTACCAAAATCTCAAGGAAGAACTGGATTTAGCCTCTTTGAAAGACAGGAGGGATACTCTGCCCAGGACAGCCTCTGCATCGTGAAGCAAGGCAGGAATTGTTGCTCATTCAACTGCTGCCTTATGCAGCAGAGAACAAACAACTTTTCTATCAAGCTTAGAACTGGCAAACTTCTCTACACATGTTCTGCAATAACTGGGACAAAGCAGGCAGGAGGGATCCAGCACACACTGATTCACTCTAAGGGAACGTTTATATCCAAAGTGACCTCTCTCTTTTTCTACGTGTGAAAATTAAACAAAAGTGATTAAGGGATCCTCTGTCAGAGCCAGGATAATAACAGGCTCCTTTAGGTTCCCAACTCAGCTCCTTTAGGTTCTCAGTCAATACTACTTCACTGGACTGATTCTGTTCACTTACATGTGAACCATCATAACTATCCACAAAGGTGTGGAAACCTTCTAATGAATTTCACTTAGAGAATTTTCCGTTTTGCAGGAAAATAATTAAAAAAAAAAAAAAAAAAAAAAAGACATCAGTAAGACACTATGTTGGGATAGCAGTGCTGGAGAAGTGAAAACAAGAACTCCAAAACCACACCCTAAGCAAAATCATGCTCTGCTGCTGCTGCTTCTCCCCCTCAGACATAAATTGTGGATTAGCTGGAAAGTCATCTTCCCACTTGCTGGAGATCCAGCTTGAAAACCATTTTCATTCTGAAACACAAGGAAAAACTAAGATTCTGAACGTCTGGACTAGGACTTCAAGAGCCTAATTTAGTAAGGCGGGACATCTCATTTCAACTGTCTTGAGGGTTTAGAAGCCACCCCAAGGTACCTGGAGCCCTGACAAGCAAGGAAGGCAAAGTGCCAGGGAGCTCACAGAGCCTGGGAGTCTTAACTTGAAAGCAGCCAGCCTTGGCCATGTGCCACAAAACCCAGGCTTACCCAAGAAGCAGAAATCCAGAAACCTGGACTTTGAGCTTTTGATCATCTCTGGACATGGACAGGTGAGAGACCACTAGGGAAAGCAGGGAGGACACACAAAATGCATTTCCCATCACAATTTTATCATGGCAATTACACAGCTGCACTTCCAGGAATGCTTTTAACTATCCAAATCCATGTTTTCCGACTGTCAGAAAGTTTTTTGGTCGGTGAGAAAAAAAAGGTTTATTTTGCCCAGAAAGGTGACTTTTGGGGAAAAAAAATTAGAACTGAAATGTACAGCAAAAAATCTTCCCTTCCCTCGATCCTAGCTCAGAAAAAAATAGGAGGGAAATGTCATTTTTGTTGAAAGCTACGTGCAAAAGCCATTTTGGAATCCTCAAGGCCAGCACGGATGTAATTCTGAACTACCTGATCTAGAGGAAGGTGTCCCTGCTCAAGCAGGGGGCTTGAGCAATGTGGTCTTTAAGGTCACTTCCAACCCAAACCATTCTGTGATGTTATGATTCTATTTTTGGGGCAAACTTGGGTATATTAATCCTGTGTCATTCTCATCAGACCTTTGCAGATTCTCGTCCCTTCCAGGACAGCACACCCATTCCAGGGGCTCTGCCCACTGCTGCCACTGGCAATCCCGAACAGGCTTCCAATTCACCTCTAGGTTTTTCGGGCTGAGAGACAAAGTCTATAGGAAAGTACAATCTGAGCGAAAAGGCTTCAGAAAAAGCAGCGGCCGAGAACCCTGCCCGCGCTCACTCTCCAGGTCTACAGCCACATTTACCGAGACAGCAAAGCAGAAGTTGGGGCGCTGTGCCAGGAAAGGTTATTTTCGCTTTCCAAGGCGCCTTAACCCGTTTGCCTTCGCTTCGAGAAGCCTCTCGAGGCGAGACCCGGGTCGGGGTAGGGAAGAGCCGAGCCCGGCCCCAGAAGGGAGCGGGGGCAGCGGGCTGGGCGCAGCGGCGAGACCCCCCGTGCCCAGGCCCGGGTCACTCACGGAACTTGGAGGTCGAGGCGCTGATGTTGATGGCGGCGATGGCCCCGGCCGCCCCCGCCCTGCCGGCCGCAGCCCCCGGCTCGCAGCCCCGCAGCCCCGCGCCGTTGTGCTCGGGCCCCGCGGGCCGCGGCGGCCCGGCCGGCGGCAGCAGCCGCTCCTCGAGCAGGTGCCGCCCGTAGCCGCCCGCGCCCCAGTTGTTGTGGTTCTGATCGTCCATCATGGCCTCGCCGCCGCCCTCCTCCTCCATGCTCTCCTCCTCCATGGCGGGCGCCTGGCTGCGGGAGCGGGACGGGATCAGCGCCCGCCGCCCATCGCCGCCGCCTCAGGCCCGGCGGGGCTCGGCGGGCTCGGCCCGGGCCCCAGCCCAGCTCCGGCCGCGCCGCGCGACACTTCGCGCCGGGCGGAACGCGGCGGCCGCGCCGGCGGCACCGCCGCAGGGCATGCTGGGGATGTAGTCCTGCGGGGCGGAGCGACCGGCGGGGCGCGGAAAGGGGCGAGGCCGGCCCGGGGCCCGTCCCCGGCCGCTCCCGGGGCTCGTCCTTGCCGGTGCCCCGACGCCAGGGAGGTTTTCTGTGGAGCGGGGAGGCTCCGGCAGGGCCGTGAGGAGAGCGGGCCCCGTGCTGACAGCGCCCCCTGGCGGCAGCGCGAGGCCGGGAAGGGCCGGCTCTCGGGAAAAGGGAGCGAGCATGGATCGGGATGGAGCGGGAATGGCATGGGAATGGCACGGGAATGGCACAGAAGTGTACCGGGATGGCACGGGATAGACACAGAAGTGTACCGGGATGGCACGGGATAGACACAGAGGTGTACCGGGATGACACGGGGATGGCACGGGCGTCACAGGGATGTACTGGGATGGCACAGGGGATGGCACAGGGATGTTACAGGAATGGCACACTGGTGTCACAAGGATGGCACAGGGACAGCACCAGGACAGCACCGGGATAGCACGAGCATGGCACCGAGATGGCACACGGGTGTCACAGCGATGTCACAGGGATAGCAGAGGGATGGCGCAGGAATGGCACGAGGATGGCACACAGGTGTCACAGGGGTGGCACAGGCGTGTCACAGGGATGTCACACCCTCTGCCCGCTCTGCCGCACCAGCCCGGGCCACTGTCCCTGCCCTTGGGGGGCTTGGAAACAAGCCATCCTTCCAGCCCAAACTGCTCCTGGAGCTGCGAAGTGCCTGCACAACGCTGCTCCCTTCCATTCTCCTGTGAATGGGGGGAACAACCTGCACAAATAACGTATCAGCCCGTTTGTCTTGCAATAAACAATGGAACAATTTAAAAGTATTTTTTAAAAAAGTATTAAAAACATTATAAAAACAGTATATAAAGTTTATATATAAGTATATAAAAACAATTAAAAAGTATTTTTTAACATGCTCTTTGCCAAGAACTGTAGTCGTTGGACAAGGAGTAATAGATACAAATTGAAAGAGAGGGAATTTAGGTCAGATATTAGGAAGAAATTCTTTATGTGAGTGTGGTGAGACACTGGAATGGGTTACCCACAAAAGTCATGGATTACCCATCCCTGGCAGTGTTCAGGGGCACTTTGGATGAGCCTTGAGCAGCCTGGTCTAGTGGAAAATGTCCCATGGCAGTGGGTCTGGGATTAGATGGTCCTCAATGTCCCTTCCAACCCCTTCACATCCCATGCTTCTGTGATAATATTGCCTACTTGCCTTCAAGCACACTTTATTTTCATTTTCACCGGGGTACTGTGATGGAAGAATGGAAATGAGTAGTGAGTTTTTACTGAAAATAGATTTCTATCATGTGGGGTTTTGATTTTGCTTGGCAAACAAAACAAAGCAAAACAAAAAAAAACCCTGAAAAATGTTGATAAAATCAAAGGTGTCTTGCCTTCTTTCCAGAATGTCTCATAAAAAAGTGAAAAGCATGTCAGCTTTTTTCTGATAGAAACATCAGGTTCTATTTTAGCATTTTAAAAAAATTGTTCTGTTCTATAAAAGCAGAAGATGCCACTGATTTCACAGCACTATGGAACCATCTCAAGTTGCTTTGATAAAGGCAAGTGATGAAAACAGTTTGTCCCCATTGCATGGAGGGCTTTGTACATTTTTGAACTGAGAGTGTTTTCCTTAGGTGTAAAATCACACCTTGAACATCAATGCTCTGCTCAAGCCAACAGACATTTCTCTCCATTTTCCGTCTTGATAAACATCAACAAGTCACAATTTGGTCTCAGAGTCCAAAAGCTGATTTAGCACATCATGCACAGATCTCAGATTACAGGTTCAGCAAACTCACAGGCCTGCTTTGGCTGCTGATTTGTTTCTATCCACACCTTTACCACATCTGGAAAGAGAACAGACAGGACATTTTTGTTCACTCTGCTACAATTTGTGCTTAGTGACTTGGATGTGCAGTGTAATGCACAGTGGAGTCATTTATAATGGATGTTAAACTTGGAAAGCTAAAGGAGCAAACCATTTTCAGCTTAGGCAAGAGTTGTGATTCTCTGATAACCACAAAGAAAAGTAAATGGAGGTTGCATATCTTCACTGCTTCAAGGAAGGCATGTTTGTGTTCTCAACCCTCAGAGCAAATTCCACTGAAGCCTCCCACTCACCTGCTCTTGGTGATCTCAGCAGTGGGTCTCAGATTGTTTGCCAGTATTTAAAAACATTGCGGCCTAAGGAGGAATCAGAAACTTACTTTTATCAGCAGAGTTTTATCTTTGTTTTACTAATTTCAAAAGTGCTTATGTTAACATCTAAGAACAGAGGAAAAGTAAGACAAACCCAGCATTTTTCTGTTCTAGAATTTCTGCTTTTCATCATTTTCAGTTCTAAAATATCTTCTTTTCTCTTTCATACTCTCTTGCTGCCCACACTTATTCTGTTGCCAGCTCTGTAAGTAACTGAACAGCTGGGGTTTGGTTTGATTTGTTTTGGTTTGGTGGTTGTGGTTTTTTCCTACAATCTCTAAAGGTGCACTGCCCTTCTAATTCCTTTTCACAGCGTTCCACTCACAGTGACTACACTCACTGCACTTCCTTGTGGCAGGAATCCAAGAAAGCTTAGGAAATACTTCACCAAGCATTTCTCCTCCATTGCCTTGTGCAAGGAGGCAGCTCATCTTACCAATCAAACAAGAAGCCCTTTCTTGCCTCCCATAAGGCAAATAACAAGCTGCAGCATCACCCATGGCTCATGCTGTTCAGAGGACGCCTGCACACTGATAAAGGCACTATCAAATGGTTCATCACTGCAGCAGCACTTGTTTTTGCACAGAGTTCTCTGCACCTTTTCCTTTTTTCCTCGTCAGCATGTGAAAATGCGAGTCAGGCTTTAAATACTTTCTTGGCAAAGTTACATTTTGAAATACCACAACTATAATTATTTTCGCTGTTAGCTGAGAATACCACATAAAAATTCAGTTTTGACAAGACTCGAGGATCCGCATGTCTCTGTAACATCCCCAGGGATTTGAGGCTTGTCTCTGTTGTAACTAGCTCGTCAGTAGACTGCAGAAATTTCGATGACAAAGTAACATGCAGATGTCACACTTTAATTTCAGTCTGCAGGATCTCTTTGTAATTACCCAGACAAGTATCACAAGTGTTTGTTACTTTTTTTTTCCCCCCTTGCATCTTTTGATAACCAGGTCACAGATGCGAGCTTTGCTACAAATGAAAAAGGAAGATCAAGATTTCCTAACATTACCCCTTCATGGAAAGTGTGAGACATTACAGAAATATTTTCTAGAACTTCACAGAAATGAGACAACAAGGAAGCTTTTCCTCCCAGGTTCTCAGAAACAGTGACACTGACTTGCTGGATGTCTTGTGTAATTTCTGTAATTTTATATGAACATTTGTGTCAATCAGATAAGGGAATTTTGTTTTTCTCATCAATTTGTGTTCATAAAGCAGAATTATTAGGTAGCCCAGAAGAGCAGTTTCTACACTCTGTGTCCCTGCTGGGTGTATATAGGGAGCAGTTAAATGATATATGAGGCATGTTGGGAAAAGACGTGCATGTTTTGGTTTATTTCCTGCTGTTGGTAATAAACATTATGACATGGATGCAATTCTTATTTTAAAAGACACTTCTTCCTGATTTCCCAAGCACCAATTCCACTGCAGTCAGTAGGAAAGCTTTCATTGATTTCAGTGGGATTTCAATCAAGCCCTAACACAGCATGTAAAATGCTTTTCAGATTTAGAGCTCTGGTGCTAAAAACCAAATAAAAAATAGAAAATAATTCCAACAAGAAAGAAAAATTAATGCTAGGCAGAGCCTTAAATAGCAGTGTGTCAGGAGGAGGGTGCAACACAGCTCTTTCAATGCTTAATAAGACAGCCCCTTGCTGAGTGCTGGCAGAGAGCAGATAAACCTGAAAGGAGGTTTAGGTGCTCGTTATTTTTGGGACATATTTTGACAATTGATTTTCTCAGGCACAGGGAACTGATAGTCCCATTGCAGACTGGCAATTTGTGACATGCCTCTTCCAACAGCAACTCCCACTTTGGGCAAGCTGGTCAGGGTAAAGTTTTCTTGAAAAGTGCCAGTTACAGGATGGAGAGACCATCCTCAGTGTTTCTTGACTACATATAATTTGTGAACACTGACTATATACAGTCTCTCTTATTGTATCATGATGTCTCTGTTGGTGTCTGCCTAAGGAGGAAAAAAAATGGAAAAACAGAATTTATGTGATAAGTCCTTGGGAAATAAAGGTTATTAAAACATTTTACCAGTACTATCAATTTCTGAGCTCGATGGAAGGTGTCAGCACCTGCCTGAAGAGGAATAAACTTTGCCATCTTCCACAGGCAGAAGCTCTATTGTGAACAAAGGGAATTCCAGCTAATCCCCACCAAGACAGCAGGAGCCTGCTCTTGCCAGGTGCCAGCAGAGTGCCTTTGGTGGAGAAGAGAAGAGCACAGCCAGGGACAGCCAGGAACAGCCAGGAACAGCAGGGCAGATGTGAGCTCTGATCAAAGCCAGACACAACTACTCCAGGGAAGTCTGTCCTTTCCCTGTGCTGTCCCACATGGCTGCTTTGCAGGGCAGAACAGAAATACAGAGTCAAATCAGATCATATTCTCCCAAAATGAACTAAAGGGTCACACTGTGGTCTGTCCCTGGTACCCTGGGTGCATATGCAAAAACTCAGCTTGATAGTTTGCACTCAGGCTACATGGGTTAGCTTTACATAAGGCTCAAGTGTGTCCCTGCTTCTGTCCTTCAGCAAGGCTGTATTCCTACTTCTCAGCCTTACAAAGAGGACAGGACCCAGAACTGTGTGAAAATGTTTAAAATGAAAATGTATTTTCAAACCAGCTTCCCTCTTTCTGTCTGAATGCTCTCACCAGCAAGATATTAAGAGTACAATGACTACAGGAGTATATGCACTGAAAAATTTCCAGTTTCCCCACTAGTGGTCCCATTCCCTGCATCATCTGTGCCTGGTGTGAGGGCCCTTAGCACACCAATTTGCCATAATTAACAAGACCAGCCTCACACAGATTCCCACAAAAGCAGTGCCCTTTTGTGGACGAATTCTGTTTAAGCTCAGAGCATAAGGTTCACTCCACACCTGCCCTATGCTGTGTATGTCCTGTCACCTTTCTCTGCCAGCCCTGACATGTTCCTCCCTCATAAATTATTTAGCAGGATTATCTCAAGGTCTCTGAGTTCCTGCATATGAGAACAGCTCAGTATTTGGCCCATGGGAGCAGGAGACAGGACAGCCCTGCCCAGCCATGTTCCCTGGGCCAGAGCAGCCCTGAGCACACTCTGGATGCTCTCTCACATCAGTCAGGCACATAAAGCACTGTCCTTAGGGCTGTGGGGTGGGAGGTGTGTGTACCCTGTAAAACAGGACGTATCTTTTGCTCTTGCACCAAGAAAAAACACAATTCTTTTAGTAAAATTGCACTACCAGCACATTTGTGGCATGTGATGTGGGTCATTCCCTCTAACTACAGGCATGACCAGACTATTCTGTCCCATAAGCCAATATCAAAGGGGATTCATGTCAAATAATAAAATATATTTTGGCTGGTTTTTGGGCCTTTGGTCATTTATCTGGAGGACACTGGGCCAGTGCAAACAACAGAAAGGACTCTCTGAAAAGAGAGTATCCCAGCTGGCATTAGCTGCCCACAGCTGGGACAAAGGGAATGGGAAGGTCACCCAGGACGTGGACACATCCAGCAACAGGCAGCATTTGGAAATAAACACCAAAGCTTCAGTTTTATTAATGCAAAAGGAGGAAGCAAAACAGCATGTAAATTTTCTGCTGTTTCATCATGTTTTCTCATCTGACTTGCTCCATTATCTCCCAGTGATCTTCTGCTGAGCCTCTGCCTCTACTCTGGTGTTCAATCTCTTGTAGGATCTCTAAAAGCGACCCATTTATCAAATAAGTTATTCTTGACTAAAAGCAAAAAGCAAATTCTAGACTTCCCAGAGCAGATTTTGTTTATTTTGTCATTAGGTATTTAATTTCTTTCCCAGAAGCTATTCAGAGAGTATATGAGAGTCCATGAAAATTTGGTTCCAGTAAATAAGGCATGCATTAAGTGACATTTTCAGAGAATCTCCCAGAGCTTTTGAGCTTTAATCTTAAACCTATGTTTCCCTTTCCAATTTTTTAGCTGAGAATGCAAATATAAAGATGTGTTGGGTATAAAAGCACAAGAACTTTTGTCATTTGAAAAAAAAAAAAAAAAAAAAGGTGAGAAGTATGATAGTATTACCTGATACCAGTAGGATTCTTTTAGTAGTAAGAAACCTTTTTTTTCTAGGGACATTATAAACATATTTATGTATGAAGTTTAGGAACTATTTGGGAGTTTTTCATGATAAGAGTGAATAGAGTGAAAACTTTCCTTCCTCCTAGACTTTAAACAGATAAGTGTAACAATAGAAATGTGCCTGTAACTGAGAGCAATCTATGTAACAAAACATTCTGCTCTGATTTCTCTCTCCTACATGAAAATAAAAACCTGAACATAAACAGCTCTCACCCTGTAGAGCCAGCTGAAATTGGCCTAGAGGTGGAGCCAGACATCTGCAGGGCTGAACACAGAGGAGCAGACGTGTTCTGAGCAATAATGCAGGAAAACTGAGAAACAGTAATAATGTAAGCCAGGGATTTGCTTGAATAATGGCTCAGTGGGTGTGATACATCCTCACCAGTATCACAGCAGCAGATTACTGGAGGGTTTAGACTACAGTTGTGATAGCCACAATGGAATATCTCAGGGGAAAATGTGGGAAGGGAGCCTGGGGTGGGGAGAATGAATCTCTGCACAAATGAAAACCATATATAATGGAGAACAAGTAGCACCTTCCTTCCTCACAGAGCAATATTTCACTGCCCTACCATGCAGAGCCCTACTGCTGATTACTGTCTTGCACAATTTTTAGGTGCCAAGCAGCAGTTCTCCTGCTCTTTCAAAAACAGGCCTTTCTAGGACTGTTTAATCACACAGCAGGAAAGCTTTCTCCATCACATCTTTCACTGGCTTTCACATCTAAGACATTCTGGAAAATAATTTGCCCAACACTTATCTGGGCAGGTGTCAGCTACCATCGTGCAGCAACTAAAGAGTGGGCACCCAGTCTTTGTTTTTTATCAGATACTGGATATCGACTCCCTCATTATTTGTATTTTCTTAGGAAATGGAAAAATAGCATCCATAGTTCTTCCTGCTGGAAAATGATGTGTGAATTCATCATGCCTTCAGTTTTAAACCAGGCTGTTTTATTTTCAGGGCTGTAAGAGAGGAGATACTGGTCCATTAAAACTTTTTTCCCTTTAAGTTGTCACCGTGGGGAAGGTTTTAAAGAGAATTATTTTTATTTTTTTAAAAAAATTTTTTCATCTGCTTTCAGTTTAATACCCTCAAAGGAAAGTCCATCCATGTATTCTGTGGGACCTGCTGCTGTTTCCCACTTTTCATTCTGCATTGTCCATAATTGACACCTGCTCTGATTCACTCCAAAATCTCTGCTGGCCAAACTAATGTCCCCTCTGTAAAATACTTTAGGGTGAAAGTAATTACACAAATGCAAGAGGTTTTAGAGACAAAGTTAAACACAGAAATAACAAATGCAAGGGATTTTTATGTGTTGCTATTCAAGGATCAAAGGCACACAAATGCCAGCCTCTAGCCCTCATGATTGCTGCTCTTCCCAGCACAGCAAGTGGCCTTATCTTAATCAAACTTCTCTATCAGTGCTTCAGCCTCATCCTCTCCAGTCTGCCCAGAGCTCTGGCATCATTTACCACCCACAATCTCGTCTGGCTTCTTTGCTCAGTACTCTCTAATTTTCTTCCTACTTCTTCAGTTATTTCTTCCCTTCAGCCTCTCCTCCCCCGCCCATGTTGTGTTTGTGTCCCTGGCTTAACTTTCTCTCCTCCCTTCCTTTCTGGCAGCAGTTCCTCCTCAGCATATCAGAAACCTCAACGACATCTCTAACTCTCCCTCTGGACTCTCAGCCTCATCTCCTTCCCTCCTGTTCCCTGGGCACAGTCCCATCACCCCACCTGGGTGCTGCCCTGGCCTGGCCCTTATTGGAAACTGCTTCAGGTACCATTTGGGCATCCACCCTCTCTTAATCCCCCCAAGGTACAGGTGTCCTGAACACGTTCTTTCCTCTGTTACAGTGGCCTATTTTTCCATTTCCCCACAACAAATGTGGTGATGCTCACCCCTTATCCATCAAACCATCCAATTTACTGAACTGTCTCAGACCCCTCTGGGGATTCTGGACCCTCTTCTCCATTGCATCAAACAGAAGCTTCACTTTCAAGGTTCTTGATGATCCAGTTCTTGCCTTTCATTAAGTGTCAGGAAACCAACTCTGCCCTTTAATCCATCCAGGATAAAAGCCCTTATCTCCCACTTGTTAAAACACTCACTTAGGCACCTTTGTGCTTTTTCCCAGGCAGCTCTAAGTATCTGTGAAAATTCTCCTGTGACATTACGTCAGTGCCATCCTTAAGTGTTAGGCTGTGGGTTTGCTGCAACCCTCTGACTCAGAGTGGCTCATGTGTCCTTCTGCCTCCCCCCCTGCCCATGTCCATTCTTTAACTGTCTGATAGTGAGGTCTGGGGAGGACAGACATCACCTTTCTCTTCCACCACAGTGAGGTCTTGATCCCTGACCAGCTGCTGCATTACAACTGTAGGAAAATAAACCAATCCACAGCCTTTTCCCATCAAAATCATGAAATCATGCTTCAATTTTTTTTTAATTATTTCTAATTGCAGATTTGCCCCAAATTCACCACAGACCACAGGAATTTAGATGCAAATGACACATATAACACTACGTAATGAAAGGAAGCAATGAACTGCAAGAATATAGGTGAGCATTATTGAAGACTAATTCTGACTTCATGCCAGAATGAAAAAAAAAAAAACGGAGTTCCTGGCAGCATATCAGCAGAAGAGTGATAAGAAAAGCCAAAAGCATTCCTAGGAGGTTTTTTATACGTGCCATGTTTTAAATTCACACCTTTGCTTCTATCAACTATTTGTAGAACTGGTAGAACTCATCAGGAAATAAGAGTACAAGAAGGAGGCTTTTAAGGAGTCTGTAACTAAATCATCTTTTAAATGCCATCTTCTGATGTTACAAAAAATATTTCATCCTATCCTGTTTTTTTGGTTTTTCTATGGTAATTAGCAACATTAACAGATTATGCTTCAGGTCAATCAGTTTCTCTGCCCTTGCCACGCCTTCCTGCAAGCTGCTCCTTCCCTGCTTCAAGACTGATTCACCAGGATTTTATTCCTAAATCAGAGACCTATCCACTTGGCTTCGTAGATGTCTCTCTTGAAGTGAGAGCAGAATTCAAAGAAAATACTCTTTTATATTCATGTGGTCAAAACCATTCTGTTTTGCTGTTAGTCAACAATTTCTAAGCCATAAATCTTTACCAGGACAACTTTTGCTGGCAGAATTATAGTGGCAGCAGAGCTAGTATAGCATTCCTAATTCCAAACACCACCAGTTTGACATATGCTTAAGTCTGGAACAGAGGGACTAAGCTTTTAAATAGCTTAATTCATTGCTGCAATTTCTTTGATAAATATCAGCTGAAAATGGCACGTAGGATTAAAATTATTGTGGAGGTGCTACAAAACAACACAGTGAATGAGAAACAATGCAGGAGGAAATAGAAACAAAATAATCTTTATTTACAGCAAATAAAAGGGAGGGGCAGCAATAATATCACTTCTCTTTATGTGTACTCATTAGTGTGGCTTAAGGCATGTGGAAATTTCACTGCAAAACTCAGTGCTGCAGTGCATAATTAATAAAAGAATAGAAGGGGCTACTCTACTGTTACAGCAAGAAGCCTCAGCTGAATCTAACCACCTCTCATAGACTTGAGGTACAATGAGAATTACCATATTATAGGTGAGCATTTTTCTGCTGCTTTGTGGAAGATATTATCATCTATGTAAAAAAAAAAAAAAACCAACAAAAAACCCACAAACAAACAACAAAAAAAAACAAACCCAGAAAACCCCAAAACCTAGCAAAGAAAAGAAAAGCCACAAAAATCTAAATAAATAAATCACTCTAGAGGAACTAACAGGATTAGACAAAGCAAATTAAATACTTAGAAACCTTGAATAACTAACTGAAATAAAAGAGGTTGCAAATAGCCTGTCATATGTGTTACTTTCACAGACAGAAATTAAGTTCTCTTTAAATATTTCTTCTGCTAGTGAAACTGGTAAAGAAAAGCCCATATGACAATAATAAGAGGAACTAAGTCAGCTTCTGAACTCATCCATCAGTGACATGCAGCACATCTCCAGCTCATACAATTCCAAAATCATTTAAAGTGATTGTTTTCAAGTCAATCTTCCATCACCCACCTTTTTTTTTTTGCCAGAGGCCAGAAATAGCACCTCATAATTTATCTTCTATGTCAAGCTTTGCAGCAGCTACCCCCTTCTGAGCCACTGAACTCAGTTTGCTGCATCTGCTTTCAATATACACACTGGAACCACATTTTCTCCTTGCATTCACCTGTCAAATATGGTTTAGGAGAACAAGCTTCAGATACTGCTAAGAAATGCCACATCCACAAGACTCAGAGCTTAGATTTCAGTGTATTTGTGAACTCTCCTGAAAAGCTTATGGAACTTCAACTCACTGCAATTAACTAAAGCTGCTAACTCATGGCTTGGATGCCAGAGACAAGTTTATTGGTGATTTTTAAATTTATCAAACTAGAAGCTGCCTTGGACTCAAACATTCAAAATTTTAACCTAAATAAATGCTGAAAGCTTCTGTATTCTTTTCCCAAACATCCTGCATTGCAAGCAGGCTGGGACACTCACCTCTGATAAGAAAGGAGCTCCTGGAACTTTTCTTGGTTCACAGGTCAGGGTGTGAAAGCTCTACATGTGCACTGTGAAGATAAGGCTCAGGCATGACAAGCCCTTTTCCCTCTCCATCTTTCTTGCCCTTGATGCTCTGCTTTTACCAGAAGTAAAGCCTGGCTGCACAGGTGGAAAGCAAAGGCACTTTGGGCAGGTGGCAGCTCTGGGCATCAGGAGGAGGATGTACCATGGTTGTGTTTGCCATTCAGCACATTTCCTTTTAGGAAAGCTGATTACAAGGTCCCAGGGTACCCAGGCTGCAATGCACAAGCTCTTCCTTCTCTGCAACTTGCCAGAAATTCTCTCTGGCTTTCCACATTGCCCTGATGGAATTTAGCCTGATCCAGTAGAAACAACACTGGTAGAAGGGACCACAACACCCAGGCCATTTATCATCTGTTGTAGGAGTCTATTGGAAACACATGCCCAGTCCCAGGGCTCTACCAAGCACCAGAGAGCAATCTGGCAGCAAATCTCTGCTCTGCACAATTTACTGAGCAGATGCTGGACAGGATAAAAAGAACAATCCGGACAACGGGAGAAGCCTCCTGAAGCTGAACCTCACTGTGCCAGGTTATTTGTGTGTTTTCACACCCTCACTGCTCTGAAAACAGATTCACAATTCCTGTATGAATGTGCACAGTAAGACTCAAGTAAATGGCAAATAGCACATGGCAGTCCAAGTCCCTTTATGTTGGTGTCTGCTTCTTCATCTTTCAAAAGGCAGAAGCAGCAGCCAGTCTGAGCTGGAATGCAACCAGCTTTGTGATGAAAAGGGAAGAATTCCATTTAAGAGGTCAGTATCCAACCTCAGCTTTGTTCAGCACCACCTCCTGAATAGCAAGAATTATGTTTGAAAGGTATGTCCCTTTGAGCAGCTCCTGAATAGGAAAACTATAGGAGACTGCACATTTTTACAAAGAGAGGATGTGCTCTTCCCCATTTACTGATCCAATGCTCAAAGAGCTCAGAAAACACCTCCTGCAGGTGCCAGGCTTTGAGAACAAAACAAAACCAAAAACAAGAAAAATGGATATTCTGGTAACTATGGAGAGGCAAAAGAAAAAAAATTCTAGGTCACTGAAAGCGGGCAAAACAGAAAGTGTTTTCTATTTCCACTCCACTCTCCCCTGTGCTCCCCACAAACATAAATAGTTCTGTGATTCATTGCAAAGCTGCTCTGCCCTTGCTGAATTTGAAAGAGAATATAATTGCTTTTCCCATACACCAGTAATGATGACAGGGACCAAGATGCCTTTTTGACATAAAGTGATATGTCATTCATTAAAATTACTACTGCCTGAGTGGGAAGTTTTCAGCAGAAGTGTCATCTTCTCAGAACATGCATTGAAAGGAAGTCAGATAAATAGAAGTTTTCTCCTCTTACTTTTGCACAACACATCAAACTAGCTTGCAGCTTAACAAAACCTGTCTGCAGGTTCTCATAGGAGCTGTGGGTTTGTTAAAACACCAGCCCAAAGCTGATATTAAAAAATTAATTCTCTATTATTCAAAGTGTGATTAAATCTGTTCCTGGTGAAATATTTAATCTTTTATAGTTCTTTGCATTCTAAGCTTATAGATTTGGACAACTTTTGAATAAACATACACCATTTGTCACAGCACTGCAATCAACAAATAGGAAGCTGTATTAGGTTTAAGGGATATGTTTCAATAGGAAGGGATGTAACCAGGATATTGGCCAGTGAAGGAAGCAGTGGACTCTGTTACAAGCATCATGCAGTGAAGCACCCTGGCTTCTGATGGAGTTGTCCTTTCCAGCTTTAAAACCTTGTAGCCCACCAGTGATCATCTCCCCAGCACTGGCTGGTGCCCAGTGTGAGCAGCAGAGCTGCCAGACCTCGCTGGCCTTCATTCCAAGAGAGCTGCTACCACACACAATCCCAGAGCTCTTGTGCAACAAAAATAATGGTGTGTCCTTGGTCAGCAGCAATTTGTTCTCTGTCTGTCAGCTCACCCCTGCAAGAGCCCAGTGCCCAACACGCAGGGCTGGGAGATAAAGGTGAAACATGCCCTTCATTCTGAAAGCAGAGCTAGAGCAGAGTGACATCCCTCTGCCTGGGATGCACCTCGCTGTACAGCAAACCCAACACATCAATTGCTGATGCTATCAAAGGAAATAGCATTTCCAGCCACATGGGAAATATGTCAGCAAAACAAATGGATTCAAATAAACAGCAGCAGAAGGAGCATAGCAATATTGATTCATGGCTTTTTATCCTCTGTCCTTTTGAAATGGTCCCTTTCCAGCACTCAAGCTGCTGTGATAAATACCTCCTCCCCCTCCTGCACGCTTGACTACTGAGAATACATTTTGTGAGATTTTTTTTTTTGAGCAGAGAGGGGAAAAAAAAAAAAAAGACGAAAAAAAAAAAGACACCTACGCTTTGTAGTGATTCTGGTTTTGAGCCATCATCTTGCCCTACAGTATCAAGCATAGCTTTGAACCTCTCCCTAATACAACAAGGGCTGATTTGTATCAAGGTGCTTCTCAGTAAAGGCAAGTCATTTGAGAAAAATACTGAATTGTGTGCCATTAAAAAAAGGTTAGCAGTAAAAATACATCAAAGGAAGCAAGATCAAAATTACTGTGAAGTGAGCAATTGAAGCAACTGGAAAAGTCCTTCCCATTCAGACAGGTCACCTATTCAAGTCCAACCTGAATCCAAAGTGAAAATGAGTCTTCTGTAGCTTTGGAGAAATGGGACAAGGGATCTCTCTACTGGGTTTACATTTGATAGACAGCCCCATTGTAAACCCAGCTGCTGTCAGTTTTAACAAAGGACAGGGCAAGTTTGTAGGTTTGGGCAATTCAAATTATTTGAAACAAAAATATTATGATATTTTTTGAATAAACACCACCACCAGAAGGATGGTTTTTTCCACCTAACCATAAAAGCACAGAAAAAAATGTGCAAATGGTGTCTCTTAGCTCCTGGTTTATGAATAAGAGTGAGGCTTAAGCTCAGGCAATATCTGAGGGCTGTGAGTTTCCAAAAAACCCCGTGATAAGGGTCTCAACTGCACAGGATTGTCAGCTACCAGCACAAGTGCCATCTCCTGCTCTCCTACACCAACTCCAGGGAAGGACAACTTGCTTTGGGGCTTGCAGACAAACAGGATTGTAAGACAGTCATCAATGCCAAAATAAAATGAAACATTTGAGGAAAGCCAGGAAAGCTTTAACCCCTGTCCCTCAGCATCCCTATGCCCTGGTGTCTTGAGCAGAGCAATGCTGCCAGTTCAAGTCTTGTCTGTCCCCCACACAAGAAAAATTTGTCTTCAAAGTGGAGGCAGCAGAGAGTTGTTGCTGACCAAATCCCTGTGCTCTGAGTGCACAGCTCAAAAGCAGCATAGGTACAGGAGGAGGAAAAAACCCTTGTAAACCTAAGGAACTGCTTGTGCTGACTTCAGGTTACCCTGGCTGGCACTGATCTTGTGACAGGACAGTCCTTCCTGCTAATTCTAATGGCACAACTCACTAAAACCCCTTCCTTGAGCTCTGGGGTCCACAGCCCAAAGCACAGTTCTTAGGCAGGAACCTGGGTGTTTTAGCGAGTTGTTCTGCTAAATAATTTGCAATTGCTTATTCCCCTCCTCCAACCCCGACTGTCCTTTTTTACTGCTATGAAAATGTTAGCATGACTGCCTCTGATGAATTTCAGAAGTTTCAACACATAATTTAAATGCAGAAGTCATTAGCAAGTATCTATTTGATCACTGACAGCTGAAGCAGTGAGAAGAGCTATCATTTAATAACAGTTAAGGTTAAATATATTCCTGTAGTTTATCATCATTCACTTTCCCTAAATGCATGACTCCAGGTAGTAAACTCTGCAGAGAAGGCCAGTGTGAATTACACTGTGTGGCAGATATAGCCATCAGCAGCAGACTTTAACCTCAGACCAATCCAAAACAGGAGTCTGACAAACAATTTCAGGGGATCATCATACGACAATAAAGTCCTCATAATACCATCCTTCCATGTATGTGATATATTGGAGGCAGCTCTGGCAGTCCTTAATGGCCCAGCTGCCAGCACAGTGATATATGCACTGTGTATTAAGGAAATGAAACAGGAATTATGCACAATGCATCATTTCTCCTGCTGCTGTCAATGGGCAGGGAAGACTGCAGCACCCTGTTGCTTCAAGATAAAACAGGATCCTCAGTGCTTCATTGATATGGAGCAGAACAGAACATTCCAGTTGGAAGGGACCTACAGTGATCATCTGGTCCAAATCTGTGCAGGTGCAACAGACCCAGCAAATGAGGAGACACTAACCTAGAAAGACCAGATCCATTCAGAAAATCTCACTTCATATCATGAAATACCAGCCTGTGCCTTTCCCTGCTGTACTCCCAAAATACTCACTTTACCAAACTCACCCCCCCAAAACAAGCACATTTCTTCCCTGCTCCAAGCTCTGCTCCATTCCCTGTTCCAAGGATGAAGCTGGGAGAGTGAAGATGTGGCCACTGCTCCCTGATTCAGATCCTTCCACACCCTGGACTGGTTGGAGCAGTTTTTGGGTGCTCCAGCATCCAGCATTATCCTTTAATAGAACTGAAGTCCCTTGTACCAGTGTGAATGTGGAGTATTAAATACTAATCTATAACTCAGCTTCAGCAAGAGAATACCAGTGCATAACAAAGCAAAAATAACAGCTATGTCTGTCACCTCTGCAGCAGCTTTTCAGTCCAGCTCTCCTGGGTACTCATTTATAGCAGCACAGAGCAGGTGGAAATCATTGCTGCTCTGATCTGGTGGCATTTTACACCCACTCTGACCAGAGAAAATCACTGTAAGGAGAGGCAAATACATAGCACAGTCTCCTGAAGACAAACATTTGACAGCACCTAGTTTCCATCCTCACCATCACACACCTGAAAATAAAATCAGGCTGTTTGGGCAAATGTAATTGTGAGATGCTCTGGTAGGCTGGCAGGGATTGGTTTAGATACTAACAAGCACATCCATGGCACATCTAAGAGCAGGGATAATCCCAGTTCCAGCCTGCACATCCCTTCCCAGGCCAGCTCACCTTTTGCAGGTTTTCTCCCTCCCTGGGGAGCAGGTGAGACAAACTGGCTCTTCCCAGCAAATTTGCATCTGTCATTCAGAATCTATGTTTTCTCATTACAGAGCTGACAAAGTGACAGCAATAATTAATCTTACTGTGTATGGAGTTCATTGATATCAAGAAGAATTAAACTATTGTAATCAAGTTAGCCTGTTGCAGATGTGTGAAGGGCTAGAGTTTATCAAATTCTGCAGGCACACAATTTGATTCTGCATAACAAGGGAGGACAACACCAACAAGATAGCAGAGAGCCAGTAATATGATGCAGGATTTCATGAATGCCTTTTTTAGCTCTTAAAAAGTGCCATATTTGTCAGCTGTGCAAAAGATGCCATGACATGTTAGAGCATGTCATATCAAAATTGTTAAAGGATGCTGCAGGCTGGCTCGTGGGGAGGGGCTCTGTGTCCAAATCAACATGTGCCTGCACAGGCTTCTGGAGAGACACCTGAACTTCTGCAGCTCCTGGAACCAAATAATGGCAGTAAATGTGCACATTTATGAAGGTGTGAAAAATGCCTCCAAGGGGGATGTTGAAATAGAAGCAAAGCTCAACAAGGGCAATTATCTCTGTCAAAAGGTTTTGGTGATCGATGGCAGCTGCTCTCACAGTCAGAGCTGGGAAAACCACAACATGAATATTTGATTAAATTAGGCCAACCTGAAGTCTCTGCCAGAGCATGAGATGCCACGGGTTTTCTCTGAGATGGCAGAGTCTCTCCTTCACAATGGATTACATCTTTTTCTTGCCTCACCACTTTTTTCTTCAGCTGAAATGCTTTATCAGCCTAACAAAAGGCACAGCTGGGCAGTGCCAGGGATATCTGGCACCCTGTGCCAGCTCAGCTCCCTCCCCAGCATCACCCCCATGCACCTGAGGTGCAATTACTGCAAATGGGCTGAGGGCACAGATCAGCTGAGCTGATCCAGCAATTGCTGCCTGCAAATCCAGGTGCAAATCCATCTCCTCATCCCACCTCTCCTCCCCAGTTTGGATCTGTACATTCCTGCCCCTTTTTCTTGGGGATGGCACTTATATTAATCCCCAACCTCGTTCCAGCTGATTCCATGCACTAAGCAAGCAGATACCAAATCTGGGGGACAAAACCAAGAGAAGTTTCCAATGTCACAGCCAGCACAAAGCCAAGGGACAAGAACATGTGTGAGGATGCCAGAAGAGGGGGAGAGGCACAACTCCTCTGGTGACACTGGGATTGGCTCAGCTCTCCCACCAGCCAGAGGAGCAGCAAGTGCTGTCAGACCTTTATTTGATGCATCTCAGGCAGCTGAACAGCCTGGAGACTGTCTCCTCAGAATTTACTAACCCCTTGGCATTTATTCCCTTCTCCCTCACGATGTTCTCCATCTAATCTGGATGATAAATGGCCAGAACTCCATCCTGCTCTTCCTTGCCTTCAGAGGACCAAGCTGCTCTTCTCTCCCTGAGGCACTATGAGCTGCTAACAAATCAACCTGAATGTTTGCTTGCAAAGCCTAACCTGGAGGGAACAGCTTATTTTCATTAGCAGCCTGGCCTATTGTTCAACACAGATCCTAAACCTGAAAAGGCTGTAACTCAGCCTGCCCACTCTGATTCCTGTTTGAGAGACTTTTCTCCAGAACAGACAGTATTTTCTGGCAGTTGCCCCCAGAATAGGAAGCTCTTGGTACTTCAAGCAGCCCCACAGACCATCCTGCCAAGCAGTCACCTCTCCCTGGCCCAAACATGCCTCCACAAAGAGGGACATATCCACCCGTGCTGCTGACCCCCTTCTCCCCCAGCATGGAAACAGAGCTGTCTAATCCACTGGGGCAAGGAAAGCAAGCAGGAGTGGGGCAGACAGGGAGCTGGATGTTCCCTCCCTAAGAAAAGAGTGTTAGGGCTGGAAGAGACCTTCTAGTCTGCCAAGACTCACTCCTGCCATCACAAACAGCTCTTCTGTGTAAAATGGCACATAAATTGATCAAACTCTCTCCCTTGAGCTAATTAAGTCTGTTCCATCTGTTGCAGGGCCATACTCCCCTAATGCCTAAAAGCTCTGTTAGTTCCCAGGCTCTGGTCCTTTTGCTGCTGGTTTATGCTCATTTTCTCTGTTTACCTTCCAACAATTCCATTGAATGACTCCTTATCCTCATATTATTTAATGTTTCATTGTGTTCCTTCATGCTCCAACTCTAACAAAGGAAGTGCAAACACAGGAGAACACATCAAGAAGCAGTAGGAAGAATCACACAGCTTTAATTAATTATGAAAGGGCAGGGCAAAAGGTAGAGAGTAGCCCAGAGATGAATACTGCAGTTTTCCACAAAATAGATAAATAAAGAGGGACTAGAAAATTTGACCTATGAGTTTGAAACAAAACAAGATTCTTCCTGCAAATGTAACAGCATTAATAATACCATACAATGGCCACTTCTGTGTCAGAGCTGTATTAATTGGGCTAAACAAACACAGCTGAGGAACCAGCTTTGGGGAAGAAGGAAGACTTGAGAAAAAGAAATTAAATTGTTGGAAAGAGCTGTTGTTGGACTAACATGGCAGAACCCAGTGAGCAATCCCATGAATGGGAGGTGGGAACTTACCCTTCCTGTGCTCTGCAAAGGGAAAATGAACATGAAGAGGTCATGTTCTCTGGCCTCTAAGCATGGGGCCAGGTTGGACTCAGAAACATCCTGGACTGTGTAAGAAATCATTTCCCTGCAGCAAACAAGGCTTCTTCCCCTTTTGAGTGGTTTGCTCTTGCAGAGAAAGCCATTCTCTATTCATGCCTCTCCAATTAACAGCATCCTCCTCCCCAAAATTACCAGAATGGACAGTACACAAGAACAGTTAAAGAGAGAGCCCTCAAAACAGAGCAGCTTCATTCCAGTGAAACTCTCAAGTTTATCTTGCTTGGCTTTCAAGACATTCATTTGCAACACCTCATCTCTTAATAAGCAAGATTGAAAGTTTCCAAAGTCTCTTATGAAAGGTCTCCTACAATGTGTCACATAATTGTATCACGTAATGCCTTTTCAGAGAACATCTCGAGCCCAGGCAATGGAAAACATCTTCACAGGCAAGGAGCAAAGAGGTAACTTAACAAAGAATCATTACAGCAACAATTAGGCTTTCAGCTGGCAACATCAAAGAGTTTATTTATTTGTTACAGGGCTGGAAAATAGACCAGAAAGTGTTGTAAAATGTTCCAGCTCATCTGAGAGCGAGTACAAAAGCTTCACGTGCAGTTATATCACCCTTTCTAAGCTGAAAGCAAATAAAAGCCTTGTGATTAATTCTGGGAGTACAAACCCACAAGAAGCTGGGGTCTATTACCACAATGCATTTTAAAAGCTGCAGAGATGTGACTTGGTTTAGAGATTTTGAGAACAAGTCAAACCTTTTTCCTTTCTCTGTTTAAAAATATTTGAGCATTTTTGAAGTTGCACTGAAAAACTCAAAGATTGATATTTTTTTCTTAATTTAAAACACAAAAGCCTAGGGTTCAGTAGCTGCAGAACACTTTTTCCATATTTTTTTTCTCAAATGAAAACTGAAGCACTCTAAAAAAAAATTGTATTATTGGTGCAATTTCCATTTCTGTCAAGGCTTTTGCCACTGAAAATTCTAGCAAAGGAGTTTTGTTGTTGCTGGCACTACTGCTCCTTTGTAAAATTCAGGTGAATCACTACAGATAAGCACAAACAACTCTCTTTATTGCACTATAAGGTAGTTTCTTGTTTTATTTGAAGGTACTGCTGGTTTGCTCCAACAGAAGAGGTTCAGGATGAAGTGAGCAGGGGATGTGACCTTACTCATTGCCAGCAGTAGGAGCTGATCTTTTTTCTGGTAAAAGCATTCCAGGCCTTTCATTTTCACATTTTCTGAACAACATATTGTGTTCTATATCAAAGAAATTCTTGGGCCAACGCAATCCTTTTGAGCTTTTTTTATTTTACACTTCTGTGGGAAGATGAAAAGTTGGGGGGATCAACCCACAAGCATTTTCCTCACAAATTCCTAGTTCACTCAGCAAACCAAAAAATCAATTCTTCATCCATTTCTAGTGTTCAGGGTCACTAAAAGTAAAACACATTCTTTTTCAATAAGTCATTCCTCATAAAAGGCACAAAACTCAATGGGCAAATGCCTTTTGTGTAGATCTGGAGATATACAAACTGAAATTAAACCAGTGTCCAGCATTTCTTTCTCCCTAGAAAAGGCAAATATTGAAGGAAAGTTGTTTTCTGGAAGTTAGTGGATGTGTGGAGTAAATTGTTCAATAGGTCCTGTGACAATTTTGTTATTTGTTCAGCAGAAGCAGCATTTTACTACAGCAATTTCTTTACAGAGAAAGGTGTTGGATGAATTTCAATGAAATATTTTCCTGATCATCACTATTATGAAGTTGTTTAATAAACAAATTATAGCAGATGAATGGTTCTGCTTTCAATGTCCAATTTTCTTTAAATCCTCTCTTCACAGAAGGGGCCCTTATATTCATGTAGAGAGAGGGGGAGGCAGCAGGTGAGCAGATTCCTTGCTGATCCAACATTTTCTTCTCTGTAGCTACCCAATTCCTAGTATGTGTCTGCAATATAAAATTCTAAGCCTTTACACAGCACCTATCAGCATGGTGGGGAGGGGACAGTTTAATTTTCACCACAGGAACCCTCCTGCACTCACCTCAGCACAATTTAACAGTGATGCTACAAACAAAGCCAAGCTTTCCACCCCATAGGAAAAGAACTCACTCCTCTCCTGCCTCATCCCACACCCTTTGTTTGACCAAACAAGGTGACTGAGCTCCTGTCACCTCTCCAAAACCCAGGGTTGTTTCATTTGCAAGGGTTTGGAAATTATTTCCATTATTTTCTCAGCTGGCCATTGAGGAAGATCCCTTCCAGCACTAACCCTGAGCACCTCCTGCCCCCATCACATCACATCCCTCATGGTGCTCAGCTCCCAGCATAAGCAATGTTCTGTATCTTTTCCTACCTCAACTTCAGGAGACAAAGTACCTGCACAAACACAGGTTTTGGCAGAGTTGCAGGGGTCCCACATCCTGTGCCAGTGTCCTGAAGGCAGCTGTGCCAAGGGAGGGATGCTCAGGGGACAGAGATGTGGCACCCACCAGGCTCAGCCACTACATTTCCCCCTGCCAGCTCTAAACCAGCTCTGCCTGCTTTGCCTGGCTTTTCTTTCTCCTGGAAGGAGCCCTGGTGCAGTCCAGCTGTTGTTTTTGTATTTGGAAGGTTTAATATTGCCAGCATGGCTGGGGAGTGGTGAGCAGCACAACCTTAAGTGGCCACAGAGATTGTCCACAGCCAGCCCACAGAGCTCTGCCTGCACAGAGGCTCAGGAACAGCTTCCCTCCATTCTCTCCATTGCAGGGCTACATTTGTACTTCCAGCAATCATTTCCTCATGCCTCTTATATTAGGAGGTACAGGGCTGGCATGAGAAAATCAATCCTGGAAGTGTGAGCAGAGATTCACAAGGTGGGAGGAGACCTGGCCAAATTTCCTTTAGTACTTTCCTTTCGTGCTTTAGTGCAGCCCACAGTGTGTTCAGCCTGTGGCTCTCTCACTCCAGGACACCACTGCAGCTGTACAAAGTCTTTTCCTTACCCACAGCACACACACACACACACACTGAGGATGGAGCTGGAGCTGTAACTCCATGGAATGGCTTTGTCACAGCTGTCACCAGTTCAGGGAAAAGAGACATGGAACTCCTCTTCCATTTGGAGCTAACCACTGAGCAGCATGTTAATTTTCTGGGTCAGCATCCCAGGATTTTCCTTTTCCAAGCATGCTGTTCAGTACTCTCCACTCTTTGACATCATGTTCAACTTCTATAGCAAGAGAGTGCTTAATGCTCTCTGAAGTAATTTCTTTCTTCTTTTATGACTGGAGCCCTGGACAGTCTGTTATGCTTCAACCCCAGTGCTATATTTAACTCAACCATCTTGTTCATTCTTCCTCTCATCCACAGCTTGGCTAAAAGGAAGAAATTGCAGCCATGAACAAAATACCAGGAAGAAAGTCAAATTATACAACACACTTTTAGGCAAATTCCAGCACTTGCAACATTTCCTATTCTGTTTAGAAAGGATTTGCATACAGCTTACAGTAGACTGTGAGAGTTAGGAATTTAGGAAATGGGACAGAATTTGAAGCAGTGGTGAGAGAACAGTAAAATTACTTGGTCACAGGGTGTTGCCTCAGCCTCTTGCCCTAAGCTGAGGGATTCATTCTGCAGATCTGGTGACAGCAGATCCAATGGCCCATGCATAGATTTTACTTCCAGGGTATAGATTTCCCAGAATACTTCTCAGCAAGTTTGCCTACCACTGTATAGCCCTGCCCAAGCAAAACTAGCTCAAAATGGCATTTGTTCCCCCTTCCAAAACAAGAAAATTTCATTTGTCTACATTTAGATGCCACATCACTGTACATAACTCATCCTTTTCCATGCTAGTCCTGACACCCTTCCCAAGACAAGCACTCTCTCATTTTGTTATATCTGCAGGATGCAGACACAGCACAGTGAAGAGGAAGAATGTGAATTAGAGCTGCCTGGCTCTGACATTGCTCATCCTGCCTCAGCTGTTTGATGTGGATACACCCTTCACCATCTCATGCACACAAAAAGAAATGACCACAATTCACAGCAATCATGATACTGAAATGTCCTATCACAAAAATTAAAAATTTTTGGGTTTTGTCCCAGTACCAAACTTCAACATCTCTGCAGTTTATCTAATACTGTTTCATTCATGTTCAACAAAATCATTTTTTCCTGAGGCACACAGAGAGTGCATTTGGGGAAAAGAGGACAGATTTTCCAGATATCTGTGCCTAAAATGAACCATCTACCTACATGCAAATACCCATGAATACAAACAATCTGCTTTTCAGAAGTATGGTAAATTCAGATCATTTTTAATGACCTGGGGGGGAAAGGTGCCAGTTTTGTTTCTATTCAGTTGGTTTTCTACATATGACATTTTTATTTTCTATTTCACTGGAGTGCAGACAACTGAGAGGCTCCAGATTTTGCCTTTGAAATGTTGGCACAGCTGCAGGGTGACAGCTCACAGGTACACACACACACACACACACAACATAAATTAGAGAAGTCTCAATTCACAAAAGCCTAATGTGCTGGAGGAGTTCATCAGCAGTCACATTTTAAAACAATTTCAATCTGCTCTATTTTGTATGTTTCTCTTGGTCACAGCAAAACCTCATGCAAATCTGCTGTGTGTTCCCAGCAATAGAAGGGGCTCATGTACATGTTCACAGCAAAAAATGAATTTCACATTCAGTCTTGAGACTTAAAACTCACCTGACCCACATACTGAAAGACTCTCCATTCCAAATTTGCCAAGCAAGAAACTGCTTCTACACTGAATCTAGACTCTTTTTAATTGTTCCCCAAATCTGGAACTGATGCCAAAACCACAGAGGAGACAAATGCACCAATATTTGTTTAGCAGCCAATTAAAGGAAGAGCAAACTCCTTTCAACCTTCAGATAGGCCTGAAAAACGTCAGGAAAAAGGGAAGAGATGAGGCAGGAGAAACTGAAGCCTTTAGCCTGTGACATCTTGCTCTCAGCAGGGATTTCTATCACAGACAGATGTTCCATATCCCCAAGCCTGTTAATGACCCAAGTTCCAACCACAGCAGAAATTATTTCTCTGCACCCTTGGCCACGGTGAGGACTGGTGGGAGACAATGTCTGCAGCCAGGGAGCCCTTCCCTCTTCCCATTGCCCCTGTGACACATGAGGGGGGTGTGGAAGGGGCAGTTGCCTTGCACCAGGCTTTGCACCAGCCAGGAGGGAGGTTGGAGGAAGGCCAAGCCCCTCATTGTTCTGGGAGGCTGCTCACAAAGACTCTTTTTTTTTTTTATTGTTTTGTGCCCGTTTTGTTCCACCAGACCCACTCTAAATAGGCACTTTGTTTGCCATTAATGAAATCTGCTTCAATTTCAAAAGTTCTGTTTGCAGGCTGTAATCTCAGTCCCAGTCCAATTTAAATATCTGTTGTTTTGGTGGTGGACTTCTGGACTCCATCCCTCCAGCTCAATGCCAAAAACATAACGGAGAAAATTTCACCCACCGTTAGGAGCCATCTGGTTGTGCTGCTCTGAAAAGTGAGACAGATAAGAAGCTGTATGATACCCATGTAAGGCAATTTGCTGGCCTGTTTATCATACCTGACTCTGGGGTGCACAGCTTTATTTTGATTTGATAAAAAGCAAAGGAGTACAGCTGCAGCACACTGCTGCTTCACTAAGTCGACAGATGGGCATCACTGTAAGGAAGCCACATGGCATTTTTTTGTTAAACTCAGCTCATTAGGTTTTATCTGCAATATGTTGCTGTATTGGCAGAAAACCTTTCAGCTAGCAGAAACATTAGCCAAAGTTTGTCAACAGATATAGGGAAGATCCTATTGTGGAAGGATATGTGCTGGGGCAGGGGTGGGCTGTGATTGCTTCTCAACACTCACAAGTCAACTCCTGAAATGTTTTTCAGTTCTCTCTATAATTTGTGCTATAATGGCCATTCTGACTTGCATATTAATAGAGCAGCTATTCACAGCTTGCATTTGTTGGGGCATTTCAAGACAGATCACATATCACATTGTCTGAATAGGTGCAGGAAGTTTGTCAGCAAAACCTGGGAAGTGGGAAATTTTCCTTGTCTCTGACATGTAAGAAGATAGATGCCCAAATTCTTTTAATAGTGAAAAGTGCATTTCTAAGCTGAAAATCACAGGCTGTATTATTTTGAGGCAGTTTGGGTTGTAAATAGTTCTTTCCTATCTTGAGTAACTGGTTTAATTCCAATGGGCCAGTTTAACTTTGGGAGAACAAGCAAGCCACATTCTCTGTGTTAGAAACAGTTTTAGCTGTTAGGTTGGCAAACATTAAAGGCAAATCAAAGTATTTTAAATTCATGGGAGAAATATTAGAAAGTTTTAAAAGTTCCTTCTCTAGGAACTTGAAGAAATGGAATGGGCTGCTTTGTGAGCTCACAGGAATTTCAACACCTGCTCATGTGGAGTCCCAGCACCAGCCATTTCACAGACTGGGTCCCACTGAGGTTTTAGGAGCTCTCTTCTGACACACAAACATGCACCAAGTCATCCAAAGCCATCTAGGGAGCCAGGAGACAGCCACAACTGCATCCTAGTGCAGGTCAGAAATGTGCTTTCAAACCACAACTGCATCCTAGTGCAGGTCAGAAATGTGCTTTCAAAGCAGCCTTGCTCCACCATTCCCACTTTGTGATGTCCAGAGAGGGGTCTGGCAGCACATGTTCTGGATTTCTCTTAGATGGAGCTAACCCCCCTGCAGAAATGCCCTGCTCTGAAACAGGCACTCAGCTCTCAGGAACAAATTAATCCGAAACATCCCCACAGAAACACCTAGGTTAGATATCAGGGCTCAGCAGCATTTCCCCCTCCAAATTTCTAGCACTGGAGAGCTTGCTGAAGCAAAAGCATTGAAAAATTTCCCCTGTTTTAATTTACAGGTGGTAAATTTAATTTTACATTGGGGGTTTTCATTTACTTTAAACTTGAACTAAATTAAATCAAGCTCAACCAAAATTTAATAAGTCCAGCTTAAACCAAAGTGGGAATATCCACTCAGTTTTCTAGTTACTCTAAATTTACCAGTTTAATATGGTGCTTTGAATTAAACCACACCAGCTCAGAATCTAAATGTAACCTTAGTGTCTGTTAAAGAAAACATTTTTCAATGATACAGCGAGCTGAGCTATGTTTTCCATTAGTGGAAAATGTGATCACACTCTGAGATATTTTATATTTTTATACTGGCTTTTATTTTTAGCCATTTCTCTGTTAGAGCAGAGCCCATTATCTCACTCTAATTAAAGGTCACTGCTCCTGTTACTATCTATAGCTATAAAACTTCGTGGTAAGCTGCCATATCTTGACCCAAAATTAATAGATGTGTTTTAGATCATGCATTTCCCCCTTTCTCCAGCTGCCTGGCCCGTGTGCAAGCCACCCTCTCCAGCTCTCAGCCCCTTTAGGAGTTATCTGAGAGATGCTGTGAGATCACAGTCTCTGGGGACACAGCTCTCACCATCAGTGGGACAATCACTTGAACAGGGTTGGTCCCTGGTCACCAGGGGAGCCCTGAGCCCTTGTTCTCCTGCACAGGGAGCAGCTGCAGTGCTGGGGCTGGCAGGGAGAGCTGCAGCCCTGGGTCAGCAGGGTCCTGCCCCAGCAGTGGCATTCCACCCTTCCACTGCCATTCCACCATTCCACCCACTGCCCTTCTGGGTGGATTTGCTTTTTTTGCTTGGTTTCTGCAGAGCAGTCAGCAAAGAGGAATGCTAACCCGTAAGTAAAGTTCACTGGCATTTTTGTAATTCAAATAAAGATTACATTGGACTTGCAGCCAGCTCTCTCTGGCCTTACTTTACTGCCAAGCAGCCAGAGCTTACTGTACCGTGGGTAAATTGTGAAAGAAAAAGATGGTTTTGTGTGTTGAAATCATAGCTGTAAAGTTTGCTATATGATTTTGACCTTTTGTTGTCGTGATGATCTGAATCAGGTAACCAACAGTGCAACAGCAATATAAGAGACACAATTATTCCCCCAGAAATAGTCCTATTTCCCAGCAGCCTATAAACTCCATTCATTCCAGCACCAGACATATTCCTCCATCTCAAGCACTAGAAATTCTTCTGTCCTTTTAAATTTCAGTCTTGCTGGAGGAAAAAAAAATACAGTATCTAGTCACACATGAAAGAGATAAGCTCTGTGGTAATTGAACAGCAGAGATTCTGCACTCCAAATTCTGCCAGAGAACCTGTGTGGATATTGCCTTTCAAGGGCAGAAAGGGGAATGGCTTTTCTGATAACTACTGTATATATAGATACTACAGGAAAAAAGCAAAGGGCTATCAGCATGGTGGGAGAGAGTGGGGAAAAGAAATGGGAGGCTTGGCTTTGGAAGAAACACCTCCAGGTTTTACCTGAGACAGGGTTTGTACATAGAATTTGGTCTCAACTCTGAGGAAAATAAGAAAAATCTTCTGGCATCCTGCTTGTAATTGATATTCATGAAAATGTATGAGATTAATGTGCTCACTTGGCACTGCCCTTCAAGCTTGTAATGAAAGCAGTCAGGTCTGTGAGGAGGTGGCAGAGAATAAAGAGGGACGGGAAAAGTAGAAGTGAAACAGGGAAGAGGAATAAGCAAACTGAACTGATTGATTGATTGATTAATTGATTGAAATATTTCCTTTCTATGGAATTACTGGTCACATGCTGGTCTCCTTTTCACCACAAAACACTGGAATTAGATGAGATTCACCCTGGTGACCTGGGCCACCCCCGATCTGTGCTCTTCTCATGCACCAGAGCCTGCAGCTCAGAGCTGGATGCAGTTTTCCAGGCAGAGCCTGGTGTCACAGAATCCATGAGATCTCTTGGAAGATCAAGCTGTCCAGTGTCCTGACGTGCTGCTACTTTTTGTTTGTGCAGTTCCCTCTGTCCTGCAGAGGGTCAGCAGTGTCACCTTGTCCTTCATTCTGCAGGAAGCACAGATCCATGTCCTACAACCCTCCAGCCACTCTTTGGGCGACCTGGCCCTGTCCTTGAGCACTGCTGCTCTCCACCAGAACATTTCCAGCTCTTTGCATTGAGCTGATTATTTCAACAAGACTTTCAGGTGATTTCTAGGAGGAGGAGGAGGAGGGTATAGAGAGATAGCAGGCCATTCTGTCCTCTGCCAGTCACCATCCTAAGGGACATTTATTCCAGCGTTGGCCAAGGCTTGGTTCAGCCTTTTCATTAACAGCTTGATGGGAGGACTAGAGCACCATATGGTACTGAGTGAAATGTAACTGTGGAGCCAAAGAAACTGGCCTGGTGGCCTCCAGGATTAGCCTTAGTAACAGTGTTTGCAGAAAAACCCATATAACCTTGCAGAAAGGATGTTTCTCTGGTGCTCCAAAACAAAAACAAAACAAAAAAGAACAACAACAATAACAAACAAAAAAAAAAAAAAAAAAAAAAAAACCAAAAACAAAAACAAAAACCAAACAACAACAACAAAAAAAACCCCAAAAAAACCAAAACAACAAAAAAACAACCAACCAAAAAAAAAAAAAAAAAACAGAGCAAAAATGCAGCAAAAAGAGCTGTAGCTTATTCAGAGACAAGGGGGCAGTGAAACCATCCTAAGGAACAAAATGGGGTGATGCACACCTCCCTTGTTTATAACCCATCTGGCTCCACCTAATCTGTGGTTTCTTCTCCCAGAACTGTGCAGCTCAATGGCTGTGTTATAGATAATTGCCTTCCCTGCTCAGCTTTGCTGGTGTGCCAGAAAAAATGTGTGTGCAGCACATTTGACATCAGACCTAAGCTGCTTTACAGTGGAAAAAAAACCAACAAAAAAAAAAAAAAACCAAAAAAAAAAAAAAAAAATCCACAACAACTTGAATGAAGCTTATTGTGGTGACGAAAAAGCAGAAAGTTAAATATCAGCAGTACCATGGAACCTCCTTTGAGAAACATTCCTGTGCTCCAAGTTCCTCCTGAAGCCATACACCCTGTCATCTTCTATCCCCATCACACACTACAAAATATTCTCCAGGGTGAGGAGACAGCTGTTGGAGGTGCATGAGGGAACAGCCAGTCCATCTGGGAAATAAAACTCCCGTGACATCCTTTCAATATTTCTAAATAAAATGTTATTTCCAGTTATCTGACTTAAAAGAGGTGAGTAAAGGACAAAATAGGGACTTTTTGAGAGAAGTTGAACTTAAAAAGAAGTCTAGTTTGTTGCTAAAAGCAGTGTCAGAGGATGTTTTCAGGTAAATCTAACAGGTTTCTTAAGGCTCACAGCAGTGTGAGCATTTTGGGAGTGCAGCAGGGGCAGGGTCTGCAGAGGAGCTGCTGCCAAGAAAGCGAAGCAACTCTGCAGACTGAGGTGTCTACTGAAATAACACAAAAGGGAATTTTTTTTTTTTTTTTTGCTAAGGAAATCTTACCTTAAAACACTCCCACTTAAGGGCCATGAAAGGATATGCCAGGACAAAACCTGCCTGTACTTGGAGATGGTGCAGTGCACGGAGGCTGCAGTGAGAGTGGCAAGAGACTGAAGGCTTGCAGTTCCTACTGGCCCTGGTGGGAAGGAGGGGATTCAGAATCCCCCTCTGAGGTCCTGCTTTGCCATTGTATCTTATTTTAAAGGGTTGTTTGTGCCATTATGAAGTAAGTAGGTCACAGACAACCCTTACCAGTGTTCCAGTCTGCTCACTTTGCTGCTGATGTGGATTAGCACTGAAAAAGTAACATTACTCTTTTCTCATGTGAGGATGCAAATTACCTTCTCATGTTTAATTCCATTACAGGAAAGAAAGGACAGCTGAGCTGCCCACATCTCCATTTGAGTTTTCTTCTGTATATTTTTTGCTTGGTTACCAGGACTTCCCATCATCCCTTTAGTATCAGCACAGAGACAGGACCTTGTTAGGTTGCCTCTTTGTATTTCAGAAACCTAATCTGCCCCCCTGCCAGCATTGAAAAACACAGAAGAAAGAAAAACACTTTCTGACCTCCAGAGGATTTTATGAATTAAGTAGATCCTTTCTTTTTCACCAAGAATCACAGAACAAAGCTGGTAGTGATTGGTCTGTATGAAGTCAAGAGATATCAGGAACTGATGCAACTCAGTATTCAATGTGCCATTACCCCAGAGACAAATTCCCTCCAATTTATCTTCCTGGATTTGCTCCTCTCTTCTTTGGCCACATTGTTCTCCCTCTGTTCTTATCCCAGTGCTGAGGAGGGACAGCACTGTGGTCCAAGCTGATAAACAGCTAATGAATTCTTTCTGTGCTTTAATTGATTTCTGAGGTCAATGAGGACTCACTCCACAGGCCAGTTTTTCCTTATCTCCAGAGTACCAGCGCACGTGGAATGGAGAGGTTTATATCCAGCTCCAGGAATGGCATGATAGCTCTATTTATCTTTCCAGATGGTTGTGCCAGACTCATCACCACAGCACCTGCAGGACACTGACTTTTAGCTGCAACCTTTTGCTACAGAAGGCTTTTGGTGGCCCTCACTGCCCTGCTGGCAGCCAGGATGTGCCAGGGACCATTGGTGCTGCTCTGGAGCTATGTGGGGAGGAGGTGAATGTCAGTGCTGTTAATCATTTCTTACTGTTTGCATCATGGCTCACTGTGGTATGCTAAGTGCCTGAGCTCTCCTGGCAGGCTGAGGGGTTGTGGATTATTAATCACCCCTACTTTCAAATATATAAATCATGATCCCAGGAAAGGCAAAGGAAGAGAAGGAGCAATCTCCTGTTAACCCTTCCAGCTCAGAGGATGCTGTCTGTCCTCACCTGATCTCACCAGAAGTCCTGGTCTGTCCCTGTGCCAGTCACCTTTCCAAGAGAGGCCCCCATGTTTCTAAACCTCAAACCTGCTCCAGCAGTATTCTCACATCCACCAGTTTTGGGGTTTTAGGCCAGGCTCAGAAGAAGACCAAGTTAGTTCCCAAGTGCCAGACTCATGAAATGAGGGAAAGCAGCTGGCTGGACATCAGACCCCACTTCATTCCTTGTGTGAGAGCCTGGAACAAAAGCATACAGCACTGCTGCAGACAAGAATAATATTGGGTAGAGGGAGAAGACATACTGAAAAAATGCAGAGAAAATAAGCTTGATGGGATTCTCAGATCCACAGAAATCAGGATAGTTTAATAAAAATTCTCAGATAATTTGATGCTAATATAATTCTCATATAAAAATGGAAAAGAAAAAACAGTTCCTCCTCACTCCTTCTGAATTATTTTACATTTTGTCAGGGCTAAAAAAGCATTTTTGAATTGGAGCAGACCTTCCTCAGCTGATCTAAACCTTATATCCAATAAATAGTTATTGGGGTAAGCTGCATCCAAGCCAAGCCCACAGGCTAGACAGTCTTCTAGTTTACAGGAAACCTTTCAAACTGTACAGCCCTTCATCAGTGCCAGAAATCCATATTGACTCCAACCCCAGCCAGTGCTGTTCTCAAAAGCCAGAGGAAACCACTGCTCAGGCTGGACCCTCTGTCAAAGCTGCAACAAGATCTGAAATTCAGGAATCACATCTTCAATCAAGCTCCAGACTGTGCATAACCACACCATGTGCTGTATCACTGAATCCCTCCAGCTCATTGTAGCTGGGAAACAATGTAAGGTCATTCTAAATAAACTTGCAACAAATAAATAGACTTTTAAAAGGGTTCTTTTACAAATCTTAGTGGTTTTGTATAACATTTTGCAAGACACTGATATTTCAGGTTAGGAAAGAAAAGTGAGTAGGGCAGGATTTTGAAAACAGAAAGTGTTTCAGGAAGATTAAGATGTAGTACTAAAAAAATATATATAATATATTATATATATATAATATATTTTGTATATATATTATATTATATATATTACATATATTATATATATATAATATAATATATATATTTTATATATTATATATATTTTTATATATATATATATAAAATATATATATTTTCTCTTTTCAGTCATTATATATATATATATAATGACTGAAAAGAGAAAATCTGCAAACCAATATTGCTTAAAGTGATGTATCTCAAGAGAATATCATGGTCTGAAGACAGCAAAGTTCAGCTCAAATGATGTATCTCAAGATAACAATGCCAGCCCTGGCTCCTTCCACCTCAGTTCTGGGGGGAAACTGCCAGCCCAGAAAGAGGACAATGCTCACAATGCTCACAATGCTCACTTCAGCTCCAGGACCAGATTCTGCATGCAGGAAAGATGCTGCTGAGATCTTCAGAAGGCCCCCTGAGGGTGGGAAGGAGCTGGCTAAATCATTAAAAATTTTCCACCAATACAAGATTTTATTTCAGGTAGACGTCCCCTTCCCCAAATTCATGTATAGGTATGAGGTGTGCCCATGCCAAGCATCCTAGGCTGGTTTGGGAGAGGAGGAGCTGCTGCTCCTTAGAGCAGAAGGCAGCTATTACAGCATGATATGTGCACTGGGAGTATTTTATCCAATAGTTTGGCCACTTTAAAATTAAATATAGCACAAAATGAAAAATAGCTAATTGTTGTGGCTTGCATGCATGTTTTATGCTACAGAACAAATTAATATTTTGAGGTTTTTGTGTTGTCCTCCAATGTTTATAGCAAATAACAGTAAATCTGGGGTTTAGGTCACTAGTTAGCTGTAATGCTCCACAGGCCTTGCAGCAAAGCAAAGAAGCACAAATCCTAATTTTACAGCAACAACGAGCAAGAGCTGTGGTCTCAGTATTTCTCAACATTGGTTTGATTTCAGGTTGAGCTGTACCCTAACCAGGCATGTTCACAAGAGATCACAGAGCTTTGGTTTGTGAGCTTATCCAGCCAGATTCTCATGTAAATCAGCACAGCCCTGCTCCAATCCCCCAGAGCCCTGGGCTCCAGCCCCAGGGGAAGGGCTGCTGTCAGTGGAGCTGCATCGTTTTACAGCAGCACAACCCATCACATCTGAGAGTTTGCAGCACCAGAGAGGGTCTTAAATATTGAAGGTTTTATCCTGCAGTGGGCTAAAAGGATTCACATGTCCTTGGAGCAGCAGGCATTTAGTACATCTCTGGAGGAAGGCAGTGCCCTGCACAGTCATTTTGTGTTATCATCTGAGCAGGGCTGTGTAGGCACTGTCATGGTGGGTAAAACTCACCCCTGTGAACACAGCCTGCACCTGGGCTGGAGGCTCCCTGCAGCCTTTGAAATGAATACAAATGAATTTATACAAGGGGAAAACTCCATCCTCTCTAAATTATCCAGCCCTGGAGCTAAACCCCCCATGCACAGAACTGCATTCTGAACATGCACCCAAGATCTCTGCAGATGGGATTGGGTCAGTGCAATACCTCTGCTCAAATTTGGATTGACAACTACAGAGAGCAGCTGGAGCAGCTAAAAAGAAAAATACATCTGTTTCCCCTCTCTGCTGAGACTTAGGTCCAGCATAAAACATCCACAGCACCAGCAGTGCCTCAAGTGCCAGACAAGACCAATCTTGTCTGCATAAATTAATCAGGTATTTATAAATAGCTAATAAAATGGAGAAACTTGTGCGTGAAGCAGGAGCAAAAAGATGTGATTATGGTTAAGCAAATGTGAGTTGTTACAAAGTTTTCTCACTTATCTGTGATTAAGGCAGTGCCAGATTCAGCCCCTTGTGCTCCCACAGGAGGGTGAGGATAAGCAGAGGCATTGAGATCCCATCTAGGGCAGCCTGGGAGAGTGGAAAGCCAATGAAGGTTCTTGGGAAAACAAATATTTTGCTGTTGGCTTGGGAGTCCTGTGGCTCATAGAGCCACAAGGGGATTGTTGGCTGGTCCAGATGTAGCTGGTAGTGATTTTTTACAGGGACAAGCTCTCAAATCTCCAGGCTTGCCATTCCCAAGAGCTGCTTCAGGGAACCTGCTCTAACACAGAAAAAGAAGCCATTCTCTAAGTAATGATGCCAGGAAGGAGTTTGCTTTATCTCAGAAGCTGAATTTATCTGGACACATAAAATACTGCAGAATACCTGTAGAGCAATAGCTGTCCCAGAATAGCTCAGGCAATCAGTCACTAACAAGCCATCTACCCATCCTGAACCATACTGAACTGTTGAATCACAGAGTTCCTAGGCTGAGAAAGTCTCCCAAGATTGTAGATTCCACCACTAAACCATGTCCTCAAGTGCCACATCTGGACACCTTGTAAATCCCTCCAAGGATTATGACTCCACCACTCCCCTGGGCAACCTGTTCCAGTGCTTGAAAACACAAGCTTTGGGCTGAGTGTGAATTTTCCTGGATGGGAAAAATAAGCAGGAAGGATTTGTAATCTGGATGAAGCTCAAGTTGTATTTCCTGTACTCTCTTCATACAATGAATTTCTCCAGAGTCCTTCTGCAATGCTGTGCCACTCAGAGGGGACAAATTTAACTTTCTGCTGCACTGGTGGCAGTGGTTTTGCCCTCATGTAATCAGCAAATATTAATCCATTTGAAGTTATTTTGTTTTCTCAGATGCCACCTCTTATTTTTCTAATTCACATAAATATTGTCAGGAGCAAGACTCTTCTTAGAAGAGCTCCTGAATCATCTGTCCTGTTTTCTAAGATCTTTTGGATTAGACCAAGAAAGCCACCCTATAGTCATATAAGCTACAGTATATTGAGCATACTCATTTGATTACAATGACTGTGGTTTCCTAGACTAATATTTAAATGGAAAAAGACATTCAAAATGAGGTAATATTAGGTACAGAGCTTATAGGAAAAACACTGAGCACATGGAAAATTTGGAATATTGAAATATGAGGTCAGGGGGAAAAATCCTGTCTGAGTGTTTTATGCAAATTGTAAGAATGCAAGAAGAAAAAAAAAAAAAACAATACCAGAAACATTACAGAATGCACCAATTACATGTTGCTTTATGGGCAAGTTCTTCAGCAGAAAGCAGTAGCAACCTACACTTTCCCCAATGAAATTGAAAATGCATTTATATGTAAGTATAGTGGATTATGACTTTGTGAAATATTGCAGCGTTTTTTTATTTGCTTTTGCAGGTAGTTAAATTTTAGGGCTACTTACATTCCCCCTCATCCCCAAATTTAAAAGGCCATAAATTGCTTTAGTGTTTTCAATTTCTTTTCCTTCAAGAGATGTAAATTGATTGCCTGAGTCCCTCTACAAACTCTCTTCTTATGAGGAGGGGAGAATAATTCACAAAGCCATTGGCCCCATCCAGTCCCCCTTTAGCTCCAGTACACCAGCAGGATGGGGAGTGGGGAAAATCATCCCACCCTCCCCAAATGGTTGGGTTTTTCCAGGACTAAGGATCATTCCCTGAGCAAAGCCTTGCTGCCATTCATGACAGAGATGTCACACAGCCTCAGCAGCAGATTTGCAAAAGGGAAACCTGCAAAGCCTTGAAGGGTGAGGGGCTGGCACCTGGCTGATCCTGGAAATAACTCACAGGAGTTACCCCTCAGAAGGAGAGATGGATGCTGAGATAAGTCTGAGATAAGCCAGAGGAGCAGCAGGGCACGTCCTCCCCAGCCCTCCCCAAGTGTCACACACAGAAATCCTCTAATTCCACCCCCACCCCCATCTGATGTCTAGTGACAGCCCATCAAACATCCCCTCTCTATTAAATTCAAGTGTGAACAAAATCAGCAAAGAAATATAGGGTTTAATTAATGTTTGCCTTCACCATAAATGAAAGAGAGCTTTAATTTTTTTGCTATATTTTACTAATCAGAGTCATTCAATATCTTGGATGCTAGTAAATTAATTCTGAACTAATGAAGTTAAAGGAGGTCATTTGTTAGAGAAAACTGATTACATATCAAGATCTCCCAGGGACTTAAATGAGAAAATCGCTATAATGAAAAAATATTTTAAATGATGCAGGTCAACCAAGTAAATCATTAAGGATGCAGGGGGGATGGAAATATTAATGACACCACAACAGGGAAATGCCAAAAGGGAAGTGAGCTGACATAAGTAAGCAAAAAGACATCTACAGCACAGGCAGGCTTGGTTCTTTTTTCTCCTTACAATGATTGCATCACACAAATTTCATTGCTTGCCTCAAATTAGTCACCTGTGTCCAGATATTTCAATGACAGCAATGAACTAATGTGCATTATGCACATAAATTTATTTGTATGGCACATAAACCTCTTTAGCAGTATAAATTACAGTGGCACCTAAGGACCAGAAATATGGGCTGTATTCTACAAAGAATGTGGAAAAATATGCAAGGGGAAAGGAGGGATCCCTGCTTCTCAGAGGTTTAATTTCAACAAACAAGCAGCTGTTGAGTAATGTAAGATTTTATGGCACAAGCCAGGCTAGTGCTTGAACAGTGGGAGCAGTGCAGCCTGGATGTGCAAGAAATACCCCCAGAGACTGCAGCTCTGGTTTGTCCAGCCCAGAAATCCCACTGCCCTGGACCAGGGCTCTCTGTTTTGGGACAATATCTGAGCCCTGCTGTCCCTCTGCTCCTCCAGATCTGTAATGACTGCAATAGGAACACAAAAAACACTGCTCTACCAGTACTATTTAAAACACTCCAGACCTGCTGGATGAAATTAAATGTGTTTAGTTCCATTTTGAATCTCCTGGGACAACAAACCCCTTGTTGCTATGACAAACAGCAGTTTCTTTCACCTATCTGACACTTATTTCTCACCAGTTTCAGAGCTCCCCCAGCCAGAAGCAGTGCAGAATTTGGTGAGAATCACTTCCAGGTCCACCTAATTCATGACTACTAACTTTGATTATATCTTTCTCATCAGTCCAACAGGTCCCAAAGCTTTGCTCTGAGAGTATCCTGGATCCTGTGGAGCACAAGGATCTCATGATTTCTGAGAGCCTTCAGCAATGTCTCTCTCCTAACTCCTCAGTGCCAGTTGTGAGTCTGGCATTGTGTGGGTAGGATTTTAAACCATTCTTTTCCCCTATGCCTTGAGTACTCTCATGAGAATCCCTAAAACATCCCTTTTGCCACATGCACATAAACACACAACTCCACACATCTGGATTGCATCCAGATGTTTGCGGAGTTTTACTGATCCAGTTCTTCAGGATACTCTCAGGAAAAAAATAATTGAAACTCAAAGGGGTGATTGAAGCAAAACAAGTCAACCCATGGGGAGTGGCAGATGTAGCTGGTAAGGAAAATTTGCAAAGTTGCATGGTATAGCTAGAGAGAAAAAGGGGGAAAAAAAGAAAAGGAGAGGAAAAAAACCAGATTTTGCTCTATAGTACAAAGATGGAATACTCTCAATGATCCAGGAAGGTAGGGAGAATTTAGGGAGTATTAGAGGAGAAATAAATACACTACTGAAGGAGAAACAGCTGCATCAATAAAATTAGTTGAAACAATTCTTTATGAAACAGGAATTACTGACACACTCTTTACAAAAATTACCAGGAAGTGGTTTATTCAAAGGAAAGAAGATTCTATAGTGATCCTAGATCCACTAAATCCACTTTTTAGGATTTCTTGACCAAATTAGCCAGAAAGAAATACATTAGTCTTACAGAGCAGATGCAAACAGTTTAAATTAGCACATCAGGCAGTTCTATCACAGAGAGGTGTAATTAGATTTGAGGAGCCAATACCTCAAGCAGAGCCTGAAAGAGTGATCAACAGTTTACAGCTTGGAAAACTCCCAGAGCTGGAAGCCAAATCCTTTGGAGCATTTAAATAGAAACTCATCCCCTCATTAAATGGAGCATTTGCTGAAATTCCAGGAAAGCCTAGGATGAAGCTACCACACTAATGCCACACAGAAAAAAAGGCAAAGCCATTAATTATTGAGGGTTCTTATGATTTATTTCTCTTTTAAACACAGGTACTAAAATCAGTGCTAAAAGGCAGATGACAAGATAGAGATTGCTTTCCCCAGCAGTAAGCATTTCTGACCTTTTAGTGACCAGTTGTTTAATTGCAATCTCCAGATCAGCAATAACAGCAATTGATTTCTGTTTATTAAAACTCAGTTGTAGAACCAAGAACTAACATTGATGTTTTACAATGTAAAGATTGCATTAGGCTGAGTTAAGTAACTGCATCAGTTAATATCATCATGATGATTTGGCTTCCATGTAAGTATGCCTTGTATTGAACCAAAAACTAGAATTCCTGTAAGAGCTTCATTAAATAAATATTCTCCAAGGATGGAATTAACCATAACTGTTTATCTCTTCTTAATTGGTTCTCCAATGAAAGTTTTCTGCCAACTTCAAATGGGAAACCCCCACCAATAACAAAGCAAACACTTCAAACCAAACTCTACTGCATTTGATAGGTATATCTCCATTTATATCCATTATACTAAAATATTATGAAAGCAGATATTAATTTAGAAAATATATCTGGAGTTGTCAACTACCTGACACAAACCCCCAAATTTCCAATCATTTGGGTGTACCCAGTAAAAAGAGCTGCCATAGTCAACTGAAGATGTTTAGGCCAGTACAAATAAAAAGTAGGAAAAGGGCAGTTCCAGATTACTGACACATGTAGGAGAAAAGGGAGGAAGGTTCATTCCTGGAAAGCATGGGGCAGGTTTAAGTTAATTCTACACCCTGAAATACATCTATCACCTCACTGGCAACTGGGAATTCACTCTGCTGTAGTGATTTGGCTTTGTGTGAGTGCTGCCCGTGAAATCACTGCCCCAGCAGGGTGGAGAAAAAAACCACAAGCTTCAAAGGAATCTGCAGTGTGTTTGCTTTCACCCCAACAGAATTAATAGGGCCAGAAGTAGCAGAGTGAAGTATTTCTCAATCCACTACCTCTATGTAGAAGATGGCATTTATAAAACAGCAAATTACAGTTCAAATCATAAGTAAGCACTAAAGATGAGTTTCATTGTAGTCAGATGCATAAATCTTCCTCACCTATAAAAGCTTGAGCAGATGTGCAGTGGCTGTGCATGCCTGATGTTGTCATTGCACGTGGTTGATCCAGACAGAAAATGAGTGATGGTTTGCCACACTTGGTGTGCACATTTTGAAGGCAGAACATTCTCCATGCAACTTCTCTGTTCCTAACCTTGAAATAATAATATTTTTGTATATGTATGTATATGTGTGTATATATATACATTATATATTTAGTTTAGAGCACTGGTAGACTGAAGTTCCAATGGTACAAAATAAAGTGCTGCACAATTCAAGCTGGAAGAGAACACCTCTGAAATCTGCTCTGATGATAACTTGGAAAAAGAGTGAAATTAATCATCAGTAAAAAACAGGCATTAAAAATTATTTTTAATTAAAAAATTTTTTTTTGTCATTGTTGGCCAAAAAACTCAGTGGATCCATTACTAATATTTAGTAAAAATAATAATAAAAAAATTACAAATAACAAGGGTGTTTCTGAAGACCACTGACACTTGCTATTGAGGGATTCCCCTTTACCATTTAACACAAGATCTTCTTGCAAAGATTATTTATCACTTCTAAGACAAGAGTGATGTCCAAGAGATTTATTATTAAGACACATCCAATAAATTCCTACTTTTATTTTCCATGTTTGAAGGGTTTCTGCCCCACTGACAACTGGCAGCAGATCTTTGTTCTCAGTAGCTGAGATGGTGCAGCAGAATTCAAGCAAGCTAAAGCACTGTTTCAGAGGAAACATTTCTGCCTCAAGTCCAAACATTTCATCCTGTGAGAGGCTAAAGGAAGCCTGGTAGAAATCCACTCTGGATTCTAATCTTTGTTTCCTACAACTGTCAACTGGGGCATAGCAATGACAGCATGGGGTTTGCACTACCCAAAAACATTGCAATCTCTTGGCTGTGAAGCAGAAGTGTGACTTGAGCTGCAGCAATCTACTTCACACCAGTCTAATCTTGGTGTAATTAGAGGATCACTGCCAAACAGGAGCATATGCTTTGTCCAAAAATCTCAATGCAAATCTCTGTGTGTGTCTCTGTGTGTTGAATTATTAAATTCAGAACCCCATAGCAGCATCTATGATAATATACCCTGCTGCTATTATTACACACAAGAAGCTCTAAAGTCACTTTTAATCAAAAGAGATCCTTTTAAATCTATACCTGGTTTTTGTGACATTACTCTTAATGCAGCTGATGAAATATTAAGCATGCAATTACTGTACATGCTCTATAAATGGCTTTCCTGATATTCAGGCTGTATAGAAGGCTGTGTCAAAATGAGAAGGAAGTTATTTTTCTCCTGAGTACCTTTTTCCCAGAGAGATATTCAAGACCAGGTTGAAAGCATTTCACTCAGAAGTGACAAGAACCCCAACCAAATATAGAATTGATTGGGGGAAAAAAAAAAAAAAGGGGGGAAAAAACCCACCAGAATGGAGGAGAGAAAGCATCAGAATTCTCATTTGCTGTCCTGCAGAAGCCTGGGCAGCCACACACAGGCTCCACACCTGGGGTCCCACCTGGTATGTGTTGAGTCACCCACAAAAGAAAGGGAGAGAGGCAATCTTCTCAAGAAATCTTGTCACAGCCTTGCAGGCAAATACAAAAAAACCCACAGGATAAGGTCACTTTGTGCTCATTTTTTCAGGGAAACAGCACCCAGAAATGAGAGATGCCACAGTGCAGTTGCTAACACAGTTCATGCTCTATACAGAGTGAAAAGGGAGGTTCATTTTGCAGGCATCCTGCTGCCATCCCACTTTTGGAGCTGCAGCCATAACCAGTATTGACTGATGGTGTCTCATGGCCTGATAGGGCTGTGCTGCTGTAATTGTATCTACACAGCCAGGTGTCAGAAAAGCACTGACATGAGCATTTGCAGAGCTCCAGAATCTGTCTGTGCAGCCCACAGGGCTCTGAGTAAAACACAACATAACCAAAATACAGCTGCTCACTGCAGGCAGCAGTCACTGCACTGGCAGGACTGACCATCAGTGGCACAAACAGGTACAAACCTTACAAATCCAGTCTCACTGCAGGACTTTTATAACTCTTGGTGGTTAGAGAACCCATCAGGAACCCATCACATAGCTGCTGATTGCTGTGGTTGTGGGCAAGCTGCTCATTACTGAAACAATATGCACGAGAGCAAAAAAAGAAAAAGTAAATAGGTCCTTTTTACTGTAATATGGACAAATATTTTTGCTCCTTTACACACAACATTCTTCCTCTTGGACACTGTCAACAGCTGCTGCAAACTGAGGGAGAAGTCTGCTATTCTGGGGCACTGCTGTCTGATCATCCCATGACTCTCCCATTCTGAAATGGAAGAAGCTGGCTGCCAGATTGGGGAATCCTTTCATTTCAACATCCATTCTTACTGTGTTCAGAGTTATGCCAAAAACCCTTATTCCTCCTGGACCTGAAGCTCCTTCTTACATTCCTGGCTCCTGCAGCACAATTTTCTTTCAAAAAGAGCATCATCAGTCCCCTTTTATTATACAGAAGGCTTTTCAGGAAAAGACATAGCTGGAAGGATCCCAACATCTGGTATTTATCCAGGAGACTGATAATTGTATGCAACATGAGCCTCAAAAATTATTAGACAGCTCTGGCTTTATAAAGATGTGATGTGGAGAAGGTCAGGCTAAATGCAACAATCCCTTCTGGACTTAAATACTATGAATCTGTGAAAAGATCATTCCTTTTATTCAGTGTCTCATAACTAAATGATTATGCTCACCCTTCCTCCCAGCACTTTGCTATCAGTGACAGATGCACAAAATAATACTGCTCCAGACACAAAGAAAGATAATAGGTTCCAAAGAGGAAAAAAATTAATCTACAGTATTTAGATATTACTGCCAGGAGGCACAAAGGCATTACTCACTTTGGTCTTGCATTGGGCAGCGACATCTGCATCAAAATAGGTGCACTTTCACAAAAGCAATAAGAAATTACCCAGCTGATACAACATGTGATATATTTGTGGTATATTGCATTATTTCCATTCAGCTGGAGTCCTGCAATCAATATCCTAGTACTCTGGATCTGGAAAGAGGTTTTTTCCTCTTATGAGCCTGGATCTGAAAATCTAAATATTTAAAGTAGTTTTCAAGGTGTTAATCTATTCCACTAAACAGTCTTTCTGGACATATTCCAATATAAAGTAAAATGCTTTGTGCTGTACTAGAAGAATTACTGTTAAAGGATTTAATCACAAATACACCCCTGTGCATTTCTTTATACATTCAGCAGAATCTGAAGGGCTGCTATTTTTGTCAGGTTTGTATTTTACATATAGGCATTATTACAGCATTGGTTCACACCAATGGTTCCCCTCTGTGCAAAGGCAGAGCTTTTGCTGGGCTGGGCTGTTTTAGCTGAAAGCACTGCAGGTTTAAATACCATTAACATATTTTCATCCTTGTCTCTCTGACTGCCTTTTCACAGCAGCAACGTTCCCTGATGCAGGACAGATTCACCAGTCAAATTTGCAAAAGCAGCCACAGAGGATGGGCATGGGCACACTGGGCTTGGTGACACAGCCTCAGAGCCCCACAGGACACAGCCTGGCTGGGCAGGGAGAGCAGGACAGCTCCAGGGATGCTCCAGGGATGCTGCTGCCCAAGGACAGCAGAGACAGGAAAATAACACACCCATGTTTTGGGGTGCAATACAGGATGTGCCCAAAAGTTTGTATTTTATCACCATCTGTTGAAACCAGGTGGGGCAATAATCTTTATCTTTTCCACAACCCATCCTCCCTCCAGGAGATATCTCCTGCTCATGGCCATTGAGTCCCAGTGTATGACTGGTAAAATTCCATCATCCCATGGGAGATGCTTCAGCCAGGGGGAGCAGCCAAGCCTTTCCTACCCAGATAAAAACTGAGATTTTGGACACCAAGGCAGCCTTTTTTCCACTTGCAGAGGAAAACCAGACCCTTCTACATCGCACCTGCAGAGGAAAACTGCACCTTCTCCAGGAGCACTGCTCCAGCTGAGCCACATCTGCCACTGCAGGAGGATGCAGCCACCATGGAATGGGACTGTGCCAACACCCTGACTGACTGACTGGTGTCAGCTTGGATTCTGACTCTGTCAGGGTTGGGATTGTTCTTTGTAATACTGTATTTCTATTTTAATTTTCCTAGTAAAGAACTGTTATTCCTAATTCCCATATCTTTGTCTGAGAGCCCCTTAATTTCAAAATTATAATTTGGAGGGAGGGGGTTTACATTCTCCATTTCAAGAGAGGCTCCAGCCTTTTTTAGAAGACACCTATCTTTCAAACCAAGACAACTCATCACAACAGCTTCAGAGTTGCAACTCCCTGTGGCAGCATCCTAGAGAGAAGTGTAGCAGCAAATGCATCATGTGGAAATCAAAGCTGAGTGGAGACAGGATTTTACTTCAGAGAGGTGTCCAGGGCAGAACAGAAGGTTATTCACAGCCCATGTTTGTCTTGCTGGCTGCCCACAATAACCAGAAGGGAGGGAATATGGGGTGCTAGGAATGAGGAATGCAGCAGTTTGAAAGCATTTGCAAGTATCTCCTTCAGTCTCACCAGGAAATAATTGTTGTGGCAGATTGGGGCTTTTTGGGATATAATACATTTAAATGAAAGTGAAAGGGAGGAAAATATTTAAAGCTGCCTGAGGATTCAGGTAAATGCTATTGGCCTGTGTAGAGAACAGATAGCTGAAAATAGTAAAGAAATTATGAGAAAAGAAAGCACTGGACAGGCAGCAGGAAATAATCAAAAAGGATTGGAAGACACAAGTCTGATTCTATGAAGGATTTTCTGAGGGATATAAGAACCAGTCAGCAGAAAGTCAGCATCAGATATTAGAGCAAAAAATGACAGACTGAAGAAGAATCCTGATGGATGCAAAAGGAATAAAGTCCTCAGATGTTACTCCAGAAGGGAGATGTACAACTGAAAACATGTGAATATTCATTGCAGAGGAGAGGATGGGATTAATTGTGAATCCCTTTGCACTCTGTGTTTTTAAGGCAGCAGTGAAATACTTGACTGCAAACAATATGTTCACAAAAAAGGCACTAACAGGCTTGTGCTCACAGTGATGTTTTTCAGGACATCTCCCTTTGATGCAGGCTTGTTACCTCCTCTTCCCAGCAGCAGGAATAATGCCTGTACAGACAGCTAAAGACATTTTTTACTGCTCTTTCTCCCTGGTCTGCTGCAGATGAAGTATAGCAGTAGCAATGGCAGTGCTCCCCAGGAGCAGGACTTGCTCTGAGGACACTGGAGCCAAGTCAGGTTTGCTGAATTGGCCTCTGAAGATTTTGTTTAGAGACTTGCAGAATTCACTGGTGACAAATTAAAAGGGAATTTACTCTAAACTGCTTCTTCAGAGAGAAAGGACAACACTGTCCATCCTAAAACACTAAAAAGCAGATGAGTCACTGGAGAAGATGAGTGTTTAATTCAATTCATCATCTTTCATATTCCAGAGGTTATAGAGGTAATTTCTCTAGGCTTCTGATGAAGCAGCAGCTCATAATTTTGAAAGAGTGGTTTAAAGTCCTGGCTTTGCTGCATGGTGTTCCCAGAGCAGAGAACATGATTCAGCTTAACCCATACTTATTTTTCCACTTGCAAAAATAAAACACTCACACATCTGCATTTACCTGCCAGGCTCTGGGAGGAGACCAGACATCCACAGGAGGGTTGGGTTCAAGAATCTGATGTCCAGATTGACAGAAAGCCAAGTAAAGGACAGATGTAAGAGTAACTCTCTTTTCAAGGTTAATATTTTTAATCTCAATATGTCCATGCCATAAAATCTTTCATGACCAAGCCCAAGCTTTTGCTCTTGTAGTACCTGAAAAAGCTGGAAGAGCAGTTCCAACAGGGCAGTTGGAAAAACAACACCAACCATTGAAACAGATTCACCCCACTTCATCCATCCCTTCCCAAACAAAACCTTATTTCCTCAACAGTGAGAGCTTGTTCCTGCTGCTAATAAATTCAGATTACAAATGGGCACTGGTTCATAAGTAATGGTCTGACATCACACAATAAAATTCAGTAAAGACACAAACAGCAAATCAAACATAAAAACATGAGTCAGGGATCACTGGTTCAGCAAAATCACTGCAGAAACGGAATTTATTACAGAAATGGAGTTTATTATAGAAATGGAGTTTATTACAGACCATCTGAATAGCCACCATCACACTGTCCATACAAGGATGGTCCTGCTCTGGGATGCACTGGCAGATGTGTTATGTGCAAGGCATGGGAGATGGACTTTCTGCTCTACAGAGCTGAGAGATCTCAGCTGGAATATTGCAACTGGATTTGAGTATCTCACTAAGAAAAATGTAGAAAATTTAGAGGTAGTTCAGAGAAGATCAACAAGAATCATAAGTATAGACAAATACAAATTACAGGGAAATTTGGAAACAATTGGTTTAATTTTCACTATAGAAGCAGTCACCTGATTATAAGGTAAACTGGAAATCTGTCTCTAAACAGGTAAAAGCAGAACATAATGGACCAAAAGATTAGATAAACATCATCCCAGGCTAGATAAACCTGGTTCTGCAAAGGAGCAGGGCGAAGAAACAGGGCTTGACCTCTTAAATGCACCCCAAGTTAAATATAGCAACATATATTTTATGTATTTAAATATATAGTTTTATGTTTGTATATTAAATTTTAATTTTATTTATTTTATTGATTATTGTGTTAAATTTTGTAATCTTTATATTTTCTATACTTATGCATATAAATATATATTTAGGATATATTTGGATATGCTTTATTTCACTAATAAATCCTTGTAGCATAGGATGTACTAGTGAAATAAAGTGTCTTATTTGTTAAATACTCTGAAACATCACAAAGTAAATCTCAAAGATTAATACTGGAAAAAACCTTGCCAAGGCAGTGCCTGCACACATATGGCAAAAGCATTAGGACATACAGGTAACATGGCTTAGATAAAACATCAAAATCAATTGCACTCAAAAATACTGTTGGTCTCAGCAATTGCATTTCTTGTAAACACATTAAGGGATTGATTCAATAATCAATCCTGGATTCATCCAGTGAAGCTATGGCCAGGAATATGCATGTTGATCACAAGGAAAGTTACTAAAGCTCATCCAGCTAATAGCACTTTCTAGCTTGGAGCTTGATACCTTTATAGAATTTGAGCTAGCAGAGCAGCAGATGATATTCCTACTTTCCATGCAAATGCATAATCCTTTTCTGAAGGCTACTAAGCTCTTTGCCACCAAAATCAGTGGAATTCTGGCTGTTTACATGGGATCTGTGAAAGGCTTTGAAGATGAAAAGAGCTGTGCAAGTGCTAAGTGCAGCTATTTTGGCAAGGAATCTAGACCAGAAACACAGGCTGTAACACACAGGTCCTATTGTTTCCTGTCATCCTTGTCAGCATAAAAGCAGAAGACAGCAAAACCCAGGCAGTCTGATAAAACAGAGGGGAAAAAATAATTTTCCTAAGGATGCCTTCAGAGGCATTCTTAACAGAGGGACACAGTAGGACTTTATGTCCATTACTAATCCTTTCTTGTAACAACTCTTTTATTTGTTCTGACATGGTTTTTGATCAGTCACTCAGTCAGCATTTGAGGGACTCCCTATGATCATCAGTTTATGCACATGAGCAGGAGAAGGGTGGGGAGGTTGAGGTGGAGAGGCTGGTTGTAAAAAGCAGCTCAAGTTGAGCAGGAAAAATAAGAATAGAAAAATTGTTCTGGAGAACCCAGAGCACAGCAGGTGAAAGAACCTTAGAAAAACTTTCTGCTTCAAATAGAAGAGAGAAGGTGTAGGGTTTGTCTTTCTTGTGCTTATTGGTTTTTTTAGACTAAGGAGTCAAAAGTCTTACGGTTTTGAAAAAAGTTCAAAAGAGAAACTACTTTAAAATGGCATTGGAAGCCCATGCTGCAAGCAGGTAGGGAATCCACAGCTAAAGAACTGTACAGACCAGCTCCTCAAGAATGTAAATAAAAACAGAGTAAACAATTAAGAGAAAGAAGAGGAATTGAGAGGAAGGTGAAAAAAACAACTACAGATAAACAGGCTGGGTTTAGGGCAGAACTCAGAAGAAATGCACCAACATATTGTTTTAACAGAGGTCTTGGAAAAGTCTGCAGGACCCAACTGAACCTGATAAATTAATTTAATAAAACCTGAGCAAAAGTGGATGAAAGACCATAAAATTCAACCCAGGATTTATTAGAGGACAACAAAATATATGGCTCTAAGTTCAGATATCCCAAAACCTGCAGGATCTGAGGGCTCCAAGTGGAGAACAAGAATCACAAAGACACTGGAAAGAGAAGGATTTAGTTGTTACTGACTGCAAATGAATCAAGAGTATTGCAAGATCCATGAGGTTAAAGCTGGGGGTTTTTACAAAATTTGTACCTGAAGCAAGTCAGCAGCCTGGAGGGAAGCAAATGAAGAAAACTCTGGCTGCAGAAATTGCTTCAGGTAAATAGTAATGAAATACATGGAATAACAAGGTCTGATGACATGGAGTGGTAGGATCACAGAATTGTGAATTACAGGGAATAAATAACAAGCTCTAATGACACAGGGTGATGCCTTATTTAATTTCTCTTGTTGCATCGAGTTAACAGATGTTTCACTTCCAAATTTGTGGAGCACAGAGGTAAGCAACCAGCCAAGCAACATCTGTCTTGAGCTTTCCATTTAATACAATTAAATGCAGTGTCATAAAAATGTGGATTTGAGCCAGAAGTGCTGAGCCACTCCTGCAGGTTTGTGCAAGCCCCAGCCCCAGGAGGAGCTCAGGGAATCTGCTGCTCCAAGACAGGAGTCACCCATGGATTCAGGACATTGCCACAAACACAGCCAGGTGCCTCCACACAGTCTTTTATCACTTCCCATCTGCTGTTTGATCACCCCATGCAGTGGGTCAGGAGGATTTCAGAGGGTTCCCACAACAGCAGGAGACTGAGGGGTGGAGTACAAACCTCTGTGACTGCTGGAAATGTGAATCCAGCTTTTCTAGGATCAGCCTCCTCCTCTTTGTGTCTTTGCTTCACATGGAGCATTCCAAAGGCTCAGAGGGAAGCAATCAGCAGGAAAGGGCTGCACGATTTCCTCATCCTCTCCACCCCATCACACATTTGCTGTGTGATTTGGGATACAGGACTTAATGTCACCCTGCTTTGTCTCTCTCCTAAATCCTCATCTCAGGAAAGATGTAAAGGGCTGCCCTGGGCCCACACATCCTAACAGCTCTTGCTAAAACCAAATAAAGCAGGGGGGAGAGTAAACTTTAAAGCAAATGCTGGCTGTCATGGTGAATTTCCAAACAGTCTGTGAGTCAGAGGAAGTTTCTACATGCTTATGTCTTCCAGCTCAAATAAAGTAATTAAATTATCTTAACTACTGACTAGAAAAAGCTTTATTATTGCAATAGCTGGGTCTGCAATGAATCATGGTGCCATTACACAGCACAGGTGGTTTATCACAGAAGTCATCCAATTTGCCTTTTAGGCCAGGTGGCATTTACTAACATGCTTTTCAATGTCTAAGCAGAAAATTCAACCCCAAATATTGTCCTTTCTCAAAAAAAAAAATCCATTGAAAAGCAACTTTTAAAGGGGAGAGGCAGGCTGCAAAGCTGTTCTGACACTAGTGATTAAATCCTAAGAATTTAAGTCTATATTGCTCTGCAGAAAGAGATGAAAAACCCAGCAGCCCATAACAAATACCTTCTGCAGGCTGAATTAGTGTTGTTCACAGAGAGATTTTTCCTTGAGCATAAATGAAGAATGGGCCATGTATGATCCAAGATGTGGCCATAATACAGAAAAAAAACCAAAAAAATAAAGGCAACATGGAAAATTCTGCATTCCATTTTATCAAACATTTCTGGGGGAGGTTCTGAAGCAGGCTCTGCTTCCATGCCATCAGCAAAAGCAAGGGAATTTTCTAAAGGACTTAACAACCAGCATGTTAAGGTCTTTTGTTATTCCGGCCAAAGTAACAAAAAAAAAAAAAAAAAAAAAAAAAGTTGCTGAGTACTGAACACTTTAAAAAACATGGTTGAGGCATCAGAATGCTTCTCTCACATGCCCTTGACAGAGAAAGGGTGCTACATCCAGTTTTACAAAGGGCCAGGTGGGATTGACCCTACAGAGAGAAGGATTTTTGTGGGTAGCTGAACTGAACCTAGCACCAATCAACTGCCCCTCAATCAGTGTGAATGAGAGCTAGTAAAAGCTGTGGTAGGTCAAATATGGGTTTGGGTTTGTTTTTTCCTTCTTGCTTCACCAAAAACCACCACAGGAGAAAGGACAGTGTAGTATTCTGACTCTCACCCCTGTTTTCTCTCGTGTAATGGGAGTTATGACTGTCCTTTCTTTTTCAGAGCTCACATTATGAAAGCAGACCAAGAACAAGTCATGTAAAAAAAAAAAAAAAAAAAAAAAAGTTCCTTAAAAAGGCAAAAATTAACCACCCTTGGAAAAACAATAAGAGAGGAATGTGAATAACACAGCATTTCCTGTGGCTTGTATACTTATCTCATACCATAACCATCAAGTGGCTTACTTGTCTCTACCCGTTACAAAAGGGATTCTTTGCATTTTCACGTGGTTCTGCTCCACAACCAACCACACAGTTTTACTACTTTGTCTTAGCTATTTTGGTGCTTAGATACTCAAATCCTTTCCCCTTCCCCCCCACTAAGTAAATTTTCCAGGCTAAAGTTCAAAGTGAATTCCAATGTGATTATATAAACACATGCATACTGTAGATTGACATCATACAATGCTATTCTTTGTTGCTGGATTTTTTTTGGTCTTTTTAGTTTGCAACAACTTCAGTATGCCTGGCTTGCTACCCTAAAATAGTAGCTTATTACACCCTACTGAATAAGATAACACTGTATTTATTTCTCTGGCAGTTTGGTTTTCACAAGGGAAAAAAAACACTCAAGATTTAATTCATAAAAATAGACTTGCAAAGGAAAAATAAAAGTAACAGACCTTATGAATCTCTCTGTTTATTAAGGCATGTGAGTAGTGGAGTGGAGAGAAAGCAGGTTTATATGTTTCAGTCCATCATGACTGTGAAATTGAACTGTAAATGGTACCTAGTGCAGCCAAGTGAGACAGACACCATGCCGGGAGTTAATGGAAATGTGGAGAGCTTTTCTTTTTAACAAAGTACTTGAGCAATTATTCCAGCACACCCACAGTGAAATGAGATAAAGTTAGGCTGTGCATTACAAAGGCTGTTAACTGCAAAATAAATTTCCTGACAGCCATTGGGAACCTTTCATTCCTGGTTCCCTTTCCTGCACCTCTTAGCTAGAGCAGTGCTGGTGGGGATCAGCAGGCTGCGAGCTGTGGGCTGGGAGCTTTGCTGTGTGCAGGTGTGCTGTGTTCTCACACTCACCTGGCACAGAGGTGGGGCCTGGGGAGCCATCCAGCCCTGCCACTAAAGCAGCACAACACTGAGTGCTTCTGTCAGCCCTGGAGCTGCCAGGGCTTTGTGTTGACATGAACATTTCACTGCAATAGTGAAAACACAGCAGAACCCCCAGACTCACCTTTCCCTTCACTCCCCTGACTGTCCTGTGGCACCAAGGAGTTGAAGGTCACGTTTGAGGCTCAGCCTAGCACTGAACTCCAGGGACAAACAGGATGAAGGGCAAGTCCTCCTTGCCCTCTACAACTATCCTTGTCCAATTGCTTACCAAAGCTGCCCTCCCTCCAGCCCCACCTGCTCCCCAGCAGCAGCATGTCCAATGGTAAATATTGATCTCCTGGGGCACAGCTCAGCCCTGTGCACAGCTGTGTGCAGCCTCTCATCCCCCCATCCAAAGGGGAGCTTTGTTGGATCAACTGTGCAGGTGAAAACACAACCACTCTCTCAGTCAGGAAGCTGAAAGGAGCTTTGCTTCCTGAGAGAATAAAAGAAAATATCAAACAGACACCAAGAGAGAAAGGCTGCCCATATAGAAAGTATTCATCATTGATCACAATGGTTTTCTATCGATTTTCCATTTAAGGGAAAAATCCTTCCCTTTCAGAAGGGCATTAGAAAGCACCACTGGTATGTTATGGATTACATACCAGAGGAGACTGGCCTCAGCCCCTCCTGAGAAACCCACTAGAGAAGCCAACATAGGAATGATGTTAAAATGTTTTGAAAAAGCAAACCATTTCTATATCAGCTGCAACTTCTGTTTTACAAAGTCCCTCATTTCCTAGCAGGGCCCATGCTTAGATCTCTTTGATACATATTGGGACAGCAGCACACTATTTTTCTATCATGCTATTTTGAGAGCATCTCAAATGCAACCCTGCATCAAATACAGCACATTGAGCCAGAGTCAAGCCACATTTTATGCAATCCCCATGACATCTCTTACACCTATAGCAACACAAGTGAGCTCCTATTTGCATTTCCAGAGCAGATGAACTGAGAGCTATTCACACACAACTCTTCTCTTGCTGTTCCTGGTGTCTGGGCTGAACCAGCAGTCTTTCCAGCAGGTGCATTGACTTTGCTAACTCTTCTTCCTGGAGCTCATTGTCATGGCTTGTTGGTGCTAGCCTCAGTGACACCACCCGTGGAGCACCCCTCCCTTCTTTCCAGGGAGGTATGATTTGAAGATCTGTATCTTTTGGCCTCACAGCTATTATTTGTGGCAGTCAGTCAGAAAACACAAACTGAAGTGAAAATAACCAATGCTCTCTCCTCTGTAGCAGACCTGTCACTGTTACATTTTCCTGACTTTATTCGACATAATCAAAATTTATTTTGTTTTCCCTGCTCATGTGTCCTATATAAGCATCCTACACATGACTAGCTAACATACTCTCCATCCCCTCCCTAGCCCTAATCCAATCCCCAACAAAGAGGAGCCTGTTACCTCCAGGGACTGCTCTGATGTCAGCCCTCCTGAGCTGTACACAGGCAAATCTCCTCCCTGCTAAGGAGGGACACTTTTGCAACAGCAGTTAGATATGAAGCCAACCTGGACCCTGGGGAAGTCACTGCTTCATCCTGCCCAGAGCTGCTAATGCACATGGACCTGCTCTTCTTTTGCCCTGCAGCATTGCCATTTCCTTGCACGTCTGTCAGATTCTTTCACTGTTGCTTTTCCTTTGCTGTGCAGTGTAGCAAGATGCCAGCCTTTTTTTTTTTTTTTTTCCACTGTGCATGCTCTAGATCTAACATTATGCTTCAGATGCTATCAAGGAGCCAAACGTGACAAGATTTCAAGGTTGGCCTCAAGGTGGTTAACTCTGAGAGTCAGCCTTTCAATCACCATCAGATATAGATCAAACAAAAATAGATGAGGGCTGACAGCAGGCTGGCTTACTATACTCTCTATTTCCAGCTGGTTTAGTTCAGGATGTTTTTTTATCAAGTGAGTCTCCAACTCTTCTCTAGTCTAGTATGCAAGGAAGGCAGAAGGGGAAATGGTTGTACAAAAATGGAACAGTTTGTGATTTATAGCTGAAGAAAAACTAAGACAATGGTTTTCCCTGATTCATTAGATGTAATTGTGCCTCGAGCATCACCATAAGACAAAGCAAATCCCAAAGATAAAACCAGTCTGGGGGAGGAGAGAGGACCCACAGATGCAAAGTTTAAATGTCAATATGCAGCTTTTGTCCCTCCCCTTGCATAAACACTACATCAAAATCATCGTAAACCTGCAGCTGCCCAAGTGGCACTTGTGTCCCCACACACTGCACAGACCTCACTCTTGACTTCAAAGGAGCAGAAGATACTGACAATTTTTACCTTTAGTTTTCCATGCTGATAGAGATCAGGGATATTTGTAGACTTTGATCATCCCTTGTTTAATTCAAGTCAGATGGAGCCCAGTTGAGGTGTGATGGTTCAGTTTCAGCAGGGGATTCCATACCCCAGCAGAGTTTTCCTGAGTCTTTCTTCTCCTCCAAAGCATCTTATTTCCAGCTGGTTTCAAACTCTCCTGATCAGAACTGGGTGAAGAACTGCCTTTTAATTTGTCATGGGGACTTCCTGTGATTACCACACAGGTGTCTCAGGTGAAGGAGCTACACTCTTGCTCACCATTCCAGCCTCAAAATACATTTTTCAAAAATGACTTTCACTGCTCTACAGTTCCACAGCCATAGTCCCTTAAATACAGGGACATATCTTAAATCAATGTCTAATGTAAGTTCCAATCATTTACAGACACTGCTAATTTTTGCACCTGTAACAAATTTAAACAGTGATTACGAGTGTAGCTGACCTAAGAATAAATGAGAGGATAAATGAGAAGTTTTAGCTTCTCATTAAATACCTGGGCTCAGCTTTCCCAGACTCATCATTTCACCTGAACAGGTTCTAGACAATTGCAACACTGCCTGCTCTCCAAAATGTTGTGTCTACATGTTATATTATCTTTCCAGCTTGTTTGTCTCACTTTCAGCAGAGATAAATCTCTGTGCCACAAGGCAGAACTGCTGTAGGCCCCAAAGCACAGCACCTTATTACAGAGCAGTATTTACTTGAGAAGGAACAACAGCAACCCACAGGTCCCATGCAAACCCCTGAGCCCAAAAAAAGCCCTGCAGAGGTTGGCCTCTGCTCTGGCTCCCTGTGCAAAAACCCCTTAATTCAGGGAGATCTTCTCATCTAAAATTCCTTCTGGGCACAAAAAACCCATCTACATCTGATATGCAGTCCCTCATTTTTCACTGGAGGAGCACAACCCTGCTGCAGTGGATACCAAACCCCATGGCTGTGGCTGGAAGTGTTTTCCTGTGCTCCAGAGAGATCCCCACTCCCACCTGAGAACGGGATAACGTGGTCCCAGCAGGATTAGAGCACCTTACAAAGGTGAGGGGGACCCGAGGTGACAAGCCAAACAACATTCAGGAGCCTCTGGATCTCACATCCTGCAGTTAATTTTGAGGGAAAATGGGAGCACCTTACCACTGACTCCATACAGAGTGACAGCTCCTGTTGAAGGTACCAAAATTACCTGTCTGGAGTTAGAAGGTCTTAAAATCCCACCACTAGCTAAGGGTATGTGTAATTCTGTTCTAACCAGTGGGATTTTGACCTAAATTTGGTAATGATCTAACAGCCAGCCCTTTCTTCTAGGGGTAGGGCCTTAGAGCTTCCCAAAGTAGATGCACAGGCAGGAGTTAAATGTCACCAATGTCACCATCTACCTTTGGCTGATTAAACTCTGTTTCTCTCCATCTGATACAATTGTAAGAGTGCACCGTGCTGATCAGGCACACATTTTGCACAAAATGTCATGCATGTTTATTATTAGATTAAGCTGCAGTAGGTTTAATTTTAGATCTTTTGATTCAAGTGGTGCAATGAAGATTAAATGTTAGGCATTATTAAAGATGCAGATGTGGACATATTGAATTATAAACCTCATTAAGCGCAACGTCCTAGACAGGCTTCTGAGATAAGCTACAAAGGACTTCCTTACTTCATACCAAAGTTATTAAAATATTAGAAGGTAAAACTAATCATAAAAATATTATGATAAAATGAAACTGATACTTTAAAAGCATTATTACAAAAGACTGTATTTCTTTCATGTATAATTACTTCCTTCTCAGTTTAGATTGCTGGATTGATATTCAAATGCAAGTATTTTTCCTCTTTTGAACACACATAAAAAGTAAGTAGTGGTGCCAAATTTTGTCACTGTTTTCAGTGCCTGAGCCTTGAAAAATCTTCCTCCTCAATGTCAAGCTTTTAGTTCTCATCAAGATTAAAGTTATCCACTCATGATTATGTCTGGTAGCAAAGCCATCCTCACTTGCATGGATGTGGGAATGGCCAAGACATTTATCACAGTAAATATATAACAAGATTTTGGAATGTCTGAGGTGGCTAAAATTTAGAGAAGGGACTAGAGTGGTGGAACAAGACAGAGATTCATTAAAAGATAAAGGTACACAGTGGATTCTCATATTCCCTCATCAAATTCTTTAACATCAATTCATTGCTATAACTTCCTCTTCTGTTGTAGAAAAGTAGGGGATACACAACGAAATTAGAAAGGGCAAAAGAGGAAAGTTTCATATTCATGCAACAATTTATTTTTTCTTTTTAACCAACTACATTATGAGCTTGTGGGACTCATTTCTACAAGTTATGGAGGTTCCCTGTCATTCTAGCTCACCAGATTCCCTGTTGATCTGGATAATAAGAATTTCACCATGTCACTGGTGGGGCCAAATGATCTATAAGGTATAAAAGCAGTGCTAGCCCAGAACCTTCAGCCACTAACTGACAGGTGGGAATTCCTGTAGGAATTTCATAATTGCACAGTCTTGCCCTTCTCTGGAGAGGGTTTTGCTCTGGTTCTTAATATCAAGACCAAGACATTGCTATAACACAGCAGAGCAGTTTCAGCTCTTTGAACCCATGAGCAGGAACAAACCATCTCAGACTGCACCAGAACTTTCACAGATTTTGTCAAAACTCACTGGAAATCCATATCCAAGTTCTGGAGAAGTTCTCACCACTTCTGCTAATATTCCCTCCATTGCAAGATAACATTGAACTATGATAAAAACATTGCCCAGTTATTAGACTGACTGCTTCTCCCTCCAAATTTAGACATCAAATGTTTTTCCCATCCTGGGCCACCTCTAGAAAAAGTCCATAAAATCCTTTAGTTCAAGATCCATGTTTTCTTATCAGGGCTTTCTTCTATTTCCCCATTAAACTGTGCCAGCTCTTTGGCTGCAGTAGATAAAGGCCATTCCCATGCACTGAAAATACAGAGAGAGCAATTCAACTTCTCAGTTGCTAAACAATTGAATTTGTAAAGTAATATAAGGATTTAAGAGCATTTTCTGTAGCTGTGTTATGTCAACTGAATGAAGTGACCACAATGGATTTGATCCATGATAAGATATTTGAATTTGCTTGTTTGCAAGATTTGCTAGATCTGATAACCTGTTTTGTCTCAGCATACAGAGCAGGTCTCTTTTCAGAAAAAGCTGGGGAAGAAAGCACCAATTTATTTGATTGCATTATATTTTACATTAGATGTTCCTTTTGGGATTCCTGTAAAAGCTGGCATTTATTTTTGTCTATCTGTCACTGACTGGAGACACTTGATGTCAAAAATGGCAAGATAAAAAGGCTTGTTTTACAAATAAACCTGTAGGAGCAAAGCTACAGCAATGATTTTTGTAAAGTAGGCAATCACATTCTAGTGGGTTAGAGTTTGAATTATGAGAAATTCAAAATAAAACATTAAATACCTCACTGCCACTAGGAAAGAAACTGAGGAACAGGGAAAGCAAGACTAGTAGCAGATTATCAAAATTTTTATTATATTTCTCCAGTAGAGCGTTAGCAACTCTTCTGCTTCCTTTTAGTTGTTTTGTGTGTGACAAGCTAAATATTTTTAGAAAGAATTTCTCCTTTACTAAAACCAAATTCTATTTAGCACTATTTTTGGTATTGAGCAGAATAAAACAAGAAGATTTAAAGAGAAATATTAGATTACTTGTGAGGGTTTCTGAGGAACAGAGTGGTTGGGTATTTTTATCTTCATTTCCTTGTCTTTTGCAATTTTAATTTGAGAAAATGCACATACTGTGAAAAGTTCAGTTAAATATTTCATTGTTAGTGCATGCTGCAAAAAGCAAAAAAAAAACCCTTAGTACTCTAAAGATCAGCTCTTCTATATTTGTTTTGGTGAGTAATTTGTTAGTATAAATGAAAAAAAAAAAATCAAGATTCCTGCTCAGAGCAGACACTCTGAAAGAAGGTGAAAAGTAATAAAGCACCATAATGAATTCAGATGTTTCAGACAGAGCTACTAAATAAAATACACAAATGGGGGAGTCAGGACTGTTGCCTTTTCTTTTGCTCTATAAACACAGGTCAGGTCTGCAGAACTCAGATTGTTTCTGAAGCTGGAAGTAATAGCATCTCCTATACCCTTGTTTTGAGTAAAACCAGCCATGACAACATGATCTCTTGCACAGCCTGGATGTTTTAGCACATGGAAGACTGTAAGATGACTCACCACGCTTTTAATTGCAGCTTTGATCATTAAATCTCTTTTGAATTACTGAAGGCTCTGTTTCCGCTTTCCAGTTACAAAAACCACCAGAAAAGGATTTGAGGTTTCAGGTCGGAAAGTTCAGCTTTGCTTTTCAAATCCCAGCCTCGTTCAGTGAGGATCCATAGAGAGCTGCAAACACCAAGACAAAAGCACAAAACAGATCACACCAGACCAATCTTCTCAGCCTTGAGCATCCTATGTTGGCATCCACCTCTTTATCTTGTCTGCCATTTCCAGGCCAGAACTCCTGTTGCTTTGGTAACTCCACTAAAAGCACTGATGCTTTCATTGTGGTTGGCCTAGCACTAATCACTGTTTTCACATTAATGAGATGCTGTTTATGGGTTTTTTTAGTGAGATGTTCTGCTCAATAGCCAAGGAAGGCACCACTAGATGGCTCAAGGGACTAGAAGGCTGCTCCTGATTCCCAGAAATCCCTAGGCAAGGCTCTGGGTGCTGACCCCCAGAAGGTTGGGCCTCCAAACCCAGCTTCTTCTGGCCTTGGAGAAGCCATTTGGGCAACACAAATCAGGACTCAGCTTTGCCCTGAGGAGCAGCAAAGATCCCTGTGGCACCACACACCGACACAAAGCAGCCTCCACGCCGTCGTGCCCTAAAAGAAACAAAAGATTTTGCCTGGTCCTGTTCTGGCAGAGCCCCATTTCTGTGCAATGTGTCAGCAGCCAAGAGAGGGACTGGCACACTGAGTTTGCTCAGAAATGCTCGTTGTGGCTTTTTTCCCTTTCACAGCCAGAGCAACTCGTCAGTGACTCTTAATTCTCGCCGATGATTAACGCAGTCGCTCGTCGTCATCACCAAATGTTTCCTCGCTGATGTAAATCCCTTCCCTGATGGAAACTCAGGACCTTGCCACAGCCCAGCTTGAGAGGACATCTCTGTGCAAAGAAGGAATCAGGCATTAGCATAATGGACTTTTAAATCTCTCTGGTCATTGGCCCCAGAGAGGTGCGTCCAGCTGGATGCCTCTAGCAGTTAATTTGTTCCACAAATGGAGACGGGATTTTTTTTCTCCTTAGGAAGCTTTTTAGTGGGTCCTTTTCTCCCTCAGCCAACATCAGTTTGACTTCTGCAGAGTCACTTTAGATTTGGAGTGATAAAAAGAAGGTAAAACTCATCTTATTATACAGCTGAGTGAACTGCTCAGAGAACTGCAAAGAAAGAGCAGGGGAAAAATCAGAGGAAATTACAAATAATGTTGATAAAAGCAGCAAAGAATCACAGTTCTTATCCAAGTGTGTGACAAAAAGTTCCCCCAAAACAATTCCACTATTGTATGGTCTTTTCCTACAGCAGCACATGGTCCATCTGCTCCCACTCTTTGGCAACCCCCAGGTCGCCAGCCTTGCTCAAGTCATTTTTTATGGGGGTGGGTAGGAATTGCAACATTTTTAATGTTACTGTTTTAATATTTAAAGTTTCACTCACACAGTAAATGCTGATTGATGAACTACAGAAATCTGGCCAGCTTTAACTGAAATGCAGCAGTACAATAGTAAATTTATCTGGGATGTTTAGAAATGAAAATGGGTCAGTCCACAGTCTTTTATTAAAAGAAACCTACCTTCCAAGAGAGCTTTTGGGCAGCCAAGGACTCATTGGTAGGAGTCTCCACAAACCTTGTTTTTGTCAGACTTTTACAACAGGGCAACATAATCAGGTGAGATTAAAGTGGCCCTGGGTTAGTCAGCAAAAAGAGGGCCCAGCCTTCAATTAGTGCCACCACCACTCAGCCATGTGAAAGGGAATATAATGGACCTTGGCTGATTTCCTGCCAAGTTTTCCTGACCTCACTCTGCTTTTTTGACTTTACAAGCAGTATCATATTTAGCAGGACTAATGAACCTGCATTCTTCCAAAGGGCCCACCCCAGCACGTGAGGGTTTGTTTTGTTCTCTTGGTGATGATCTCCCTTCCTCAGGAAATCACTGTTTGAAAAAGACACAGAAAAAGGTCTTTGCAACACTTTCATTCCAAGGTCTCTGCTTTACCCTCACTTTTAGAGCACACAAATTATTTTTGACTAGCAATTTCAGAGAAAATCCATAGAAAGCATCTTTCTGCAGGACTGCAGAGGATTCTGCTCTGGCTGCAAGGGCCTTGAGCACCTCAAATATTTACTCTGAACTGTGAAAACTGATGGAAGGAAACAGAAGAGACATAAAAGTGAAAGATCAGCAGAATTCATACAAGAAATTCATGCTGTGGTGTCAAAAGAATGGGTATGAACAAGAGCCATCCTAGGCCAGGGAGGTATTTCAGCATCACCTCTGAGAGGTCTGGAGAAAAGCACAGGCTGGTTGGTCCCACCTTAACCCCTGGGAAGGGGACGACTTCTGGTGGTTATTTTTGCTTCATTTCCAAACTTCTGAAGGAGAAGAATGTGACTGGGAGGAGCTGGTATGTGTTTGTAGGGGAGCAGTGCTGCCACTCCTTCTCCTCAGAGACCCTGGGGGCAAGTTTGAAGTGTCTGAGAGCCCTTGGCAACATGAAGAATTTGGTAGAGTCAAGTAATCAAAAGCAAGAGAAGAGCTTCACTTTTGAACATCTCAAGAATCAACAGAGATAATGACTGTACTGTTTTCTTCAGACATTAGTATTAATAAAATTCTCTCTGAAAAGGCCAAGACATTAAGTGCTAAGCAGATGATGAGCTCCAATTGCAGCAATTACTTATTGACTGTGTAATGTGCCCTGCTTTTTGCTAATGTCATCCTTGTCCTCTTCTCCTTTTTCCTTTCTCCAAACATTACCCAAGGCTTTTTAGGCAATGGACTATGCAGTGAGATTTCATGCATCCAATGTTGTGTTTGCTGATTCCAGTCTCTCAAATTCCATCCTTACAGGGATATTATTTTTATTCTTTTTCTTTCTTTGTTGATTTATGGAGCTGTGTGTAGGGTCTCCAGCCTCAGTCCAGCTGTCTCTTTTCACAAAGCCTGTAGAGACACAGTTATTACAGGCACTTTTTATGCTTTTGAAGTAAAATGATCCAACAGCTTCTGATATATAAACCTTTGTAAAGTCCTGTCAGTTTGTTTAATGTAAAAAAAAAAAAAAATTTAAAAAAAAAAGTCAAAATTTAGGTAAGAAATAAAAAAGCTCAGGTATACTCTTGATCTAGCAGATCATGTGGTCTGAACAGATTTCTAATGAATGCTGATTTCAGTGTTGAGCCTTGCTGCCCTGGTGGGGTGTTCCTATTAGTGGTAGTGGGGAAGTTTGCTGAGCCATGAGAAGTTTCCAGTGCAGGAAGTTTCCTGCTAATTACACTGAGTTTGAGAAATTACCAGAATATAGGCTTCATTAAGAGATGCTTTTTTATGCAGATGACAAAGAGAAATTGCAGTCAGTGGTGTCTTTGCTGAAAAGACTCCATTACACTGCCATTAGTTGCTAATAATATATCATAATTATTTTTATAGGGTTAAGCCTGTTTCTTTCCTCATCCACCTGCCTTGCAGAGATAACCTCTAAAAATACCCTGAAGGACTGTCAGACTCCAACTCAAAAGCTTTTCCTTAGCTAAATTTTCTAAACAATTCATTACCTATAAAAGATTGGTGAGAATAGAGATATGGCCCTTTCTCTTTCCAATTTACATTCTCATAAAATTCCAGTCAATGCCTAGTCAGACTCTGGAATAATTTGATTTTTCTTCCATTATTACTATGCAAAGATATTCTGTGTATTAGTGAAATATCCATTCATTCTCCAGAGCACATTTGCAGTTAACTACACAAACACTTGACTGTAGTTAAAGAATTGTTAATCAGACATGTCACATATCTTATTTGAAATATCCATTTTATTTATTGTGTGTGGCATGGTTTTCAAAAGTTTGAGCCTTAGTAGTGCATGTTTCTACTAGAAGATGAAGAATAAGCTCTCTGCTGAGACACATATTTGTGAATGTGCTTGGAAATATGAAAAGGTGAGACTTTGTTTTCTTTTCAAATGCTTTGCCTTGAAGTGAAGCCTATCAGTGGATCTGTCAGGTCTAATGGCAGCATCTGCTGCCTGACCTTTATGCAAGAGTGTTAGATTATTTTAATTGTAAACCTGAGCACCACTGCTGGATAAATACAAACAGCAGAGCAGCTGACTTGACTAAGTCTCTCCAAAAGGCTTGCTCTGTTTTTCTGCTTAAAATCCTGCTTCTGTAGGCTGAGTCCTGTCATGCACTGGACTTCTCTAAGCCTGGAATTAGCTCAAACACCCTCAGGAGAAGGAGCAGGTAAATGATCTCTCCCTAGAACAGGCATTGGTGACTCGACCAGGAAACACTGGTGAGGTTCTACAGCTCAGACCTGAGTGTGAGATGAACCAAAATCCATCAGCCTTCCAGCAGTGAGGGTCTGGCACAAAAACCCACGGCCACTTGGAGAGCAGGGCTGGCTCAGGTCACAAGAACCAGCAAAGCTGCTTGCATGGGAAGATCAATGACTTTTTCTGCCACTATGGAACAATATCTCCACACAGCACAAAATGCTAAATACTCATTTTCTCAAACTGCATTAACATAATTTAACTGAGGACCATGTATCTTCATTCTGGACTCTGTTTCATTGCAGGAGCTCTAACTGGTGGCATGACCTCACCAGCACATTTGAATCCCCACTGCAGAGACCCTCTGAGCAAGAGCCAAGTTTAATTACAATATGAAAATTTCCAAAAGGAGAGTGAAGCAGACTTCCTTGTGTGAAACCAGAAGATGCTGCAGTGCTCTCCAGAGAATGCTGCATACATAACCAACAGTAACAAAACCCAAAATGGAGCAGACAGCAGTATTTTCTGGGAAGTGTATCCCAGAAAAAATAAAAAACGTGAGGTGGGAGGGGATTTTTGTATTCTATTTGAATGATGCTAAATTTGCAAATGGAATTTCAGAGGAGACAAAAACTATTAATGCATTAACATTAAAGTTTACGGGGGAAAAAGGAAGAAATCTCCATTTGTGGAAACCCAAGTGGACATGGGCAGCCTGCTCCAGCTGACACTGCTTGAGCAGGGAGGATGGAATATATCATCACCAGAGGTCCCTTCCAACCTAAAAGATTTTGTGATTCTGTGACAATAAAAGTATCAGAATAGGATTTTTCTTCATGTTTTCAAAGGGGGTTGGTGCTTCTGCCTTAAGCAGGGGAAACTCAATGGTTTTAGTTTAGAAGTGCTAAAATACTTTTGGAAGTTTTCAACTGTTTTGAGTTGGCATTTCAGAATGACACAGATGAAGTATAATTTTTTTAAGCTGGGGTGACAGAAAGAAGAATAAAGCCTAAGTGACTTCCAAAAGAAAAGAGATCATTAAGGTTGGAAATGATTCTCTAAAATCGAGTCCAGCTGTTCACCCAGAACCACTAAACCATGTCCTCAAGTGCCACATCTACATATTTTTTGAACACTTACAGGGATGGTGATTCCACCACTTCCCTAGATTGCTCCAATCATCTTTCCATTTGAGTCAAAAAGAGAAAATTTTGTTTATTTTGCCAAGATAAGTTGATTTTTACTATTTTTTTTTAGGTTAAGCCCTAGGAACAAGATAAGAAAAATTTCCTTCTCAGCTTTTAAATACAGTTTCATGGAACTTCTTGATCTCTAGTATAAGCTGTATGCCAAAATAAACTAAGCAAGTGAGACCACACCACAGGAGCATTGTTCTGGATTTGGGGTGCTTTCAAAGCTCAGAGATGCCCCCAAAGTAATTTATTCCAAGTAGCATGAGATATAAGCAGCCTTAATTTAATATTTCAAGTTGTGAAAGATAAAGTATCAAATTTCTATCTTGTATTTTCTGCTTAGATTTATCCAAACAAATCAGCATATTTCAGGAATATTTCCACTTGCTTTCATCTACCTGGATATTCCAGAAGGCTTAACATGTACTATTTCCTTTTCTTATCCAACCACTTGAATAACATCTGCCCTCTTCGTCAGTTTCCTAAAATAACCACCTTTGGCACATTTGAAAAGATTTTTCATCCTCTGGTGCAAAACAGCAGTCAAGTAATGAACTGGGTTCAGCCCAGCAAATATTTAATTTGGCAAGTGCTAAGTTTTAACTTCTGGTATCTCATCTTTGCATTCAAATGTCCAAAGCAGGTGATACATGTGTAATGCAAAAAGCCAGAAGCAAACACCACAGCTTTTAGAAAATAGCTGCAGGGTTTTTTGCTATGGAAATTATTTCTGTTTAAAACATCAACCCAGAGTAATTGTATATTTTGTTTAGAATGACAGCTGAATGTATTTGCTGCCTTTTGATGGCAGATAAGTGGGAAGGAAAATGCACTCTCTGAAGGCTTTTATCAGGGAAAATCACTGTCAGAAAATTGCACCATGTAGCACAGCAATATTTCCATACTTTACTGCACTTACAGAGAGAAAACTGTTATTAAGGCTAACAGGGTGTCATATAAAAAGAGATGTTTTCACAGATCCTTTATTTGGACAGAATTTTCCCCCCTACAGTTGCTGGGGTTGGGAGGCCATTGCAGCAGAATTTAAAGAATTAGACACTTTCAGTGAAGTGCAGCTAATATTTTAACAAGGGAATCCAACCAAATTCCTGCAGGCTCTGTAGCCTGTGATAAAACCCAGGATGGGACAGACCCACCCTGGGAAATCTGTTCACCTGTATTCCCAAGGGCCAGGACCCTGAACCAAGGATGGAGCAGAAACCCATCCTTAAAGCCTTGCCTTGCTGCAGAGAGATCCGTGGTTCCCAGAAAATGAGGATCATTCCTCTGGTGCCCTTCATGCCTGGTTTGTTGGACATTTCAGAGAGCATCAGTAAAGACAGCTGGGCAGCCACCCTCTGAAAGGAGCTTCAGGAGAGCTGATTGCTTTGGAGTTCTCTGGAGGACAGAAGGGAGCTTGTAAGGGACCAGACTGGAGAAAAACAGGCTGGGCTCCTCTCCTTGGATACTGCTGGGAACCAGGGAAAAAGCAGCCTTGAAGCCTTGGTTTCTTAGACTGCTCAAGGACAAGAAATTATAGCAATGATGAACACCTGTTGTTGATCACAGAGCCATAAGTGTACTACATGATGTTTTGGAGAAAGCATCTTTTCAAAGAGGTGCTGCCTTCTTGGACTAATGAGCCTTTTCTATTCTGTTTTGCACGAACTACCCTGTATAAGTGTAGTGTTTCTTTAAATAAAGCTCTCTTTTTGCTTCTCCATTACGGGAAGAACTGTGTTGCATTATCCTTTTTGCTGCTCCTATAGCACAAATGCAGCAGGCTCCAGCTCAGGAGCCCTGTGGTCGACTCCTGCTGCTGCACTGACTCACGTGTACTGAATTTACCAGTGCCCTAACTGCCTTCTGCTAAGCATGAGCCCTGACTCATAGTGAGAGCTGCTATTTCTACTGTTAGGGATGAAATTCCCAATGGACAAACCCCTGCAGATCCACGAGAATCATCACAGCAGCTGTAAAACTGTTTCATCTCCCTATGACTCAATCGCGCCGCTAATACTTCAATTATTTGCAAGCTTTGTAAACAAAGATATTCTGGGATGCTTTGGAAGCTCCAGTCTCCTTCTCCAAAGGCCAGCAGTTAGTCATGGCTTCATTCATCAGAAGCCCCTTTACTTTGGGAAGCTCTCAGCTCCCCATTGCTCTCACCTCTCCCCATTGCAGCCACTGCTCTGTGCTCCCTTCACGTGCAGGAGCTCAACATCTCCCAGTCCCAGTGCCATTCTGCTTCCCCTCCATGGATTACTGCAATGATAAAAGCTGCCTGAAACAGATTTTTTTTTTTCTCAGCAGAGGGGGGAAAATATCCAAGCCTTCTCTGCCATCTTAGCTTGTGACAAGAAGATCTGCACCCATTTTGTTCCTTTAAAGAGATTTTAAATTTAAAAACACACTCTCAAACACTGCTTCTAATCCCAGAGCAGTATTGGCACAAACATAGGTGACCCTTCATCCCACTGTCAGGGGAAAATTAAGGGAAAAAAGGAAGAAAAATTCTCTCTTTTCCCTGACAATTCCAACCAGCTTGAAGCTGGAAGCTGTAGCTGGTATTACAGCAGGCCCCCAAGGTAACACTGCAAAAATTCTCAATCCAAACCTTTTACTTTGCAAGCACAGAGCAAGATGCCAGGCTCCCTACAAGACCAGGGAGTTTTCCTGGCTTGTACTAGGGACAGTTTGTTTTCATTAGGAAGAACTTCCTTGTGGGATGTTGTAGAGATTGACCCCCAGCCCTGAAGAAGGCAATTTGAACCTGCCATTAATCAAGTCATGTAACTCATTTTTGCAAGTAAAACATCCTGAGCTATTATTTGGGGGTCTCCAGCAAAGATCCTTTGAATGTCCATCCTTCTGATGAAGCCTTCTCTTGGTGGGGTAATTGTTGTCATTCTCCACACAGATAACTACTTGCTTTTGTGTTTCATATTGTGGATTTCCTATTTTAATTACTTGAACTCTACTCAGCATTCAGAAATATCAAGCACAGCACTATAAAACAACATTTCTGTCTTGTCCTGCCAATACTCAACTCCTCATCCACTGCTTCAGCAAGGAGTTGTTTTTACTTTATTTGAGGTACTTCAACATTCCCCTAGGAATGGATAGAAGTGCTGCAGATTTTATTTTCTTCTTAGTAATTAATCAGATGGAGTGGAGATAGCTCAATAAAAAATAAAACCAGAAAACAATATTCTCATAAAAGCTGTTGGTTCTTCCACAAGTTGATCTTAATTTTAAGTTTATTTTTAATTTAATAGAGAAAGAGAGAATGGGTCTAAATGGACAAAACTATCAGATTTCACCATGCAAAAAATTGTAGCAAAAATCACATATTTTTGACAAAATAGAGAACAGTCAATGCCTCTAATGAAATCATGACCACTTTACTTTTTGTTTCTCTTCTCCGTTTTAGGAAATTCATTGTTTCTAGTTCTTTCACAAATGAAGTAAATAAAAGTATAGAGTAGGACCTTAACAAGAAGGAGGGAAATGGGACAGGAATGGATACTGAACATGGCCAAAGCTGATCTCTGTAGAGTCCATCCACACTACCCCTGAGATAACTGGGGAAGCCCACAGGCTGACATAAATGCATGCAGTTTTCCCACATTTTATAGAATTTTTAGTTGCTGTTGCTTTACAAGAATAGATCCAGCAGACTTTTAAGTCCAGTGTATTTCATTCTGGACTTAAGCACATAACAGATCTGTTTATCTTAAAAAAAAAAAAAAATTAAAAAAAAATAGACCTATTTCCTGCACTTTTGCTTGGAAGATATCACTTTTTCAATAAAAGTAGAGTGTAGGAATGTGAATAAGTGATATTACATAGGTTTTCTAAAGAGAAATATTGAAAAAAACCTTGAAGATCACATAGTTTATTTCCCTGAGAATTAAAGATCAAGAAGTTTTTACAATATTTAACATAATTTTAAGCCACATTATGTGAAATAAAAATTATCTGAATGTTCCTCTGTCTTCTAAAGAGGATTAAAAAATTAAGCTAAATACTTTCCATCACATCATTTGATACCTAATCACAGAACTTCAACTACTGCTACCAGAAGTACCATTTCTCCATATTTATGGGGTTTTTTTTTATATAGCTCCACAGAAAAATGTAAAAGTTGACCTGCAGAGCAGGATATCAGCATTGCTATGTCCAAGCACAACTCTTTGTACCTGTGTGTGAAGGTAAGGAAACAAATTAGAGGCACTTATCACCTTGATTTTCTGACTCCAAGAAGGTGAAGTGGAGGATCTTCTAGATGAGCAAAACACTCTTGCACAAAACTCACTCTCACAGCATAAATAACTTCAATATTAACCATTAATTTCATTCAGACTGAGAAGTGGTTTGAAATAAAGGCACTATCATTTCCCATGACTGTCATTCTCCACAAGCACCAGGAGACACTGAGATCACTGAGATGGAACTTCTTTCATTTCACAGGAGAAAATGCTACTCTGGAAGCAATCAGTGGTCAGCAGAACATAATAGCAGCTGACATTTCAGGTCAATATGAAAGCAGTTTGGAGCCAGCCAATTTGGAAGTGCTCCAGTTTGTCACTTCATTGCTAACTAAGACAATGTTGCAACATGTTTTGTTTAATATAAAAACCAGGATAGAATCATGGGAGAATTATTTCCCTCTCAGCTTCACCCCCCTCCAATCCTCTTTCCAAATGCAATTGTTCTATTTTTAAAAAGCTCATTTGTTCTTATTGTTCTTGCATCAAGCTGGCTGCTCACCCATCTGTCTCCCAGTGTGCTTAAAAAGATGTCGTGATCCTGCAGTCCCAAACACAGTCCTGATGTTTCCACTGCACTAAAACACATCTGCAGTGACAGCTTTCACTTAGGAGTGAAGCTATTTTTCTAAAAAATCACAACCTCACTAGTCAGATTTTAGATAGATTGATCAAAAAGAAAAACCAAAATAAAACCCCAGAGCAGTGCCACCTCATTCAAGGCACCAGGATGCTCATTGGTTAAGATATTAAACAAATTTTATTTAAAGAATTCCAAGCTTCATCGTGCATGTTGTTTGAGAGCAATACAACACAAAGGTTGTTGTTTGCCTTTAGGGCTGCCCTTCACCCAAAATCCCCCAAAGACATCATGAAAAAACTCCCAGCCCAAGGAGATCCCATAGGATCCCTCATATCTGTAGTGGAAATATCAGGTGAAACACCCCTGGAAAATCAGCACTTGCTGCATGTCAGAAAGGGAAGAGACAGAAAGTGGGCAGGTGACCAAACCAATGTGTTAAAGTAACCATTTTCAGGATTTCAAACAGAATTATTGCAAGTGACTGAAGACTGAGACACTATTTTGCAGCTTCCATTGCAGGCAAGAACAGTCTCATGGACAAAATCAAACCACATGTGCCTTGACTTGCCTCATAGCAGTGAAATCTAATGGAGAGAGTCAGAAATGTAACACATCATCAGCCCAGGTCCCCACACATCCCCTGTGCCTCAGGTTTTGGCTGGCTTGTTGAAGGCAGCACAACCTTAAAGCTGGGATTGGCTCTGCTGAAGCACAGCCTCCTCCAGAAAAACAGCTTTTAGATAAGGTTTAGATCTGGTTTTAGATGAGACCTCGAGTGCAAGGCAGTGTAAACACTGAGAAACTTTCAGACCTGGCACAACCTCCATCACAGTTTCTGACCCTGAATATGTGCACCCTGGTTCTGTCAGTGGATTCCATCACCACAGTTTGGGATTCAGCTAAGAGGCCCCAAGACTTTTTTGGCTTTGTGGAAAACAGAGATTGAGGCACTTTTGTCTGTCTTTAACTTTTTCCCTGTGAGTAAAGTCAGAGGCAGAGTAGACAAACACTTGCCCTCAGTGTGTTTCATGGAATAAACAGGCTTGACAGCTGAGAATTTTTGGCAAGAGCTGCAAATAAACTTGCATTTTTTTTAAAGAGGCTTAAAGCAGACAAACAGCCAGGCTACTCTCCTCAGAGGAACAAATCCTGGGGAGACCTTTTTTTTTTCTTATTGCATTAATGAATATTCTGTCACTTTAGCAGGCCAAACATAATTGTTCAAACTGCTATGCTGAGACTAATTGCCCTGTCATTTACAATTAGAGGTGTTAATATGGCCATTAAGATGTTACAAATGGCTCCTGAACACCCTCCCAGGTCACCAGGATGTATAGAGCACCCTGGCAGAGTGGCAGAGAGAGTTAGAGGCCAGGGATTTTGGCAGGTCTGGATGCCATGAGAAATCTGACAAGGCAAGAACAAGCCACAGCTTTTCTTCCTGCCAAACCCTTGCTGTCTGGTCAGCAGGAAAGCCAGCCCAGCTCAGAGAGGACTGCAGCTCTGCCCCACCTGCCAGCCCAGTGACTCCCTCAATTCCAGATGCTGCAACTCCAGCAGCCCTTCCCTCCAGGAAACCAAGCAAGGCACGGGGTGCCACAGCCTCCTGTGGCATCACAGCATCACTTCAGTCATCAGAATCAGGCTGAGACTTCACTTATAATCTTTTCAAATGGAAAGACCACCTTGTGATTAATTTCTTCTGTCCACAGAGCAGCCAACACACAAGAGAAGGGACTGTGAAGCCTTTAATCCATGGCTTGAGAATGGAATGGAGCACACACTCACACAGAAAACTTCTCTCTGTTAACTGAGCTCTTAAAGCTTGGCTGGTGAGAGCAGCTTGTGCCATATTAGCTGGAAGAGGCTGCACTTGCATGGAAGACTCCAATCTCCAGCTACATTCTACTTTGAGATGATCTGGGGCCATTCTGTTTCAAGAGGTCAATTTTTAAAGATGCAGGAACGAGAACTCCCCTCTCTAAAAATAAACCAACTCCTGTGCAAAGGCTTGGCATTCCCAGTCAGGTTTCAGTGACTGGGAGAGAGAATAGGCTGGTGTTGGCTTCCAGCCACCAGGAAGTTCATATCTAATATAATCAAGCCACATTAGAAAAAACTGAGCAGATAAGAAGCCAAATGCAACTCAAACCACAAAACCTCCATTGAAAATGTGTTTTGACTTCAGAAGGGGGACAGGAAAAAAGGAGAGAGGATTAGAGATTCAGGGCCCAAGGCTCCTCTCAATTGCCCCAGATTTACACCCATTATACTCCAGAAGAGCTGATCCAAATTGCACCTTGCTGTGAGAAAGGCAAGTGCTTAACTTACATCAGCTGCAAAAACATTTCCAATTTCTTATCTCTCTCCTAATTGCCATTCAGGGGACAGTGTGATGTGTGTCACGTCCAGCTTTCAGTCATTTATTCTGAAGGTTAAAAATGTCACAACGGGTGTGGAGTAACCAGCATTAAAAAAAAAAAAAAAGTTTGTAGATGCAGAAGTCTGTTATTGGGAGTCCAATGAGAAAATAATGCTCTCTTTGTACTTGTTTTCCCTTGACAGACAGCTTAAATTAGGTTGCTGAATAACTTGGTACATGGTACAACAGTAAACCTGTCACAAAAGCATGTTAATCAAAGCACAACTGATACTTGACATCCCCTGGTGAAAGGCATTTTTACAGTGTTTCATTAAAATTGAAAGGAGGATTAAGAGGCCTATTTCTTGATTAATGTCTCTCTCTGACTGGGAGATGTAATCCTATCCATAACCTCAAATTACTGGAAACAAAATTAAATTTCTGCCAGCAGATCATTCCAAGCACACATGACACAGGGCAGAAAAGTGTTCATTTCCTTACACTTTTTATCCAACCTGGAGACCCTTTGAGCTGCAAACACCACTGTGGGAGCTCTAGTTATACTCCAGGCTACAGGAGATGCTGTGGAATAGCCCCTGAGACCTATAGGGGTTGGCCAAACATTTTGAAAACATTGCTTTTAATGTCAAAAATAATTATAAAATGATACAAGGAAATCCATGGTGACAAAGTAAATCAGAGTGATAGAGACAAAGCAAATTTCAGAGGCAGAAGTTTGGGGAGAAGGTATTCTACCACCTTTGCATGCCACAACAACAGGAACAGGGAAAAATACTGCAGTTGACAGGGCATAGCAGGGTGTTACTCAAACATCCTCAGGCTTTGGGAAGAGCTAAGGCAGCCAGTCTGGAAGCAACAAAAAGTGGGAATTTCTGTCAGGACACATCCTGGCTCTGCTCACTGCCAGGTGACAGGATCCTCCTGGGAACACAGCTCTCCCTGGTGACCCACAGAGTGATGAGAAGTGGATTTTTCTTCCCCCACCACCTGAGGCCAGGAATTCAGTGTCAGGAGTGCAGGGACAGAGCTGTGCCAGGCAGCCCTGACTCCCCAGCCCACAGGGCAGCCAGCTCCCTGCCAGCTCCACAGCCTCTGGGGCATTGGCTTCCAAACCTCTTCTATCAGCAGTGCTTGGAGCCTGTGTGCCCAGGAGAAGGAACAAAAGATGATAGAACCCACATTAATTTCAGCCTGCCCCACGCCAGACAGGGCAAAGGCAGTGCCAGGTCAGATATGAGCCCCGGCCACCTGCCAAAATCCCCATTTCACAGCATGCTCTGCTCACTCTCCATGGCAAAATCCACAGCTAAGCCACAAGCAGCCTGGAACAGCTGCATATCCCATTCAAACAAAACAAACCTACACCTCAGGAGCCCACTCCAGCAGCACATGGCTGCATCTCCCAAAAACAGACTCTGTTTCTTCCACCAGCAAACTCCAAGTGGGTTTTTGTAGCACACCTGGCAGCCATAATCTGGCTTCTCAGAAGCAGATTAGATAAAATCACTTACAGTTTTGCTGTTTCAGCCACTTCTCCCTTGAAATATTTTCTGGCTGCCTCAGCCTGATGGTTTATCTTCAGAAGACAATAGTTGAGCTAGAAGCCTAAATTCCAAAATTCACAAGAGTCAGACTCTCAACAGATGCTCCTCGTATCTCTGGGCTTCAGCACTCCCAAGGCCATCAACACTTAGTGCCAGGAACAATTTATTCCATTAAATAAGGGCTAGAACTTTTCCAAGCACAACCTACATGCACTGAGATGTTAACAAGCCACCTAAGGCTACATCATGTTTCAACTTTGATCTGCTCTTTGGTTGGTCTGAATATCACTTCCCACATCCTCTCTCTCTGCAAGGCAGTGCTGTGCTGCAGGGGGAAGCCCTGGGATTTCAGTGTCCTTGGGGGTACTGCCACAGTCCCCACTGCTCATCATCTCTGCCCACCCAGAGACCAGGCTGGAGTCCTGCTTAGCCATGAATAGCTGAAAAATTTAAATTTTTAAATTAAAAAAAAAAAAAAACAATCCCAAAAGACTCTTACAACACTGAGCTCTGGAAGGTGGCACAGCATTAAACCCTTGTTTTAAAGCCAATATTGAAATATGTCCATGTATCTGACTTGCAGCCTTTTTCCAGGTTTCTGCAGAGGATGGGTTTGAAAGCCATCCACCCCCTCCTTTGATTTTCCATTCCCCACTGGCTCCTTGGCATCTCTGCTCTAAACACCTCTGTTCTCACCCCTGCTTACAAGATCAGGTTAAAGCAGTCTGTGAAAAAAGGCTGAGTTCAAGAAGTGGATGGGGCTGTGTTATCCTCAAAGTGTTTTAAGGGCAGGAAATATCAGGACTCTCTCCCTCCCATATGCAGCTCAATGTACACAACAAGAGAGCACATCTGAGAGATGAGCTTTGAGATACAGCCTTTTATAGTATCTGCATTAATTTAATAAGCTGCAAGCTGCTCCCAGAGCACATTCATGGGAGAGAGGGGTTGTTGTTGTTTTAGCCTTTGCAGCTTTGCTAAGCTTTGAGCTGAGGGTATTGGGTTGAACAGCAGTAAATGCACTGTGAGTTGCCCAATATTTTCCATTACACCATTCATATCATATAATCTTACACCTGACATTTCCTTTTCTTATACTACATCCACTGCTTAAAAAAAAAAAAAAAAAAAAGAGATGTGTCTTTTGTTGCTATTTATAACACACCAATAGGTCTTAGTGAGTTTTACCAAAGGGCAGGTTAAAGACTCATTAAAAATCTAGTCAGATTAAAAAATAAATAAAAAAATAAATAAATTAAATAAAAGGAAGGATGTATTAGGCATTCAAAACCTTCAGGGTGAAGTCCTCTGGAGCAGTATTGAAAAAGACTTTTTTGTTTTTGTTGTTGATCTCACTTTGAAAACTCAGTTTATTCTCCTGAAATAACTTACTTATTTGCAATCTAACTTGTAAGAAAATATTTACACCACATACACTGGCTTATTTGTCTGTTAAGTGAGCCATATGGCACCAAGATTGGCAATTTAAGTGGGAACAGACAACAAATGAATGGTGCAGAAAGCTAAACCTTAGAGAGCCACAAAGGCTGGTTCAGAGATGATCTTGAGAAAAGACAAAAAGAACAATTTCCCAAGGTATGAGGGGGCATTGGGGAAGCCATGGGATCATCCCAGGGGTTGTGACTCTATTGCAGCTGTGTCAGTGTGCAGGGCAGAGCCCAGAGCTCTGGTCCCTGCTGTGTCCTGCAGCACAAACTGTGCAGGAGCATCTGCCCTGCCCTGCAGAGACTCCAGCAGCTCTGGGAATGGGAGCAGGGCCAGGGGAGCCCCAGCAGGCTGCACATCAGCAAACACCAGGAGCACTCCTGCATTCTGGCTGTGCCCTCGCAGGTGGACAGGGCAGGCTGAGGCTGGTGCAGCCCTTGGCAGGAATCTGCCAAAGCTGAGCACAAATCAGGGTCCTGAGGATGCAAAACCTGCCTGGCTGCTCACTCCCTTGGGCTTCTCATATTTCTGATGCTGGTGAGGGGGGAGGGAAGAATGTAAAACAAGGTTTCTCTAGCTGCCCTAATCTGTTATGGCCCTGTTAAGCTTTCTCCTCACATTTCTGAGCACAGACATGGCTCTCACTGCACAATGTGGGCATAGATACCAACCAAGGCCATGGTTATCCTGCTCATTTGCTCTAAAAGAAGGAACAACAGCAAGGTCAGTGGGGAAATGGGAGCTGCCAGGGGAAGGAAAGAGCAGATTTAAATTTTCTGCATTTCAGCAGGGCTAGAAACAGTTAAATGGGTCACCTCACTCTGATATCCCATTATCCCATTATAATCCCAATGGGATATCCCATTATTGAAGTTATAAGCAATGTTGGAGCATGAAGGTTTTGGGCACAAAAATGTCTATGGTTATTTTTGAAAACAAATGTATTTTAAAAGGCTTGAGTCTAACAGAGTCTGAGTGGAAGGAAATACAGGAGTGATGGGAATTTTAAAAGGCCCAAGGTATAAACATTTACACAGCAACCTGATTTGGAAACCAAGAAATTGGAAGATTAGTTTATTACGAGGTTCATTTCTTTTCTGATTTCTGTAGCAGAGTGTTTTTATCATGTGAAACGACAGTCAGTGCCACAGCTAGTCAAATATAACAAGTGGGAGAGAGAGGGGAAATAATTCTGAAACCTTTCTAAAATGAAAGCTTTCTTCTAACTCGGGAGCCATAAATAAAATCAAGTATTTGCCTGCAGGGAAGAACTTAACACAGCTCCAATTCAGCTGAAGGAATCTTTCACCAAGGCATGACTTTGCCCTCACTGTCACTGTGCCTTCTCCTCACTCTGCTCTTTGGGAGTCAGAGCCACTGCATTTAACAGCTGTGACCTCAAAGGGGCCAACAGAGCCAGCAAAACCTGGGCAAGGCTGATTTCTAACAACTGCATTCCCTGGAGCAGGACCAGCCTGCAGGGCTCAGCAGGAGCTGCACACCCCTCGAGCCTCACACTCCATCCATCACTGCCCCAAAATCTGCAGAGCTCTTTGCTGATGCAGGATTGTCCCCCCAGCTTTCCACAAGAAACTATTCCAGGATGGAGGGCTTATTTCAGGAGGAGTTCCCAGCAAGCCAGTTTATCACACTGAGAACCATTTGCAATCCAAGTTCATTTTCCCCATCCATCTGAAAACCACACAGGAGCCAAACAAAGTCACGTGTGAAGGTCACAGTTTCCCCCTTCTTCTTTCACCACAGTGAGTCTTCCTTCCTTCTGTCAAAAACAAAACAAACCCTTGAACCAAAAGCAAATAGAGCCCTTTTTGAAGTGAAGAAGGACAGTGCAGTGAGTTGAATGATGTCAAGATGGCCAAAGACTTGCTATAGTAAATCTTAGATTAGCCACAAATCCATGTGCAACAGGCCAAAACTCTTTTAATTCCACCTGTATAAAACCAAAGTCACTTTCCAGTGAACTCAGTAGAGCTGCTCGAAATTTACTACAGTATAATTCAAAGTAGTGTGGAAAAGGAATGTACAAACAAAATCTTATTTAGGCTGGCTCATGACAAATGGTGACATTTTCTTCTTGGAATCAAACCTGTCAAAATCATGTAATTAAGCAGAGAATGCTTTTGCTGAACAGAATTTATTTTCAAACACCAAAAACATCCTATATGAAGTAAATCTATGTTCTTCTTATTTTCCAAAAGTCTCATTTCCAGCATGCCTACCATTCCCCCTTGGAAGAATTCCTGAGCTAGGCTGCCTTAACCTCGAAACAATCCAAAATAATAATGAATAATAATGAAATAATCCAAAAGTGTGTGCAGCAGCAAGGGGTTGCTGGGGCAATACTGCAGTCTTGTTTCCAGCCTGGCTCTTTCTGCATTCCTGTTTCACCTGTGTGCTCACAAAAGGTAAGTGTTCTTCCAAAGGTATCACACCTGGGAGCAAGATAAACCAACCCACCTGTAACTGTTCACAGGCTGCTCCAAAGTGTGTCACAACTTCTTTGCAAAGAAAACAGATCCCTCAGAAACATGCTCATGCTGTGAAACAGTCCAGGGAAGATTTGGGAGTTGTTTTTAAATAAAAGCTGCTAGCACAGCAGCTGCTGCAGTGGGGTGGGATTGTTTATTTGGGTACAGCTGCATCCCCAGGTCCCAAGCTGTCACTGTACAGAGGAGCCTGAAACTCCACAGCTCAGTGCCCCAAGCCAGCAGGATGCCCCAGAGCCTGCAGAGAACAGCAGCTTCCATCACTGCTCCATCAGCAAAATGGCCCAGATCCCTCACAAGCAGCAGGAATGAGAATCCACCAAAAACAAAACAAAACAAACCAAAAAACCAGGCAAAAAATGTGCAAAACCTCCCCTTCAGTGGGAAGAGGAGGCTGCATCCCACATTCAGGTGTAGGGACTGAGGTTTTCCAGAAAAAAAAACATCCCCACAAGGCCCAGCTAGGAATGTGCCTACAATAGCATGGAAATTATAATACACCAATATTCCAATTCCAATAACAACACTGGAAAACGCTGGGTTTGCCAAAGCTGATTCATGTGTCTGAGGAAGGGAGGGGAACAAAAGGTGGTTTTGACACATCTTCTTCCTGCCTCCTGTTTTTCTCTGCTTCTTTAAATTTCAAAATTCAAATGCTATAATTGGAGTTGAGTGAAAAACAGAACTTGTGTCATATGAGAAACTGACATTTTGGCATGTTTTTCCATTTAATCAGGAAAAAAAAAAATTACATTTCTCATGAAGTGACAATCCAAAAAAATCCAGTTTTGAACCCATCCATATTGATACATTTTAAAATTTTGTTTTGAGAACATTAAAGCAATGTAACAAATTAAATCCTGCTAAAGTATATCAACATTTTGTGTGAAGAATCCAAACAAACACAGAAACAAGGATTTTACCTTTCCAAAGCAAAACAAAAATGTCCCTCAGTTGCAAATATGTGTGATTGACACCTCTCAGTAAGACATTCTAATTTTGATGAAATTTCATTTTCTGACAGAAAACTGTTCCATCAGAAATTTAAATGAGCTTTCCTTCAATACAAACAAGACTGTGTTACTCATGCTGAGGAGAAAATGTCACTTTGCAATATTTTGCTTGGTTAGGTGCCTCCCCATTAGGATGAAGATATTACACCAAGTCTGCCTTGGTTTCTCCACATTCCCCCTCCCCATGCACAGCATGCACATCTATCATCTGATTAAAAACATTATTTATCTTTATATAAAAACATATATTTCCTAACAAGCCAAGACATTTATAAATAACTTATAATACTACAGCCTAGTGCTAAACATCATGATTTAGGATGAAAGAAGAAACCTTTCTGATCATTGTCCTTTAGTATTTCAAAGCCCATTTTTCATGTTTATTTGCTGTCACTGGCCATAAGTGATTGCCTTGCTGTATTGCATTTCCTCTGCAATGGTGAGCTGTTTGCAAAAGGAATGGAGGATGAGCTGTCACATCAAAGGGAAAAGACTGAAACCCACCAGGAGGTGAAGCAGGGGTTTATTGTCTTTTGCCCTGGGTTTTGACAGTTAATTAGCTCCCATCCAATTTATGCTTGTGTGGCAGCTACACCAGGGTCACCAGCAACAGCTCCAAGGTGAGGCCAAGGCAAAGGATGCAGGAGAGGAGAACTTGTGGCAGAGCCCCAGCAGAGCAAAGGGCTTCATCTCTCACCCCAGCCACCACTGATGGACTTGTTCCCTAATGAAGCCTTTGACTCGTTTATTTTTCCCCCTCACCACATCGAGGGCTCTTCCAACAGCTTTGAGGAGTTGCCAAAGTGGCTGTTCAATTGAGCAGAGTAGCAGCATCTGTGGGAAAACACTGTCCCTTCAAGGCAGAGGAGGAGGAGGAAGATGACAGTGAGGAGGGGGTGATGAAGGGCTTCACTGAGGTGCTTTGCAGGGCTGGACTTCACTGCCTGCTCCTCAGGATCTCACCCACATCTTCTGGCACCCAAACATTTTCCAGGGCTTGGCAAAGCAAGTGTTCTTCCCCCTCTTATCACCTGTTGCTCTCTCTGCTGTTCTGGTGGGTTTTGCCACCTGCACGTGTTTCACCTCCTCTGCCAGTTTGAAACCCCAAGTGCAAGGAGAAAGCCCAAGGTGTTGTCCTGGGGCAGGAGCACAAAATCAGGATTTTATCATAGGATAAACCTTTGATCAAATCACACGTCTCAGCTGCAATAAATGCTGGAGGAGTGCTGCCCCGTTGATGCCTAGTGAAAAGAGCAAGGTTTCACCTCTGAAAAGAGACTCTGGATCAATTTAGAGGTCAGGTGGATGTCTCAGGAAAATATGACAGACAATAGTACCAGAAAAAGAATTGGAAATGAGATGCAAATTCACTTTATATTAAACATCCACTGAATGGGAATTTCTAGACATAACTGAACTCAGGCTCAGACTGGAGAGCCAGCCTTGAATACTACAGAGCTGCTTGGCAATGTCCATGTGCCCCATTTCCAAGTGAAACCTCCACAGCTTATAGAAAGAACCTGCTGCCTCAAAAACCAATTTCTTTTTTAGAATTACCTGTCCAGATCCTACCCAAGCAGACTGAGGCAGTTTCTAGGCACACAGAGAGCATCTTTCCCACACACTCCTAAAGAGTCAGCCTCAATTAGCCACATTAAATATGGAAAGCCCTGCACTAAAACAGCACTGGCACAAGATCCAGCTCCCCATCTCTGTATCCCAGCTTCCCTGCAGCTGGATCCTGAGGAGATCCAGGGGCTGAATCAGGGCTTCCCATTCTGTGCTGCTATGATGGGATGCTGGATGTGCATCCCACCAATGGTGCCACAGTCCTTTATGTTCTCTGTGTAAAAGACATTGAAAAGTCACCAGTAAACTGGAAGTCTGAAGCACCCATTACCCAACTTTCTATATTAAAGTCACTTTTGGAGAAATCCTTCCTAAGCAAGTCAATCAATTACAGGAACCACCCCAAACAACCCCCTACTCACAAAAGCTGGAGCAGCCTGGGTTTTAAGCACTAGTGAGATGCAGCAACAAGCTCACGTGCATCACCTGCAGGAACTGAGCTTGGGTCTCAAGAACAAAAAAGGCTCAGAGATTCCAGCTGAGCATGAAGAGCCAATCCCAAAACACTGGGCCAGCAGCAGCAGGGGAACCAACACCTTGTCCAAACCCACCTGGAAGTATCAATAGAGTCATTCAATCACTGAACAGCACCTTGTCCAAACCCTCCTGGAAGTATCAATAGAGTCACCCTCTCAAATCAAATCACAGAATCCAGAATTGTTTGGGCTGGAAGGGAGCTCAAAGATCATCTATTCCAAACTCCCTGCCATGGACAGGGACTGCTACACCTCACTGTGTTGCCCAGAGACTCATCCAGCCTGGCCTTGAACAGTTCCAGGAATTCAAAGCACAAATGCCTCTTTCCTCTGATGACAAGAAGCTGAGGACCCACCTCTTCTGAACACCTACAGCTAGGTGTGATGATTCTAGCTCCTGCAGCCCACTCCTAATATCATCTGAAATACCCTTCCACTCTGCAAACCCCCACTGCTGATTTAATGAAGGACTGATGTGAATGCAACTTGTATGAAAATGCTCTCCTGAGAGCAGGCAGCGAGCTAAACAACAGACTAAACTGAGTGCGTGGGCTCGTGGTTTGTGCTCCTCTCAGCTGTGAGTCATTGTGTGGGGTAAAAAACTGCTTTCCTCCCCCAAAATATCATGGAAAGCAAGCAGTGCCTCAGTTACAGTAGGAGAGGCTGCACAGCAGGGGCCAGGGCTGTGTTACTCACAGGGAGCCTGAACGCTTGGCAGCATCGCTGCCAAACCTGCCAATGACATTTCACACAGCCCATTGAGCAACCAGCAGAAGAAAATCATTTTCAGCCAGTCTTGATCCAGTGAGGTTCAGATAAGAAATTGGATAAAGACCCTTTCAATTCAAGGTCACCTACCTCCCTTCTCTCCCTTGAAATGTCCCCAGCTCCTCACTGGCTCCTGAGTGCTGTGCCCAGCTCAGGTCCCTCCCCTGGGCTGCTGTGATGTGACACTGTGCCTGGGGACTTGGATGCAGCACCTGGGAGGGCTGCCAGCTGGACAAGGCAAGCCAGCACCTCTTGCAGATTAGCAGTGAGTCCCAGCAAGCCTTTCTTCTGCACAAATTTGGAAGTTTGAGAGTTCAGCATGCACGCTGAGCACTTCCCAGAAGATTTAACGGATTTGCATTGGCAAATGTTCAGTGATTCAGCTCAGGGCTCCTCACCCTCACAAACAGGCACATCTGGTACCCTGGTGTGTGTCACCTGAACATGTCCCAGTGAACATCAGGAGCTGCTGCACTGCTCTAACTCAGCCACCACAACCATTTTGCAGCAGGAGCATTTAAAAAAATAGTCAATAGTCATTGACATAGACATTGAATAGTCAACTCAAAGGGAAGGCAAGTCAGAAACCCTGAATATGATTCTTTGGCTTCCATCAGGAGATGGTTTCCACCTGTAGGTGCTTGTCTCCATCCAGGGAAACAAGTTCCTTCATACCTGCTCCAGGATGTAATGCATAAACAGGAAGAGGCAGGGAGATGTAAGAAATACACACTTATGCAGATTGGCAGCATTTTCTGCATGTTACTGCATAACAACAATTATTGTCCACTTTGGGACAGTGACCAGGGCTGCCCTTGTGTGCCTTCCCTGAACCAGCAGTTAATAATGCAGTGCAAGGAGTCAGGAAAGGCCCAGGTGCCATGACCAGGGCTCTGCTGGAGAGAATCCCAATCACACAATGCAGGAGAACGACTGAGTCTTGTCCAAAGTCTTGTAAGACCAGCCAGGAGGGGCTTTGTGCCCACACCAGGCTTTTCTTAGATGTTTTTGGTACTAGTCTCCCCCAGCTCATACCTGTGAGAAGCACCTAACACTCCTCCACTGTCTCTCACTGAGGATTATCAGCATTTTTTCAGTTTTACAGAGGCTGTATGGGCAGGGCAGAAGCTTGAGACCAATCACAGCACATAATCACCCTCTCCACTAAAAAAAACCCACATTTTGAATTATCTGCCTGCTGCTTGAAGAACCTGAATACACAGGATAACCAAGACCCCAGCACACCTGACCTGCCTTAAATGTCTCTTTGCCCTTGGGAAAAACACAGTGAGGCTTTTGAGAATGAATTACAGAAGGCAAAACTTCTAAAGGAAGATCAATTGTTGGACATCCTTTCCATTACAAAGCCACACTGACATTTTTGACATGTGCCTGTATATCTTTTGTCAATGGAGCTGTAAGTGAGACTCATAAGAGAGGGTTGAGGGCATTTTTGTGCTACCCTTGACCCAATATTTTTATAAACATCCCTTTTCATTTCTGACTGCACTGCAAATCCATTATGGATAAGGAAAGCAGTCCTAAAACACAATTAAGAGATGCAGCCATGAGGCTGTAGCCTTGCAGCTATGGAGCAATGACCTCAGCACAAGGGATAGATAGAAGACACACTAATCCCTGTTAAATAGGGAAGCTGAAAAAATGCTTTTTAGATTATTTAAATCTGCAGCTGAGGGTGCATGAGGCTGGAGGAGAGCTGGTGAAGCCATGCCAGTGGATTTCCCTGCTCCCTGGGGCTCCAGAGGCACCCTGCTAGCAGAGGCACTGGAGAGCAGGATGCCTAAACAAGCACACACAGATTTTGGTCTCATTGCCCAGGGACTGGAGGGGCTCTCTGCTGACACAGAGCAGCCTGGTTCTCACAGCCCAGCCCAGCTCTATGTTCAGGATGGCACAGCTCCAAAGAGATGCTTTATTAAAAAGTTTCTCCCAAGCCTTTACTCCCACCCACATCTTCAGTGCCTTCTCAGTGCTGCAGGGGAGCTCAGAGCCCCCACAAATTCTCTGCACACAAGTTACAACACCTGATCATAGAGGGCACTTTTCTGGCAGGTTCTTCTTCCTCTCCTCACCCAATTTCAAAGCTTTTGGCTTTGAGTGGTCAGTGGGGAAAAAAAAAAAACAGAATAACAATGCAACCTGAGGGAAGAAGAGATGTCAGAGGAGAAGCAGTGCAAAGCCTCTGCTCACCACAGGTCTGCTGGCAGCCCGAGATTGTGAGGCACAGCTGGGAGGAGAAGTGCCACTGCACAATCACTCAAAGCAGCAGTGTTTCTTTTAGAGGCATTCAGATGCCTGGGCATCCTACTGAGTCTCCAAATAAATAATATTTGATTGTGACAAGTGCCTAGCATGATTCTGAATGCAGCAAGAAAATAATGCACCGACATTATGAAAATATTAGAGAGGCACAAGTCAATCCTTCTCATCCTATGAAGAATTAAAAAAAAATAAAAATAAAAAAAACCAAAAGCCCACACAATTGATTAAATAAAATGTCCTTACCAGCATAAGCAATCATAAAAAACACTTTTCTGGCAAGCTTCAAGCTACCTGCAGAGAATTCACTTTCCTTTTCTTCTGACAAGAAGCTCAAGGAATTAAAATGGCATCCATCCCTCTTTCCTCTATATGCTCCATTCTGCTCCATATGGAGCTGCCTGATAGTAAATGAGAAATTAAAAACATTAGCACCAGCCTCTGCCCTCTCCTGCCCCACTGCTTTCTCACTGCAGTGGCTGCACAAAATCTGCTGGCCTAAGCTGGAGACAAAACCATTTAACTGCTGAGCTCTGGAGTCACATACGAGCTCTCTCTTGTCTGTCTAGTTCATAGATGCCAGTTTTGCCAAGCACTGACAGTCCTTCTAAATTATTTCATCTTGGAAAATAACAATATTTTGTTAGACTGAAACTCTCCCTATGGATGATTTCTATATTTATTTAAAAGGGAAAATAAAGATACAGAGACAATCATAAATTAAAACAAAAACCTTTAAGTGTGAGGCAGGCAGCAGTAAGCTGTAATATTATATTTCAGTCCTTCTAAAACAGAATTTGTGGAGACATCTTATTAAAAAAAAAAAAAAAAAAAAAAAACAAAAAAAAAACCCCAAAAACACTAATTTGTCCCAGTAAATTCTAGTCATAATCTGCAGCTGCCACTTTACTTTCTGTTTCAGATCCCTTCAAAAGTATCTTCAGCATGTGCCCTGTGCAGTCAGTTCATTCACAAAAATATTGTAAAACATGATCCAAACTTTTGGGTTTTTTTAATAATGCTTGGGAGCAATTGAGTGAAAAGCCCAAGAACTGGGGGAAGTAGTCAGCAAGCACTGAATGGGGGTTTTTGTTATTCCTGTAGCACCCAGGGTGGAGGCAGGAGCAGGTACCAGGTGCCTTGGAGGAAACTGTCCCTCCCCATCACAGCCTGTAGGGGCCAAGGCCAGACAGGGGGAGAGGAGGTCAGGGTGAAATGGGCACAGTGAATGTGATAAATCACTCATCACCACGTGCAAACACATGATCTCTACAGATTAACCTCGCAGAAGAGCCATTGTAATCATCACACCTTTGTGGGCATCACAGATTTTGGGAAGGTTTGAGCACAGAGGGTGATTAAGCTTTGTTATCAGTGACAGCCTTGCCTTCCATAGCCCAGGAGCCTGGGGAGATGGAGACTGTGTCCATCACAAAAGCTGCACTACGTTTTCAGCAAGAGCTTTCAAGAAATGCTGATTCAATCACTGCACCAATCTTTCCCTGTTTGTCCATGATCCAAGCAGCAGCAGCAGGGCAAATCCTGACATCTGGCACTGTGTTCACGGTCCCCCTGCAAGGTCTGGGACACTGTCATCATCACCCTCCCCCCCAAAATGTTCCCATCAAGTGGGTAAGGACATAAAGTCCCTCAAGGAGAGCTCACTCAAAAGGCTGGAGAAATGTGCAAAGGAAAGAGTTACAAGAGAATTCCATTTTTCATCCATTCTCTGAGAGAATGCTTCCTTCAAATTTAAAAAAAAACAAACACTGATAACTGCCAAAACTGCCTCAGACTTCTTAACATCAACAAAATCCATGTCTACAATTCACTTCAGCACAACACAAGCCAAGTGCAGGGAAAACTTCCTCCTAAAAAGATACACTGGTTTCATCACTTAGCAAAAAAAAAAGTACAACTCGAGCAATCATTGCTCTTCCCACCCTGCTCCCTCTACAGCAGCCATGGCAGACATTTCCCATGAAAGGATCATGGGGAGCAAGATGCATGGAGCTTGCAAACTGGGGAATAAAAGAGGTAACTGTAGCCTGTAAATGCAAGGGACTAGAGAGAAGAAATTCATGGGTAAAAGTGAGAAGCAGCCCGAAACTGGAAATGGAAAAATCCATGCTGAGTGTGAAGGAACTCTAATCAATGCAGAAAGTTACAAGGCAATTGTAATTCTCCATTTACCTGGAGAACCTGACTAGATATGCACAAAAGAAAAAAATCCAAATGAGAAGACATTTGAAGGGAAATTATTCCCTCCCTAAATAAGAGACTAATAAGATTGTGATATACTCCAATATTCACTCAATCTGTTATAAAAGGCAGAGATTCCTGCCTAGTAAGAAAATGTAGCACAGCATAGATCAAAAAGTGAGCCTTGCCTAGTAAGACTTTGGACAGAACAGCTTTCAACTACCAGCCAAACCAAGGATTTTTAAATTAAACATATTGTTGTCATATAGACTAAAAGAGAAATCTAGGAACAGGAGAATGCTGCTTCTCACTGGTCAGCTGTGGGATGAAGCCAGGCTGAAGAAAGGGTAATTCCTTTGGGTCTGCAATGCAATTCCTTCCAGACAGCTGTTTGCCAGCTCAGATATATGATGTACCCACCAACCACAGCTTTTGTCATGTGCTGAAATAAGTGTTAGAAGCAGAGTCTGTGCAAACCTGACACACACAGCAAGGCAGGCAGACCCCATCCCCCCCAAATGCACCCTGATCCCTGCCATGGCCCGAGCTCCAGCCTGCAGACTCTCTGGCAGATGTCCCCAGGGCTTTCCCAGGCTTTGAGGCTGTTCAGTCTAGTGGAGATGCTGGCTGTGAGCCCCAGCACTGCTTTAGCTTCTCTGTTTGGAGGTGTCTGTAGACTTGTGGCCAGTGCTAAAGCAGCACAGAACAGCTCTGAGAGAAGCTTAAGACCAGGATAAACAACTTATTATGGGTAATGATTTTCTCAGTATTTCCACCAATGCAGTGCCAGTCACCCAAAGGCAGGGCTGTGAGCCTCAACATTAGCACAGGCACAACACAAAGTGCTTTTCAAGGTTTGCCTCCCTGCTAATTCTGTATTGCTTTAAATTGTACCATAAAAATTTTCTGAATGGCAGTTCAACAAGCCAGGACTTTATTCACAGACCTACCATGTTACTGATGCATGTGAGGTGAAGAAATACAAATAGAGAAGATAATTAGAAGAGAAGTGTGTGGTGTTGAGCAAACACCTCAGGCATGAGAAGATTTTCTGCTCTGGAAAGGTAGAGAAATTGCATTTACAGAACTACCTTGTGTTGGTTCGAGCATTCATGAAAAACCAAGAACTTGCAGGTTTACAAAGACAAGATTATCAGCCTGTAGTAATGCAGTTCCTCTTTTAGGGGCTCTGTATAGACCTGAAAGACCAAACTCACCAGTGGAATAACACAATTCAGGAGCCTTTAGCAGAGCTGTCCCCTTCTTTCCTAGGAAAATGAGACATCAGGGACAACCCTTGGAGACTAACAGATCACATTCATTGTTGGAAAAAATGAAGAGAAATGCTTTGCAGCAAACTGAGCTGTGCACATCTTCCACCAGCAGAAAACATCAGGCTTTGCTGTCTTGTTTTGCACCCTGGAAAGCAGAGCATGGATACTTCCCATTTGGAAAAACTCAGCTGCCCTGTCTGCTGGGAGAAAAATCCTTACTTTGACACAGAAGCAAAATATCAAAAGCTCTTCACTCAGCTTGCCTTAGCCATGAGTTCTTCTGTGTCATTTCAAGAGCTGGTTAAATTTTGTTTTTCACTTTCCCCCCAAAGCTGGAAGCAGCCCACCTGTTTTGGGGTGCACCTTTGTGAGGGTGTGGCAGACAAACAGTGTAAGAGACCCTGTCCTGTGACAGCAGGCAATATTCAGGTGCTGCAGAAGACACAATCCACATCATTCACCTCGTCAGCACAGTAATGCCATGCCATTGACAAAACCCCTACATAAACACCCAGCTGGTAATATGATTATGCCCTGAGGAAAAGGAGATTGATAGTCCTGATGATTTTACTGTGCAATAACCACAGAAGCTGTCTTTGTCCACATAGTTCTCTAATCCTTTGCTGAAACATTACTAAATACCCTTGCCTGACAAAGGTGAGCTCTCCAAATTACAGAAAGAGCCAGCTAAAATCTCTATGTTCAGCTGGAAGCTGTAACCCTTTTGCTCACTAATGAAGCTCCAGACACCAGAGATATTTTTAGGATGCCTGCAAACCTTGTTATAATCCACAACGAAAAGTTCAGCTATAATAGGAAGACACAGAATGTTACAGAAAAATAAAAAGTACTTCCCAGTGCTATTAAAATATCCAGATAGTCAACACAAAAAATCTTACCTGACATAAGGAAAAATTTAAACAAATATTCTTCAGTGTTGTAATTCCTGGAACAAAATTTATTAGCAAATTTAAATTAATTTTGCTCCAGGCATTAGGATACACTATCAGTTACTCCCTCACCCTCCACCCCCCGGGAAATATTTCCCTATTGCTGTCAGTCAACTCCTTGAATGCTTGGAGTTTACCAGCTGCATAACATATATTGATTTTTGATGAATGACATCTCTCTCTGGGCCATTACGGTTTTGTTTTCAAACCTTATTTAATTGTTCGCCTATTTTTCAGTGAAATAAATGCAAAGTGTTTATTCTCCAAAGGCTGTAAACAGAGATCTCAGGTCTAGTTTCTATGACAACCTCACTTGATACAGCAAACCTAGATTATCTCTAATGACAGACATGAAGTTTAAATTGCACATTCTGCACAAACAGTGCACTGTTGACCTTTTATTGAAAAATGGAATATAGCATGATTAGCATAATGCGCTACGTGAAAGGAAAAATTGTGGAATAATGCAGATTGTACTTTAATCAGAAGTACAGTGCTAATCTCTAGCAAACTGTTTGCCAGAACATGAAGCTTTAGGAATTAGGATTTTTCCCAGGCATCATTTTCAAATTCTGTTAGATGGTAATGCTATCACATTAAATAGTTATCAGATAACACTTGCTGCTCCTGTTATTTCTCTCCCATCACAGTTTTTAACAAGGGAGCAAAAGTGGATAAGCTTATGTAGAAATATGATACAAAAATTCCAGTTATGAGAACTATTTTTAAGCCTCCTGAAGGCATTTCTTTCTCATGCTTACAAATTTGTTTGGAAGTGAGAGCCAAAAGACTCAGCCCTTTCTGCTGGGTGCTGCCTTCCAAAACCTGCATGTTTTCCTGGGAGGGAAATCTGCATGTATGTTAGTGAATAAATCCCAGCCCAGCCACAGAGACAGAAGCTGCAGGAGACATTCTGCTTTGCAAGAGCAGAGATGGAAAACATCTTGCCTTCATATTCAGCAAGTTTTGGCAGGCTTTGATTTTGCCAGCTTCGATTTGTTGTTGCTCACAGAAATCTCTGCGGCAGTTTAGAAAATGTGAATTCTTTTGGGAGTTTATTGCATGAATTGAGGTTCCCCCTGGAGCTGAAGGAGTCACATGCTGCTGTAAGGGGACAGCAGGCTGTTAAATCTGTCCTTCCCTCTGGAGAATACTTTTATTTCTTTTAAACTTCCATGAAACAATAGGGCACATTTCTATTTACTGAATGATATTTCAGCTCACTAGTATTCAGCATAATCAGTGAACAGTCTGGAGAAAACCAAGCAAACAAAGCCCTAATTGCTATCAAAATACAGTTTTACATGGTAGAACTGAGAGGGTAATGAATTGAGAGTGAGGCAGAGAAACTTTCATCTCTGCAGTACCCAAAAGTAATGTCAAATTATTATTGTTTTCTTTCCTGCATTTATAGAAAAAAAATTGAAAGTGGCAAATACAGAGGAAAATTGTAAAAGTAGCTCTCCCTTGTATAGTAGAAAGTGTTAGATAATTCAAGCCTGGTCACAAACACTGAGGAGTCACAGGAACTCAGTTACCACCCTCTATCTTCCAGAGGATGATATTCAGCAACTACATCTTATTAGCATCACACCAATGTAGTCTCTTCATCCTCCCTATTCAGCAAACAAGCTAAAAATGATATTCAGGTGCTTGTCTACAGAGCAATGCCATTAGAGGAAACCTATTCCCTCATTTCTCTCTCACTCTAATGGATTTATGCCATTAATCCTGTCAGCTGAGTTGTTTTTAACCAGCAGTTAAGGCAGCAGCAATAATAAAGGATTTTTTTTTAGTCCAGGCAACCCCTTGTGTTTTGTGCAGCTATGCACCACCACTGCTATTCTCTGCATATCAACATATCTCTGGTTTTCAGTGTTTTCCATTTGGCAGCTTTACATTTTTCTTAACAAGCATTGTCTTCCCCTACAGCAGCTGACAGGAAGGAATCAATTAATTTAAAAGGCATTCACTTGCTTCCACATAGAATTATTATACTTGTAAATGGAATCCTGTCATTTGATATATCAGATAGCAAACTATGTTTGGGAAGGTGATGTGTCCCACGCTGGGGTATTTTTAAACCTTTCAACACTGCCCAAACTTGTCCAGTGAAATTTAAACTTCACTGCCTCATGTGATGGCTAAGAGCATTTTTGGTGCTGCACACCTTGTGGGTTATGGAACAGAGGCTGTATTGACCACATCTGCACAGTCATTTAAGGGTTACTACAAATTTTATAAATCTTAAAAAAAAAAAAAAAAAAAAAAACAAGATTCATATTGACAAAAAATTCATGTCTGAACAGTGATGTTACAGGCAGCCTCCCTACCTACTGCTATGTCTAAAGACAAATAAATTACTGCTTTAAAAGACATTGGAAATCATAAACCTATTTAAAGACAAGCTCTCACCCCTAGCCTCTCTGTCAACAAGCACATCCCCTGGACATTTGCTTCCACAGGTCAAAATAAGCTAAATACTTCCTTGTTCTTCTGTCATATTCCTTCAATTTCCCTTGTGATACTTTTTGTTAGGATACTGACCAATTTTAGTACCTCCAGTTAATTCTTCTCCTCTGTTTCACAGTTCCTGCAGGAACAGTTTGCATAGCTCTAGTCACTTGTACAAATATTTAAAACCAGCAAGACAAACCAAGCATAACAAATCCAGAAATAAAGCAACTCCCACAGAAGCTAATGTTTACCCAAAAGAGAGCATGAAATATCCCATAGCTCCCTCCAGACAGCTTCTTCTGTCTCTCTAAGGTGGGACTTGATGGTGCTGTGGGCAATAAGGACCAAAGAGCCAAAATCCTGGCAGTTTCTGCATTCCCACCTTGGACCCTCTGCTGCTGAGCCTTTCCAGCTTGCTCTGTGACCCTGGCAGGGCTGCAGCTCCTGCAGCCTGGGTGCAGGTGCAGAGTTGGAGATGGTGATGGTGAATTTGTCAGCCTCATGTCATCCAGGAGGGTCTGGACAGCAGACACAGACACTGTCAGTGCCACCATGGGGCTGACATGTGGTCAGGAATCACCACCCCCTCTGCCATCCCATGTTTCCAACAAAGCTGGGATATGGCCACCCTGGCAAAGTGAAACACTTCAACTGGGCAAGAAAGAAACCAACCAACAAACATAATTAAATGTTGCCATCAAAGCAAAAGGTGCTGTTAAGAACACATAAAATTCATACTGGCTGCTACAATCACCTTCCTGCAGTAAGCAAACATCTCCTGCACAAAGTCAGACAGCTGAAATACCGTTTGTTTTGCAATGAACTTTTAGCCCCATAGCTCAGCCAAGCATCCACTTCTTTTTTTTTCCTTTCTGAAACATAACAAGCTCTGCGAGATGCCAGACAGCTAGGAGAGCACTCCAGGCTGGAAACAAAAAAGATACTATTGTCTTGGGACTGCCAGAGTCATTGCTCCCACCTATTCTCATCCCACCACTTCTGCAAGGCTGACAAAACTGTTACAGAGAGCTCTTCCACTCACAGCTGCTTCACAGGGCTGCAAATCAGAGCTGGAGCTGCAATGAGGCAAGTGCAGAAATGAAGCTTAATATGCTCAGTTGCTGCTGTAAACACCAGAATCAGGAGTCCCAAACAGAAATAAGAATTCAAACTATGTTTACCCACATTTTTATATAGACACAGGTAGCTCATTCTGCGGCTGAAACTGGTTTGGCATTCACTTTGAAATATTTCCAGTCCTCCCCAGCACAGGAAGCTGATACCCAAAGGGCCACCAAACCTTAGCTCCCAGCCATGGGTATCTGAGAGACCCCACTTTGGAACCCCTGTGAGGACAGGGAATGGTGGTGGCTCTCAGATGGCACCCAAATGTTTTCTGGGTTTCCAAAATAGAACATCCTGCAATTCAAGTTCTGCAGTTAATGCATGCTATTGCTCTACAGACCAACCAGGATGCTCTACCTTCTACCCCTATGTTCTTTGATCCAAGTGCAAACTAGATTTTTGTAAGTCAAATTAGGTTGATGCATATAGTTATATTTTTTAAAAGTGATTTCTAATTTTAAAGAAAAATGTATTTATAAAAAAGGCTTTTTAAAAAAAAAAAAGCTTTCACAGCAGCTTCTGCTTTCCTCATTTTTGGCACTTTTTTTCAAATACTCTTGTAATGAGTAAGGACTGTTCAAGATCTTCAGCATCTATCATTGCATCCTCTGAGTGTTGGATCAAGGGATGTTGGGAAACTGCTGTCCCATTTTTGGAGGGGATTCTTAGCCAGATGCATGAGGGTAAGTTTTCTCAAAAAACAAACTTAAAAAATTCATCAAATCTTTGTCTACTCTACCTCCTTCCCTGTTTTTCAGCAGGGTGTTGGCACAACACCATAAATGAGTGTCTGTGAACAGACAGACCAGTCCCCAGCTGGGTGATGTTGTGCAGTTTGGGTGGCTCCCAGTTGTGCTGGATTCCTGCTGTATTGGTGGACTGCAGAAGGATTTGAGAATTCTATAATTATTCAGAGCCTGTGAAAAACAAGATGAGAGTCAAACTGGCAGGCATGACAGGAATGCTAGGCAAAGGTGTCTGTAAACTTCTGCTGACCCCTTACACCCACTGGGTCGAGAGCTCTTTTATTAATGCTAATGCTTTTCATATCAGTGCTCACATAAAGAAATCCTGCTGGCTGCTGGGTCAGGGAGTTCACAAGATGCATTGGCCACATCAGCAATACCCTGATGATTGTTCCTGACGTGACCCCACGGCTAATGAAGGGCCATTTTGGGGGAATTGCTTTTCACGCAGAAAGAGGTCTGTGCTGAAGGTGTAAAGCACATCTGGAGCAGGACAGGCTGCTGTTTGTGTGGTGCAGTAATGAGAGATCTCCATCCTACTGAGACATGGTGTGTCTGTGCCAGTGACAGGTGTCCCTGTCCTTCTTCCCATTCCTGTCACTTCATTTTCCCTTGCACAGAGCACTGCTCCCACTCCCTTTTGCTAAATGACCAGCACCCCTCTATTTATGACCCCTCCCATCAAGTACTTCACCTGTAAAATTGAATTTTTTGAAGCCCAGGTCAATACTGCAGCTCAGCATTTCTCGGCCAACTCCACATGCTGCATGTTTTTCCTTTGGGGCCCTGACAAAAGCTTTTCAAAGGATAAAAGGCTCAGGGGCACCCCAGGACAGGGCTGGCAGCAGCAGGGAGTACAAAAGGCTCACGCAGTAGTCCCAACCTGTTGTATCACTGTGTAACCCTGTGTTAGGCAACATTTCCATTTCCTTTGGTAGAAATCTGTTCCTGTGCTTGCCTGGGCATGAATCTATTGCAGAAGAGCAGTCTGGAGAGGGCTTTAGGAGATCAGCCAGAAAGGGACTCTGTGCCACATGTGCCATTAAGCTATTCTAAAAACACTCTCTGAAGATCCCCAAGAAACTGGGTCTGAGAACCCACTCCTTGTGTCACTGTAAATCAAGACATGCTCTATTACTGTGTCTGCAGGATCTCAGGAACATCCTTCACCTCATGTAAATGATCCTGTTTTGTGATAGCTCTCTTCCCTAACAGACACCACCTTATCTGTTTACAAAAGACCTTCACAGACTTGCATGTTTAATTTGTTAGTGAATAATGGCTTCATTACCTAATGGGAGGGACTACATGTATTATAGGGGATTGCAGAATTAAGGGCAGTTTAATAATTTTCATCCTGAGGAGAACAAGCTCCCATAATCATGTATGAGTATATGGGTACTAAATGATTCTGAGGAGGAAGAGATTGCATGCAAACCTACAGAATCAGCCAAGTAGAAAATCATGATGATAAGCAAGGAACTGTCATGCTGAGAAATTTCCCTTCATCACCTTGAAAAGGACCTGCTGGGAGAAAAGAATTCTGTATTATGAAAAAGGGCAAGATGTCAGATATTCCTTTTCATCCCTCAGAGCAGAGTGAGGCTGTGTCTCTCTCAGCAAGCCTTTTCTGTTGGATCTGCTGTTCTTTGCACAAATCTGGTATCATATCAAGCACAGAACAGCAGTAACCCACACTCAAGATTTCCACCCTACCAGAGACCCGCAAAACCTTGGGTTATTCTGTTGGAGCTGTTTTTCTCTGTGGTCCAGGAGGAAAATGCAATAAAAAGCTCTTTTTAATATTAAAAAAAAATAAAATAAAATAAAAAAAAAAAACCTTTTCCACAGAAGGTTTTAACTTTCATGAGCCATTGTTTTTCAGCAAAATACATTTAGTCAACATCCCCAGCTGCATCATTAGCTTCCCACTCAGGTGGGAAGGAGGGGGAATGAGCAAGAGTTCACAGCTGCATTACTGCTGCTGGTGGGGTTGCCATGGAAAACAGAACTCCAAAAAGCAGCAGAGGACAAAGAATCTGAGGGCAGCCTTCAACCTCAGCACATTTTCCTGGTCTCTCTCATGAGGTCACATTTTCATCACAAGACAAGTGGCAAAACTTCCTCCTGCAAACATCCCCAGCCCCCAGCAGGGCTGGAATCAGCCAGGAGGACATGGACTATTCCTCTTCAGGCAAACCAGCTGCAGCTGACAAAGTGCAAAAGTTTTCCAAGAGCTGAGCTGCTGCCTCAGCCTAGGGCTGGCACATTAAAAACACAAGGCCCTGTGTCCAAAAGCTTATCTGTTTTATTCAGCTGTATCATCTGGCCTAAAAAGACATATCTCTCCTTACAGCTCCCCCATGGAAATGGAAGTAATTTATCAAGGAAGACTTTTCCCTGAGCTACCTTGACCTTTTCTGTTTGATGCTGCTTTTTCACTGTGATTTTTACACATTTAGGGGAGAGTCACACTGACTAATTTTAAATGCATCTTAAGCTTACATGCCCTAGATTATAGTGGGACCACAAATGCAGAGAGATCTTGGATCCCTTCAGTTAGATGCTACTCCTGTATCTTATCTACAGCATGAATTTCTTCTCTACATAGATTAAATATGGAGTTAAGTGGATTTATAGTTATTTCAGTGTTGTTACAACACACACCAGTATGCGTACTTGAAGCAAGTCCATAAAACTTAAAATTACACTTATTTTAAGGAGTCCTAATAGCACCATTTGATGTAGTAATTATTGATATTGGCTTCCTGTAGGAAGAGCACTCAAACAACCAGCTAATTTCACACGAAAAACAGCTGTCACATGGTAATGGCATTAAAAGTCACTAAGCTGATCTACATTCAAAGCCATGCCATAGAGGTGAAAGGCCCTGTAGCCAATTATTACTGCTCTGAGCCACACAGTCCCCAAACACAAACAACATGTGCAGATCCATCCCTCCTTGTCTTTAATTAGACCCTGCCTACCCTCTGCAGCAGCAGCAGAAGTGAGAAGGGCACATGTTAGGCAGTGGGGAGATAATCACAAAGAGGTCCCAACATGCTCTGTCTGGCATGTCCTGCATGCTGTACACAGGAGCTAAACCCAGCATCAAGAGACAATGGTTGTAGTGTCCACACTGCAAAACATCTGATTTTCATGGAGCTGATAAATAAATAGCATCCTGTGCAGAACATCCCAAGTCTCTTTTTTTCACTGCAGTGACCATGTCATTGACAGATTAATGATCACTGTTTTTTCCTTGTGAGTACACAAGGAATACAGGTTTGCAGCCATTGCTTATAAGGAAATAACTTTAAAAACATCACTGGCACAAAGAGTGAATCTGGTGAACCTACCAAATTTGCAGTGATTATGAAATTGGGCAAAAGCTAATAAAGAAGGTCCAAATAAACTTGCCAGAGCAGCCAAACTATCTTAGAGACTTTTCAGCCAAAAAAATCTCTCCTGGCTGATGTTGCAGGTCCTGACATGGAGAAGTGCCATGCCCATATCTGTCCTTACTCCCTGCAAGGTTTCACTGGCTCTGAGTCCAGCCTTTCTGGTAGGTTGGTACAACTGCTGCTGGTTCCAGGAAGAAACAAGATTTTCTGGAATTTCCCTAAGAATCCACTCTGCCACTGAAGGAAAAGAGATTTATCTTTCTGCCAGGTGAATTCCCACTATCCCAGCTGCTCCCTGCTCACCACACTCCCTGTCTGGCAGAACCAGGTTTCTGGCATGGAATTGATACAACCTGCTAAAGAGATGGTCAGTCTGGACCACTAACCAGAGCAGGTGTGGCAGCAGCAATGCACAGGGATGGATCCACTGAGTATCTGCTTCCCAGTCCCAGAAAACAGCTCTGGAAAGGAAACAAGCCCCTGCAATCAGCAGACAAGGAGCTCAAGATCAAACCAACATGTTTGAGTCATACAGTCATTCTCAGAGAAATCTCTGTCCTTCTTTACGGTGCACTGGCTTCACCACTTACTCAGAAACAGATTAAATATTTCATTCCTGAATTTTAAGGGCAGCAAATTAAAACAACATCAGAAAGATAAGGGGTTGTAGCATAAATAAGCATAACTGTACCCACAAACTGCAAATAATCACTATTTTTATACACTGCAAGTCAGAATTTGCACCTATTTTTGTTTTCACTGATCTGCATGAACCTTAGTATGAATTTTCAAATAGATGGCAGCTTAGGAGTTTCCAAAACAATTTCACTGTCAATGAGTCAAGAATGACCAATACTTAAGGAATAAGCAGCAGGAGCAGGTTTCTGCCCTTTCCCTCAGAAACAAACAGAAGATCTCAGAGCAGAGAGAAACTGAGTGCAGGGAGTGGGAAGGGAGGGTCTGACACTGTGCCCTCAGAGCTGTGGCTCAGACTGATGAATTATCTCTGCTTGGTTAAATCTCTGGCATTGCTAATCAGACAAGAAGCATAAAATGGAAAGTTCATTAGCAGGATCATAAAAGTCAGACTGACAAAGATCATTCGACTCAGCCATAGCAAGGTCAGTTACAGGAATTGGAAAATCACTTTATTTAAGGAAAACGGGATTGACCAGAAGCAACTCAGAGTCCAGAAAAGACCTGCACTGGGAATCTGTGCCATGGTCTGCTTTATTTCTGGAGCATAAACAGGGAAACATTTCCTTTGACAGTGGATAAGCTGGACTTTAATCAACATCATGCTGGTCCAGGGTGAGCTGGACAGTATCAGCTTTCCCCCAGGACTGTTCATTTACCTCCACCCAGTCCTGAGCAGCTCCTCTGGAGGAAACACTTCCAGCACAAGTCACAGGATGGTCTCAGAAGCAGAATTTGCTAAATGTGTTGAATTACATGTGAAGGGTTTGCAGTATGGATCACTGCCCACTCGGGATTTAAAGGAGATTGCTAAAGTAATTTTGAGATTTCAGGATAATTCAGAAACTCTATTCCCAGGGGTTATTAAATGCTCCTCTTATTGCTACTACAGCCACGCTGCACTAGGGGTTGGAATTTGTTTCTTCAGGGGTAGAAGGAAGAAGAGGTGAAATGGTGGTGGCTTTTCTTGTAATTTTCTAATAATTTTCTTATTAAAAAAACAAAACCAAAACCAAAACCAGAATGTGTAATTCTCCATATTTAGCCTGGTTTTCTAAAGAAATACGGAATAATAAGGCTTTATATTGATCCTTTTCATTTTTTAGGTCACTACCTTATTTCAATCACATTTGGGAGACAAAAAAATGGCAAAAGGATTTGTACTCATGGACATGAATCAGGTAAAAAGGAGGCAAGAAGTTTTTAATGCCCCTGGGGATAATACTACAGCCTGAGCTCAGTTAGAAATACTGCAAAACCAGGAAAAAGTCTATCAGTGCCTTTGTAAGCCTTGAAAAAACCCCAGGAGAGACACAGAACTGCAGGAAATTCAGTCACAGTCTTGACACAGGCAAAAAACTTCTTCTAGTCCAACACCTCTACCTGGAGGTGCACCATCAGCCAGAGCAGCCAACTTCCAGCAAGCACTTTCCTTTCCAAAGAAATAGGACAGCCAGAGTGGACAGAGGCAATGAAGACAGAAAAAATTAAAATGTCATTGTTTCTATATAAATCAGCAGTCAAGAAAAAGCCACTAGTTGAGGTTTTCCTGCCTCAGATCTGAACCTTGCCAGTGCCACTCTCCCTGTAGGACTGAACTGTGTCAAGTTAATTTTTTTTTCCGCTTGAAAAACCAGCACTTTCCCTACCCTACAAGCAACTGCTACAGTGCACATCAGGAAGGAAGCATTAAATAAATGTGGATGGTTTCCAAGCACCCTGCTTCATGCAGGATTAACTTGTTCAGGATACATTTTGGAGAATGGTCCTTTATGTTTATCGATGTCAAATCTAAATTGCAGTGGGGAGAAGCATCCTGACCACAAAAGAGCTCGACAGTTTTACAGCTAGGACACATAACACAATAAACATTTAGCCAGATTAAAGCATACTGAGAGCTGCATCAAATATTGTTTAGAGCACATAAAAACTGCTTTAATATTTAAATGTATCCCATGGCTGGGCTCTTTAGATTTGCTAGATTCACTGGGGCTGCACAGCTATTAGCTTCTACATTTCATCTTCAATTCCTCTTCACAGTAGGAGAAACATAAAAATGAGGGTCACTGCTTGGTCATTTCATTACCCCTGGCAGAGAAATGTGCTTTGCACAAATGAGGAAATATTTCAGATGTAGATTGTTGTAGTGTTGGTGTGACAAAATAAAACCAGAGTTAAAAATAATAACGATATTATAATGGTTATTTTGTAGAATAACATTAAAATAATATGAAGTGCAGCAGTGGTTCCCCTATCAAAGAGGCTGGTGTATGTCATTGTCATCATTTAAAAGGTCCATTAGCAAGAGCCCTGGAAATGTATGGCTCAAGGTCACAACCAAACTAAATGAGACTGAGCAGTAATTCAAAAACATTAAACTGTTTATGGTTATAAATCTAATAAATAAATTCTCAGTACACACACGCACACACACAAATCTTAGCAGCAAACTCATCTACAACTCTTCCTTTATTTCTGTTAAAACAGAAGCTCAGTGGAAGAAATTTATAATCTGCTGAAAGCCAGAAATGGATTAGATAAAATACCACTTGGGGAGGTGTGTGACTTCATGCCACAACCAAGGATTAGGCTGCACAAACTGTTTAGCCACGGGTGCCCTGTGACCCAAACACAAACAGTGCCTTTGCCCAAAGCCAGCAGCCACAACAGAGCAAAAGATGGGCAGGAGCAGGCAGGGAGGAGTGGCTGAGCAGGCACAGAGCCCTGCCCTGCCTCTGCCTGGGGCAGCTCCTGTGCATCACTGCAGCCTCGAGGGGGAGATTTGGTGCAGAAGAAACAGGAACACAATGCTATTTACTAACAAACTGGGAGAAAAAAAACCAGTTATCTTACTAACCCTAAGCTCTATTTGTATTATATAAAGCATGGCATTTGACCTATATTTTAAATATCTGAATAAAAGAAACTTGATTTTCAGTTGTATTCTTCTCCCAAAAAAAAAAAAAAAAAAAAAAAATTAGCGTGAGGTACGTTCCTCTGCTTTATCAATTATAAATTTAGATGAGAATGCAACATCCAAGAGAATCACTTTTGGCACTGAAAGAGAAATTTTGTTGAAATGAATAACCCAGCATTACTTACTGCAGGGCTCTTCCACCACAGCTCTCTGGACTGGCTCACCCTGACATCCTCACACTGGTCATGTCACTAGTCCTGGAGGATCAGGGCATGTATCTCATGATGATCCTACCAAGAATTCCTGTGCATAAGAATCACTGAAGTTGGGCATGTTCAGCACAACCAAAGTCACAAAAGTTTGGGAAAAGTAATGTAGGTGGTTTTGAGGATGAATACTTTAGTATATTTAGACACATATGCCAAAAGATTCCCTTATGAGCAATAAATTTTAGAATAGCCTCTAATGCAGAGTATTGGGATCTAAAGACCAAAGCCCAGCTGAATAGTAACAAACATAGGAAATCTTTTCCAATCTTATTGTTTCTGCTAGAAAACCATTCTCCTAAACCTCCAGGTTTAGTATCACTCACTCTCATAAGCCTTATAAAAATACCACAAATGGAAACAAGGTTCCCTAACACAGAACCACAGAATTGTGATGGAAACACATGATGAAACACAAATGCAATCAATCAGAGAAACTGATTCTTGGGGAAAAAATGCAGACAGTGTACTCTGCTGCCATTCCTGTAAATGGAATTCAGCTTCCAGGTAACTTACATGCCTTGCTGACAGAATGTTTTATTGATGTCACGGTGATCTTGTATTTCATTTCCTAGCTGAGAGTGGGTGCAAAGGAAAAGGCCTTTGCAGGCAGCTGTGCTAACACTTCCCATCTGGCTGGGCTCAGCAGCTGTCTGAAGGCTGTCAGTGCCTGCACAACAGTGGCACACCTCTCTGGAAATTTCATCCATGCCAGGAGTTGGATGCACATCCAACAAATTATAAGTTACATATGAGGAAAAATATTACTCTGTTAGCAGTTAAGTCACAGCCCTGCAATGAGTAAATTGCAAAGCAATGCAGCTTTGTCTAATGACTATCAGTTGACCAGAAAGAGCTCAGGGATACATAACACATGCAAAAATAAAAGCCCATACATCTTGATTTAGATAAGTTGAAAGCATTTCCTCTGCTATGGCTTTGTAGTTTTCTACCAGAACCTTCATCCAGGCAGCCCCCAGGTCCTATGCACACAGTAGCACAGCTCCTACACACAAACCCCCTCTGCCTGGTGGCTCACTCAATCAGGGCTCACATCTTCCCTGCAAACAGGATATGATTCAAAAGTGACATAATGCACATTCATCCCAATCTCCCAATAATCCCCTTTCACCACTTGTGGAAATGCTTGGTCAATAAAAGGTAATGACATTATTGCAGTAAAGTCATTTTCAAGTTAAGTGCCTGGCTCTCTGTGTCTGGGACCCCACCAGCAGCCAGGCTCCAATCCAGCAAGTAAACAAAGGCTTCAGTTTTGCAAATGATCTCATTTACTGGGGGGTCAATCCAGATTCCATTTAAATCAATGTGATCCTCCTGTCTGTAAAGGTTGTTGGGCCAGACTCCACAGATGTGGGACCCCTCCTTTCTCTCACACTCCCCAAATCCTCCCTTTGCAGGGTTTGTCAGGTACCTCCTGCTCCTGGTGCAGCTCCTCTGTGTGTCCCAGAGCCTCCAGGCAATCAGGAGGGGCTGTGACAGCCCCAAGGCTGGCCCTGGGGAAGGGGACTGTCCCCCAGCTGGCTTTGCTAGTGCTGCCCAGCTGCTGCAGCCCCAAATTTATACACCACAGAGACACAACCTGACACCTGCAGTGGTGCCTGCAAGGCTGGGGGTGCTCCAGAGAGGTTCAGCTCCATGGTCTGTCCAGTTTCACTCATGGCTAAACTCCTTCTTCCCCCCATGCACCAAGGCAGAGCTGCAGCTCATGGGGCAGGGAAGGGACAGAGTGACAGAGCCCAGCCTGGCTGAGCCAGGGGCCCCAGGGCAGCCCAGCCCAGCCCAGCCCAGCCCAGCCCAGCCCCAGGCACTGCAGAGCAGGCAGAGCCAGCAGCTGCCCTGGACACACAGAGCTGGAGCCAGCTCCAGGGCACAGCAGTGAGAGCACATCTCACATCCCAGCACAGTAACTCCTCCATGGCTAGCACCATCTTCTTAGGAGCCTGCTGCATCCCCAGTTGGGAAAAGCAAGGCAGCAGTTAAATAGCAAGCTTTTAAAGGAAAAGATTTCCAGGCTTGGATCTGACAGGGTTTCCTGGAGCAGTAGAGGAAAATTCTACTGTTTATGAGATGGTCAAAATGCTACCTTCAAAAACACCAAGTGTCCTTTTCATTCCTTACAGAAACCTCTGTTGCTCAGGATTGGAACTGCTGTTGAATTCCCTCACTTGTAAAGAAAGAAGTGCTACTGTAATTCATTAATGCTGTAATACTACTGTTATTCATTAATAACCAACAGCAGAGCTGAGGAGGTGAGGAAGGACTGCCCCAAGCAGTGAGAGGAGCAGCAGAAGGGGGTTGCAGGGGAATAAAATCAGGCTGTCCCAAAGCAGGTGGCACTGGGAAAGGAGCCCATAGTCTCTCCAACCAACCCACCAGAGCTCTTACCAGCAACCACCCAGAAACTTCTAACAGCAGCCTGACATGGCCCCAGGCATTCTGTTCATCCACCCAAACCCACAACCCCTCTATCATGCCAAGAAAGGCACCTGACAGGAGATGGAGGTGACTGGAGGCTGCCATCCATGCTCTCTGCAGGTTCCAGGTGAGCAGTTCACAGGCACCAACACTGACTTGCACTGTGCCACCACGGGCTACTCATGGTTATCAACACACAGCACAAGCCCCAGAGCACAAAAGCAAGCCCAGGGCTCTGCCTTGCCAGGCACAAACATTTCATGGGTATTTCAGGTGTTTCTAATCCCTCCTGCTCTGTAGGAAGTGTTAGATCACTTCTGTCAACAAACACACACCCCCGCTCCCAGGCAGGGCTTGGGGGGAAATTAATTTATTCTTTGTTTATCCTTCCCTCATCAGTCCTAGCTGCCATCATGTCACTGTGACTTGATCTGAGGGGCTCCCAGGGGAGACCAGACAGTCCTTTTCCCATTTTATCACTCCCACACACCAAGCTGTCCCCTCAGCCCCCAGCCCAGGGACCCAGCAGACAGGGAGCACCACAGTGCTTTCCACTTAATGTGAAATACAGCATGTGCCACCGTTCATGAAGAGCCCCCAGAGCAGAGCTTTGGGCTGGAACAGAGACAATTCTAAAAACCCCAGAGCAGAGAGGCAGTGACTTAATGACAGTTCAGCCCATGAATCCAGAATAGCAACTCGTTTGTTGTCTGAAGCTGGAATCCACTTTGTGTGATGACAGATAGCTTAGGAGAAGCAGATCCTGCCTGCCAAGAGAACTTCAAAAAGGATAAAGGGAAAGCAAAAATCTGGCTAGAAACCAAATGCTTTGCTAAACCTAGATAACACACTGTTTACCAACAGCAAACTAGATTAGGGGAGGGGGGAAAAAAGGATTTATGCAAATGTTCTTAATTTAATAATTATCATCAGATATGGCTTTGTTTCTTCTATGTAATTTGTGTAATACAAATAAAGTACAAGGGCTCTCTTTCCTATAGGAAATGAGAATTATTAAACATTGCACCAAAAAGCAAAGGAATGTGTTTATTGACATGAAAAATGATCCTGCGGATACAAAAGCTTTTGTATGTTAATTGCTAAATGTCATTGCAATTTAGAAAGTGGTTGCAGAAGGAAAGAATTCCTTTCCAAAACAGAAGTGGCTTTTCCTCATCCACCATCCTGATTCAAGGCTGCATCTTGAAAGTATTTATGGCTGTGTTTTGATTGGTGACATTGGGTTAGTACCCAAAAACATCCTCACTTCATATTGATGTGGTTACTTGCTAGGAGGCATAAAGGAAGTGAAGGATTTCCTCCCAGTTTTATTACTGAATGCTCAAAATGTTTCCTGGGGTAAACAGCACTAAAGCCATCTGGGTTTGTTTTTTTGGTTTTTTTTTTCTTTCTTTTTGGAAACAAAAGGAGAACAACAGTAGCAACCAGCAAATGGAAAAATACAGGTCTGGAGCAGTGCTGTGAAAAAGCTCTTGCTCTGAAAGAGGGAAGGTGAACAGCCACAGGTGTCTTTGGCTGATAGACACACACTGGGAGTCTCTGCTTGTGCTGTCTCTGGTCTTCTATCCTGCTCCACAAAGAAGAGAAATACAAAATGTGTGATTTTCAGCTGCCAGATAGTCAGAGATACCTCAGTAAATGTAGCTTTGGACTGGAAAATGAAGGAGCTTCTTAACATCTTTAATTACAGCCTGTTGATTTACTGCTCCAGGTGGGGAAACAAACCAACAAACCCAAACCTTTGCAGTCCTGATGGAGAAAGGCAGACAAATCTTACCATGCATTCATGAGCATATTTGCAGAGGGAAATGAACAGACTTTATCCAAAACCTGTTTGTGAGCCATGCAAACCCTCAGAGGTGCAGAGCAGCCACCAGCAGGACCAGTAGTTGCACTGGGTTAAATAACAGAACATGTTTCACCATGATAAACAGCACAACTTGCAGAACACCCTGTGGGGTTCTCCCTCCTCCAGCACCTCCTGGAGAAGCTCTGGCTGCAAAACCTCAGGACATTTTTACCAACACAGAGGAGAGGTTGATGTGTCATGGGATTCCTGCCAAGCCATCCCTCCCATGTGCAAAACCTTTCTCTGCCAAACCAGAGCCAGCCATGGTCATGGAGAACTCTCCTTTCCTAAAGATGCTATTTCCACAGCCCTGCAAAAGTGGTCCTCACAGCTATGGACAATCCATGGCTTTCCCAGGATGAAATCATACAGTTTAATGACTTATCTGGTAAGCTGGGCTTATTCATCTCAATTTATTTATTCCAGTTATAGAGCAAAGGATGAGGAATGGAGGGGATGCCAACAGCCCTCAAGCCTACAAGGGAACAGAGTGCCTGTGGCAGCAGCTCTGCAGCTGCAGTCACACAGCCCAGCATCTCTGTCCCTGGCACTGCTGGGGGCTGCAGTTGTGCTTCTCCATTAATCATGGAGCTTTCAGGCACAAAGACCACAGACAACCCTTGGGTGTCTACTGTCTCACAGGAAACTGCAAAACCCAGAGGGTGAGGAAAACTGCCACCAAAAGGATGTAAAGGCTGGGGAGGAGGAACTGCTTCCAGTGAGAAATTTGATGGGCAGGATTTTTGAGCTTATCAAAGAGAAGACCAAGGGTGACTTGATTACAGGGTATTAAGTACCTCCATGGAGAGAAAATACCAGCCATAAAGGGCTCTTTAATCTAGCAGGGAAAGGCTTAACAAGAACCCATGGCTGGAAGCTAAAGCCAGACAACTTCAAATAGAAAACACAGCCCAGGTTTTTAACAGCAAGAGCAAGCTGGCAAAGGATGCAGTGGATTCCTCAGCCCATCCTGAAAAATTCTGCCCAGCTGCCTGCATTCCCAGCAAGGGCCAGGCCTGCAAGGAGCACTGTGAGATCCTTGTCCTGCACAGAGCAGAGCTGGAGCCATGGGAGATGCTGGAAAGGGAGAGGGACTTGTGGGACAGCTCCTGGCTCTGCACCATGGCCAGGTGAGATGTGTGAGCACTTCCACAGAAGAGGAAAAGACCCATTGCAGCTATTTTAGACAAATTTGAAGTCAGCCTTCATCAAAAAGAATTTAAATTTACTGTAACTGATTTTGGCTTTCGACCTGCAGAGCAAGAAAGAATATTCAAAGATTAAAAGAAGAATTTGGCTACTGCTCTGTAAAGCATTTGGTATCCAAGTCATGTTTGGGATTCTTCCTCCTGCCTGACTAATTACTTCTATTTCCTGTTTTCTTTGAAATTGCTACTATGTTCTGCATTGCTGGAATCTGAAATATTGTTTCATGGAACATGATTGTATTTGTGCATACCACAAACTCCAGAGATGCCAAATTCCTTTCTGTGTTACTGCTCCAGCTCTTGAAAAAGTATTTCCCATCTTCAACAAATATCAACAACTCTCCCCCAAGAAAAGCATGAAAACTTCAAACTCTATAAAAATGTCTAACCACTAAAACAAGGAAACAGTGATGAAAAATTATATTTCTCTATTTGCACTCACTACCTGCCTTATTCTACACTCAATTTGGTGAAAAAAAAAAAAAAAAAAAAAACAACTTTGGTGGTCATTCATTTCATGAATTCATTTCATTTCAAAACATGTTCATTTCCTTCAGCTGAAAGGTTGTGGAATTGAAGCAAAAAATCAGGGAAATTGTGGATTTTTCCTAACACTACTACTGATTAAGAGATGGGCCCACTATCACATAGATGATTTCTCTTTTACTGAAAAAAAATAAAAAATGTTATAATATTCAGTTCCAGGAAATTCAGCATTGTGTGCTTTCACATCTGCAAAGGGATGCAGGGTCAGCTGATGGGAAGTCAGATGTATTTCAACTCTTAGTTATATTCTCTTGAACAGTAACTTCAGGGTTTTTTGTATAAAAATCTGTGATTCTGCAAGTAAAGTCCCACTGAAATTCCACTTTTTAGGTGCTTCCCTGTCCCCAGCCAGTGACAGGCTGCAGCCTGCACATGTGTTTTATGGTCTTTGTCTCCTCATCATAGGAAGGTTCTCTGCTGTCTTGCTTTTGTGCCCTTCTCCCCACACACCACTCCTACTCTCATCATTAATGGTTGATAAATAGCTAATGAGTGGCTTGGACATTAGGGCTTCCCTTTCCATCTGGGCTACATGCTATTTTACAGGCCCTGCTAAATCTTTATTAGATTTGGGTGCACATTATTGATTTAGGTAGATGAGGTCGTTGTAACCTCATCTCAAAGAGAAAGGAAGCAGGAGAAGCCAAATGTAATTCAGCTGTTATTTTCTGTAGCACTGCAAATCAATAGGAGGGGAAAAAACAAAACAAAACCAAAAAGTGTCCATTAAAAAAAAAAAAAAAGAGTCATAACTGGATCTTAAACCAAATGCAATGGTCTTACAGGCACTTGGAAGCAAAGAACTGAGATAGGATATGAAAGTTTAGAGCTTTTGCCATTTTAGCACTACAGAATAGGTGGTAGGTTCTAGTGAAGAGACAATGTTAATAAAATACCAGGCTGCTCCTAGGGCAAAGTGACATCTATTTATAGAATAAGAACACTTTACTTAAGACAGAACACTTTACCTAAGACACAGTGATGGCTAAATAAAAGGGCATCTTTTGGTTAAGTTATTTTGACTCCTGTTAAATGGCCATTTTAGCACTTGCAGCTTGAATAAAAGAAGAGCTCAGGCTTTCTACTAAGCATTTTTGAGCATCCTGTCAGAGGTAACTTAGGCACAGAAATCCTACAGAAAGTCCTACAGGCATTCAGGGCTGGTCCCTCTGGAAGATTTCAACCACACTGTCACCACTTATAATCCCATGGATGTGAACATCAGGAGTGTCTATGAGTTCAAAACACTTTGCATAATTACATGAAAAAGGAGCCTGGAGGTTCTTTAGGAAAGAAATCTTTGCATAGATGTGTACAAGAGCTGTGTATCCATCCTTCCATACCCGGGGCAAGGTGGCCCAGGGTGGAGGAGGTGGCACAGCTACTGTGCTCCTGGGCAGCCCCTGGTGCCTGTGTGCCTCTCCCTCCTGTCCCCAGCCTTGGTGTCAGCCCAGCCCTGTCCCCCCCAGCCCCACCAGGCAGCTCAGAGCTGTCACTGCAAGCAGGGGTGATGCCAAGCTGAGCACTGCCCCTGAGAAAGGTGCCAGCTCCAGCCCAGCACCCCCTTAGCCCTCCCCATCTGGCCCCACCAGGGCCTCTCTCTTCACTCTCTGTTTTGGAGAATGCAGCCCAGGGTGGCAAATTCCACCAGGCAGCAGAGCACTTAGCCAAACTCACAAAGGGCTTGTGTATTGTCTGCCTAATCCAAGGGCATTTTGGGATTCCCATCCTAAAGCCACATACCAAATCCCACAAAAGCCATTTTCACCTGGGCCTGGGGTTGTTGTTCCCTCCTAATGCACCGTGACAGGCTGCCCAGCTGCTTCCAAATCACAGGGCTTTGATCTCCTCATTCTAAGGGAATATGAAATCCAAGGCTGCTGGTTGTATCCAGGAGCTGTCAAGTTCCACTAATCCCTCTCCCTTTCACATGACACCCAGCTGGTGTTTACCTCTGCAAACACATTCTGGTGTGGAATTCCAAAGTCAGGGAGCATGGAGCTGCCATGAGAGACCTTGGATCACCTGCACACAGTCAAATCCTGCAGGACTTTGTCCAGTTAATGCCCAAGCCTGTGCAAACCCCTCTGTCCTATTTAGCAGGTGGATTTGGCTAGCTGGAAGAATTCCAGGCTGGCAGCACAGCTCCTCTCCCTGCATGAGAGGAGTGCAAGATCCAAACTCTTCATTCACCCCTGTGTTTCACCTGATATGACCAATGGTGATGTGAGTGCTCGTTTTCCTCCTGCCCACTAATGACCAGAATTAAAAGCTCAGCTCATCAGTGTGTGATAACAGCCACACAGGAGTCTCTGTCTCTGTTTGCTGATAATAGAAACCACAACAGAGCACAATATATTCCATTTTACTGCACCTGTGACCAGCCCCCAACCAGGCACTGCAGCCTCACTGCCCACCAAGCACAGGTGCATCTCCAACCCTTTGCTTTAAACCAGCCAGAGAGCAGCACCCTGGGAACCCATGTGATTTCTAAGACATTGGAGAAGAACTTGGAGAATTTTCAAGTTGTCCACATCTCCAGGCACTTCTGCAACTGATGCTGAGTGCAGCAGCCTGGGCTGTTTAGAAGGGCACACCACAGGATCCCTGTCATGCTGCAGTCTGCAGCAGAGGACTGAATGCAAACCTTTCCAACAGTGAGGTCTGGACACTCGTAAGAAAATGTGACCACATCTGTCCAAAATGCAATTGGGGAAACTACTGCCACTGGGCCAGCACATCACAGCCTTCATTTACCATTTTGTGGCTTCACAATTACACTAAAAAGGTCAAAACACCCAAACTGGTTTGAGTGAAAAGTTGTGTATCTATCTGATGTCAGGGATCACTAAGCTGTCTCCAGCTCTTTCCAGATGTGCTGCAAGAGCACAGTTCCTAGTCTTCCTCATCTTTCAAAGACCAGAAAGGTCCTTGGATCAAAACCACAACAAATTATAGCAGCCACCATCACCACAGCTGAATGTGCAAGCCACCCATGCAGTGGGTGTGAGGTTTATGCTCATGTGAATATTCATTTTCTAGGTAAGAAGACAAGGATAAGCTGTAAAGTGGAAGGTTTTTTTGTTTGACCCAATAAGAGTCTCTCCACTCTCTCACCCCAAATTAAACCAAATTCTCTCTTGTTGGGCTTCACTGCTGCTACAGCCAGAATTTCATTTTTGCCTCATTAGCCAGAGCAGTGGCTGGTTTTAAAGCTCTGCTAACACTTCCTTCCTTCTCCCCATCCATAATGCTCCATCAGACATCATCATGGTTCAGTAAGAAAATAATGAAAAAAACATACATTTGACATTTTGCTGAGATTGCTTGCTCTCCTAGTCTCAATTCTGCTTTTTGTTAATTCCTGAAACATTTCTGCCAGGCAATACCTACTCTACAGCAGGAAGCAGCAGTCCTGGAATCCCAGAATCCCAGGTCTGTTTCCACCCAGCAGCAGGAGATGCTGCAGTGGACCTGGCAGTTCTGGTCCTTGGAGTTCACACTGGCCCTGTCTCTGTTCTGTATGGATACACCTGAACATGAGCATGAATATGGAGCTCAGAGCTCCTCAGACACAGCTACAAGCTGTGAAAAGAGCCAAAACATCCCACCTGCTTGGGAATAAATACACCATCAATGTACACAGCTTATTCCCCCCCTCCATTACCATCCATTCAGATGAATCTTTGAGTCATTGCTGCCAAATCAGCAGTGACATTTCAAAGTAGCCACATGCAGATTAACCAGCACTTTTGTTGGCTCCAAAAGAGTCAACACAGGCTGATCTTACAGCCCCAGGCCTCCTGCTGCCATTTATGTGGCCACAAACAGAGACCAGTCTTATGTTCTCATCCTCCACCAGTCAGTGCCTGGGCTGGCTCCTTGCTTGGCCCAGACTCAAAACCAACATTGTCTGCAGCAAACACAGAGCTTGTGGCCACCTGGGCTGTGCTGCATCACTGGCTCTCACTCAGAACAGCATTCCCTACAGTTACAAGATGGGGTAAGTAAGAGGGATTATGACAAAACTTAATCCTTAATTCAGAAATTGTGTTCTGTGCTCCCAACCACCTCCATCAGACACCTCACCCTTCAATGCACAGATACTTTTCAACCTGCAGACCAAGAACCCCAGGGAATCCTGAGATAATTCTACAAAGGGTAATTAAGAAAAGTGAGTCTGTTGTTAATGGACTTAAATTAGCTCTATGGGGATCCACATACTCACAGAAAAGGGTTTTTTTTAATAAGAAAAAAAGAAGGTTTACATGGACATTCACTGTACAAAGTTCATTTTCCAGAGTGGCAAAAATCAGAGACACCTTCTACACACATCACATCCCTCTCTGTGTCTGTCCCAGTGCTTTGCTGACCAGCTCTGTATGTGATGACCTCCTGCTATGCTGTTGTTTTGCATAAGCTAAACCCATGAGAACCAAAATCAAACAGCAAAAGATCACTGCACTGAGATGTAAGCAGAAGAACACTTCTTTCCTAAAACTGATGTTCACAAAATTGAACACAAATTAACCTGGAGGCAGGTCCTGTAACACAATGTCACAGATCAAATATTACAACAGGCTCACCCTGAAGAGAAGCCCCTTGCCTTGCCACATGTGCCCAGTCCTCTCTAAACTTCATTAAAGTCTAGTAAAAAATAAATAAGACAAATATCATTTGCATTTATTATACGAATTAGAAGAGCTTGCCAGATGGGGAGCTCTCCCCCAGCAGGGCTGTTGTTTTCCAGGAGAGAAAAGCAGTGGCACTACCCAGCTGTTTGGGGCCAGGGATGTTCCCACTCCTCAAAAACCATCGCCCCTGGCTTCTCCCTGTAATTAGTTCGTGCTAATACCCTTGGCTGGGCTGTGGAAAAGTCACATTCTGAAAGATCACCCTCCTGAACAGCTGTACCCAGGAGACAGAACGTCACCACTCCAAGCTGTCAGCCAATTCATCTCCAGCAAAAGTCACCCGGGCCATAAATTGGGAGTTCTTTATCTCAGGACAGCAGACTGAGCGGGGCTTTAATTGCAGAGCTATGCTAATGAGCCTTGTTTGTGACACGAGCTGTTTCATGTGGCTCTGTTTGAGAACACAGCACTGTCACCCCCCCTCGAGGGCACACACAATCAGCTTAAAGTCTGGATAGAGAAAAGAAATCATGTAAGGGTCCCCTCAGCATGGCACCTTATCAAAGCATCATTAACAGTGCAGTGGCAGGAGCCTCTCCTGGGTCAGCTCACTTCAGTTCCCTCCTATTCTTTCCTCCCTTCACTGTTTTTTTTTTTCCTAAATTGTGAGTTCTGTAAACATCGCTGTCAAATCATCTGCAGGGGAACATAATGATACCAAGAATTTAGTGTTTCCTCACAGATAAGAGCTGTGTCTGGTTTTAAAAGGAATTAAAACAAACCATGCCCGGGGAAAAGTAAACAGACAAAAGAATACCAGCTGAAGTCTTGCTTGCTGACTTCTGGAGTCAAGCTCTGCTTCAGCCTGGATTTCACTTTTTTCCTTTTGGGTTAGGGGCTGTGGTAATGAAAACAGTTATTTTAGCATTCATATTTTGGAAGATAATCAGAAAATCACAAAATGGTGTGGGCTGGGAGGGATCTTAAGGATCATGTAGCTTCAACCCCACTGCCTTGGGCAGGGAACCTTCTGCTAGATCAGGTTACTGGGAGCCTGATCTCCAATACCTCCAGGGATGGGGAGTCCACAGCCTCCCTGGGCAAAATAATAGCCCAGGAGGACACAAGCTACAGATTTCCTTGTCCAGATATCAAATGCTGTTTCATTTGCCCCATTAATGATGAGGCTTTCTTGCCACAGAAAGCCCAAGCCATATTTCCATGGGTAAGGCCAATGCTCAGCATCTTTAAAAACCATTAGCAGTTAAATGTGGCATTATTATTCCTATGGCACTACCCAGGGACACGTGCAGGCATCACAGACCCCATGTGCCAGACACTCTGCAAACATCCAGTTCCCCAGGCTCTGAGATCTTTTGACCTGGGGGCCCAACCTTGCACACACTCACACACTTGAGTAACCACCAGCATCTCATGGCCCCGCTGAAATCAACACAACTGATGAATGGAATGAAATCAGTAATTACTCATGTGCTTAATTATTTGCAGAACTGGGGGCTAAGTGCTTCATTTTTAGCTTTATGCTTGAAAATATTGGTTCTAACCTAGAGTGCCTCACTTCACACTCAATCCCACAAGGAGCAGCGTGGTCTGGCCTAATTAAGCAAAAGCACTTAACCAAGTGTTTAGCTTCCAGCATGTGAACAAACCCATTGACTGAGCCCTGCATTGCTTGGGGTGGCTCAGCCCTTTGCAGGATGGGGCCCTTCAGGTGTTAGGGGGACATAACTCAGGGAAACACGAACTAATCCCCAAATTTGTCCATGTGCTGGGGGTGTTGGACACCCCAAAGCTCCCCTGGCACTGGGGTGGGTGAGGATCCACCAAAGTGTCCCCTGCTCCCATCCTGGATGGCATCCAAGTGCAAGGGGGTGCACAGAGGCAGTGCTGGGATTTAAAGAGAAGCTGCAAATGTTGTCTGTGATTAACTGACTGCAAGTTTTCATGCTCAAAAGCACATCCCTCATTTAACTCTGCAGCAAGCAGCCAGGTCCTGCTGCAGCAGGATGGCCCCAGGGGCTGGAGCAGAGTGGACACAGAGTGGACACAGCACACAGAGAGGCACAGAAGGGTTGCAGAAGGGGACTTTCAGTCAGACCCTCTACACCTCTGCTTTCACCTCCTTTTTTTGCCAGGCTGAGCAGTACCTGGAATGGGGCACGTGCATGAGGAGACCCAGCTCTCCCCAGGCCTGGGCTGCCTGGGACAAAACCTCCAACCACAGCTTGCTTCTTACAAGCCCTAATTTTAGGCCCTTTAGGACACAAAATAATGATAACACACTCCCTGAAAAAAAAAAAAAAAAAAAAAAAGATCCCCTTGGGCCTGTGTAAAATTAGCAGTGTGCTGCCTGTCCCACTTTTGCTATGTGGGGCAGCCTGGCTTATTAATACCCTGGACTCATTTTGAGATGCTTTGCTTTCCCCCTTGCAAGGGGAGCCTGGAGGCAGCCAGGCTGCTTCTCCCAGCAGTGCCAGAGCTGCCCCTTTACCCTGGCAGTGTTATAAATGCATGGCATGTTGTTGGCTTTTTGCAAGTATTGGGATAAATGCTATATGTGTAATGTTAAACTAGCATTTCTATATGGATATAGTCTTTGTTAGTAGTAAAAGTAAGACATAAGTTTTTAGAAATAGTATGCTTAAACTACCTGCCCAGTCAGGATAACAGCCCATGAACAGGTGATGGGGACCCTGCAGTTGAAACAACAATTATCAACCCTCACCAGCTGGGACCACCACCCAAATTAAAAGAGAGAAAAAGAAAATTAAAACCACAAGCCAAGAAACACACATGCTCTAAAAAGGCAGACCCAAAGAGTGGCCATGCTAAACAGTTCCCAGAAACACTTAACTATGCATATGTAACTAATGAATGGGTTGTAAAATGTACATAAAAGGGTGTTCCCGAAGCAGGGTGTGCTCTGGGCAGCATGCCAAGCACCCGGCCGTTTTAACCCTTTGCTTTATATCTGTCTCCTATTGTCTTTTTATTAAACCTTTTAATTCTCCCAGAATAGTAAACCGTGTTTTTCACACAGGCAAAGCCTCCTGCAGCCACCTGGGATGGAAAGGACAGGGCAAGGTGGAGGAGCTGCCCTGCTGGTGCAGGGGAGAAGAGGAGGGATGTGATGGCACAAGGGAACCCCCAAAAATGAGGGTGAAGCACAGCTTGGGCTCTCCAAGAGGGAGAAGATAAAGCACAGGTGCTCTCCACCCTCCAGAGGCTCTGGCAGCAGCCTGGCAAGGCAGCAGGGACTCCAGTGCCATTCCTGGAGGGAGCTGTCCTGTCCTACACACACAGAAACACACACCCTCCCCTGGAAACAATGAGGAAAATGTTTTGCAAGCACCATCAGTACCATAATTCAATATTAGTATAAAATATAAATTCCACCCAGAGGAGGTTGGTCCCTTGAGACCTGTTGTCTGCCCAGGTAAAACACTCCTGACAGGGTAAGGAAATTTCAGAGCTGCTGTGGGATTTCTTCCAGTGTGGAAGAAAAATCCCAGTTAAACTACAGTGTGCAAGGACAAACCTGGGGAGAAGAGAAAAAGGGAACTGACCCCCAGACACATCTACTTTAGAGCCATTTAAGGAGAGCTAAAAGAACAAAGTTTTCAGAAATAAGGTTTTTCATAATGCCACACAGCCTGTTCTTTCACTCCAAACTACAATCTGCTCCAACATTGTTTTATCTCACACTGTACACAGTGAGTGTTGTGACTCTCCAATCCTGATCCAGCTTCCCTGTTAAATACTGATTTAAACTCGACTTGAGCAAAACCTCACAAAATTAGTACTAGATTTGACTCAGATATGGAACACAACAACATATGAAGAGAGAGAGGAAAGGAAAGATCTGGGGAAATGATGTTGTGTACCCTAAACAAGAGGAGTGTATAAACTGCCCTGGTCCCTCACAGCCTCAGGAGATAAGCCTACGAATCAAATACATTTCAGTAAACAAAAATCTGCTGCAATGGCACTGTTTTTCCCTGTGTAGGTTCTTTTTTCTCCCATGGGGACAGCAAGTTGTGTGTTTGGTTTTTTCCCCTTTCTATGAGGTACATTATTCCATTTAAGTGCTCGTGTGTGTTTATTAATAGAGCAAAAATGAGTGAAGGAGGAGCTGTTCTGGGGAGACTGAAAGCCTGCACTGGAGCAGTGAATCAGAGGAACAAATCCATTTAGGAAAATGTTTGTTTTAAGATGAGTTCCTTTCACATTTGAGTTATTTTCCTCTACACCCCAAATGTAATCAGCCCTGTTGATATGCCAGTCCTACAACATCATGTACACACCCCAGGCAGGACCCTCCAGCTGCATCTCCTGTTTTTGTGCTATAAAACAATCAGAAAGTGACCAACAGCAGCTCACACATGCTGGGAAGCAGTGAATGATCACTAGAAATGTTTAGAAACCCCTGTAACTCTGGCACCATCACAGCTATTGCTGCCAGATAGTGGATGGACAGGTGAGACCTGAGATGACTCTGGCCCTCCACAATGTATCCTGTACCCATAGGTGATTCTGTTAAGGCTGCCAAGACCTCCTGGGCTGATGGGGACAGTTCACAGCTCCTTGCAGCTGCTCTCCAGGGGCACAGGTGACATCCAGAGCAGAGAGGGGATCCTGCTGCTCTCACTGCTGCTGACACACCCAGAGGAAAGACCTGAAGAAATGCACACACAAAACCAGACACAAATGTGGGCACAGTTCCCAAAGCAGTGGAAAAGCAGGTCCCCAGTGCTGTCCCTGAAAAGGGAGTCACAGGAAAGTGAGGCACATGGGGGAAACGTGCCAGCAAAGGTCACCAGAGAGGGAAAGCACACGTTGCTCACTTGCTAGTGAAAGGTGCTTAGTAATGTGAGAAGAAATATTTCAAGACCAGCTCATCACTTATCAGAGCCCCCCAGCTTTGGCAGTGACACCTGAACCTCTGCTACCTGGGGACAGCCAAGCCCCCCGAGGACACCAGAGGTCACAAGTATTTTATTCATTTACTCCTTCCAAAGGGCATTGTTATTTACTTGCTGCCAGTATCTGTGCTGGACAGCTTCAGCTCTCTCTTGGCTTTGCTGAAACCATTTGCCAGGCAGTGGGAGGCTGCTGGATGCAGCAGAGCCAGGACAGTGTGTGATGTGCCCATACCAAACTCCTGTGCTTGCAGCATCGCCGTTCCCATGGGTGCTCGAAGGAGATCAGCTCATGGCAGACAGTGCCTGATGGAAACTGAGCTTTTCCCTGCCAGCATTTGCCTTTCCAGCCTGAGAACACAAGCTGGGAGATTGGCCTGGCATGCAGGCTGCAGCATGTGACTCTTTAATGAGGGAGGTCCATGGACTGCAGGACTAATGCACACGGCTGCAAAAGCAGCTCCCCGACCTGCTTCACTGGAGTGGAAGGATTTTATTTTTTTTTTTTTCCATTATTAAGGCCCACTACAGGGAAACAAACCTATTCTTGGCTGTTTCACAGCCCTACCAGGTGATTATGAGCAAATTCTATAACCATGCTCTACCTCAGGAGTACCCCCACCACAATAACGAGATACAAATGCCCTTTCTCACAGGAGGATGCAGCAGGTTCAGGTATTAGAGGATGAATGGCACAGCAATGCTTGTAAAATGCAAAGACTAAAATTGGAGCAAGCCCTGCAGCGTTGGCTTTGAAAGCCTGCATGGAATAGCTGGATCACAGTGGTCTTTTGGATCTCTGAGCAGCACCTGCAGCAAATGTGGCACCACTGTTTGCCTCCTCCCTGCCATCCTACCCAACAGCAGCCTGCTTGGAATACAGCAGGAGCAGAAGCCAGCAGCAGAGCAGCTGTTCCATGGCTGGGTTTCAATGAGCATTTTGTGCTTATTGTACAGTACCTGTACAATTGTGTGTTCCATGCAGGGCACACAGGTTTTCCCTCACTCCCACCCTCAGGTACCACACTGCAGGCTGGGCTGGGGCTTCTCCTGCAGCAGGGCAGAGGGCAGCTTGCTCCTGAATCACCTCTTCCCCTACCTTTGACATTAAGGAGGAAATAAATCAGAGACTGGGGTACTCAGGCACCATCATGGCAGGAAAAGGCTTTTTTTCCCATTTTTAGGTCAGTATTTGCATACTTATGCCAACAGATATTGCAGCTAGACCTAAAGGTGCTGCAGGGATTTCCTCAGACCCTGGCAGTGGAGGCAGTGCCAAGCCCCTTCAGTGCAGGAATGAGGAGTGCCAGGCACCATCTCCAGGACACCCCCACACTCTGTGTCACCTTTGTCTAATTCCCTTCTGAAGGAAACAGTGAAATAACATTTTCTATCTGCTTTAGCAGGAGAAAATCACAAACAAGAGAGTGACTAACTGGAAAATAGTGAAGGTGGAGCTGCCCAGAGGAGCTGCAGCCCCAGCCCATGTGCAGACTGTGCTCCTTCAGTGAAACCAGTGTAAATTCAGCTCTGTCCAGTTCACACAGCTCCACAACACAGTACCAACTGTAACTCTTGTGGAAAAGCTTTTGTGGAAATGCTACCATCATTCTGATTCAGAAATACTGTCCTGTCTGCTTCAAGTTGCTTCATACTGGTGGGGTTTTTTCTGGCTTATTGCTACATCTCTCTCCTCCCTGTTTATACTCATTATCTCCTGGTTTTCCACAGAACAAGTAAAAGCCAACCCAGATTTTCATATTTCACACACTTTTTTTTTTTATTTTCTAAATCACTTCAGGACTCCCACTGACCTGGGATTAGCCCAGCTCTTTTTTTTTTTTTTTTTTTTTTTTGGTTACATAAAAAAACCAGGACTTTCCATCAAAGAGCCACAGGAAAGGAGGAGGGTAGAGTGCTGCCAACGTGCCTCAAGCCACACTCAGCTCTCTGCCAATGTGGGCAGCTCTGTGTTTGCTCTCTGTGGCTACAGGAACTCAACAACCAAGTCATGGAAACAGGGAAATTGCTTGATAACAGTAATTAATAACAGCAGGTTGTTATGGGATGGTTATCACTGGACAGGGGAGAGGAACACCTGTCCCAGACTGAGTGAGCAGCCAGAGCTCCCAGCCCTGCTCCCCAGCTCACTGCCCCTTCTCCCTAAATCCACGTTGATTTCTGACCTTAAACTACTTGGTGGGGTTCCCTGGAGGATCCAGGGTGGTTTCCATGGAAGTCTCCTCTTTATAACGAGATAAAAACGTGTCTGATCTCGTCCTAACATGCTGGCAAACACTGGAGGAAAACAGCACAAGCCTCAATGAGAAAATATTTCAGCTGTTTTGCAAAGACATAAAAATCGGTGGTAAGAAAAAACTCTGTATTGAAGCGTCTTAAAAATCCAACCTGCAATTTTTTTTCTCATTATGAAGAATATTTTACAAAAAAACCTCCTTCAAGTAGATGCAGCTGCCTGCATCCAGCAAGAAGAGGTAGAAATGCTGCCCTCAGACAGCATTTCAGGCAGCATTTAATAAAATCCCAAAGATTTGAGTGCTGTTTGCCACACCATATAGTGTTTCCAGGAACAGTCTAAACATTTAGATTTGAACATCTCTGTCCTGTTTAAAAAATCTTAAAATGCTGAGAGTGTGGTTGTGTTTTGCCTGATGAAAATCTGAGAGGAATGGGGAGAGAAGGGGATGGAGTGAGGCAGGAAGAAACACAGTGAGAACCAGCACCACCCCCCAGACAGTCCAGCATGGGTTATACACCTCTGGATTTACACATTAAAATATTAGCATGGTGTCTCTGGCAAAATTGATTCATGGTAAGTCAAAGACACCATTTGTGTAAGTCCCAGACTTTAAGAACAATTATCTTTATTTCTATTTGTTTCATTTCACAGTAATTTTGACCCTCATACACCACTCTATTTCAAAGCATGCTGAACACCTCTGAATTATGGTGTTGTGATGTTTTGAGACACTGCTGGAAAGCAATACAGCAGCTCTGCCTGCTGCCTTAAAAAGAAGGAATTCTGGCAATTTTTAAGACTCCATTAATAAGAAGTAATCCTGTTCTGACAAGGATTTCCCCTCTCCCTTCACCTGCAGAGGAATGAAGCCTTCTCATTCCTGTTCCCTCTTTTTCAAGCACTGTCATACAGCAGCATTTCTCCACACCACAGCCATGGCCACAACAAAAATAAGTATTTAAATGAAACCATCTGGGCTCTGCATGGATGAATTTATTTTGTGAGGTTTCCCTGAGCAGCAGCAAAACATATCTAGAGATGGCTGAAACCTGGCACGTGTCAAAATAAAACAGTGACATTTTTAAAATTTCTCACAATTTCTGGGAAAAAGAAATCAGAAATGGTAAAATGAGAGGGTTTAGATGTTTTATTACAGCAAGGCCAAGACACTCAAGCTTTGTAGCTCTGATGGCTACAAAGAGTTGCTGAAACAGCACTAAGAAGAATTTTGAACTAACCATAAGGTTTTAAAACTGTTGTTCAAATACTGATGAATTCCATGGATTTGAAATACTTCCATTTCAGTAAAAGCTTACAAGTACACTTTTCAAAGGGTGCATTTTGCTTCCAATACACAAGTTAATACATATCTAGGCTCTCAGGAGCATCATTAATTTAGAGAAAAATCCGACCACATCACAGCACTGTTCATTTTTTATTATCATTGCTATTTTTTAACCTTATATAAAATCAGTTCCAGAATCAGTTGCTTTTCAGTGGCATGCACTTTCAATTTTTATAACATCTGGGTGTTAAACTTAGAGAAAAGTTGTCCATTAGTTTAGGACACAATGGTGTTTATTTGTATTCTATTTACTTCAAAAGGGAAGAGCACTCATATTCATCCAGACAATTATAATTATTTGGTACCAGGACAAAACTGCTGAGGAAACCAAAGATGAACCCTCCAGAATTTTGAATGGTAGAGGAATCTTCTCAGAATTGAACATGCTCATGAATAGATACTTTTGCTTTTGTCAGCTGCTCTTTTTGCCTGAGTAACAAAAGTGGAATATGTTGTCATTTTGGCTCTGTGTGTCTCAATTATCCAAATAAAATCATTATTTAAAATTAATAAATAAATATAAAACTAGCAGAAGTCTTCTCATTAATTTCAGTGGAATCAGGATATAATGAGCTTGTCTTTTTAAAGGATCAGGATCCAGGGACATTTGGGAAATCTGCATTTACATTTGTATATGTACTTTTATATCTCCTATGTGGCCTATACCATCAATTATTCTGCCTATTTAGAAAAGGAGATCTAAATATTCAAAATCAGTTTTTCTCTGGGTCTCATCTCTCCATTCTTGATGTCCTCACCTCTGTTCCTACTTTCAGGTCTTTAAAGCAATGCCTTTTCTGATCTCTTTCCCCAGCAGTAAAATTTCCTCATCACCACTCTTGTCCACCACTACCAAGTATGTCCTTGGCAATCTGCAGTTTGAAATGCAAACATATCCATTTCTCCCTCTAAAGCTGGCTCTGTCTTTGGAAACCTTGTTTTTTTCCATGAAAGTTTCATAAACAAAATTCCATTACACTGAATTATACCTTACTTTATTCTGTCTGCTGCTGGAATGGACTAAAATATCCATTTTTTCATTTCTCCAGAAGCCAAAGGGCTGTAGTAAGACAACATTGCTAAACCTGAGGTGTCCAAGGCCAGGTTGGGCAGGGCTTGGAGCAACCTGGGGTGGTGGGAGGTGTCCCTGCCCATGGCTGGGGATGGAATGGGATGAGCCTTAAGGTCCCAAAGCTTTCTGTGACTCTGTGTGCACAGCAAGCACATGGTGTGAGCTGGTTTGGTGCCTGCCCAGGCTGGTGAAGGGTGTTTACACCTGTCCTGACACTGTCACAAGGTGCTGCTCCAGCCTCACAGGCTGCACTGACCGAGGAGCCACAGCAGCACAGAGCTGGGCTGGGCTCAGGGCAGAGCCTGGAACCAGCTCACAGAGCTCCAGGTGGGACTGCAAACAGGGAATCATCACCCAGGGGATCCCAGAAAGCTCCATGGAGATCTGCTCTATGTAACATCCTTCCTGGGAGAAAACACAAAATCATCTTCTAATAGAGCAGCAGATGACAGCAGGGCAGAGGATAACTGAGGGAGAGGCTTTGTCACTGTCTGTGGGGTCTCCTGAATGTGAGATCACCCACAACAGGACATTTAGGTGGTTTAGAGTTCAGGTTTTCCCAGCTGATCTCTGAAAAAGAGTCAGGAGCCGTTTTCTGAGGTTTCCAAGGTTGTTTATTCTTTCTTATCTAAGGAATTCTTTTTCTAACTAACAGCAGTCTGTCTAGCACATCAATCCAGGACACACTGCCTGCTCTTGGGGCAGGACTTATCTTTTATACTATAAATTACATACCTAATATTTACAATTACTTTCCAATACATGACACTTTTATTATTATGTCCAACTTTGTCCCAAACCAATCCAGTGATGCCATCCTGGCACTAAGATGGATGGCATGAAGAAGAAGAAAGAAAGGACATACCACGCCCAAAATCCTCCATCTTAACCTTAAACTCGCTAATATAAACATTTCTAAAAATTCACTTTTCTACCTTCTAACAATCTAATTTATAGTCTACTTACTTTTGTGACTTGTAATTCTTCCTGCAGTGTTTGCCCCCTGTCCTTTTAGTGCCAGCCCCAGCACTGTCCCCACTGGGCAGGGACATGCTGTCCTTCTGTCTGCCCTGCCTTCCCAGGGCCCTGCTGCCATTTAAAAATATCCTTTCCCAGACTCCCAGCAAAGGCACAAATCTTCTGGTTTGCAGTTTAACTCCCAGGGCAGCCCATGGTACAAATGCTGGGAAGCTACAGGCCTAACAGGGCATTTGGACACCAAAGGCATAAAAGATTCCAAAGGCTTTGCATGGAATTTCAGATTGTATCTTTATTTTTAAAAGATAACGCAGGCTGTGCAGGGAAATACCACCCTTCAGAATCCACCCACTGCAGCCTAGTGTCAGAAACAAAATACTGAGCTGGAGCAACCTTGGTCTGGGCCTATTTTTAAGCTCCTCTTGTTGTACACAATGTCTGAGGGTTGTAATGCAGCAGCGCTTCTGGTGTTACTGGTGCAATTCCCACTGGAGGCCCATGTTAAATTTAGAGCCCACAATTCATAAAGGAAGCTGACAAGTTGCAGAGAGTTCAGGAAGGAATATGAAGGATGGAAAAACAGCATTTACAGCTGCAGGAGCTTGATGTATTTAGCTTGTGAAGAGAGGAGTTTAAGGGTTGACTTGGTTAAAGACTATCAGTGTTCACAAGGAGAATTAAATTTTGAGATCAGGGTCCTCAATTAGCATAGGAAAACCTTGACACTGAAAACAGGCAAGTCCTGACTGGAAACATGAGGCACATGTTTACCAGTGTAAATAATGAATTTATTACCAAAGCCAGAGCTGAAGCAGACAGGATGACTCTATTACAGGGGTTTTTAATAACATTTGAATGCTCTTTTCCTGAAAAGACATGTTGAAATTCAAACAAGCACAAACAGAACCAGCCTTGTGACCGGTATTATCCAAGGGAGCAAACAGTAATGCTTCCCTTTTTTCACATCCACAGCCTCTCTCCCTTCCACCAGCAGCCCTGACAGTAATTCTAGGTGTGTAACAGCTGAGAGCAGAACTCTGATCACAGATCCCCTGGTAGATCTGCTCTGTGTTTGTGCAAGCACCAAGCTGATCTCTCATCATCTCTCCTCACCCACCTGAGTGATCCTTGAGCCATAAAAACCCACCTTGGTGGCACTGCTGCTCCCTCCTCCCTGCCTGCAGCCAGCACACAACCCAGCTCCCCCTGCCCTCCTCCTGCTGCCCACCAGCAGCACAAAATCCCTGCTCCAACCAATTCCAGCCAGTCCTCAGTTATCCATCCTGCATTTCCCCAATATCCAACCACCCTCACCGTGCTGCAAACCCACTCCTCTGTTTCCTGCCCAGCAGCATCACAGAGAATTGATTATTCAGATTATTCCCTCTTTTAAGGTGTTTAAGACCATTTTCACACCTCACTAAAGTCTCTTCCTGCCTCGACAGCACCAATTCTTTCTCCCTCTCCTCAGAGGCCACAGCTCTGGTTAGTTTTTGCTGCTGGACTCCTTCCAAGTGCACCCCCAAACTCCACATGGGGCTGCAGACCTTCCACAAAACCCCAAGCTCTGTCACGTGTGCCTGAGAGCAGAACTTGGCCCCCTTTTAATCCCATTGCATTTATCAGCCATATAATGTTTTGCACATTATCACCCCAATTATAGAGGCTTGTAGGTGATAATGAGATTGCACTGGATATATTCCAGCAAAGCACATTCTAGGTTTTACTAACTTCATTAACCAAGAAAAGCTGGTTAATGGCTGAAAAGTGCAATGATGCACATAATCACACCAGTTGCTTTGCTACTACAATTATATTATTAAGATGGATCTTTGAGGTACAATTTTCATGTATAATTAGTGGGTTATCCCTTCAGGGGAAAAAAAAAAAAAAGTTATTCAAAAGCACCCGAAGGTTTGAGCAAAATAGTTCCTACTGAAAACATAAGTGAAGTCATGGTCTCAGGTCAGACTCTGAGTGGGATTTATGAGAAAACAGGAGTGCAAGAATTTAGAAAGTTAACACAGGCTCCTTGAAGATGTGAAATGCCAAGGTTGCAATCCACTGACACACTGGGAACACCCGGCCTCAGTGGTGCCCATGGCTATCCAGGCTGTGACTTGTAAGAAAACAACAGATCCCAGGTTGTATCAGAAATGTAAAATATTCAGGCTCATTCAGAATTATTTCTTGATGTTTTAATGACTTCTGCATTTTTCAGTTGTTTATTTTCTTGGACATCACTGTTCTTCCCAACAGAAACGACTTCAGTTTCAGATTAAGAAAGCCAGCACCACCAAGCAGGCAGGACAATCAAGAAAACTCTGGTTATTCCTTTTACCAAATAACAAAACAGAAAACAAGTGTAAATTCTCACAAGCAACTTCCAAGTCCAAGCTTGATTTTTGGATTGCTTTTCACTTTCAGCTAAATTGTGCTTATCAGTTTGACAGAAAATGCAATGACTGTTTTTTTGCTAGGAATTTTTTACAAATTTAATTGAGCTGTCAGGAGAAATGTTATTATCCTCACCATGTGAAATTAATATATCAGGAACTTATCTACTGTCTTGCATGTGTGCATGATGACATTTATACGGATCATTGCAACTAGTACATATTTCTTCTGCTTGGTAAAATTTCACACAATAAAAAATCTTCAGAACAGAATTTGTGATTGTCTAAAAGTCCTTGAATTTGGCTGGCTCTGCCAAGGAGCTTAGCAGGAGGCTTTGCTGGATTTAATCAGCCAGACAGACCTCAGAAACTCTGCTGGAATTCTTGTTGCTATTAGAAATATGCACTAGTATTTGCTAATTCAGTTCAGAACAGATTCAAAAACTAAAAGCAATAAATCCTCATGCAAGCATTGAGCTCTCTCAAGGATATCCTGGAGCAGTGATTTTTGGAGAGGAGGAATACATAAAGGAATGTAGAGTGTCTAGCCAGAGTTTTATTTGAAATATTCTTTTCAATGAATCCAGAGACTTGTCCAAAACAGAAAACCTCTGATTTTTCCCAAATGCATTGACTTGGCCTTCCACTTCCATGACCCTGCAGAGGAGACAAGAAAGCAGAGGTGAAAGGAGATAAAATCAGTACACAAACTCTTGGAGACTCCCTTTAAGTAAGGAGGAGTTATTAATTGATATTAAACAGGAGTTTAATCTGTACTGTGAGTCACCAGGAGATCTTTCTGTGCCTTAAGAGCTCTGTGGTCTCCTGAAATCCAACAAAAACTGCCAACTTTGAGAAAAACTGCAGGCACTGTGGCAAGGCCTGCCATGATAAGGAAGTACTTAATGTTTGCTGGTCTGGGGTTTCATTTATTATTACCCTGCAGTTAAAGGAAAATGTGAAACAGCATTACCTGCACTGCAAAATTCACTGTGTGAAACCCCCAAAATACCAAATTTAATACCAAAATGCCAAAAGGCACAAAGCTGACACAGCTGCTGAGCACAGGGTAACAACCTGTCAGCCACAATAAATTCCTTGATGAACCCCTGGCTGCAGAGGAGTTGGGATTTTCACCTCATCCTTTCCAAAAGCCCAGGGCAGGGCACTGGGTGGTGTCAGCAGGGGCAGCCCATTGAGCAGCTCAGCTGGGATCAGAGAGCTCCTGCTCCCCAAATGCTTCAGAATCACAGAATGGTTTGGGTTGGAAGGGACTTTAAATCTCATTCCAACCCTCCTGCCACAGGCAGGGACACCTTGCACCAGACCAGGCTGCTCAGAGCCTCGTGCAGCCTGACCTTGGGCACTTCCAGGGATATCCAGAGATAATCACTAACAACAAAGTTCAATCATATAGACCTGATTTAATTCATTTATTTAATAATAAAAATTAATTTTACACATTGTGTAAAATTAACACACTTCCTGTGCAATTTCAAGCTCACAGGGTCTTTGCAGAAGAACTTTGTTCTCCATTTCAACATGAGTCTGATTTGCTGTAAAGGGAAATCACATTTGACATTTAGGAACTAAAGTGTTTATAGCATTTATTACATTTTTCTGATATATTAATAAGATGCATAAACACAAACTGTTCTTCAACAAAATAAGAAACCAAACCTACCTTTCAGTTTTCATAAAAACCATTTTATTTTCTCATAAACAGTATATATGAACTTCTGTGCCACTTTGACATCCCTCTCCATAAGTCAGTATATCCTCAGGACAAATATGGTTCTGCTGATAAACATGTGGCTCTTGGCTTTATTTGTGTTCTGCAGTAGCTTGGATGGCCAAGACAAAACCTTGGCTGGCTGTCTATGACCTTTGCATTCTCCTTTAAATTCCATGCATTTACAAGAGATGATGGAAGAGCTGATAGTATCTAGTGTTATCAGCCACAATAATTAGATTAGATACATTTTTTTGATTGCAAAAGAGTATTTTAATGGATTTTTTTTTTTTTTTTTTTTTACAGATTCTATTTCCAGCACTTTCAGCAGTGCTCTGAAGATTTTTAAAAATCTGTGTCCAGGAAGCACTTTGTCTCCTTCAAAGTTTTTTTGGGGGGAGAGGAAATTCAGTTTCTCTTCTCTCTGCACTGTCAGCCCCCAGAGCATGAAGTCTCTTCTCCTCTTTGCTGCCAGCCCCTGCTGAATCCTCAGCTTCAATTCCTCTTGGTTCAAGGTGGCATTGCTAGAGATAAAACAAAATAGGGGAAATGATGGCATCTTGCTGGAAATTTGAGCACTCAACAGTCAAGCAGAGCCATGTTTAGGTTGCCCATATAACTTTCTGCTGTGATGAGCACATTACTTGATGACAATGATGTATTCTTGGAGGCACCTTTTATTTTCTGAGCTCAGCTCTTTCCAGTTGTCTGCATGCTACAAGGTGGAGCAGCAGTTTTTACAGAGCTGCCTAATGCTGTGTGCTGCTCTGCACTTCCAGTGGCTGAATTAAACTGAGAGACAGCTAAAAAGGCATCATCTTCCCTACCCCAGCTCTGGGTAAACATTTGCTGCAGTTACCTGAGGACTCTCATGTAACTCTAAAATGAATGATCTGGACAATCTCTCCTGCCCCCAGTGCACTGAAAGTTGTGCTCCACACCCTGAAAAAGTTTGGTACTCTGTTAAAGAAACACCTGATGTGTTTGGTTATGCTGAAATAGCCCCCTGGGCTCAGCACAGATCAGGAGCAGGTGAAACCACCTCTGCCTCCTTTACAGTCAGATTTCCTGCTCCTTAAAGGATCAGCTGCTTCCACACAACAAAAGCAAAAGCACATCTCCAAAGAAAGATTCCCAAAACCAAAGTCATGTTTTGTGGCTGGCTTTTACATCCCTGATCCTCCATCCCAGGGAGTTTTTGGCCAGTAAAAAGGGGCTCAGATGATTTTTTATCCTTCTTACCAACACTGTCATGCCAGCTCAGGCCCTCCTTTCCCTGGAGTCTGGGAGACACTGTGTCTGGGATCCCACACCTTCCTCACACCACTGACAGGGAGCAGAGGTTTCCTCCCCAGCACAAGCCCTCCCTCCTGAGAAGGGAAACACCACGGAAAATTCTCCCACATCAAACATCAGTGCTGGGGCCTCTGAGCAGAGCCCAGGCTGAAGCTCTGCTCCCACAACTTGTGTTTGTATCCTCCACTGAAACCTAACTCACCCATGTCAGCCCCACCAGCTGCTTCCAATCTTCTGAGCAGGATTGCTCTGTGCTGTAAACCTCAGCTTTCCAAACACAAGCATCATCTGTTTAGCCAAGAGCTTTAGGGAGGATTCCTGAACACCAGGCTGGGAGTCCAAGCAGCACAGGACATATCTTCCCTGTGTCAACAGACACCTCATGTATTTTTAGTGCTGTCAGAAACAAACCACTCCTTGATATTCCAAAGGGGGGAAAAGTCTTCTGGAAGTGGTGGTGAAGCTAATATTTTAAAAGACCCTTCCAAGAACTTGCCAGCCTCCTGGGGGAGCTTGTCAACATCTCCCACGTTAAATGAAAGCCACTTTAAACTCCACAGGGGTTTTAAAGAAAAGCTGGAACATATCAAAGCTGCTGGGATGGCAAGCTTCATAACGTGCACAATGCATCAACACTTACAGCCAGTAAATCCTCCCCAGCCTCAGGGGAGCTCACAGCCCCCCAGAGTAAGCCCTTTCCTAATGTATCTCTCAAATGAACTGCTAATCCCCTCTCTAAACTTGACAGCTGTCCTGCATGCACTCAAACCCCTCTGTGCTTTAATCCTTCTATCATTCTTGTTAAGTCACTTGTTAGATAATTTTTGCTTTAGTAGGAAGAAAGAAATCTTTCCTCCAGCCCCAAACAAAGGCCTCACTCACCTGCAGCTGGCACGTCCACTGATTTCTTACATATCTGTATACAGATATGTGTGGTGTGCCTTCTCAGGAGCAATCTTGGACTTTACAAATTCCTGTGGCCAGTGGGAGCTCCCACACCAGTCCCCCCAAGCAGATTTCTCAGACCCCAGCAGATCTGATGGCTTCCTGTGCTCAGATCAGCTCAGATTTCTGACAGGGTTTCTGGCTGCTCTGAGGGAGCACAGAACTTTCCCCTTGGTTGGGCAGAGTTTGGCCCGTGGTGCTGAATTCACAGTGCCAAGAGCTGTTTGTCACTTCTGCTCCAGATGAGAGCTTGCCAGGGTTGCTGTGCAGCCTTGCCACAAGAACTCACATGAGACACCACCAAGACAGCTGTGGTCTTACACTGCCCAAATCCTGACAAGGATTGCCTAAAGGGTAGTTTGGCACAGGAAATAATCCCAACTTCCAGTTGAGGACAAAGCAGTAGTTTTCATGCAGTTCTCAGTGTTTCAAAGGAAGAACATTTCAAAGCACACCAAAACACTAGTCCTTCCTAGAAGCAGCTACCTGTCCATTAGCTCTTCTTGACCACATATTTTGTTTACTGCTTGAAACTGATGAAGAGTTTGATTCATTCCAATGTCAGCAGTGGGTTCCCTGCTCTTGGACCAGCACTGCGACTGGGTGACCCCAATCAGCTGGCATGAGCTTGGTGAAAGTCTGGCAATGTCTGACAGCTCTGCAGGGACCTGAGTAGAGCTGTTGAGTATTTGCTCAACACTTGGAACATGCTGGTCCATGGGCAACCTGGACAGGGAAAGCACTGAAATAACTCCTGCAGCATTCCTCAAACACTTGGATTGCCAAGGCACTGCTGAGCTGTTGGTCAAACAAAGGATGCTGTTATTGCAGTGCTGGTGACAGGTGTCTATCCTTCACAATATTTTCCCACAGAGGATATTTTTTTATGCTGGTCCAGGTTCTTCATCACTCCCTGCATTGGCAGTGAGGGGAACAGGGCCATTTCCCTCACTGCTACAGCAGTGATATGAAATTATTCACTCTGCCTCTTAAAATGTCTACAGAAGATGAGATACAACAATTGCTCCAGGAAGTGATGCTCCACCACTCTGACTGATCACCCTGTGCCCTGTCACCCATCTGTTACCTCTGCCATTCCCTGCTGGCTCCAGAGCAAATCAGGCCCTGAAACACTCTGCTGAAGTGGGCAAGGGTCTCTCACATAACTGCAGCTCAGAGATGAGCTCTGGGCTAAGCCTGACACCCCATAACTGTGAAATGTCCCTGTGCTCACCCAGTGCAGAACCATGCCCCACACAAGCATGCTCTGGAACAGGACTTGCTTTGTGAATGTTTTCAGTACTGAAATGAGTCCCATTTTCCAAGCAGAGAATTCTCTGCTCTGAAACACTGCTTCCAGCCAGCTCTGCTCCCTGCAGCCATCCTTATTGCTCCCTGGTCCTTGGTACACCCACTACACTGGCATTCATGTGGCCAGGGAGGCAGACCCAGCCTGGTGGTGCTGGAAGGCAGCCCCTGAGGAGGTGTTCCTGATACCTGAGCTAATGAAACCTGCCCATTTCAGATGCAAACAAAACACATTGGAAAGCTGCTTTACCTGCCAGAGGAGCACCTGTTAGACTGACAAATAAGGGCCTTGCTCAGGGGAGACAGATTTACTTCTGAAAAAACCACCCACCCTGCTCAGCCCAGCAGCTTTCACCAGGGGCTGGAAATTGCTTTGCATTGTCAACTCCTCTTGCCTAAATGGAAAAGCACACCTGATGCTTCCCAAGGGACAATCTTATTTCTGGGTGGCCTGACGAATGGAACCATCAGGGGCAGCAAAGGGGACTTGCATGTCCCCACCACAGTCCCTTGTCCTGCAGCACAGCAGCTGCCCTGCAAGGACTGACCAGAGGGGTGAGGGCTGGGCCACCAAAACCTGGGTTCCCCAGGCCCAGTGTGGGACTCTGCTGCCTGTGCTGCTGCCTCTGCATCTTCCCACTACTCACAGGCATAGCACACCTCAGGTCCATCAGGCTGAACATTCAGGTTGAATATTGCAGAAACATTCAGGTTGAACACTCAGGTTGAACATTCCAGACTGGTTCCTCATGCCTGAGCAGCACTCCAGTGAGGGCACATACCTAACCTGAGACCCCAGCCAAATCTTCTCTAATTTAATTTATTAAACCCCATTTCTGACAGAGGTGAAAAAGGAGAAATCACGTCCGTCCCACACAACTTATTAGCAGCAATGGGAAGGTACCTGCTGCCCTCCATGAGCTCACAGTCTCCTCGGAGCCTCTTCCCCCTCGTACAGCGCTAAACTTCTTCTGTCCCCGCATCGCTCTGCTGCGGGCGGAGACTCCTCCCTGCAGCGCGGGATGCTCGGAGCGGCACCGTTCCTCCCGGCCGGGACTGCGCTCATCGGGTCCGGCTCACACGGGCGGCTCCCGGAGCATCCTGCGGCTCCGCTCCCGGTCCCCGTCCTGATTCCCATCCCAATTCCAGTCCCGATCCCGATCTCCGTCCCCATCCCGTTCCCGCTCCTGGTCCTGATCCCGCTCCCAATCCCGATCTCGATCCAGGTCCCGGTCCCGCTACTGGTCCTGATACCACTCCCAGTCCCCGTCCCGATCTCGATCCTCGTCCCGATCCCAGTCCACATCCCGCTCCCGATTCCAGTACTGCTCCCGATCCCGATCCCACTCCCGACATCGATCCTGGTTCCGCTCCGGCTCCCGATCCCGATCCCGATCCCGATCCCGATCCCGATCCCGACACCGACACCGACACCGGTCCCGCCGCACCTGCGGGACCCGAGCGCGCCCCGACCGCGGCCAAGCCACGCCCCCTCAGCCGCTCAGCCAATGAGCGCGTGGGGGCTCTGTCCTGCAGCCAATGGGAGCGCGGCGGCCCGCCCCCGCCCCCTGCTTGAGGCGCTCCGCGCGGCCGCGCGCTCGCAGAGGCGGCGGGAGCGGCCCCGGAGCGGAGCGGACGGTGCGGCCGGCGCTGCCCCGCACCGCGCCGGAGGAGGGCCGCTCCCATGGAGGCATTCCCGGGCCAAGCTGGAGCAGCACCGGCACCTCCCGCCCGTGGAGTGCCTGCCGGGCGCCCGCTACGGCGGCCGGAGCCACAGCGCCTGTGGGAACGTCTTCAACTCCTGGAACGACTACCTGGGGCTAGCCACGCTCATCACCAAGGCCGTGCGGCCCGGCAAGGGCTTCGGCGCCGAGCCCCCCTCGGTGGTGGTGGCAGCCGCCGTGCCGCCGGCAGAGGAGGAGGAGGAAGAGGAGGAGGAGGAGGAAGAGGCGGCGGGGCCGTACTTCGAGGGCGCGCTGGACTTGCACGACCTGGAGCTGTGCGGGCATCACCACCACCATCACCACGGCGAGGGGCTGCTGGAGGAGCGCTTCGCCGAGTTCAGCCCGTTCCCTGGGCGCGGCGGCCCCGCCGCCGTGGTGCTGGACTGCTCGGGGGAGCACCCGGGCCGGGAGGGCTCTGCCCACGCCTGGGGCGGGCTGGTGGTGGCGGGGCGGCTGCCGGCGCACCCGCGGGCCGCCTCCCGCCTGCTCAAGCCCGAGCTGCAGGTCTGCGTCTTCTGCCGGAACAACAAGGAGGCGGTGGCCCTCTACACCACGCACATCCTCAAGGGACCCGACGGCCGCGTCCTGTGCCCGGTGCTGCGGCGCTACACCTGCCCCCTGTGCGGCGCCAGCGGGGACAATGCCCACACCATCAAGTACTGCCCCCTCTCCAAAGTGCCGGCGGCCCGGCAGCTCCGGCACGCCCGGACCGCGCTGGGCAGGAAGGGCCGCTAGCCCGGGACACCCGGCGCTCGCCCCGCTCGCCCCGCGCTGAGCCGGCCCCGGCCCCAGGGCGGCCGCTGCGCGCTGGAACGCGCGGAGCCCGGGGACTGCGAGGCGGAGATGCGCTGTGTTTGTTTATTGTAAGAAAAAAAAATATATCTATATGTGATTTTTACGGAGACGGCGAGATCTGACTGGGTGGGCGTGCCGCGGGGGGGTCCGAGGGTTAAAGCCAGGGCCGGGGAGGTGGCGGGGGGGTCCCCGATCTCCCTTCTGCCCCCGGTCCGGTTCGGTTCTGCCCGTCCCGAGGAGCATCCGTGCCTGCGGGCCATCGGGCGGGAGAGCTGTTCTTCGTTGCCGGTTATTAGCAGGGTATTTAATTGGGTACGACACTCCTTCGAGTGAAAAGAGCTTGCTTTTCAGTTCTTAAAGCAAACATGCCAGCGATTTTCTTTGCTGGTTTGAAAACCGGTGAGCGAATCGCGATCGAACCTGCCCCTCGGTAGTTAACACCTGCTTCCCGAAATCGCAGCATCCGAGCGGTCACCGCTCCTGTCGCGCTGGTCTCGCAGGTCCCCGTGACGAATACTCAGCTTTAGGGAAGGTCTGAGAGGAGAAAACATCCAGGTGCATGTTTGGAAACGTGATGACTCTGGGCCGGAGTGCAAACCCAGCCCTTTCTGCTGACAGAAAGGCAGTAAGAATGGCAATCGAGCAAGCTTTGATGTGGCTGTGTTTGTGGTGGAGAATGGGGGAAGCGTGATGGAAAGAGACCTGGACAAAGCAGAAAGCTGTGACCATAGGAGAATGGAAGAAAGGGAAGTTGTTTATTTTCAAGAGTTCAGAGAATGTGGCTTTAACTCGTTGCAAGTAAAGGAGATCTACCCAGGTGGATAACAAATATCCTTAACACTATGCAGACTGTACAAAGCATAGAATTAGGCTGAAGTCCTTGACCACTCTGGGTGATGGCAGTTCCTTGGTACTATCAGCCAGGGCTGTATCACTTCTTATCCCCAAAAGGAAAGAAATTGCTCTTTTTTTTTTTTTTTTTTTTTTTTTGTTTTTTTTTTTTTTTTTTTGTTACCCGAGATAGGACAAGGAGCAGCAGCAGTTTGGAGTTTGAGTCCTCTGGAGCAGAAAGGCTGGTGCTGGAGTTTTCAGTGCAGAGGGTCACATTGCTGTGTGGTTTCACCAACACCTGGGGTGTGGAGGGGTGCTCAGTCCACAGGGGCTGCCCTGACAAGAGCAGGGAGGTGGAGAGAGCCTTGAGAAGAACTGCTGAGACATCACCAGCAAGATGAGAAAGGAGATAGGTCCTGGCAGAAAAAGGAACTAGGAAAGCGAGGAGTAATCCACACTTGTGTGGTTTCTTTTTGAAAAGCTGCTCAGCAGGGTGGCAGATGGGGTCAGGAGAGCAGGACAGTCAAGAATGGAGTCAAAACATGTGTGGGATGGGCGGGGGATGGAGACCCAGGGTTCATTATTCATCACTGCTGTTGACTTGCTGCCACAGCAATTAGGAGGGAGAAAGTGATTTTTGTGTGGAAGTGTTCCCTTAAATCTCCATCAGATGGCTCCAAAGATGGTGTCAGGTCTAATTATCAAATGCACTGGGGCTTGCATTAAATACCACTCACTGGCTACAGCTATCCTTGTGCCAGCCTCCCTCTCCTTGTGCTAAATACATTACATTTTGTCTCTTGCTCTGTGGGGAGTGCACCACAGGCTCTTCTAAGCTGTTAGATGTGTTTGATTTTGTGATTCCTGGTTCACATAGGTTTAATCTGTGTCCACCACACATTAGAATCGAGCTCAAGTGTGATGCTGTGGGAAGAGTTTTCTTCTGTACTTTTGTTACCTCCTTGTGGGAAGTTTGAAGATCCTTATATACATTTTAATGCAGTTGACTGTTACTGGACACAAAAGCAAGAAAGATCAAAGAAAATCTGTCTCGGGTGTTTTCTGAGGGTTAACTGGCTGGGCTGGATTGGAGGTGTTTGCCATGTCCCTGCCCCACCTCTCTGGTTTTTACATTAAGCTGCTGTACAGCACCAGCCCTATAGCAACACCTGGAAATCCCTCAGGATAACAGCAGATCCTGTGTCTTGGATGGCACTGGCCTTCTGCAGTGCCTGTGTAAGAGGAAAACTTCTATCCATGGCCTGTGCTGCTGCCTGTTGCTCCTGGCTCTGTTCTCCAAGTACCTGCAGCTTGCTCTGGAAAGGCCAAGAGCTGCCTGTCATCACTGCCACCAGCATTAGGCATCTCACCAAAGGCTTAACAGGTACGGTGGAACAGTAACAGCTTCCAGACCAGTTGGGGGTGGGGAAGGTAAAAAAAACAACAAACTTCAGACTATTGCAGAAAGATGACAGGATTCAGCAAAAGAGCCTGACAGCAAGGCTCTTCAGTTACTTTATGTAATCATTCAACAGGACAATTTGCCCTTTAAAGATTTACAGGTGTGAGTCTAACAGACTAAACCTTAAAGGCTTTTTGATTGGGTTTTTTTTAAAGATCCTGTTATTTCTGGTGCACCAGCACACTCCTTGTGGCACTGAGTGAGCAGAAACACACTTGTTCTTGGTCACTCTGAAAAGGTTATTACAATAGACAGTGTTTGTATTGCTACTTTGACTCCTTTAATACAGGGAACCATTTGCATTAGTAATTTAAATTCTAGGAACAGCAAAGAGCCTAATCTGAAAGCAGGCCAGGTTAGAGCTGGATTAAGTTCCACAGAAGAGGTCTGTAAAAAGTGAGATACTATTCTCACTCTTCTATGGGCATCTGCAAATCAAAATGTTGTGGTCACCTGTTTAAACCTGTGCATGTAAGTCATGGAATATTTTCTATAGTGATAGTCTGGCAAGAGGACTGAACACAATACTGGATAATCATCCTCAGCTGGTACTAGTCTTGGCAAAAAGCAAGCTACTTCTAATTAGAAACTACTTCCAGATGTAGAGGTAACTTGATTCAGCTGAAGTCAGTCTGTGCCCATCTTTAATGGAAATTCTGTTTGGGCAGGTTGCTGTCAGTCTGCTGACCAGTGCCTCAGGCAGATGCCATAGGACCAAACCACAATGGCTATAAATGTCTTTTTTCACAATGTCAGTTTGATCTACCAGATATATAGATTAATTTTTACTGGAGATGAGTTGCTAAGAGTTGCATGGAAAGGAAGATATAATTCTAAAATGCCTGTTGTCTGACAAAACAAGTGATACACTAAAAATGGAACAGGGTTTAGCAAAGCTTCCTGCCCAAGAGAGAAAGGGCTAACAGAGCTTAAAGTGCAGCAAGGGAGGTCTTGATTAGCAAAATGCTAATGAATAGTTTTTAGGATCTCCATCCTACTGTAATTAAATACATTAATTTTATTTAAGAGGAGGTCCAGACAAAGTGCAGAGCATTTCAGCTCCTGCTGTCCTGCCATGGCAGAAAAGGAAGAACTGGGTATTTTTGTTACACCACTTCAGTGCCTACTTCTTGCAATGCTACAGGAAACCACAGGATGGGCACTAGTGCCTGAATACCAGGTAGATTTTGGATCTTGCATTTCACTGACCTAATGCCTTCCCTTTGTAGGCTGACACTATTCAGCAGTGCCCTTTAGCCACAGGAGGAGAACTTGCTTATATGCAGCAGTTTTTGCCAATGACAGCAGCCCAAGGACAGTAAAACAACAAAGATATGTTTCATTTACAGCAAGACAAGCCTCCCAGTACTCTTGCTATCTGAGATCCTCCTGGCTGCCCACCAGCCCACCCCAACATCCTCCTGGCCCTCCTCACAGCCTCACTGAGGTCACCAAAGTCACAACATGTCCTGGGCTGCAGCTGTGGCTGTGCCCAGTCAGGAGAAACACTACTGCACCCTGACAGTCCTCATAAATATGGATTTTGTAAAAAAAAACAAAAAAAAACCAACTAGTTTTTATAGGTAAAACACTAGATAAAACTTAAATATAATGCCAGTGATGCCCTCAGTCCTGCCAATGGGCTGGGTCAGTGTTTGGACTGCTCCTTGAGCAAGAAGGAAACAGCACTTTTCAGACCTGACACTGCCTTGCTGGAGATTTATTTTAATCCAGCAACATTTGCATCCACTCAAACAGCATTAAGTTCTGCCTTCTAAATACAGCCTGTGACAGTTTGTATTCTTCTAAGGTTCACTGAAAATTTTAGCTGTTTAATGGAACATGACTCAAACTAGGCAAAGATTGACACACAACTTATTTGGCTTCATCAACATTTTCAGGTAACCAAATTTTGTGCTCATGTTTAATGATGGCAGGAGGTGGAGATTTGAGCTGTTGGATTTGGTCACCAGATGTTTTTGATCACTGTCAGTATTGTGTCTTAGCAGATCAAGCAATTAAATAGATACACTGGCATGCCTGCAAAGCTCACATCTCCCCAGCCTCTTCTCAAGCTGCCCAGTCCTGAGAATGCAATGCTCATTGACAACATTATCACAATCTCAAACAATGCAAATTAATAACACAGATTGGGAAACAGCTTTAGCTGCTGCAGGGATGACTAACACTCATCCCTGTGTGAAAGCATCTTTGTGTGGATAGAATTAAAACTGAAGGTATAATCACTATTTACATATTACAAGGCTGGAGAAAGGCAAATGTTGTGCCTGTCGTTGATAAAAGGCTGGAAGGACCATCTGAGGCAGCACAGGCCAGATGGTATCACTTCAGTCCCTGGGAAAATCAGAGCAAGTCCTTTCAGAACATCTCTTTGGGGACATGCAGAAGATGACTGGGAACAGCCAGAATGGAATTACTGAGGGTAACACCCATGCCTGACTCACCTATCTGCTATAATAAAGTATTTTTGTGCATGAGGGAAGGACCACTGGATATTCTGCATCTCAACTTTAAGGCTTTCAGCACTGTCTCACCCAATATTCTTGCACCCGGCTCAGGATGCTACAGCCCACATAACAGAGGCAGAAAAACTGGCTGCATGTCCAGGGCTGGGCTGGAACCATCCTCTAGGCCCTGGAAGCAGCCACAGGATGAACTCAAGTGGGAGCTCCAGCCCACACAGCTGGGACAGGGCTGCTGGCCAAAGGGATGGACAGGAGCCTGCTGAATTCAAGAGGGAGCAGGGCAGGGGGCTGCCCAGCCAAGGAGGAAGGAGCCCTTGCAGTGGCAGGCTGGGGGCTCAAACACCTCTGGGTCCTGGCAGGGGAAAAGGTGAGCATGAGCCAGCAGGGCCCAGAATGTTTGAGCTGAGCACTGAACTGTTTGGGCCTGGATCCTGCCTGTAGAAGGAAAGGATCCCCCTCGGCTCACATCTTTCCTCTTTGGGGTTGCATTCCTCCCATACAAGGACTTGGCCAAATTTGAATTGAGTTCAGCAGAGGGCCAACACAGTGCTCAGGGGCTGGAGCACACGCCTGGGAGGAAAGGTTGGGGGGACAGGGCTGGTTCAGCCTGGAAAAAGGAAGGGGTTTAGGGGAGACCTCACAGCAGCCACCCATTTCCTACTAAGAAGTTATATGGAAAATTCCAGCTCTCCACAGTAGCACACAGTGAGTAGAGAGACAGGGTAGAAGTCAGAAGAGAAAAGTTTAAACTTTTGAGGGCCACAAAAATGACCAGAGACCTGGAGCACCTTCCCTGTGAGCTGGGGTTTTTCAGCCTGGAGAACAGAAGGTTCCACAGATCCCGAATTGTGGCCTTTGAAGGGAGTCTGTAAGAAGCATGGGGACAGTTTTTGGCAGATTTTGTAGTGATAGGAAAAGGGTAATGGTTTTAAACTGAAGGATGGTTGATTCAGATTAGATACAAGAGGTTTTTTAACAATGAAGGTGGAAAACACTGGCACAGATTGCCAAGAATGGTGGCTGTTCTCTAGTTCCATCCTTTTTGGGATTGTATAAAGAACAAAAAAATAGGCTTTTTAATGTTTGGAAAACAGTGCTTCTCTGAATGAGGCCTGTGACTCAACCAGCAATGACATGACAGGATCCAAAGACACAAAAATCAAACCCTGAGAAGATGGCTCTGAGACCAAATTTTTCCGAAGAAAACTATTGGCCCTGGATAACCCAGAAGAGGGCAGGAAAAGGACAAGAGGAATATTACAACTTCTGTTCACTCACCAGGTTTCTCAGGGAGAAACTAACCCAGGTGTTCTCACCTTCTCCTTCAGCTGGTACAGAACAGGTCTGAGAACAGAAAATGGTTGCTCAACAGTTGTTCTGCATGAACACATAGTGCAGGACTCACTAAAAAGTCAAGACACTGCAGCAGCTAATTCCTTAACTTGTTTATTTATCATTGAAGAAACACACAGCAGCAACTTCTGTGTTGGCTTCAGTGTGACCAGATCATTCCTTGTTGTTACTGCACCCCAGCTTTGAAGTCAACACAGCCATTACTACAAATCACTTTTTTGGAAAGGGAAAGAATTGACCCTGAAGACAAAGAATTGGAGGGGAAAATTGAACAATTTCTCCAAAACCACACATTTTAAATATGACAATATTTATAAATCCTTGAAAGGCATGAATTATCCAGTAATGGAAAAGCAGTTGTGATACTGGCAACAGAAAGTACATAGCCATATGCTTACCAAAACACTGAAATTGTAAAAACTGCAAGTCTGATTTGTACACTGCAGCAGTGTGTACATTACTGGAACAATGACTGCAAAGTGGCCTCAGAGGCATTATGGATTCAAGTAAATCTACAGAAAATATCCCAGTGTAGCTAATTCACAATGTTTATTGTATTCAATTCAAATTTAAACAACTTACTGAATTTAGATAGTGATAAAATATCTCAGAAACCACTTGCCCTCCAACATACCTATGTAAAAGAGGGCATTTCTACTTTTTGGTTAATTATGCAAATTCTTTTAGCTCTGCTTTTTCAATAATTCCACTGTGTGAACAGAGGCGTTTTCAAATGCATGTCCTGTGACAATAATACCCCATTCCAAATTAAGAAAGACTAAAAATATAAAGGACAGCCTGTTTTGGTGCAAGAGAGAAGCTCTACTGAAGACAGCTGTTGGGCTTGCTTCTTTTTATTTTAGCAACAAATGACCCATGAAATAAGCATCATTTGAAATTTCAAAAACTGGCATTCAATTTCCAACCTTCTGCTGTGAGTTTTGTGCATGATCAATCTATATGAGTAAGTAATTCATGCTTTCATGTTACCTCAAAACATTGGTTAAAGAATTCCAATTCAGAATGTTTATAAGCACAAATAGAATCTGTGGATTCGATCAAATCAAAGCTAAAACACGGGTTAAACTCTGTGATTCCCACTTAGCGTCGTACGGTGGTCCACCCTTCTTCATCTGTCTCGTTCTTAGTGCGGCGCACGGGCTCACGCTCCTTCTCTGTTTTCCAGGATCCTTTCTCCTTGTCGCCGTCCCTCTCGCGCTCTTTGGACGCTGCTGGGGGAGCAGCAGCTGGGGGAGCAGCCGGAGCAGGGCCCGAGCGCCGCGCCGCTTCCCGCTCCTCCCCGCGCTCTTCCCTCCTGTCGTCAGCGCGGCGCCACGAGCTCGCTGCGGGGCGGGGAGAAACACAAACAGCTCAGTCGTGCAGGAGTTCAAACAAACAGCCCCGACCCTGGCAGTGGGATCTACTGACCCTCAGCCCTGCCAACAAGGACAATGGACAAACACACTTTTTAATATTATAGGGAAGTAACAGCAGAATACTCAAACCTCTTCTCAAGTTTGGGATTGTGGTGAGTGAGCCCAGTGTCATCTTTAAAACACTGCACTAAGAATGTTCTACTGATGTACATGGTTTTATGGTGTAAAAATATATTCTTATATTAGGAGAATTAAAATCACAAAAGTGTCTCCTTAGAAATGACTAAACTGTGAAAACAGAAAACTCCTGACTTAAAAACATCTGTGGAAAATGTTTAGGTGTTCACTGTTATTAAAAGACAGGAAATGGCTCTTCAGCCTACTGGAATCGAGGTAAAATGGTACTGAATTACATGACTCCACTGGTAACAGCATCCACCACCCCTCACTGTATGAAAAACTGTTCATTTCCACCAAAAAGAACGTTAAGAGTGTGTGAACAAAGTTGTGGCAGATGACAAGAAGTCAAATCCCACAACTTCTTGATACATTAAAAAAAAAAAAACCTCCACACAGAGAACACTCTGCCTTTCTGTCAGCAGCACTCCTCTGTTTGATCCCAAGTTCTGTTCCAATCTGCTCCCAAGTGCAGGAACACCCACATCTTGGGCAGAGACAAAATGAGATTCTGAAGAATGCCAGAATTGCAAGATGTGGTGGTCTCTCCAGACTAAATGGATTTGTTGTTGCTGTATTTCAAGAACACAGCAAAGAATTAATAAATACACAAAACTAATACAGATCTGTCATCAAAATTAATACCATAATTAATTACCAATTAATACCAAAGAGGGTGTGAAACCCGCTTTCAGAAATATTTCTGCCACATTTTAATGGTTTAAAGGAAAGGGCCAGAAACTATTTTCTGGGATGTCTGTCTTGATAATCTAAACACAAGGACTACATACACCCAGAACACAATCTTATGAGAAGTGCATACTTGAAATGTTATCCTCCTCCTTCGATACCAAGATGGAAAAAAACACAATTGCAAACTGTTAAGATTCCCTGAAGAATTCTCAATTATGCTGAAGGTGCTTTTTATTACTTTGTTTACAGAAAGGCAGTTAGAATGCATGCTGCAAAGATAACCTATTCCCATGTGGCCCCCTCCCAGCAGTGTCAGGAGAAGGGAGGCTGTGTTGGGTGCAGGGTTTAGGGACACTGCAATGAACGTACGCTCGTCGCGCTCGGATCGCAGGGGCGCCGCTCTCCGCAGGGGCGGCTCTCTGTCATCGCCACGCCGCTCTCTCATGTCACGGCCACCTCTGTCCCACTCCTCACGACGACCTGAATCTCTCCAGCTGGAAGTTTCCTCAGCTGGCCCTCTCCTCCAACCGCCGTCATCCCTTTGGCCACACAAAACATAAAACAAGATGTTAAGATTTGTACCTTTGCTGTGGAAAGGAGCAGTAATAAATCACAACATGGCTATTTACAGCCCCAGTGGGTGTCTATTTAATATGATTCCAAAATTGGTTTTGTTTTTCTGGAGCCTAACATGGACTTGTCTTGATAATACGTTAAAAAGTTTAAAAGCATTTTAAGCATTTTGGAATTCCTCCTGTAAACAGATAACATCATCCTAAAAATAACAAACTAAAAAGGCCCCAAAATACCCCTATCCACTTGCTGCCCTAAAGTGCTTAGATTCACACAAACAACCCTTTTCCTTTCACTCAGCAATTCCACATTATTTCTGTATCAGCAGGGCCCTTTTTTTTAGCAGAAACATTCTAGGAGTCCTTAAAGAGAAATCAGACCTGGGACGCCTGAAACGATCGTCTCGATCAAAATCTCTCTCCCTGTCAAATTCCCGCTCCTTCTCATTTTCATCCCGATCTTTGTCTCGATCCCATTCACGCTCTCCCGAAGGTCTGGAGTCTCGGGGAGGGCCCCAGCTGTCCTCACGAGCCTTCTCTCGTTCTCTCCACCCCCCTGTAAGAAAGAAACACAGTCAGAGGAGCTTGTGACTGACCTCTGATCTCTCTTGTAGACAAAGAACCCTTTACTTCCTCACAGAAACTGGTTCTTCAAGTTCTGACACCTGAAGATCCAACTCAAGATGTTTGTAACAAGTTTGCACATGGGAGCCTCAGAGAAAACTCTGCTCAAGCTGCTAAGTGTAAAGCCAGTAATGCACACCTCATGTCAGGGCTGCCTGGAATAGTCCAGCAGAGCTGGCTGCACCCTGCACATTTCATTTACAAACCACAAGAGTCCAGTGCAAAACAAGTGCAAGAAACAAAGGGTGTAGCTCAGACAGCAAATTCCTTCGTGAAAATCCACAAGAGATTTTAAGCAAGCAGATTTTTAAAGAACTTGCTGCTTTTTTAAAGAACTACTTTAAAATGTGACTTTTGTTACCATCCATTTAAGACAGTGCACTCTGCAATACTGCTCAGTTATTTGTGAATGGGAGTTCTTTATTATGTAGTCTGCTTTTTAAATAGGAAAACCTGGAATGCAAGTTTTGATATTTATAGAAGGTTTCTAAAGTTCTGGATTACAGAATTAGTGTCTATGAAAGTTGACATGATGCCTGCCAATACATAAGTGAAAAGAACTCGGAAATTAAAATCATATCTAATATTTAAATGTCATCAACAGTTCAGAAAAGAATCAGAAACACCTCTAGACACCATCAATGACATTTAAGAGTAGAAATAAACAATAGAAGAATAGGATAATTCAGATTTTAAGAGACCTCACGTCATCTAATCCAAGCTCTGCTCTAAGCAGGATTTTCAGGAAGGGCTAAAAACAAAAAGGGAATGTTGAAAACATCTCCGTACATATAGACAGGGCTTATCAAAACCAGACCCACTTGAACGAGGTATCAAAATCCTCCTTCAGAAGGACATTAACTGCAGACACATGGAAGGGGTAGGGAAAGTGTCCAAGGTGTGCTAATCTAGTGAGAATGCTTCCAGCAGAGATTCAACTTTGATTTTGATTCTGCACACAGGGAAGTGACCAGTGTTAGGCATGTGACCATCACATATCTTCCAGACAAGCAACTGTTTAAAAATTCAACCAAATCAAAAGGTTTAATTATACTAAGTAGAGGAGTATCCACATTAGCCAAATTAATCTAGACATTTTCAGAGCTGATTCTCCCATTTCTGGCATCAACTATGTAACACCCACTATCTCTAACACACACTTGGGAGGGAGGATTATTGTATTACTATGTTTTACCTGGTTTACCAAACGGTCTCCAAGGGCCTGGCCTGGAGTCCTCCCCGCCACGCCAGGGGCCCCTGTCATCATCTCTTCTGGAGAGCCTGTCATCGTCCGCGTTCCGCCAGGGCCCCCTGTCCTCATCGCGCCGGCCCATCCTGTCGTCATCCAGCCCGCGCCGGGGCCCCCTGTCGTCATCTGCAGCCCTCCAGCTGCCCCTGTCATCATCCAGCCCCCGCCTGGGGGGCCTGTCCTCATCCAGCGCCCGGCGGGGCGGCCGCTCGTCGTCCAGCCCGCGCCGGGGCCCTCTGTCGTCATCCGCCGCGCGCCAGCTGCCTCTGTCATCGTCCAGCCCGCGCCGCGGGGGCCTGTCGTCATCCAGGGCACGTCTGGGTGGTCTGTCATCATCCAGGGCACGTCTGGGGGGTCTGTCATCATCCATGGCACGTCTGGGGGGCCTGTCATCATCCAGCACACGTCTGGGACCCCTGTCATCATCTGCAGCTCGCCAGCTTCCTCTGTCATCATCCAAACCACGCCGGGGCGGCCTGTCCTCATCCAGGGCACGTCTGGGGGGCCTGTCCTCCTCCCCTTCTCGCCTCGGGGGCCTGTCCTCGTCCCCTTCCCGCCTGGGTGGCCTGTCCTCTGCTGATTCTGGGGGACGCTCCCTCTCGTCTGCAGGAGCTCGCCGGGGCAGGTCGTCCCCGCGCCGGGGCAGGTCGTCCCCACGCCGGAAGGGTCTGTCATCGTCTCTTGGATCCCCTCGACGCCAGTCTCTGTGAAAACACAGGGAGCACAGAGTGACAAGTGAAAGGTGACATCCAGGAAAGCTTTACATCAACAGCATCAAACCCCTCAAAGCCATTTCTGACTGCGCCCACTCAGTGAGTGGCTCCAAACAAAAAGTGTGCAGTTTCAAAATGCACCTTTTAATGCCCTGCATTGCTATGGGAAAGCTGTAGGGCATCTGTCCCTACAGCTTCAGTGATGACTGAGCAGTTCATCATCTCCTTCAAAACTACAGTTTGGACAGTCCCCTGTTGGTTATCTGCTGCAACATCCCAGAGAAGAGGGTTGGCTTCTACACCAAGCCTAATTTGGCAAACTTGACCTGAGTCTGAAAGAATCACTATTAAAAAACCCCAAAACCACCAAGTAAATATCCCTCCTCTCCAGGCACATGCCAACCCTACACACCATTAAGTCTGCAGTCTACAAGATTTTAAAAATACATTTAGACCATAAACCCTGTTTTTGTCACCAAATTAACTTCTTCATTTCAGGAAATTAACCCTCCTCAGCATTAAAAAAAAAGAAACAAAAATAGAACATCATAGAAATTTATTGGTACCTGCTTCTTGGCAGGAGAAGAGAAAATGCACTGGGGTTGAATCTCATGGATTTAAAAAAAATAAAAATCCAAACCAAACCCAACAAAAAAAAACACCCCAAGGTTTAGAAATCCACTATGCTACTGAAATGTAAACAAAAAAAACCAGCAATGACTTGCTACAAAACAGCGGATGTAGGACTTGAAGAGGTGAGAACAGAGAGACAACGGTTTGTGACAACTCAGAGTCTCAAGAATTTTGAAGAATTGCAAGCAGTGCATTTCCTGGGTTTGGAAGAATAAGGGAGAATGCAATTATCATTGATCTGTGAGGTAAAAACCAAGACATAGAGATTGTTAATTTCCATTTAGACTCAAATTGGATAATCTTCCCCTTTGAAAAAATCTGATTATTTTACAATAAAATACATACGGAAGAATGGTTATAATGTTTATCAGATGAACAAGAATTTCATTCATTCAGATACTGTCTCAGGGTCTTAGGATTTGAAAATCTAATTTTAAACTATTCCTTTTAAACTACCTCTAATCACTCTCTAGAAAAGTTGAATGAGAAATTACTAAGACAAGATGCATCACTCTGTGTAGAAAAAAAAATCCATTGATGCATAGAAATAAGTGCATTAAACACTTCACAAAATCACAAAATGGTTTGAGTTGGAATGGACCACCAAGATCATCTCATTCCACCCCTGCCACAGGCAGGGACACCTTCCACTATCCCAGGTTGCTCCAAGCCCCATCCAACCTGGCCTGGAACATTTCCAGGGATGAGACATCACAACTTATGAAATACATGAGTAATGAAAGGCTGCACCCAGCAGTTTCATCCAATTGTTAGATTCTGCAGCTCATGAGAAAGTGGATCACTGCCAGGAATGGCAACACAGCTTTTAAGGAAAGATGGAATTATATTTTGTTTATAGAGAGATCACACCCTTCTAAAACATTTTAAGGAATTACTAGAGAGAGAAAGAGTCAATAAATTTGCTTCCACTGGAGTTCAGTAAGCAGTAATGGATTTAAATTGCTCTACTGGAAATTAGGGTTAGACATTTACAAAAATCTATCTAGCTGCAAGGCTAATTAAGCAATAAAACATACTGCCAACTGGATTCAGCAGTGTTATCTCCATCAGTACAGGTTTTTAAGAACTAGATGTGCACCATCAGAAATATTTTTAGCTACAGTTCATCCTGATGTGGAGCAGAAAAACAGACAAACGTTAAAAATCTTGTTTTCTACAACTTTATAAACAGTTTTTATTATTAGTGAACATATCCAAAATAGATGTATACTAGTGTGGATTTCTTTTTATTTTTAAAGTTCAGAGTATATTCATAATATTCTTCCTTCAGAAATCTATCCCTCCTGTTCAATACAGTTCTTCAGAACTTGATTTAATTTATGGCATGTGCTTTCTGTTCTGTTATTTACTCTGGGACTTGCACAGTTACTGTCAGTTTTCTAAATGGAAAATCTCAGAATTTCATCATCCAGGAACACTGCATTTGCTTGTCATCCTTCCCCATTCTGTATTTATAGAACTGACACAATGTTTGAGTGGGAGAGAACCTATTAATTTAAAAAGGAATCCAAGGAAGTAAGTTGTTTATCACACACAGAAGGTGTCTGCTTGCCTTCACATATCTAAGCCAAATAAAACAGGAATGTTATCTGAGCACAGTTCCAAGATAAAACCTCTCTCTCATTCCAAGGTCCTTACAAAGCAACTTTTTAATAGAAGGTAACTTTCAAAGATGTAAAGGCATGAGATATTACTCATGGCATCAAATTAGTGCAGCTTTAGCAGTAGCAACAAAATGGGAGCCTCCACACATTGACCTCAGTATATCTGGGCCTTAGTAACCCCTGATTACCTCTCCACTGGTGCTCGACGCCACTCAGATTCCGGCTCACCACCTCTTCTCCAGGAGCTTTCGGACTCCCTGTCACCCCAACGAGATTCCTGTGTCAAAAGAAATTAGGAACATTCTCTTTGAATACTTTAAAACTACGATTTTCAACATGTAATTTACCCTCGAGCGTGTTATGTCACTAAAAACTCATTTGTCACACTGCAGAACACTGAACTATCAGGAGCTTGAGTAACTAAAGTGTGGTTTTAAGTGATTTCATTGTTTCTGCTGCAGTTCAAACAAAAACATGGTTCCCCTTGTGCCACATAATTTACCAGTAGGGTAGGATATATGCAAATACACAAGAAAGTTTATGAAAAGTGTATGAATAAGTGAACAGCTACAGTCAGCTACAGCCACTACCTGTCGACACAAAGGAGATGTTCTAACAGTTTCACTTTTCCTAGGGGCTTATGACAACAGGAACAAACTTAAATAATTATTTGCTTTTGTGCTTTCTGATCTCATCAGGAAATGTAACTGAATACACTGAAAGCTCTCTGTGGCAAGGATAATTTTGTTCCCAATACCTCAGTGCACAAAAGAGCTGAGGTATTCACAAAGGTTGCAGAGCAGAGCAATAATCTATTGGTATTTTTTTAAAAAAAAGTTTTAAAGTCTCTCTCTATTGCCAGACAAACCATTTAAACAGATTTTTATGCCTTAATTCCAGAAGAAACTTGTTAGCTAAATCATCCAAAACACCTGATTTCACATAATCACACAACCTCTTTATAAGATGGGTATTCCAGTTTTATGCCCCTCTTGTAAAGTGTTATTCGTCAATATGGGTTAACTGAGATCTTGCATATCCACTATTCTGTCTGCTTAAATGCTTTTGAAAGTACCCCAAATGACAACAGTGAGCAAAGAATCCCAAAACTTCAAATGGAATTCCTGGAGTGGTACAGGTATCTCTCTCAGAAACTGAGCCAGCTTTTCCCTATAATCAAGTGCCCACAGATAGGAAACCTCTTATGCAAAAACTACCCATAATGAATATTTACTTGACAGACTATCAAAACAATTTATACAAGCTGATAACTTATCTTTGTGGTTTTACTCAATGAAATATGTATTAAACAAAGAGAAAGGCTGTGGGGGATGAAATTTAAAACTAGTTCTCTTGAATGGTAAGTTCTGAAAAAGTGGGAGTGCAGAAGGCTTATTATGGTACTTAGTTACATTATTTTTTTACCATTAAACATTTCCAAGTAACTTTTGTTGTTTTGTTTCCTGTTTTATGGGAATAACGAATTCTCCCAATCCAAGTTATATTTGTAAATAGAAAGTTGCACACACATCTTGGTTTTATGTAATTACACATTTCTTATAAAACACAAAACTGTGTTTTATGTTTAATCTGGGGGGGATTTTCCTCCAATATCTACTTGAATTTCTGACTTTTGCATGAGCCAGTGTACTTGCTCCCAAAAGTTTTCCTTCTTTTTGTATCAAAGAAAATTTTGTCCAATATTCATTTTAGTCTTGTTTAATTTAGTTTTTAAGCAGCTTGGAGATCTTAGTTTCCAAGTAGTTTCTTTATTTTAGAACCCTAAAAATTTTAGAACTTTATTTTAAAAACTCTATTGCTAAATTAGATTCCAGATCCTGATAATGAGCTGAAACTAAGTGACAGTAATTTAAGTATTCAATTAGCCACTGTAATTTAAGAAATAAATAAATAAAACTATGACTTTGCAATGCTATCACCTTCTTTCAAATAATCTACAGAAGGAGGAGCAGCCAGAAAGAAACAAACCTGCAGCTATTACCCACCTTCCTTGAAAATGGGTCATCCAGACCTCTCCTTTCCTCCTCTCGGCGGCGCTCTCTCTCCTCGATCTCCATTTCTCTTTGACGCTTTTTCTTCTCCAGCTCCTCCAGTTTTTTGACTCGCTCCTGGTACTCCCGCTGCTCCTGCTCGCGCTTCTCGCGCTCGATGCGCTCCTTCTCCTCACGCTCTGCCCAGATGGACACACACACACAGCTTATTACCAACACAAATTCCACCACTTTGCTGTATCCACAGGAGGGTTACACAATACAATCTCTCCCCTCGGACTCTATAAAAAATGAAAAGCATTTCGTATGATGTGTTTAGTTAACCACAGAACCTGTTTTCTGCAGTCTCCTAACTCAAAAGAAATAGGGAAAGGACGCCTGATACATCCATTAAGGAGACATCTTGAACAGCTAGCAAGAAAGAAAAAGTTACAATACCTCTATGTTAATTCAATGTACAGGCCATAACTGTAGCAACTAAAGTATCAGTAACTACCTCAAACATGGTAGAGGATCCCTTCCTTAAGACAAGGTCAAACAAAAATATTAACTAACAGAAATTTGATATTCATGCCTGCTTCAGTTTTTGTTTGTTTTTTAAATACTGCATCATTATGAACTCTGATACACAAATCTTTATCCTCCAATTGACAAATAGGACAGAAATTCATCCTGCAGTTTGCCAACCACCTCTTCACCTCTAAATCTTGAAACAGGCTATTACAGCTATCAGACAAAAACAATTCACAAAGAAAGGTGTGTGAGTTGTTTACAATTTTGGAGTTTTTCATCTGACACGAATGTTCCCTTTCTTTTCTCCTTAAGATGTGCACAAACAAGTGGCCAGAACTCCAACTATAGGCTAAAACCAAAGACTCATTTTTTCATTAGCCGCCCTTACTCTATCTCCTCCTTCACTCATGTCTAGGAGCTGCAAAGCTTTACCTTTCCTGTCTATGCTGCACAGGAGGTGTGACAACTGGAAGCTGTAAAGACTTCCCCAAATTCATGAAACAGGAAAACCAGATATTAGCTGTGTTACAAAATGGAAAGGCTAGGGCAGGCAGAGGATGAAAGAGTCACATTCTCAATCACACCTTTAAGCAGCTGCTCCTCCCGTAGCCTTTGCTCCTCCTCCTCCTTCTCCCTGTAGTAAGTGATGCGTCTCTCCTCCTTGCGCTGCTTCTTGCGCTCCTCCAGACGGTTCCGCCTCTCCTCTGCCAGGCGCTCCTGGAACTGCTTGAGTTTATCCTGAAACACCAACAGTACACTCAGAACACCACAGCTGTAATGTCCAAGAGCTAGGCAGTTACACAAATTGTTAGAGAAAGCTACACAGGAACTCAAAACAACTGCAACATATTAATTTTGTTCCACTGAAAAATGACCCGTTTGCTATGTTTGCCTCTTCTGTAATTGATTTTGTATAAGATAATACACTTTGGTGTAGAAAAAGACAATCAAATCATCATGCACAGTATTAGTCTTTTATCTGCTTTTTCAGAAAAGGAATTGCCTAAATAATAATTTATCTGTACATAAAACATATTACCCAAAATTACCCCATTATTGCAAAGAATCATATGCAGTTACTAATTTACATTAACATAACACCTCTTCGGCTTTTTTTTGGTAAAGCCAGTTTTTACTGCAACATAGCCAAATACTCAAAGCTATGAACAGGCAGATACAGCTGCCTGCCTATATGACACCCAGTGATCTCTTACTAATAGCTGTACTGAAATAAACAAGTTTTATTTCAGTAAAATTTTTATTTTCCTCTTTTATTTTCCACATAAGCCATTACAGAAACTGTCAAAAATTTTAAGTGATCCTACCTAGGAAGGGGTGCAAAAAATTTAATTTTAAAATCAAAGAAGAAAATTACCAATTCCACAGTTCTGAACTATTTAAAATACTAATTTGTTTCTAGCTTCATGAAGAATCCCTGGGTCAGTTTTAGTTCCTCACTTTAGGGGTGTACTTTGTTAGCAATGTCACATCTCATGTACCTCATAAACTGTTCGTCGTGATGCTTTGAGCCTGGCTTCAAATAAATCTCTATCCTCCAACATCCTGGAGAGTCTGCTCTTGTGCTCAAGGGCTTTCTCACGCTCCAGCTGCAGGGTGGTGATCTAAAAACAGAAAATATACAAAGTATAACTTTACTATACATTTGGACTCAATCTACACCAGTCCCTAGAAGGAGAAATTTCCTCTTCCCCTTTCAGAGCAAAGACATGAAATTGCTGTCCACTAAAAAGTGGAAACACAAGCTAACATTTCAATCTTTCCTTCTTCTTTGGAAAGAGCTGGGAGAAAGAAAAAAAAAAAAACAGTGCAAACCCCACTATTTTTCATGCATTGCTAATGTACTTTATCAATTCAACAAAAAATTCTTACCCTTTCTTCTTCCTGTTGCTCCCACAGCTCCATATCACGCACTCTTTGTTCCTCATAGGCAGTTTTTATTAAAGGAATTTCCTCCAAGCGCTTCGCTCTTTCAAAGTAGTCAATCTGAGTAAAGATAACACATCTTCAGTGTGACATAATGCACTCTGATTTCTGGAGACTTCTCCAATATGTCTGATATATTATGGCAAAACAGCAACAACAACACTGGACCATCTAAGGTCAACCTCACCAAGAACCTGCCTCTACCACAGGTAACTAAGTGCACTCCCAGGCAAGGGCACAGGAATGGAGATGGGCACACCACAATTCTCTCTCAGCATCATCCATTTTCAGCTCCCAGCATCTTCTGTGTTGGAAGCATTTTTATATTTTAAACATTAGTGGATTTCCTCTCTTGTCCTTCTGAAATCAAAGCTTTTCATATACAACAATGGACTTTGGAAAGAACTCCTGTGTGTCTGTGGCTCACAGCATGAAGATCAACTTCTACCTACAAGCAGCTCTGAATACGGCTCCTGCTGGCTTCATTTGATGCTTCTCAGTCCACTATCCTTGCAGGCAGTGCAAGAACAACTGCCCCCACCATCAGCTCTTACAACAGGTACATTCTTACAGATTGGCACCACATCCTCTCTCTAGACATCTGTCTGACAGAGGGGCACTATTTTACAAAGACATTTCTTCCACAGAAGCCAATCTGTATCACTGATGAATTCTTGTTGGCCTCCTGTCAGACTTCCAGTTCACCCACATCCTTTTGGATGTAAAGAGATCAGAACTGCAGACAGTGCTCAAAACACAGAACAAAGTTCTCACTGTTGGCAAAGAATGTTAACTTTGAAGCCCATCATTTCATATGCAAAGCCAAAGATTGAGGGATTCTTTTCCCTGCTTTCCCTATAAGAAGTTTTTAAATCTATCTAACCAGAACATAATTCAAAAACTTTCTTTTGTCACACTACTAAGTTAGGGGCTTCTTTGAAGAAATTTTTTTTTTTTTTTTTGAAATCTAAGTTAGTTACCCCATTTTTTGAAGAGGTATTTTTCCTCAATAACAGAAGTTGTTGTACAGGCCTTAAGGTTAACTCACTGAATTGTCAACAAACGAATGTATACATATTAATGCAGCTGCAAATACTGTTTGAGCATTTTATTTCTGTACTGTATTCAGATTAAACCCCATTCCTGAATGGATGCCTTGTATGAAGGAGACTGGCAGCAGTAACTACATCCAGCTATGCTGCTAATTAGCCTTCAACTATTTCTTTAGCACACCAGAAATAACACTGCTCATCACTGGTAATAAAAGCAGGTCAATGAAATGTGCATTTTATAAAAAACTTCGATCAGCATTAGTCATATGTTTGCTTTGACAGCTTCAGAGAATTTTAAGAGGAAGCCCTTGCTAACATTCCTTTTGTAGAAGCTGTGCTGACTTTTCCAGGAAGATCATATTCACTCAGGTGACTCCTAATTCTACTGCTTTTGTATTTTCTGCTCCTCTGTCCAGTACAAACAGCTGCTTTACAGGCCTGCAGTGTCAAAGACACTGGAACCTTTTAAACTAAACTGCCACTTTTTCTACTTGCCATTTTTCTTCAGACCAGTTTTAAGTTGCTGGAGTCACCAACTGCACCATAGAACCCCTATTTCATTCCTGAATACAGCAGGAAGTCCTGGCTGAGTTTCACCTTGCCTAGGTCATGTGGACATTTTTACCCTTCCTACTTTGTACCTTTTTCTCCTGATTCTTCAGTCGTTCCTGAAGTTCCTTCTTTTCTTTCTCCAGCTGTTCCACTTGTTTAGCCATAATAAAGTCAGGATCCAATTCTTCAAGATCCTACAACCAAGTAAAGTTATCAATATAAAAAGAAGAAAATACTTCCACAAAAGGTAGTCTTTATTCCCCCAGGCAATAAAGATCCCATCCAAATCCAGAACTAAAGTTTATTTACATTATCTCATTTTTAAGAGAGACTGTTTGCAAGACCAGTTGCAGTACAAATCCATAAAATTCAAGTAGCCCAGCAATGTAACACTGAAAGCATAACAAAATAACTCCCCCTCTGCAACAATAAATCCCCTACCTCAATATCAATATCTTTAAATGCCTTGGCTCCCAGTTCAGTCTTCTTAATCTGCTCCAAGCGCTCCCGAACAGTTTTCTTTTTGATCTGCTCATGCTCCTGCAGGATCCGCTCCTTCTCCCTCTCCTTTGCCTCCTGGCGCAGCCTCTCCTCCTCAGCTTTCCGCACTTTTTGCAGTTCTGCTTCCCGTTGCTCCAGCTCCTCCTTTTCACGCTGGATGTTCAAACTCTCCAGGCGCTCCTTCCTCTCCTCTATGGTTTGACGGCGGGCAAGGATTCGCTGATGCTCCTTCCTGGAATTTTTTAGGAAGGCGGTGACTGCCAGCTGGTGTTGTTCTTCTTTCTCTTGCTGGATTTAAATGAAGAATAAGACAATGATGTAAACAGTCCCTCTTTAAAAAAGCAGTAAGCAAAGCAAATGCTTCTCAAGGAAAATGCAAAGTTAATTCTATTCTCCAAACTGCCAACCAAATGGAAATACAGCTGTAGTGGCAAATCTAACCACTCATCCAAGTGGCATCCAAGGCAGTGCCAACTGCCCGGAGCCATGTGCATATGGACAAAGCTGCCTGTAAAAGACAATATTCTGCAACATGGCTTGGGTAAGACATTTTTCTGTCCAAAAATATTGTACATCCAGATGTTATTGATATTGATATTGAAATGTTTAACTGCAATGGGTGTGTGGGCCAATCTTGTTTGTCTCTGTATGTGTTTGCAAGCATATCACCACAAGTACTTTATTTCACCAGAACCGCTTTGCTCTTTTAAAGTTTTATTATTTTCCAAAGCCATTAATAGAAGAAAGAAGTGTCCTAATTGAAACAAGACACTATCTGTGAGATGATTAAAAAATAACTCAACAATTTAAACATTGTATTTAAAACAATTTTCATTATTTTATAAAAAACACTAGGCTTCTAGACACTAGAACACAGACTGTTCTTTAGGCAGCCTTCCCACCCCCAGCACTCCCCAGAGCACCCCCACAGCTCTTTGGGGACATCCATGCTGTACACATGAGGAGGTGTCACTGTGCCAGCCCAGGGAGCTGCCCATTTCCATGAGTCCAGCCAAACACTGCAGCCCAAATCAGCTCCCCACATTCCCCAGCCATGCTACTCCTGAAATATGAGCACCCAGGGATATTTTTAGTGACCTGTCACCTTCAGGGCATTCAGCAAAAACACTGAAACGTCCATACTTTGCTGCAGATCTGCACACATTTAGAGCTAAATGGAGGTGCCAGAAACACAAAAGTAAAAAGCTTCAGACAAATTTAATGAATTTGTGAATTATTAGAAACGTGACAAGTTAAAAGCTTTTAAACACCTGACAAAAGTGGAAAGTTTTGACCTGAATAGTCCTGAGACTTTTGAAGGAAAATAAGGCCATCATCTTGTTCTGTAGCTTCTCTAACCACACAGATTGATATTAACCTTGAACTGTTCTCCAATTTTGCAAGTGTAATGACCACTAATGAGTTAAATGAGGAGGATTTATGTCTTATTCAGCTACTAACTGTACTAACATGCCAAGTGCAAGACTAACTGCCATTTCTATCCATGAATGTATAGTTAAAACGTGTTTTCTTCCAAAATGACAATCTCTAATACCAATCACTAATCAAATCTTTTTAAGGGAAAACCTATATAGAAATATTTTTATCTTAAACACTATAAAACCACTAATATATGTTCAAGCTAACATAAGGAAGTGAAAATTGCGTGTCATGACACAGTTCTACTTTAAGAATATTACTAAAAAATTCAGCCTGCAGAGATTCTAACATGGCTATCAGCCTTTTTTCCCTATGGAACAAATATCTCATGTGTTAAACCACAAAATCTTTCATAAACCTAAAATAAGTGAAAAGATTACCACTGCTCTAGTAAAAGAAGTGAAGGTTTAACTAGCCAGGGCCAAAGCATGCTGGAAATCTGAGACTGATTTACACCTTGCTGCTACAGCACTCTGGAAAACCTGAAATGTGAGTCTGACCTTGAAGCCAAGAGCCCCAGGGAGGAGGAAAGGAAGTGACAAAGACAGGTCAGTTCTTGAACTGTGGGATGTTTTGTTCTGTAAAGCTACATTCAAGGTTTTTCAAAACAGCAGTTTCTCCAGGAAGAATAAATGAAGCAGGCTCTTGGATTTTCAAAAATGCCTGCAAAACTTGAAACAAATCCTAGTTCTGCAGGCTCATGTACGGGAAAGTTATTATTTGTTATATCCTAAATCCTGGTATTTTCAAGACTGGAAACTTTAAACTCAGGCCTCTTGTGTACATTTTGCCATATTTTAGTTAGGACCAGAAACTAAGTAGCTGAGTGCTTTTAAGAATGACTTCTTTTCAAGCACAAAAAAACTGACTACTACTAAGCTGAAAAAAAAGAAAAGTAAAATGTACATCTAATTCGAGAAAACACACTCATTAAAATGCAAGCTTTGTCAACATTCTCTTAAGACTTTAAATGACTTACCATTAAGTGAGGAGGCTTAATGACCGCAAGAGCCTTAGCTAGAGCTGAGGACATGGCAGTCAGTTGGTTTCTGATCTGCTCAGAAGGCATGCTCTGCAGCTGAGGGCCCAGTGGAGCATCCTCTCTAGTACAGTAATTCAAATCTGAACCAAAACTTAGTGTCCGCGTTGTGTGATCAAGGCGAACCTTTGCAAAAACAGAAAAAAAGGAAGAAAAAGGATCGTATTTTTTATTGAACAATTTCTCTGTTGCTCTGCCTATGACCACCATGAGTCAGAGGCTCTAAGCAGAAATTACCTGAAAAAAAATTCTGCTATACCACTTGATGAGAAATGCCAAATTAGCAGGAGAAAAATACCACTGTCAATTAAGGTTTGTCTTATTTCTATGCTTTAGAAAAAAAAAATCGCAAACAACAAAATCACTGGAAGAGGCTGAATTTTCAATGATTCAATGAAACAAGCACTGGAAGACATTGCCTCTTCCTCCATATTGTCATCCAGATCCTTTTCATCAAATGCAATACACATGAAACCCAGACATCACTTAACACAGCACTCACCTGTAAGTCACAATGCCTGGCTGCATCCACAATACAACGCTCCAGCTGGAAAGCATCCACAAAAGGAACCAGGGTACACAGACGAGCAAACTCAATGCTTTGATAAATCTGGGCCACCTGAATGTGAACAGAAACATGAGGTATTTTTCCTCAATAAAAAGAAATCAGAAGTTGTTGTACAGGCCTTAAGGTTAACTCACTGAATTGTCAACAAATGAATGTATACATATTAACGCAGCTGCAAATACTGTTTGAGCATTTTATTTCTGTCAGATTAAACCCCATTCCTGAATGGATGCCTTGTATGAAGGAGACTGGCAGCAGTAACTACATCCAGCTATGCTGCTAATTAGCCCTCAACTATTTCTTTAGCACACCAGAAATAACACTGCTCATCACTGGTAATGAAAGCAGGTCAATGAAATGTGCATTTTATAAAAAACTTCGATACAATTAAAATAAAAACAAAACAAAACAAAAACTAAAAACCAAAGTGAAATACTTCCCTCCCTTACCTTACTCCAAAGAGAAATCTTAAGAAACTTGGTATGGTATGAAGAACATCTAGAAAAGAGACTACATGACTGTACCCCACTATCAAGCTGTATTTAAATGATGCACAAACTGAAGATATGGGTTATACATCAGAAAAATGTATTTGAAAATCAAATAGTCTTCTATTTGATAGAAGGAAAAATTATTTCAGCATTAAAGTTTCCAAGTTAATCCTTCTCCAAAGCATAATCTAACTTATGTATACTTAGGAACATACATTATCTTTACTCATACCTGCTGCAGAAGGCGAAGGATGGTGTTGTTCTGCAGGTGAGGAATGTATAGCTGCAGTTCAGGTTCCTTTTCAGCTTGGTCCTTCACCCAGTTCAGAACCTAACAAAAGTCTGAAAAGTTACTCTATCTGCATTGACCTGTACAAACTTCAGCATTAAAGTAACATTTCTGGTTTACAGCTCTTAAAACAAGAGCACTGTTTTACTGAAGTGCATCCTTTGATCAGAACACTTACAGCTACAAAGGAGAGCTGACAGTCTTTGTGTGAAGGCGACTGACAGTACTGGCAACATTTACCACACTGTTAATTTACCTTCAAGTTCTTTTTAGCACCTCAAGTATCTTTGTTCCCACTATCAAAGAAAAAGAACATGATGTGCTTCAACTGCAGGATTTACACTAACCTAGTCAACAGCTCTCACATTATTCTACCTCCCAACACTCTACCTTTTAATAGGAAAACCAGTCATTGGCTCATCTTTCCACTTGGCACACAACCCACTTGTCAGCATATGCCCACGTGTGCACACAGTCTTATTTTGCACCCTTAAACAAAATTAACTCAGTATCATCTGCATGAAAAACATCTTCTGATACATTCCCAAAACTCTGCACCTTTATGGAGCCCTATGAATAGCACCCAAAAAAACTGAGGGAATTTTTATTTTATTTCAATAACCTGGCTTGTCATGGTGCCATAACATGTCATGCTGATGGAACTTCAGCAAATCAAGGCTACTATTGAAAAATCTGGCAATAGAAAAAGCTAGTTGATATTTACCACAAATCAATATTGAAATAACAGACCATTAGTCAAGACCAATTACTACACACACAGAGCTACAAAAAACTTACCTTGCTGACACGGGCACTCAATTTAAGTGGGTGAAAGTCTACTTCAAGCCAATTGTAAAGTTCTTTCACTTCTGGGACAACATATTGCACTACATTGAACCTGACCTACAGTCAACAACAAAAAAAAAAAATCCAAAGACCTCAACATAAATACAGTATTAACCAATAGTCAATACTTTAAGAATTTCATATTCAACAAGTGAAACAGGCAACAGATGTGGATTTTAATACAGGAGATTATGTATTTTTCATTACATTCTTAACTGCAGTGACAGTAATTCTATACTACATCATTTAAATGTAGTTAAAAATGGAAAAGTAGACAAAAAACAAACAAGCTAAACAGACTAGAGTAACATCCTCAGCCATTTCTAAGACACAAGCCTACTACACAAACATAGGCCCACATCCAAACTAAAACCACACATCTTGTTCATGGTTAAATTTCTGAAGCCTTAAATTGTGGGTTTGAGGCAGACTGGAGAGGTGCTGCAAGAAGAATTAATTCAAATTGTAAAATGAGATTTGAACCTAAATTTTAGATATGACTGCAGGTGACTGCAAGAGATTCAAACATTCTCTGAAAATACCCATTATTTAATGCTAATTTGTTTACAAGCATTTGGGGAGGTCTGAGGATAGATAAATCTAACATCTCTTCAAATTAAACACAAAGAAGTTTTCATAATTACTTAGATCCATATGGTCCAACATTTGACATCTGGCCTGTGCTTATCCAAAACACATTTAAAACAGAAAAATAAGCACTTGGTTCAGTTAATTACACACTTCAGAGTCAGAAAAAAACCCAAAGTTCTAGATCACAACATGCTTCAGACCCCTCAGTGTTTCAAATCAGTATTTGTTGCTTGGGTGACACAAAAGACTACATTGAATTGCACACAAGCATTCATTACACTGCCATTTCCCAACAGCCCCTGTGAATCTGCAATTAAGTCCCAATTAACCACACAGCTGTTTTAGCTTTAAAATTGCTGTCCCTCAGCTAAGCAGGGTGCTCTAGAAGGAGCAGGACTCAGGGTTATGAAGCTGCTCAGCTGCACCCCAGACCCACCATGTCATTGATGAGGCTGGCCCGGGTAGGGGGGGCCTGCAGCCCCAGCAGGGTGGCCAGGCGCCGCTGCTTCTCCACGATGATTCCATCCATGTCCAGCAGACGAGCAATATCAGTTCTCTCTGGAGTTATTGGAATGGACAGGGTGGCCAGAAGGACTCGAGTGGACATCCTGGTGACAAAGCAGAATTGCAAGAGATGAACTGCTGGAGAACACTTACCAAGTCCTGTTCACCTGTGTGCCAGTTCAAGAAAGGAATGAGTTTTCACCTATGATGCAAAACTGTGTAAAAACACCAGAGATAACAGAGGAGACACCAAATACACCATGAGAGGAAGTTGTGAAATCTTTTGAAGAAAATACCAGCACTCAGAGGAGAAAAAGAAAACAAACTCCCAGATACTTTTGGACTCTCACATCTTCTCAGTCAGTAAAGAGAAGGAAGCTTAACTAAGGTGATGTTAATGTTCACAATACTTACACTGCAGCTTTGTAAAACATCCTCCTTGCTCTAGATTTGAGGCAATTAGTACTGGCCAATTTAGACAGAGCTGCTCATAGCCATACATGTCATCTGCTTCTTTTGGGGTACAATTTAGTTTATTTTTGAACCTAGGGGGTTAAAAACAGATTCTAAGATCACAGCAAGTGTCTTTCCCCACCTCTGCATCTCCTCTTGTGTGAGATTCTTTCGCATTTCTCTTGATAAGTGATAAAGGCGGTGAAGGGTGGATGCGTGAAAAAGAGCATTTCCTGATTTCCAGAAGACAGTTGAAACTTTGTGATAGTAATTTGCCATCAGCTGTGGTTTGGGTGGCTTCTTAGACAGTGCAAATAGTCCATGAATATCTTCCACTGCTTTGAAAGCTTCCTAAAAAAGCCCAAAACAACCAAATACACTACTGTTAGGAAGCTTTTGCAATACCCCAAAAAACGGAAAATATAAACCTATTAGATCGTAAAACTATAAAATGTTTAATACTACTGAAAGCTGTGATCTTCAGTTTTGCCAGGTACACGAAATTAAATACTTCTTTCCTAATAAATTATTATTTATACTCTATTAACTATCTGCTTAGAATTTGGAATTTTTGAAAACTTGTTTCATTCAGATTTTCAAGCTACAAACCAAGGCAGGGATAAAAAAAAAAGCCAGACAAAAAAAATGTCCCTAAGTTCTACCAGCAAAGCTTGGTTTGAAATGTTGTTCAGGAACACCAGATTAAGCAGTCAACATTCTAGATATTAAAACTTTATTCCTTAGCTCTTATCCTTTCTTCACCTTGCTGCATGTACCATGAGACATGAACAGCATGGAGCAGATCCTGGAAAGGCTGGTGGGGAGCCCTGGTGCATACCTGCCACAGCTCCATGCTGATAGCACTGTCCAGCTGCACCAGCCTGGTCTCCAGGTGCATGGACTGGCTGTCAGGGTTGTTGAGGTTGATGGCTGTGCTTTGGTTGTGGTGCCGCTGGATCTGCCCCAGGTGCATCCGCAGGTTATCGCAGAGCTTGCGGAACTCTGCTTTCCGCGTGTACTGCAGGCAGAACTTGAAAGCTGCAAAAAGGAATAATGTCGATTAAAAATGTTCACTAATGGTCACTTCTGGTAGTTCTAAATGGGATTCAAATATGTAAATCAGTACACCTAAAGAGTCTTCATCTGCAGTCAAAAGACATCCCGAACATGATACAATCTGTCACGCGTAAGTGACAATGCAGAGCATTTTCATCTTGACCTCAAGAGATGAAGATGTTTCTACGTAATAAAGCCTAAAGAGCAAACAGAATACTTTAATACTCTAAAAATGTTCTAATCTATGCAGTGATTCCAGCTTTTAGTTTGAACTAAGAGCACACAAAATCCTGTGAATGGCATGAATTCAGGTTTGGCTTTGTCAAACGTGGGGGAAAAAATCTCAAGTCATCTAAATATGGTAAAGTTATATGAAGCTTTCAAATGACTGGAAATGACACAGACAAAAACCCTGCCATTAATCCCATAGTTCTGAAAACCAGTCCTTGTTCTGCCTTCTGGAAATAAGCACAATACAGAACAACACAAGTGCAGGAAAGAGGTCAAGAAGAGGGGATGGACTGAAGAGGGGGATCAAGATCACCCAAAACCCTGGAAGCCCTCCACCCCATTTCAAGAAAGGTCCAGAAGAAGACAGAGCATGAGAACTGATTTGCATAACAAGTGAGAAACTTATCTACAAAAAGGTCAAGCCCAGGTGTATGTACACCCCAGGACCCTGGACACTCTCATCAGCTGGATCAACACTGAAGTGAGGACTGGTGATTTCTTTTCCCCTCCCATTCCTTCTCTCTAACCTTCTCTTTAACTCAACCCTCTCTTCTTCCATCCTATCCCTTTAACCAAAACCCACTGCCATGTGCTTATACTGGGAGGTCAGGGACTAACACAGCAATTTTCATGCCAAGCGTGTCATTTACTACTAAAAGTTTGTAAGCTTTTGAGGACTCTCTTGTTGCTCCTTTTGACCACAAGCATCTACTAACCTTGGATGTCCTCCTCCCCTTAAGGAGGGCACACCACATCATTACAGTTCAAGTTTCCATCTTTTATACCTACCTTGCTGTGCAATGTCATGGTACAGGCGTTCTACTCGAGAATTATTTCGGAGAAGATCCAAACACTGTCTGTAGGATTCCCACAGAAATTTAACCCAGGGTGTCAAAAGCAGGCGGTCAGTACGATCCTGAGTGTCTTCTCCACTTACAGCACTCAAAAGAACACTTCAGTCAGGGCAGCAGGGTAAGGAAAAAGAAAAAAGAGAAGTGGTTTATTCCCTAGAATTCTCATCAATTTTTCTTACAAGGTATTAAGATGAGACTGGACAAATCTGAACGGCTAATTGCTGCTGAATGGTCTATTGCTTAGTTTCAAACTGGTACCTCAGACTGCTCTCTTTTCCTTTAAAGAATGTAGATAATTATTTGAAACTTTTAAGTTTCAAACTTTGGCCACTGCATATAAGATTGACACATCCAAGCTCCAGAGTTAAGACATCAGAAACTTGTATCCTTCAAAGGAAACTAACTCCAGGATTTTCCCCTTCCCTTTCCCAGCAGGGAGCTGTGTCCTGTACCTCTGTTAGAGTCAAGTATCAGTATCAATGCAGACGCTTCAGTACTTGCTGACACTTCCCTTTTAGTCACCAGCACTGCTGCCAGAGCTCACTTCATGCTGACATGTGACACAAGCGCTGTGTTATGATCCGCACACATCAGAAACCAGAATACTCACATTAACATTTCAAATCCTTTACAAATTCTGACATGAAAAAGACGCTTAAATATGTCAGAAGTGAGATATGATAATCTTGCATTTAGAACTTTATTCCCTCATCACAGGAATATAAGACAGGGGAAAGCATTCCCAAGACACTGAGACCAATTCAGTGCTCTGTCCTACATGATTCCTTTCTGCTGAACAATCCACTCACATGTTAAACTCACAAAGAAACATCTTCCCTAAGCCTTCATTTTTAAAATTCTTTTTTAACTGCTTAGTGTGAAGTCTCAACTCTTGTAACTCTTTTCTACTACACCATTTCCAGTTCTAGTGTGCACCTCTGGGTACCACATACACTTTTAAACAAGACACATCACCAGTGCTTTCTCTAACAGATCAAGAGGTAAATCCAGCAAAAAACCATGAGAAGTCTAGAAAATAGGACCTAAAAACTCTAAGGAAACTGTCCTTGTTTAGATGAGAATTGTGATTGAAAAGATCCATTCTCTAGTCCTCTGTTATAAAAAGGAGAACAAGGAAAAGAGAGGTCACTCAATCATCACTGTTTAACTGTTTATGTGTAACAATTTCAGGCACTGGAAATAAAATGAATGGCACTGCCCCCCTACTGAAGACACGTCTTTCACCTCCGCCTTTTTGCAACCAAATTCTACTAAAGAGTTTTGCTGTTAACATGTAAATACAGAGCCTTCTACTCCAGGTCTTTATGAGTATTATTTGACTACTACAACTCTATTCCTACACAAGACAAATACTCAGTAATTTCTTCCAATTTTTTATCATTTCTATCACCATTCTACATTCTTATTGCCCATCCTATTAATTCTCTCTTGAACGTACTTTTCATGCCCCTTCTTCTATTATCTCAAGCAAGCATAAAGTAACATTTCCTTTTGTTTGTACATGCAGAATGTGATCAGAAGAAATGGAGGCTATCACATACAGGAATTACATTGGTCTGATATAATTAACAGCATTTCTACATCAACCAGTAATGAGCAGTTTACCATAATAAACTCTCTAATACCACTAGAGATGCAGATCTGAGCAGACACTGGAAACTGGTAACCCAACATCCAGAACCATTCCCACTGCATCTAGATTTTCTATTCCTTACAGCTTGCTTTCTTTAGATCTCTTTATTCAGATTTAGGATTTCATTCAATGTAAAATTCCTGTTTTTATTCCTACCTTTAAAACCTCTAGAACACCACTAATATTCCATTTCAAGTCTACCACATTTGTATCCCAGCTTTGTGAATAAAAATAAGGATACTTTCTGTGAATTGCTACATTTTACAGACAGGCACACCTTTCTGGAGTCTGAATGTTATCCAAGTCTTCTATGTCCAGTACCATCTGCTGGGATTCTTCCTTAGCTGCTTCTGTTTTTTCTTCAGCTAATTTTAAATAGGCTCGAACAACATCCTCCAAAGATTTGATGTTAACCTACACCAAAGACAAAAAAATGGGAAGATGTTTCCACCCACAATAGGCAACAAATCTTTTAAAATGTAACTGCTACAAACCCAAGAATATCTAAAAGGCGGATTAATCCTCATTCAGGACAAATCACTTACTTTGAGATTTTATCAGCTGACAGATACCACGCTTGCTATAAATAAGTACAATAAAAAAATGAAAGCCATACCTGCTGGCAAATATTCTTGTACTGGTACAATCCTTCTTTTGCCAGGTGACTCTTGCGCAGATCCACGCAGAGTTCCAGGTATTTCAGCATAATTGGCTCGTGGATTTTCTGCCATGTTCGGTGTTTCTTACTTTTCATAACATCATAGAGAACATCAAGGGCAGGCTGCTTTTTGCCAACCTCAAGAAATTCTGAAAGAAAAATCCCAGTTAGCAAAAGATCTGAACACCAGAAAATGCATGCTTTATGCCTAACACAGGAAACATTCAGAATTTAATCAACTCTACCCAGAGTGCACTAATGGTTTGATTTAGTTGGCCAGATCAAAAACGTTGGCAACTCAGTGCCAGTTGTTCAATGACATAACTGGCAAACAAATGTTAACCAGTATATTAACATGGGAATTTCAGAATAGCAGAGATTTCCCTCCATCCATCCAGGCATGACTGAGGACTTCACATACATGAGTGTGTATGAGTGCACACATCCAGTTTTAACCATCCTGGTTTTCATCAAGGATAAGGAATACCCACCAGGAGGCCTGTGGGTACAGCACCTACCAAGGGCATTTAACAGGGTGCAAAACATACCAAAAACGTGACTGAAAGAGAAAGTTCTGCACTCAGGTGAGGAAGAGAAAGAACTTCACTCAGCAAAGTGAAGTTTGTTCATATTTTTAACTCCTGAGTGGTTTAGCACTTCAGTTTACAGAAGTTACATCAAAAGCTGCTGCAGTTCAGTTGAAGGGTCAGACACTTTAAATCAGCCTTGCTGCTGAAACCAGTGCCCCATTTATTCATCCCTAAGCAGCTGCTGTTATTAACAGGAGCTCTCAGCATCATAGCAACTCCCACCTCTGATATCCCACACATTCTGCCTTGCACAAAACTCAGCAAACCACCCACTAGAAACACCAAGGAAGTGACCCACATACACACAGACCCTGCTCTGAATGTACCCTGCACTGCAGAATAGCAGGAGGAATGAACACACAGAATGGGAAGCAAACAGGTTTAAAAGATAAGGGAGGTCAAGTACAGCCAGTGGGAAATGTGCCTATTCTTAAAGGCTGAGGGGTGGAGTCAGCACTACCCATGAAGCACTTGGGAAAACACTCCATTATGGCAGAAACTATTTAAGTAGGGGCCTGCTCCAGGGGCTCAGACATCAGACAGAACTTCCAAGTTTTAGAATCTCAAATTTGAAGTTAAACATGGCCAAAGGTTTAGATTGAAAGCAGCAGAGTGGTTTTAATTTAAGTACCCCAACGGCTCATATTCAGGGCTCAGTATATGTAAATAATGACCTGGCAGAAGATGAGCAAGCTCCTTTCTAAAGAAAGCACTGTGATACAAATGAAGATAATCAAAGTTATGGTGGCAGTATCCAACAGTACTTTACTCACCAAGGGAATTTTAATAAAGCTACCCTCCATCCCATAACTTACACTGCTATTCTATCTCAGAACTGCTTTTGAGACAATTACTGTTCAGTTTTATGTTTTATTTATGAAAATAAACTTGAAAGGCAAGTTTAATCCTGCAACAATGCCAGGGCACTCCAACCACAGCTCTCAGTGGCCGATAACCAACTAGACAAAGCACAAAATTAATTTATGTTGCTTTGAAACTTTTAATTAACTCTGGCCAAGCAGGTTCTTGCAAGTCAAATAATTAAGGCTAATTTAACAGAGACTTCAGTAAAAGCACAAAATGAACCTGAAGAATCAAATACAGCAAACAACGTCATGCTTCGCAGTAGGAAATGAAAGTTACGAAAACTCAGATCTGTAACATACAAGTCCATAAGTAGCTGTAAGAGTTACCTTCTACTAGTTTTGTTCTTTTATACTACTTAAAATGCTAACAGGTATCCAGAGTAGCAACTGAAGCTGAGTGGTCAAGAACGAGCTGATACACATAAACAATTCACCTACTGCTAGCCCAAAATCCTGAAATAAGTTCAGTTTTCAATCGTTATCATTTTCATATCATTATCAGTTTTCATATTATTACAAGAGGTGACACAGATGTCATGTGCTTTACAGTATCTCTAATAGTGAGCAAGCTTAGTATCTGCAACACTAAAACATTCCTTAAAGTTGCATTACATCCCTGAGTACAAAGCAATGCAAATATTAACAATAGCTGAGGGTTGGCCTTGACCTACATTTATCAATTATAAAAATTGTTAATTTCTTACTTATCTGTATGTACTTAAAAACCTCCATGCTCTTCATATTTCCAAACATCACCTCTGTATGTTGAAGTCACTGAGAACATGAAGTGCTTCTAATGCTCACTTGAGCCTTACATACAAAACACACACTGAAACTCTGGAAACTGCACTGAATGTCCTCATTTGAAATGCCAGTTTAACATTAAACTGCTTCCTGCAACACACAATCTGCCTTAGACAACTTTCCACCCTTTATTATGTTTGGCTGTGGTAAGATTGAACCCCTGCAGTCTGTAACACTTGGGACTGCTTGTCATGTTTTCCATTCAGTCCACTGAAATTCAGGATTGCCAGCATCTCTCTGGAGAACACCCCCTTTCCGTTCCCACCCTTCAGCTCAACTCGATTCCTCCACTTCAACACAATTTAGCAGACTTGCAGCAGTGTAAGAAATGTGAACTTAAATACCAGGAAAGCATCAATAGTAATAGTGAGCAGTTTAAAGTCAATATTCCAGAAATGTCACTTGCACACCAAGTACCACCTACTCTACTCAAGAATGTGCAAGTATAAATAAAGTTTCTATACTATGGTACATGCATCTTTTCCAGTGAAAGGACTGATACAGCACATCTTCATCCCTGAACGCTGACTGAAGCTGATTTTATCTTTCATCTTTTTATCTTTGTGGGAAAGATTTTTACAATGAATTTTTCATTAAAAATCTTGAGGACGTGCAGTACTTTCACATTTTCTTGTTAATATACTAAGTACTTGAATAATGCACAGTCCCCAGACCACACAGCCTCTTCTGCTGTCATTTCAAGACCCATATATCATCTCTTAAGTTGTGGACGCCTTTAAGTGTCATCTTGCGACCAGCCCTGTGACAATGAAGGGTCTAAATGGTCCTGCTAAGGGCTTAAAATAGGATACTATAAAAACAGAAGCGTCAAAGCCATATGTTTGGCCCGAAATGAGCCAGCTGATAAATATAACCAGTCCAGCTTTTATGTGGCAGTCAGCAAGCGACGGCTACAACGCTGAATTGTCTCCCTTGGTTGATCTTCCAGGGGCAAACCAGTGTTACCAGCTGTGCAGCAGTGAGGGAGTTTTACCATTTGCGTTCTCACCGGAGTCACGTGAAGGACGGGACACAACACACAAAGCCCAGAGGGGACAGAGGGGCCCGGGTTTGAGATCAGCCCGGGTTTGAGATCACCCGGCAGGGCAGCGCGGTCCAGCCCGCTCACGCCCAGCCCCGGCCGCCCCGGCCAGCGGGATGAGGCCGTGCCAGCCCCGGCCGCCGCGGCTCCCCCTTGGCCCGGAGGCGGCCGTGGGGCCCAGGGGAGCGGGAGGCGGGGCCGGGCCCGCTCCCCGCGCCCGCCGGGCCTCCCTCCCCTCCGCCATGCGGCGCGGCGCGGCCCGGCCCGGCCCTTTCCCTGCGCCGGCGCCGCGCTCCCCGCTCCCTCCCGGGCGGGCGCTCCCGGGCGGCCTCCGCTCAGCGCCGGCGGAATCCGGGTGGGCTCTCCCGGGCGGGCCCGGCCGGGGTGGGGATCCCGGGGCGGGCGCGGCCGGGGAGCGGCGCGGGAGGCGACCCGGCACTGTGTGTGTGTGGACGCGGCCCGCACTGACCGTTCGCCCGCTTCAGGGCGTTCTCGGGCCGCTGGAAGTACACCGGCATGATGGCGGCGGCGGCGGCTCCTCACGGGGCGGCGGCGGCTCCTCGCTCCAGCCAGGCGGCACGCGCGGCCGGAAAGGGAGGGAGCGGCGGGGGAAGGGGAGGGAAAGGGGCCCGCGCGCGCCCTGACGGCGGCGCCGGAACCGGAAACCCCGCCCGGCGCGCGCGCGAACGGCCCGGCGGGGGACCGGGACCGGGACCGGCATTGACGGGACATTGGGACCGGGAGGGGACCGGGATCGGGACCGGCATCGACGGGCATTGGGATCGGGACCGGGACGGGATCGTGGGGGAATCGCGGAAAAAGCGAGTGGGGAATTGGGACCGAGGCCCTGAAGGGATCGTGAGGAGATCAGGACCCTGAGGCGGATCGGGATCGGGGGAGGATGGCGGGGCGAGCTGCACAAAGCCCTTTGTCCGAATGAGCCTTAAACGATAGCGGGGGGCACAGGGGAGTTTGCCGAGTCGTTCGCCTCTCTCGCACAGTCTGTTGTTAGCATTGTTCTTACTGTTCGTTTTTTTATTCCATTGCTGCTTCTAGTAAATTGTTCTTAGCCCAACCCACGATATTTACCTTTTTGTACCTCCAGTTCTCAATCCTATCACAGGGGAAGGTGAGGGGGGATGTGAGCGAGTGGTGTGTGATCTGGGGTGTTTCAGTGGGAGCACTAAGTTGGGGAAATCTATTCCTAAACCATGACAGGCCTGTATTTCAATACAGTCTGCATTAAGTAGAGTCATCACTAAGGTATTTATAGTGCTGAACAGAAGTACTATAATTTTTTTGTGTTCATAAAATTAATTTAAAAGTCTGTGAGTTGATTTCCTGAGGTTGGGGTGGCAGCTGTGCCCATGTCACCGGAGCCAGTGACTGTCCTTGCAGCCTTCTCATGGAGACAGCTGTGCTTTCATGGGGATTGCAGGTGTCCTGCCTGGTACTTATCACTGGATTTGCTGTTGGGCAGCCCACAACGTGTTTTTGGATCTCTGGAGTTCCTGAAAGCCCTCCAGGCTGGGATCAAGAGGATTTCGTATCAGGAGCAGCTATTTTCTTGTCATGTCTATTCCTATGTGGTAGTTGAGTATATTTAATGTGTGCTTCATAACTTCATGAAAATCATATGGCAGGCTGCCCTTTAGTGTGTTCCTGGGACAAGTCTGGCCTCTCCCAGAACTTCACATGTTTTTTTAGCAGCTTCTGATGCTGCTCTAGTTATCCCAGTTGTTTTGAAAGTTTCTTCTGATCAGTGTCATGGTATTCCTAAAATCATTTAGGTTGGAAAAGACCCTTAAGATCATGGAGTCCAATGTTCAAGTGCCACTGTTCATCCAAACTTGCAAATGAGATCTTTACATTCTCAATAAACTTGCTGATGCACGGACTTACTGAGGAATAGTTGTTCTATTTCTGTGACTATTCCTCATGCCACTCAATCCCTGCTTGGGCACAAGCCAGCCTTTATCCATGCTGTGTATAAACACAGGGGTGTCTGTGTTCTGGGTTACTCAGGGTACAGCTCTTGCCCATGACTTCAGGAGGTGTTTGCCAGCAGGGCCACCCTCCTTTTGTGTAACATTTCCCATGGAATGTGCCCCATGGCTTACAGAGGAGGTTATGGAGGCACTGGAGCTCCTCACTTTTGGGGAAAGGCTGAGGGAACTGGGCCTGTTCAGCCTAGAGAAGAGACAACAGGGCAGGGATCCCATCCATGTCTGTCACTGTCTGAAGGGAGGGGTCCGAGGATGGACCAGGCTCTGCTCGGTGCTGTCCAGCAATAGGATAAGAGGCACCAAGCAGAAACACATGGAATTCCACCTGTATAGAGGAAGAACTTTATTGTGCAGCGATCACGCACTGGAACACTGCCAACGGACAGTCTGGAGTACAAAATCCGTCTGGACACGCTGCTGAGTGCCGTGCTCTGGGAACCTGCTTGAGCACGGCGATGGCACCGCCTGAGCTTCACGGTCTTTCCACCCGGAACTATCCTGGGACTCTGTGCCGAACACAACAAAAAAGACTCATTTTCCCCATACCCTTTATTCCCCCGTAGCAGACCAGGCGGGCGGGCGGCAGGCAGAGGAGGAGGCCGCACGGAGCGGGCGGCGGGAGCGCTCAGTAAATGGCGGGGGGGCGGAGCGGGGCCGTGAGGGCCGGGCGGGCCCGGCGGGCGGAGCGGGGCCGTGAGGGCTGGGCGGGCGGAAGGCGGCGGAGCGAAGATGGCAGAGCCGGAGGCGCAGCTGCTGCGGGCCGTGGGGCTGATCGGTGAGGGCCGGGGAGCCGGGCCGGGCCGGGCCGGGGCGGTACCGGGGCCCCGCCGCGCTGAGGCCGCGGGCCCGGGCGGTGCCGGCTCTGCCTGTTGCAGAGCTGAGCCGTGCGCAGCTCGGCCGAAGTGTGTGAAATTCGCGGCTCCCGAGGTCTGTGTTGCGAAATCAGCAATAGGGAAAATCATAAATGAGCCGCTCCGGGTGCGTGTTCCTCAATACCGGGCTCATGTTGAATGTGCGTTCAAACTTGGTGCTTCTCTGACCTCGTGAAGCAGGTCAAGAATGGAGATTTATTAATATTTTAAAAATAAAACCCGTATCAGAATTCCTGCCTTAATGCTTAAACCGTAGTGGCAGAACTGGATGTCTAGGGTCAGGGTAAGGTGGAATTTTAATCTGATTCCAGGAAACAAACCTGATCAACCCATCAATTTACTTCCTTGCTGCTGTTTGGCATTCTCACAGTGAACATCTTTCCACCATAGAAAAAGACACCAACGGAGATGCTTTGTGGGTTTGGTGTTATCCGTCCATAACAGCTGAACTGAGGACTCTGTTGCTGCGAAAGTGCTGCCTTACAGATGAAAACAAATTGCTTCATACGTTTGTATTTGGCCAGTATAAAAGGTCTTGGTTCTACATCACAACGGTAGAAGTTCAGGATTCTCCAGCCTTGAAAAAGGTATGACTTGGCGGGGTGTTTCAGTAGAATGCAGGGAGGGCTTCTGCAGTTCTTCCTCTGTGGGTTAAGCAGTGTTTTCCCATGGAGACAAAGGTGAGGAAAGGAAGGGATTCCAGATGTTGAGTGCTCACAGATGCAGCTCTGCTCAGGTGTCCTGCCAGTCTACATTTCATTTGTCACCAAGTCTTAGAATTGCAGAATAGTTATGATATTCAGTACCCAGTTCTTTGTGTTAACATACAAATGCTATTTCATGCTGCTGTTTGTAGCTAATTTGCATTTCAAGTTCAGTTTTTTTTTTTTTCTCTATGAAGTTTGTTTCATAGTGTCCAGAATCTTGTTCCTGTAGAACCTTCTGCCCTTTTTTTCCCCGGAGGATCAACTTATGTAGGTACTTTCTTTTCCACTGCATTGATTACTGGAAGACAGCAAATATAGTTATATCTTCTATCTTTTCCTTATTACGAAAATTATTAAACTATAGGTTTAGTCTGTTCAATTTTCATGTTTCATGCTGTGTTGTTAAGTAGAAAGATAATGTAGTAATTTTGTATGCCCACAGCAGAATGCTGCTTGCCTTTCCTCACTCCAAGTTTATATTTCCTATGGAGTAAAATAAAATTATATGTCGCAGAGTCTTCAATAGTTGCAGTGGGAGATGCTATTTTAGGAGGACACGTGAGCCTGGTCATTGTCTGCAGACTTCCAGTCCCAGACCTTCTGTGCCAGCCCACAATCATTTGATTGAGGAAGTTAAGAGGAGTTCTGTTTGTGGGCCTGCTGTGTAATTTTTCCAGTCTCTTTCCAAATATGTTGATGCTGCCTGCTTCCGTTGCCGTTGTGTTTCCTTCCTGCCATGGGGAAGAAAAATGTCTTTCTGTTTTTTAATAACCTCATATAAGATTAGAGGAAAGCAACTCCTCTATGTAGGTTAAGCAAAAGATAGTCTGTACTAGAGCTGAGTCACATCAGAAGTCCTCTGTCCAAGCTATTCCTGCAGCTGGGAACTTGGAGCCTTGACAGTAAAGTGGCTAAGACTGTTCATGTGGTTCATTAACTGAGCTCTGTGTGTTTCTGTGCCTGTGTCATGTGCAGGTGACCCACTTCTCCATTGTCCTGATGGCCAAAGACTTCAACCCAGAGAAATATGCAGCCTTCACCAGGATCCTCTGTAGGTCTGTATAAAAGCTGGTTTGAGGTACTGCCATGTGCATGCTTAGATCTTGCCAAAGCATAAGCTTGGATCATTCTGTTGCATTTGCTCAAACAAATTGCTAGAAACTCAGTCCTACAAATGAAGTCAGGTGATAAAAATCCTTGATTTGAGCTTTTCATTTACAGAAAGTGTTGGGTGAATGTCAGATGTTCATTGGGTTTTAATGTGTGTCTTCTTCAGACACACACCACCACCCTCACACTCATATTCTCTGAGAATATATTTTTTAAAAGTGTAAATGTTTGGGAATATGTCAGTGCTGGACTTAAAGGTCACCATGTTTATGGTGAATGACTTGTGTCCCTCCACAGCATCTTTGTAAATGCTGCTTGCATCTCTTCTGAGCTAAGCACAGCACCCAGGGCTTGTTTTGTTTTGTTTTGTTTTTCCTGTGAGAGCCCTCTTCCAACCAAAAAACCTCTTCTCTTTTCCTTGTCCTGTTTACTCACTTCCCTTCATGTCCCCATTCTCATGCTCTCTCTCTACTTCTTATTTTGCTTTTCCTTCAGTTTCCAAATTAGTTTAGTCCCAGTTCTTGATACCAAGAGTATTCCCTGGGATTTTGCAGCTAATTGGATGCAGTTGTGAGGTTATTGTGCTCTTGGGAGTTACTATATATAATGCAGACTTGGGAATGCCTTCAGGCTTACCAATTCTGTAGGGTACTGAAAAACTGAGGTTTGTTCTTTTTTAGTGATACATTAAATACTTAGATTCACTGTGGATCACATTTCTGCTGACTTACCAGCTAATACTTCCTTTCAAATGTAGAATGGATTATTCTAAGCATGATAGTAATTGAGTTTCAGATGTGATGTAGCTTTGTGCTATAGCTAACATGGAAAATGTGTAGGTGACAACTTCAGTGCTATTCCTGGCATCTCAACCTGTAAAATAGGTTACAGTGTCTCTGCTTCCTGGAAGACAGCTGACAGTGCATGGGTTCTCTCAGTGTGTGCTGCTTCTGTGTCGTTTTGGGGTTTTAATGAGTATCAAGGACATGTTTATATTTTTTCCCATCATTTAGCAAAGAGTACAGAAGAATGGCAAAAGATACTTGGATAAAAAATTAAAAGCTACCTAGTCATAGTCTGCATGTACTAACAGGAGTTACTGTGGTAGTGCTTTTTCATTAAGCAGACACCTTCCAAGTCTGCAAAGAATCCTTTGTTTGGACACCTGCCTACACCTTTGGGGTGTGTTTCTATCTCAGTCCATGTTGGTTCATTCATAAAATAGAAAGCTGAAATAAAAATACAGTGTTATTTTAAATTCTAAAAGACAGATGTGTTTGTGTGTATGTTGCAAGACTTCTGGTTTAGTATTTAAAATCTCAGCCAGGTGTCCAGAATAAGAATTATTGCCAGCAATGTTGCTATTTGTGATACTGATTTTTAATTCTTTATTTTTCATATATATATTGGTGCACTGATTGCAGTTAAAATACCAGACTATCTTCTTTTCACACAGAATCTACTTGAAGCATGGAAGTCCAGTTAAAATGATGGAGAGTTACATTGCAGTCCTTACAAAGGGCATCTGCCAAAGTGAAGAAAATGGATCCTTCCTCAGCAAGGACTTTGATGCTCGGAAGGCTTACCTTGCTGGCTCCATCAAAGGTGAATCTCTGCCAGAGTCTGTTCTGATTTCTTTCTTACAGCCTCAAATACAATCTTGTTTTCATGTATGCTTCAAGTAAACTGTGCTGACACTGTTACTTGTGTTGTTATTATTAAGCTTCTTCAAAAACATGATAATACCAGCATATATATCTTCCTCTCTTTTCTAGATATAGTGTCTCAGTTTGGAATGGAAACAGTTATTTTATATACTGCACTGATGTTAAAGAAGAGAATTGTAGTGTACCATCCTAGAATAGAAGCTATCCAGGAATTTACCAGGTACTTTATCAATTCCTTCCTTCCCAGCCACCCACTCCCAGAAGTCCAACAAATTTTCATTGAGAATAAAACCTGTATTTTAAGGGGAGAAAAAAAAATCTATCTTAAACCTGTTTATAGAAATTCTGCTGAATTAATCCCTCTTAAGGTTTAGCTGTATGTTGCTCAACTCAGAAATTTAATGGTGGAATGAGTGATAAACTGCACAGATAGTAGAAATCTCTACAGTTCACATGTGTATATTTATATATATATCCCTCAAATGAGACCTAGTGATGATTGTTCTTTTTCATGGCATGCAGTTTTTACTGTGAAGCTTTAGCTAGTGTAAGTAAAAATCTACTGTGTCTCAAGTTGCACCCTAATCTCTCTAGGACTTTGCCTGCTTTAGTGTGGCATCGACAGGACTGGTCAATTCTTCATTCATATGTGCATCTCAATGAGGAAGAACTGGAAGCCTTAAAAGCATGCACAGGTAGTGATCATTTATTAATAAAACATACCAGGAAAATTCAATTTCAGCTTCTGTTGCTGCAAAGTTTTGCACCAGGGAACGTTGGAGAGAAAAAAAAAAAGGTTATTTTGCTAATAATGCTGTTGATCAGTTAAACATAATTTTCTTTGGAAAGGGCAAATCAACTAAACAAGTATGTGGGAAGATAAGTAGTTAATCTGGTGGCTTTGGGTGGATCCATATCAGTCTGTCCCTAATCACAGATGCATAGCAGCCTTGAGACTTTTTTGGAGCTTTTGATCCCTTTTGGAGGGATCAAAAGTCTTCCTCTTGTGGAGAAGCAGCTCACATAGATAAGCTACACTTTTTCCCAGCTTCTACACATCACTAGTAATGGAATGGGTTTTTTTTAATTCCTAACTCTGAAGCTCCAGACTTCTGTTTTGATGTCAGTGAAGTCTGAGACTCCTAGGCACAGGGTAGACTTTACCTGTAGGAGTTTGGTCTGTGTGACACAATGCTGTGTGTGCATAGTGCTGAATGCATAATCCAGGAACAGGCCCTTGCTTTATGCAGAGGTTACTGTGACACATCATGTGACCATTGAGAGGCTTCTTTATAAGAATATGAGCAAGGAGACTACTAATCTTCAACATTTTTACAGCTCACTAAGCATCTTTCACAGAAGAAAACTGCTCCAAGTTTGCTCATCTGACATGTAATAAGAAAATCTCCTGGGTTTGTTCCTCTGTTGCAGTCTAATACTGACTTCGTGACAAGAGGCTCCAGAATGGAGATTTTTGTAATGAGAAAGTTGCAAATGAGTAATTTTAGTAGGAAGGCAGGAAGAGAGTTTAAAGTTTCAGATATATAATTTGGGGATATTGCTGTAGTGTTAGCAGTTAACCCATGCTCAAGGCAGTTTTAGAAGTTGAGTTTTAAGCTCCTTGGAAATGAAGCATCTGCTGAACACTTGTTGAATGACTGATAATATCAAGAGAGCAACCTGATGGGTCCAATGGGTATTGTGTCAAATACTCCTAGAACAGAGTGTGATTTTTATTTATGAAGATCCTAATCTTGCTCAATTCCGTGCTCTAGGTTACATCGCTGGATTTACAGACTCTGAAGTGAGCAGTAGATCAGACCTCTATGATGTGTATGTGAATTTGGCAGACAGTGAGATTACAATATCACCTGTAGTAAAAGGTTGGTTGCTGTTTATATTTTGGATTTAGAGGCAGATTATTCCAGAGTTGACAGTATTGCTCAGCCTTGCTCTAGGTCAGACAATCTTGATCCTTCTTCCATCCAGGTTTTGAAAAGTCAATATGTAAATTTCTGTCTTCATTTTATTGCCACTCTGGAAGATTGGTTAAAGCTGGAGTTTGGAAGGATGTGCTTTGTTTTCCAGCAAATGCACAATTGAGATTTCATAGCATCCATGTTACACATGGAAGAGACTTTCAGCTGAATGGAGAGATACTACATGAGTTTTTAGTAAAACATGGCACTAAATACTGGAAGACTGGGGATTATTTGAAAAAAAAAAAAAACCAAAACCTTTTATGTTGCTTATCATCTTGCTGCTCCTTATCACTGCTTTGGGTCACTTCAGAGGTACTGGCTTTTGACACAAAGTTATTGCCTTTACCAACAGGTTTCAAATGGCAGTCATGAAAAGATTCCTCAGTTTGGTGTGTTATTCATGTGCATTCCCAGGTATCACAAAAAAGGTGATTTTATGTATGGTGTTTTGGTTTTTTTCTTACACAGAGGCAATGACAATGGGAAAACTTCACAAAGAAATTGGACAACTTATTGTTCAGTCTGCAGAAGATCCAGATAAATCAGACAGCCAAGTCATTAAGGTTAATATTTTATTTTTAAATCTAATTAACTTCTATTGCTAAATTTTGGCAGAAGGTGGGAGTAGGAGGAAGAGTCACTGAGTCACTGAGAATCAGTCTCTTCTACCTTCTGCCTTTTTACAAATGAGTGTTTTTATTCATCATGCAGGTTTTTAAGGGTAACTTAGTTTATATTATCTCTTGGATAACTACATTGCTGAAGAAAGCTCAGAAGTTCTATTGATTGTTAGACTGGTTTCCCAGTTTTATTCCACGAGGCATGGATTTTGCTCTATTCTTTGTCAGTAGTATTGGCAATACCTTGGAAAGGTCCTGCTAAACATGGCTTCTTAGCTATGAAACATGATTTTTATGATGATGATTATGATTTTTTTTTATGATTTTTATCACTCCCTCCCCCATCTAATATTAGACATTTCACAACTGAGTGACTTAGTCACAGAGCTCAGTAAAGTCAGGAGTGGTTGTGCTTCCTTTACCCAATATGGCACAAAAGCAGGCTGAATAACTATTATAAGTTTGCCTCAAAATAAATGGGGACTTTATTTTAAATGAGCTGTTTATTTATCATTGTTTCATTTTTCTGTTCTGTATTGAATGTTTTTTATTGTAAGTGTATGTGAAAACCTTTCAATACCTCATACTATATTCATGGTTGCTTGTTTTTCTGTTCCTTAAGGACATTTCTCTGAAGACAAAAGAAATCTTGGCTACTTTAGCCTCACTTACTGAAGTTTCTGATGGCAATGAAAAACCAACCCTTAACGCTGAGGCCCTGAAACAAAAGCGATTTCCACCAGCCACAGAAAACTTCCTTTTTCATTTAGCAGCTGCTGAACAAATGCTCAAAATCTGATTTTGATGCACTGCAGTGTTATGGACCAATTCTGAAAAAGCTGTCTCTGCCATCCAGATAGGTATACCTGGTATTTTATATGAAAAACTAAAGGTATGAGTCAATGTCCTAGTTACCATGATGTAATGCCGAATATTGGAGCTTGACTGGGAACATATGGAGACATATTTGGGAACATTCCTGGTGTCATTATCCCCCCAACTCTTAACTGTGTGCCTATGGCTCCTGTATTTCACACCACAGAGTGAGTGGATATACAAGTAGCCCAGGCCAGAGTGTCCAGGCTGTGGCACACATCAGTGTTTGTCCTGCACATTCCAGAGGCTGGAGAGCTGTGATTGTCTGCCTGGAACATGGCTGCAGCACAGTGCTGTGAACCCAGCACAACTGGGTGTGCTAATCTCTGCACAGGGACACCCTGAACGTGCAGCTGCTCTGAGTGCTCCTTCTGGGCTTCCAGGGGTCTCAGCCTGTCAGATGCTGCTCTAGCTCTGGACTGCCTGGTACCTGGAAATCCCAAATAAATGGACAAGTTCTCTCTTTCTACTTGAAAGTGTCTAGGAGTGAATAAAGAATGTCTGGGAAAATCTGATGTGGTAGCCTTAGTATGAAAAGGAGGGGATATTTTGAAGCTCAGGTATGAGTTGAGCACCTCTTTGGCACTCTTGCCTTAGAGGTTTTCCCCCTTTCACTCCATCCCATGCCTCTGATGGAGGGATAAGATACAGGATTACTGTGCTTGAAGTGGGGCTTCCTGGGGGGGGGGTCATGGACAAGTGCTGCCTTGGAGCTGGAGTCATTTAAGAAGTTGTTGAGGCTTTCAGCTGAGAGGAGACCTTGCCATTCATTCCTGATCCACGTGAGAGAAAGTCAGATGAGTCAAAGCCTTGTGCAGCAGGAATGCTCCAAAGGCCACGTGCCACAGGTAGAGCAGCAGCTTCTTGTATGAGTGGAGCTGTAAAACTGGTACTGTCTGCTGGTGCTCTGTCTAATTAAGTCTAGATGGAAACTTCTGAAGTCATAGTGAAAACTGGGAAAGAGTTTAGAGAAAATTAAAATTTGCCTACTTGTTTGGTTGCACAGCCATAACTCAAGAGTGGGTTTTTGTTTTGTTGTTTTGTTGTTTTTTTTTTTTTTTACTGAGCAGCCTGAAACTAACTGCTTTACAGTCTTCTGAGAAGAATTTAGAGTCTATAAGGAAATGCTCTGAGCCAAACAATCTACATTTGTTCAGAAATGTCCACAACAAATCATTAAATTCTGCAGTAGCACTTTGTTATAAGAAAAAATAACCTTTTTCCTGGCCTTTGTACAGATAGGCTGTAGCATGTGGTTTTACATAGAGATTTTATACTTATGATTAAAACTTTAGTAACCAATATTTATATTGTTAAATAATTGGATGTTTGCTGTTCTGAAACTGGTAGAGCTCATCAATAACTATGTGCAAGCAATATTTGTTGGAAAAAGAGTTGTCCTTTTGCTTGTGATACCTTAAGGAAATCTATTTTAGAATGTGATTAAGGAATGAGGCTTCTGTGTACAATGGGTGGTTATTACAGTCAGGAAATGAAAGTGCTTCAGAACAATCCCCTATTTTCAGGGGTGTAAAATTCTGCTTTAAACACTTAGTCTGAAGTTAAAATTCTGAACACAGTAGCATGTAATTTTTTTTTAACTTCTGAGAAAAATACTGCAACTGCCTTTGTTTACCTGTAAGTGCTTTACAGCTTTTCCCCTATTTGCCCATTAATGGTTTTTGTTAATGGTTCTTTAATATTGCTGCTTCTGTTTTGGGACCTATAAAACAGTCAGATTAGAAGAATTGCAAAACTATGCTGAAAATTCTATTCAGGACCTACATTAAAGTCCACTGAAAAGAAATTCTTTCACCAAGGAAAACCTGAATCCCCTTCAGCCAGCTGTCTTAACACCACAGTGTAACTGAGAAGAAATTCCCATAGTTTCTTATTAACAAACTGCCTTAAGGCATATTTAGAGACAACCACACAAAGCAGAGGAGCTCAATTGCAAACTAAACCTCGAATGCCTGTTTTGATTTCTGTTCTGGAAATGTTTCAGTTGAAAATCTCAGTGTTGTATTAGATCTCCTGACATTTGTGCAACACAGATTAAATACAATTTTGCATTTAAGGAACTGGACTCATAGCATGCTTATGCCTATTAAAAAATTCCTGAACAGTCTACCCTTTAATTTATGTAAATTTATTCTTGAATAGTTGTGACCATGGAGTCACAGGGTTTAGCTCTTAGTTCTGCAATACTGGGATTGAGCTGTGGTCGATCTTCAGATTGGAAATGTTCAAACACTTTTGTCATTGCTGATTTTATCATCAGCACTGTACAAGATTTATTGGCCTCCCTCAGCTTCAGTGCGTTCAAAGGATTGTTCTAATGTTCTTGCATTTTCTCAATTACTTTTGACACTGTTTCTTTTCAAAAATGTTTAAAATAAAAAAGAAAAAAATTGCAATGTCAGGACAGGAAAATATTTCAATTTATTTCTCTTCACTTTCCCTAGGATGCACACAAGCAGACATTGGGTGCAGTTGCTCTTTTGCAGTCAGATGACATCCTTTCTTCCTCCTAGAAGCAAAGGCTGTTTAAAAATTATTTTTTATTCATATCTTTCCATCTTACTACCTTTCTGTTCTTGGAGAGATACAAAATGGTGAATGGTTCCTGCACTATAACATCTCCACTACATTTACAGAAATTGGAGGGTAAAGAGAGAACAGGGCAGAGGCTTGCAAAAGGGGGCAGGATAAACACTCAGTCCCTGCAGTTGAGATTTTGCTGAGTAAATTGGGTTACTTGCTTTCCTGCTTTCATCCCTGGGGTTTTAGTTCCTGGTATGAGCTGCCCTGCCCTGTTTTCCCCACAGGCAAATGTGTGAAGGAGGAATGTTCAATGAGAGCAGTGTAATGCTTTGTAACCTGGAAAAACTTGACACAGGATTTCTGACAGAATCCATCTTAAATGTCTTGGCTGCTTCTGCTTTTGGCTCTGACTGCTCCTGACTTCTGAGGGTTTGTTAATTGTGTGGTGTGAGACATGAGTTGAAGCAGCTCCATTTCTAGATAAAAAACAAGCCATGAAGCTAGGTGTAGGGAGTTCCCAGCTGCCTCATAGTGCCAAACACCCTTCCCTAGGCAGCTGGCTGGCTGCAGTCTGAGTCAGAGCATCTCTGGTCAGGTGAAGTCATTCCTTGGAGCTGCTGAGTGATGTGGAATGGGAGGAGACTCCAAAGCTCCTTCCTGAGTGACACTGTGCAGCACGTGGTGTTTGCTATCCCATAGGGAAGGAGCTGCAGTGCAGGACTCCCTCCCTGCCTTCATCCTTCCTTCCTTTCTCCACCACCAGCATGTGGGGAAAAGGGAAAATCAGCATGGCTGTGTTACAGGCCTGGGGGTAAAGCAGGGACACAGCTCCAGCTGAGAAGGGCTTTGATCTCTCTATTTCTTAACATGGGAGTGACTGGTTTCTTTTTTTTAAGCTACATTAAAGGGGCATGAAAGCCTCACTGGATTTTCCTACATGTCAAGATGACAAGCTGAGTGGGTGAGGCACAGCATCTTGTGCTCTACTAAGACTTCTGTTTTCCTTGAAGCTGAAAGCTTCCATCTGTTGTCATTCACCACAACTTAAACTGGTTCTACCACTAATGCACTGTCACTTAACACGAGGGCCAGCTGAGGCAGCAGACAGACCTGCCTTGGGCTGCTATGATGTTAATCTATCCCACATTACAAAGGGGAAGGTTTCCTCTTCCCAGGAGCCTCAAACATGATGCTTTGCTGCTTGTCCCAGTCTTGTTCCCTGACTTGTACCTCTGGACTACCAGGTGTCTGGTCCTGGCAGTTCTCATCTCAGTGACTGGCTCAAGGCTGAGGATGCCAGGGCCTTTCTAGCAAAGTATTTGGGGAAGCAGCTGAATCAGCCAGGCTGATAATTTAAATGACAGGCACCTGCCATCCTCTTCTGGAAAATTCTGGTTTGGGCAACAGAAACATTTATGAGAATGGGGGAAAGGGGGATTTAATAATCCTGAGAGAGCCGAGTTTAATATGGCAAATTTCAACTCAAGAATTCAGTAAGGAGCTGGTGGAGTTTGAGAAGGGGCAGCTGTAATAACAGACACTCTTACAGACCTATTCCAGAAGCCTTACTCATGAAGTTGTAATGATATGAATTTGCTTAAAACATCCAAGTGTGTTGCCAGTGAATTTATAGCTTGTCTAGTTACCATGACAATCCAAAGTTCACCAATATACTCTTCTATTTGTTGGCTTTGTTCTACTCCTAGGTTTTGGGTTTTTAGCTTGTTCCCACTGTGGTTAATGTAACTAGTATTTACTTTAGCCATTCTTAAATTATGTTTAAAAAAGGAGTGAGGAGAGGTACAGGTCTTCACTGTAGTGCCAGTTACTGTTTACTGGGAGTGTGACTGAAATAGGAATAGAGAAATATGGTGTAGATCATTTAACTACAGGATGTTATCTTTGCCTCTGCTATTAAAGGTTTGGAAGGAGACAAACACTTCAGCCAGAGGCAGGCTGAGGCTTAAGCCTGTTCTACCTGACCCTGTGGTAGAATCATGGAATGGTTTGGGCTGGAAGTGACCCTGAAGATCATGTGATTCTAACCTCCTGCCAGGAGCAGATGACATTTGGCTCAGCAGACTCTGGTCAGACACGACACAATTTTCTTGACCTTGATGAGATTTTACCATGTACTGAAGAACAGCACCCACAGAGGCTGGGTGAGCCTGCAGAGTTCAGTAGGTGTAAACAATCCTTTATCTTTAAAAATTCACTACAGTCCTCCAGTGGAGTAGTGCAAACTCTGCCCATTACAGACAGTATCCATATGGTCTTCCAGGAATGGCTTTACAGCACATTCCTCTCCAGTTCCTGCTCCTCTCTCCTCTTCCCTTGTCTGACCTTTCCCTCCAGTAAGTTGTTAGAGGAAGGCTCAAAAAAGGCAGAACTCAAACAAGAAATTAAATTCAACCCCCAACTTCCTGCTTTTGTTCAGTGCCAAAAGCACAGCAGGCATCTTTTCTTGCAAGAGTCCAGGCCTGATATTTTTCCTTACTTTGCTCTATGCTGCTCTCTTCCTGTAGGATGGATTGGATTGGGCAACCATTGTTTTCCTCATACTGTGAAAAGAAATCCAATCCTTCAGCAACAGGAGAGCAGTGACCTGTGTATTGTGCCCTAAGGAAGTTAAATTATGGCACACTTTGGAGGCTGCACTTGTGATAATCACTTTCACATAAACAATTTTATATTATTTAGTGCATTTCCGTCCTTGTCACAGAGCCTGAGCAGCACTTCACATCACTATAGGCAGGGGTCAGGTGGCTCAGAAATCACTGAAGATGTTGTCACAACCACAGGGTCTCCTGTAAGCTCTTTCTGCAGCTCTTCCCAGACAACTGAGAGTCCCTGAATAATTACACAGGATCAGCAAAATGTGTCACCTTGCTGATCAACATACCAAAATGATGCCACATATCAAAAGAGCTTGCTTTCTTTGGTCAACCTGAAAAAGTGTAATTCCTCATTTCCAGATCAGAAAGATATGGGATCTCCTCATGACTTCAGTGTAAAAAACCAAGTTCTAAAGCTCAAGGGCCATCAGGCCTTGGAACATCTTCAAGGATGTTTAGAAAGCCAGGAATTAACTGGTAGTCAAACTTGACACCCACTTCCTGAACACTTTTTAAACAACTAAATTAAACCAATATTCTACTGCCATCTGGGTTGCTTTGTCTAATATTGCTTCAAGAGCTGCCTCACTCACATCTCAGCCTAAAAATGAACATTGTTAGATCACTGAAAACATCAAAGTGTTCTGAGAAGAACCAGCTGGACTTTACCCACAGGAGGACTGATGTCAAAGCCTTCACCAGCTGGGTTCCTGGAAAGAAGCACACCAAAAGCTGAACAAGCTTATGTATTCCACAGTCGTTTAATTAAGAAATCAATCACCAGAGGAAGCACAGAACACAGGTTGTGACAAAGGCTGTGTTACAGTGCTTTTCTAGCACTTTTCAGCATCAGGTGAGGTGTGTTTATGTGCCTCCAGGCTGGGGCTGGCAAAGCCAGGTTGCCAAGCTCTGCCTGTGTACAGGCCACACCATGGTACACCAGATCTGACACCTTTGCCACCACGGAATCACAGTTCAGTCACAAATGCCAGTGGTGCATTCAGAATTCACTTGGATCAGAGCACACATTCATATATAAAAGCCAGGCTCTAAATCCCCCTGTTGTAGAAGAACTCTGTTTCATCTGTAGATGTCAGAATTTCTGGTTCAAGGTCTGCTCGCTTTATCTGCAACATAGGAAAAAAGGAATCAGCACCACCACGGCCTGCTAAGTGGATGTTAAGTCCTTATTACTGCACTGCACTTTGCACAAATTCAAGTACTGCATTCAATATTTGGGACTTGAGGCTCTTTGTTTATTTGGAGATTTGAGGGACTTTTTGTTGTTGTTGTTTTTCTTTCTCCAACATTTCCTATATGTGCACACATATGGGAATAAATACGTATTATTTTAAAATACTGACATTATCTCTGTTCACTATAGAATCACAGAATCATTTAGGTGTGAAAGGACCTTTAAGATCACCAAATCCAGCTGCAAATACATTTGGGTGATGCACAGGAGAACTTCTGCTGTGGGCTGAGCCATTGGGAAGCCCAAAGGGCATCAGCCAGCCCCAATCTCAGTACATAATTCCTCAAAAGTCCCCTCATTTATGTTCAGTTTGCTTTGTTGTCATAAGAGATAAGGAAATCTAAAAAAAAAAAAAAAAAAAAAACCTAAAAAACTAAAAAACTAAAATGCCAGAAAGTTTAGGCAAATAAAAGAAACCACTGAAAACTGCAAGAGAATTTGCTAAGAATATTCAGAAAGAGGAAACAAATGCAGAAAAGCTCCTCTATCATTTGGCCTTCTCCAAAACCCGAGGTTCAGGAGCTACATTCTCCATTTAGAACCTGCCAGGAAGCCCTTCTTTCCCAGGGAACAGATTACACTTCCCAGTTCAGCAAGGCAGGGTGAAGAGATGTCATGTGTGAGCAGATTTACCTCTCCAGTGAGCTCATGCTGACTTTGCATGAGAGAAAAAATTCTCATCTACACCCTTCCTTTCTCCTGCAGGACTGAAGGCAGTGCTGGAAGAGCCTTGGCTCAAATCTTCAGCATAGTTCTGACCTTGCTTGCTTCAGACTGTTGTGAAAGTCTGATAAATCTACATTGAAAAGTGTAAATATAAATAACACACAATGCAACTCAGACCTCAAAAGTCCTGTGAGCCTCTCCTGGTACAAGCAGCCTCTCTGCTGCCCCATTTTAGATGTACCACATTAATCCTGTTGATTTTTTCTATGTGGCCTTCAGACTGATTCTGAAAGGCTGTTTTAACGTCACAATAATCTTAAATTAATCAATTCCTGTGAAAGGACTTACCTCCCCACACTGTGGGAAAATACTAAATGAGGCTGGCAGCATCCCTGCTAGGACTGACATAATCACAAACATCTTCACTGGACCCAAAGCACGAGGATTTTTAACAAACCTTGCTCTGTCCAAGACATTGAAAAAAGTATGTCAGTATATTGCAAATAGCCTGATAATGACACAAAGAGCATTAGCTACTATTTTTCTGGTTGAAATTACACTGAAATTATTAATAATCTAGGCTTATGGTTCGTATGGTTCCTTACTTCATTTCCTATGTTCTTACTCATAACTTCCTGTGCTTTCCCTTTGTTTTGTCCTTGCCTGCAGCATTTTCCAAGCTCAGACTGTCAAGATTAAGAAAAAAAGCAGCAAGATCAAAGTGACAAAAGGAGGGAAAGTACATTAATGCTTTAAAGTGTCTCAGTTCCTTGATTAAGATTTTTCTTGCATTCCCCTTTCCTTACACATTTAGTTCCTGTGGGCAGCCCTATTTTCTTTGTGCAAAAATGTATTACTTGACATACTTAAGATTTTATTTTACATCTGAATTTGTCTTCTGGTAACAGGAGTCCAAATTACCTGACAGAGATGAATCCTGCCTGTACTATTTACATGACAAAAGCTCATGACCAAAAGCTCAGGGCAGGCTAAGAATCCTCTCATAAAGTATACAATGTATTCTTCTTAGGATACAGGGATTTAAAGTGTTGAAAAGCAAGAACATGTTTTATAATAGGTGGAAAACTATTTGGAAGTTGGGATCCAGCTTTAGTTGCAAATTCAAGTGCCACATTACCTCTTCAAAAATACAGACCTAAGCTAAGTGTTGTGAACAACCTTGATACAGACATTGGAACTCAAATCTTTAGTTAGGGAACTGGAGGTAGCTAGGTGCTGGAAAACAGCCTGTCAGGAGAGCACAAACATGTTTACTGCATGGGAGCAGAGAGGAAAACCTCATTCCTCTAAACCCTTGGAGTATGGGTTCAGACATAACTAGATTCAATTAATGATCTCAAAAAATCACAGCAGCTGAGCAGCAACTTCCCACAGCATCACTTCCACCAAGGCAAGCAGTACTGCAAACCCAAGAAAAAAGCCTGGCAAATGCCAGCTGCCAGACTGCAAACCAGAGTACCACTGACCAGGCACCCCCAGCCCCCTGCAGTGCCTCTCACCTCTGCACAAAGTACATGAGCACTTCTGGCAGGAAGAACGTTGTTCCAAACAAGACTGCTCTGGACAATGCTGTTTCCATAACAGCCTTCAGGGAGAGAGCAAAACAAGTGTTGTCAAAGCAGTGCTCTGGGCAGCTTCAAACACTGCCTGCTGCCCTCAGTGCTTTCTTGTCTTACAAGCAACAGGTTAATGAGGGATAATAACATCTACTAGAGGAATTCTTTCTTAAATGGAAACTAAGAGGCAAATACTGTGATTATGACTGAGAAATTCCTTAAAAGGAAGGTGAAACTACTGATGAGTTTTCCTGCCATGATAACAATTTTGCTAAGACTTGCTTTTTAAACTTCATACAATTGGTTATACCTTCTGGGCATCCTAACTAGCCTGTGTTAAATCTGAAGGTCTCTCTCCAGCTGTCCCCAAATCCCTATGCTCATGCAGTTGCTTCCACAACACAGGGCTTTTTTCTGAGGTGTCCCATCAGAAGATCCAAGAGTCTTATCTCCTTCTGGAGGTGACCAGGAAAAACAGAAATGTCTGTGCCAGTGTCTCTGGACCTCAGTATATTGGTCTGGGGAGGAAGCCAACCCCTGATGACACAAAAGTTGTGAACCTGGTTCCAGAGACCTAATCCAAGCCTGGCCAAAGATTTAGCACCTGACATGGGATTCCTTATTCAATATATCCAACTCTTATCTACTCTCAGCATCACATTCTGCTCTTAGCAGGGAATGAAACCCAAGTCAAAAAGGTTCTCTGCCCCCTCACCTACCTTCTCACCAGCCTTCTTAGACACTCCTATAACCTTGCCATTCCTGTCCATCACTTCTATCCCATTGTCAAATTCTGGACTTCTCACCATTGCCACAGTAAATGCACTCATCAGACCTGCAGGGTTAAAGGGGATTTTGCTTTAATAGATCCAAAAGGACTGCCTCAATAGTAACATTCATAATGATGTGCATTTTACATTTCTAATTCAGCAGTTCACAACTGAATAACCTGACAGCTTAAAAAGAAACTGCCCCATGAAAATCTACTTGGGATCTGAATCTTTGTTTCAGAAGCTTGAGTGAGATTGGAAAGCTTCAGTCCTAAAAGATGCTTTGTCATTATGGATTCAGAGCTTTAAAATAATTTCCATCCAGCTCAAACCATGAGTACTTTGTCTTAAGAGAAAGTGGAGGGATTTCTTTTGTGGTTAGGTTTTGTCCTGCTCAGCATAAAATCCAGCACAGAAGACAAAATCCTGAAAGCAACAGGGTTTCAGAAAAGGCTGCATCCTGCACTGAAAGGAAGGTCATAGATTGTGAAACTGACCTTGCTTGAAATAAGAGATTGCTCTATTAGTTTTGTTAGGGCTATTCAATAAATTCATCAGTGTACCAGAGGACATTTTGCAAATGCTGGACTAACATTAATCAATTACCCTCAGGCTTTTCTCCACATTTAAGAAAATGGAAGCACATTTAACACCTGCTTCTCAAAGGAAACAAGTCAAAAACCTCTAATGTAAGACCTCAGAAATATCTGAATAGACATCTCACTTGACCTAACTTGAAACAGAGGAGATGATGCATTTTAATTTTATCAATTTTCCCCTAAGATCGGCCAAAAGTTTCTATAATGGCAATAGAAACACAATTAATGACATTAAATAGTTAAACTTGTCCTGGTGCAACTTGACCATGGCAGCAGAGCTGTTGCAGTAATGAACTCAGTCCTACTTTCCTTGCAAGATTAGTAACATCCTGCTGGAACAAGTCTCACTTTCTGCACTCCCAGAGCGATGTCGCACTCTGGTGTCACAGATGTGCCACACCAGGTCATGTCAGTGCCACTGCTACTGCCCTCCTGATCTGTCCTGCTGCTTTCAGATATGTGTACCAAGGTCACAAGAGTGCTCTGCAGCTCTGAAACTAAAACCAGCAAGAATCCAATGAGGCTGGGGACACTGCATAGTGAGAGATGCCTCCCACAGAGAGGAGGGGGCAGCCAGAGAATAAACAGTGAGATCACACCTGTGCAAAAGGCAAGAAAACTCTACAGTCAGACAGGCAAATGGCCCTCAGGCCAGCTGCACAATGCACAGTTTGTTTCTACTCACCAAGCAGAGGAGCAGGTAGCAGTTTTTTGACAAAAAGTTGCATTAATGAGCTCTTCAAAGCGTAACGATTCGCAAAGGCAAGAGGCAGAGCCTAAGGCATGGAGAGGAAACAGACACCTTCCATTGAAAAGTGTGCAGCATTTCAGTGTAACAGGTTAGGAAATTAGTAAATAGTTACCATCTATGAAAATAAGCAAATGCCTTGGTTTAATATTCCAACAAAATATATACCTTCTCCAGTTAATGAAGGTGCTTGTAATCACTCTTTTACATAAGAATAGAAAACATTATGATAAAAAATTATGTATAGGACAGCAGCAGTGTGAATACAAAATAAAAAGAAAATAATTGCCTCTGATTAACATTCCTTGGACATTCGTCAACCTGCATTGTGTCACACGCTCCTCTCTCCCCCAAACTGGAAATCTGGTTTACTTCTGTATTTTTACTGATTCCCTGCAGTTTCAGCACAATTCTATGTTCCCATAATAACTTTCATTTAGGAATAAATGGCCAGGACACCAGGTGACCCTCAGAGACTCCCCTGAAGGACAAAGGGAAGCATTCCCATGATGACCCCAAATCTGCCTCCCCAGATTTCTGTAAGCCCTGAGCAATCCTGCCCAGCTGTTTTGCCCTGCAGTGAGCAGAGGTGAAACTCCCTCTAACAAAAGCAAGAACAATCACATTTTTCTGCCAGAAGCTTATGAAAATCACTGCTTCGTGTGGGGGCTGAGGAGAGGCATTACAGAATCATTTACACTTGTGAAGAGTGTCATGATGATACCTGAGCTCATTCTGATGTAGCAAACTGTAGAAACCACAAATTCCTATTCCAGCAGAGAGCCCAGGGTCAGCTGCCTTCTGGAAGACTAATTTCTCTGCATGCAGTGCACTGTTTTCATGTGCTGTTCCTGGGATTTGAGCAAACACTGTCCAGTACTGATGCTTGCACATCTCACCACTTGTTTGGAGTTAGATCTTTTCCACAGCACCACATCAAAAATCAGCTACAACACCCCAGTGGCTCACTGTGTTTGTAAACACTGTGTTTCCTCTCACTCTCTGTTTGCTAAGCTTGCAAAACAGTAAGGAAAATCACACAAGAGGAAGCATCAGGGGAAGCCAAGCAAAATCATGGCATACAGATGATCATAAAGTATTCTTATTCTGAACAGTTCTGTGGCAAGACATCAGATTAGAGCACCAGAGCATAGTCCTGAAGGATATCTGGCACTGTGGGTACCTCAGTGCCTACTCCTTCTCAGGAGAGCTTGTTAGGAAAGCCTTCATTGAGCAAATACTTACACCAATACAGGCTGAATAGGAAACGGCTCCCAAGCCAAGGAACATCTGCTTTTGCTGAAGTGAGTATCCCTAAGGACAGAAAACACCAACTGCATAAGTACATTGTGAAACACTTGCAAATCAAGTTCAAAATGGCATTTGCACAATTAAGATTATTACAAAAATAAAAATCAACACTCACTTCAGCCTTTGGGGTGCCATTTCCATTTACCAGAGTGAATGCTGCGGTGTATGTGTGAAACACAAACTGCAGAAATAAGATACTGTAAGAAAAACTGAATTCAGGATTGAGACTAGAACACCTGAAAAAGTAGAAAGAAAGAGGCAATTACCTGCCAAAAAAAAGAATGCCTTGCCTGCTGCTGAACAGATGAAACGATGACCTAAGAGGAAAAATGCACAAGAAAATGAGGTTTGAAGAGGGTAGAGATTTTTGGTGCAGGAGCAGCAGGAGAACTGCTGAGGTACCACTGGCAGCAATGTCACAGGCTGCAGCCAGTGCCCAAAGCCATCAGCCTTGGTTCTAGGCTACCACACTCCCTTGTTACAGAGGTGACATGCTCATTTTTCTATTCAACAGAAAGCACACAGGCATGTATAAAACACAGACACATAGTGGTAAAACATTATGTGCAAGAATATTGCAGCAAGATGCTTTTTTACCCAGAAGAAAAATGCATTTGTGCCTGTGAAGCTTAAATAGATGCAAATAAAATAACTAAGATAACAAAAGTAAATTAAAGAAATGATTAAGAAAGGGTCAGATTGCTTTTGCTGGGGATATGAATACTAACTTAGATCTAAGTGATCTATGATCAAAGATTTTAGCAGTTTATTTCCAGCTTCTTCTCAAATTCAGACAGTGAATAAGAACTTCAGTTTTAATAAAACACCACCTTTCTTGAGGTCAAGCTAAAGGTGTGGAACACTTTCAAAAAACAGAGTCATGATTACTCACCAAGGGAAGAGTTATGGGCATGAAAGCTAAAAAGAAAGAAAACTTTATTTCAGTAAAAATAACATTTGTGAGTGTAGGTCTTGAGCTGAAAATTCCACTTACTTTCCCCATCTCAAAATAAAATACTGTCCACAAACCCCAGCATCACCATTAACTTCAACCCAAAGCTTTATCTCTGGCTCCTCACTCAAGAAGCCACAGTCCTTGCTCAGATTTCACAGCCAAAAGGAATCCTCATGAACTCCACCCACCAGGGCTGCTTGGAAACCAAATAACTGAACACAATTTTAGCTCTCTGTTCAAAAAGAGAGATATAACAAAAGCTGCCACAGTTGTGATCATGAGTAAATAGCCTCAGTATGGTTGTATCTGATTAACAACCTGTGCTGCCTAAACAACACCCCAAGCACTCTTGATCTGTCACCAGAAAGTAAATTCATCCAGCAGCCACAGCCATCAAGGGAAAAACTTAAATTATAGCTGACAGTGAAAGGTGGAGGGATTTGGGAACTCATTCTGCAGCAACAAGAAGCAGAGACTAATCAGAGAGTTTCCAGCTAGATGAGCAGATTATCCTGGGGAGAAATTCCTCAACAGGACCATAGGAATAAATAAATAAACCTTCAACACATATAACAATGCAACTAACAGAAAAGTCTGCTTGCTTTTCTATATGGAGAAGAGTGTCACTGTGCTATCACAGCAGCTTTTTACCATGAGCTGATTTTCCTGAGGCTTCAGTCACACATATAAAATTTCATACAAGGGAACCTACCTGGAGGTCTAAATAAAGTAGGAATTATCTTGTTTGTATCAGGATGTACACTGGACTTAAGAAGGAAAAAAAAAAAAAAAAAAGGAAAAAAAAAAAAAAAAAAAAGGAAATTAGAACATCTTTGCCAAGCTTCAATAAGGATAAAACATTAATCTAAATATTTGGTAAACTTACCAGGCTTAGCAAGAAGGCTTGTTTGGTCTACAACAGTTGGAAAATTAGGTTAGTAATTAAATTTCAGAAGAGGGTGGGTAAAATTTTCTTTCTAAATATATTATATGTTGTTTTCTAATCACTTCTTTTTATACAAAGTGTATATATTTTATATAATATTTATATAATTATTTATATATTTAATATACAAATACAAATTATTATATTTATATTAAATATATATAATATTTATATAATAATTATATAATTATTTATATAATATTATATAATATGTAATTATATTTCCCCAAAATTTTGCTCTGTACACTCTCTGTTGAATATAAAGCACTCACATCCCATGGGCTGTGTAACAGCACCAAAGCACACACTAGGGCAGAACAGAAAGTTAGTTTTAAAAGGTTTAAGCTAGTAGGTATTTTAAAACATAAAACAACAATTAAATATGGCTAAACACTTATGTTAAGACTTTAACTGCAGTCCAAAATACCTGATTATTCTGTATGGGCTCACTCTTCTCATTGATTTGTATTAATAACCTGGTTCTTTTTATTTCATTCTGTATTTGAGGGAAAAAAAAATCAACAAAATAAAAACCCCTCAGATTTCAATATTCTGAGTGCATTACATTAGCTATGAAACACCACAAATACAATCCTAGAAGTACCTACATGCACCTGTTCCTCACCTGAGCAGTGAAAGAACACACCCAGACAGACAACCAATTCATAATCATAGAAACTTTTAAATGATTGGGACAATTCAACTGCTGCCACAGCAGCCACAATCTGAGCAGGGCTGCTGAGATGGTTGTGCCTAGGATGTCCCTTGGTTTATGTAATCAGATATAGAAGTGCATACACGTGTATTTCTGTTTATCTAGAACTGTGGAACGCTTCGGCTTGGAAGGGATCTTAAATCCCATCAGTGCCACCCCTGCCATGGCAGGGACAGCTCCCACTGTCCCAGGCTGCTCCAGCCCCAGTGTCCAGCCTGGCCTTGGGCACATCCAGGGATCCAGGGGCAGCCACAGCAAATCTGGGCACCCTGTGTGCGTGCCCACCCGTACAGGGGGAATTTTCTGCTACATAATCCAAACCTCCTCTCTGTCAGTTTAAAGCCATACCCCTTGTCCAGAGCACCTCCCCAGCTCTCCTGCAGCCCTTTAGGCACTGGCACATTACATTCGCTGCTACATTCCCCGTGTATTCCCTTTTCCTCAGCAGCCCTGCAGTGACCCCATTTCACAGCCCGCTCATCCCGACCCTCCCGCGCCGCACTCACCGGGGACTTGAGCAGCAGCAGCGGATCCAAGGCGTCCGCCCAGAGGAGAAACCTCTGGAAGAACGACTGAGGGAGACACATTGGAGAGACACGAGGCGTTATTTCGGACCTTCCCTAAGCACGACCCGTCCCCACATCCCCGCCCGCGCTGCCCACCTGCCCCTCTGCCCTCCAATATCGCAGGTTGGCATCCATGGAGCCGCGGCACCGGAAGTGCCGGCGGGCCCGGTCAGCTGCTGCACGGTCCGGCCGGGCACGGAGCCGCCGCGCCGGGGTTCCGCTGCCCTTTCCAGCGGTTTTCGCCGGGACTGCCGGGCCCCACGGCCTTTTCCCTTTCCAGCGGCTTCCCCCGGGAATGCCGGGCCCCACGGGCTTTTCCCTTTCCAGCGGCTTCCCCCGGGAATGCCGCGCCCCACGGCCTTTTCCCTTTCTAGCAGCTCCCCCCGGGAAGGCAGAGCCGAGCAGCCGGGCTGTGCAGAAACCCCCGCGTCCTCCGCGGGAGGGCGGAGGGAGGAGAAGGCCAGGCCAGGTGAGGGTCAGGGTGTCGCGGCCCCACAGGCACAAACAAGTCAACTACCAGGTTTATTGGGAAAAATTCCACGGCTTCATTTCACAAAACAACCGAACACAGGGACTGAAAAGATTTGCAAGTAGTGGAACCTGCAGCATCAGAAATCTTGACACTTCAGTTTCAATTCTTAATCCTTTGTTGCAGTGGAGCATTGATCCCCATCATAAAGCTGGCTTAGGACTCAGCCACCTTGCTCAAAGGGACAGAAGATGAAAAACAGAAACCCACTGAGTGTTGTATTGATCTCTGCAGCCCCTCCAGGACTCTGTGCCCAGGGGCTGCTCCCCACAGCAGCTGTGAACAAAGGTGCAGGATTGGGCTTCAGGAGCAACGAACACATCCCATTCCTTGAAAACAGAGAAACAGGGCTCAGGGGGAAAGAGGAAGAAAAGTAAAGCACCACACCTGCTGCTAGGCCACGTTAAGATTATTTTATTATAGCTAGAGAGATACTACATTAGTTTCAAGCAGTACAAGAGTCTAAGTAAATTCAAGTGAAAGAAAACTTGCATTAAGCTCCAGTAAGTGCACTATGGGGGTTCAAGTTTTTACCATCTCCCAAACAAAATTAAAGTTCATGCTTGTTAGTTCTCATGAGAAGCTGCACTTTTTTTTTTTTTTTTAATGGCACATATTTACATTCACTCCATGTTTTAGTGCATTTACACACAAAACCAACAACTTTAAAATTATGTTTACTTGTTACATTCATCTCTTCCTCTGAAAATTCATTAAAAATAAACCATGTATCAAAATTTTATCCTTGTATTGTTTCAAACTTTTTTTTTTTAATAGAATTTTATGTTGCATCAGAAAACTAAATGCAGGACATTTTCTGGTCCAAAACTAGTTAAAGAGGGGAAAGCCACTGTGGAAGGCAACTGTAACTTATGTACTCATCACATTCATGAAGATGATAAAGGCTCACAGAAATCCATGAAACTGAAGTTGAAGAAGACAGGGGAAAGCCTTAGTTTTACCCTTTTTAAAGCAAGACAAGGGAGTCAGTAAATATTTCAGTATTTAATTTCTTGTTAAACATGACAAAACGAAACCTTTTATTTTTATTATTAATTTTTACAATCACAGCTGTTTTCCTAATGTCTTCAGTGGACGAAACTAAGAGTTTTGCCCACATAGTTGAGTGTTTATTTATTCACTTTTTCAAAATATTCTCTGGAACCTTCTGGGCTTGGTTTGATCTGTCAAGAAAATAAAGTTTAATTATTACTTGGTACAATATAATAAGTACGATGTAACTTTAGTTATTACAGGTACAATAAAAAAATTACAGATTTGACACTTTATCCAAGTAAACCCATGCATGCTTTATAAAAACAGTAATCTATTTGTTTCTGCACTTGGTTGAAAGACAAAAGCCTAGATCGTGTACAACTCCTACCAGAAAATTTTAAGTATAAACCGCATTTTTCCTGTTAAATTACAACACATTAAATAAGTAAAAAATCTGAACTCAGTTAATGGAGAGTCCAAGTCAAATTTGGAGTTTTGAATGCAATTTTAATCTTCTAAAAGGAAATCAGTAACTTTCTCCACAGAAATCTCACACTGTGTATCAAACAAACTAAACAGATACAAGCTTTGTGTTTAGACAACAGGCAGAGATTCAGCCAAGCACCTCCCATCCGAGTGGATGCCAGCCCTTCAGACAGGCACAGACAGGCCAGAGCCTATCTCTGGGAGGGTTACATTTAGCCCAGAGCAGCACTCACCGTTGGGGAGTTTGGAGTCCAGTTAGCAGGGCACACCTCTCCATGTGTCTCCACGAACTGGAACGCCTTCACCAGGCGCAGCGTCTCCTCCACGCTGCGCCCCACGGGCAGGTCGTTGATGCTCAGGTGCTTGATGATCCCGTTTGGGTCAATGATGAACAGACCTCTGCAATGTAGCAGGAGTTTAGGGAAGCCAAAGTGCATTCCAAGCCCAAACACAAGGAACTGGATGCACAATTTCAGCAAGGTAGTTACTCCTAGTTGCACATAGCAGTTAGGAGAGGAACTACAGCATTTGGTGTCTTGTTAGCAAAGTGATCCCCTGCTATGGTATTGTGAAGTTACAGAGTATGCATAAAGACTATTTAATCCAGGCAGACAAAGGTTTTTTACTTCAAAACTGAAAGCTGGCATCCTGCCCATGTCTTTTGGTCAAATCTGTAGGTAATGAGTGAAGAGCTGCTTGTGCATTATGCTACTAAATTAATCCTGCTGCATGTAAGTATTTGTGAAAACCAAAGTCCCAATCTTACCACACTAATTAACTTAATCTGTCAGTGAACAAATGTCAAAAGTTACTGATCCAAAGAGATCAGGAACTGAAGGTCTCCAGAAGATTCCTACCCAATCCACTGTTTCTCAGGGACTACTATGGAAAAAAATTATCAGAAATTGCCCTTCTATGCTGCTCTTTTCCCTTGATGACATGGACTTCTCCCCCTCTCTCAGAGCAGAAGAGCTGGCTTTCCATCACACACTTTCAGAGAGGCCTGAAAATTCTCAGCTTCATGGCCAAAATAGCCAGGAGCCCTTTCCTAAGGTGGGATCCAGCCATCCTGCAGCAGAAGGCATCTCACAGTCTTCACCTGACACCACTTCCCTGCAGGAGGGGACAGTGTGCCTTGTGCTGGTCAGACTGGGTTGTGTCACAGCACAGCCACCAGCAGTGGAGCCTTACCTCAGTGCTATGCCAGGTCCTTCCAGCAGCACCCCATAATCACGGGAGATCTTTTTGGTGAGGTCCGACAGAACTGGAATATTCATTTTGCCCAAACCGCCGCTCTAGAGAACAGAGTAACATTCCACTTGGTTACAAAAAGCTCCATGGGATCATCCTTCCTGAGCTGCTGGATTCCATGTCCTTGAGGGCACAGTAAGAGAACACAGCCACAGCATCTGCTCCAGGAAAGTAACCAAGTGTGTGCAATGTTGCTTGGGTTTGCTCTGTTTGTTTGTTTTGAAGTAGTCAAAAACAGTTTGTTTCTTTAGAAAGTGAAAATTTTCTTTTGCATTGGAAATTTTAGAATTGCTTATTTTGGTGGTAAGAGGCTACCAATGGCAACAGCCATAAGTTTCCAGAAAAAAACTTCCTTTGTATCCCACTCAGGAGCTTTGAATAGAAACAATTATACTGCATATTTAAGTGTTCAAAATTAAATAGGATGAAAACATGGTGGGGAGGAAGGGAAACAAACATGTGAACAAACTAACTTTGGAGCACATATCTGAGGAGGAACAACTGAGGGAGCTGAGGATATTTAGCCTGGAGAAAAGGAGGCTCAGAGGTGGCTTTATCATCTCTACAACTACTTAAAAGTAGTAGGTAGCCAGGTGGGGTTAAGCCTTTTCTCCCAGAAGGGACAGGACAAGAGGAAATGGCATCAAACTGCACCAGGAGAGGTTTATATCAAATACTATCAAAAATTTCTTCACAGAAAGGACTGTCAGGCATTGGAACAGGCTTCTCAGGGCATGGGGAAAAAAAAAAAAAGTGGATGTGGCATTTGAGGACATAGTTAGTGGTGAACATGGTGATGGTGGTGGTGAGTTGGTTCATGGTCCTAGAGGTCTTTTCCAACCTTAACAATTCTGTGATTCCAAACACAATGCTCCTACCAGCATACTAAATATGTCAATATTGCTGCTCTATTCAGTGCACTTTTTTTTGTTTTGCCTCCCATAAATCCATTTAAATACTATTTGAAGAGTCATACAAGATTTCTTTCAGTTTTGCCACATATTGACACTGCAAGAGCGATAAGCTCTCTAACCTTGAAACAAGGCTGGAATTTGTTGGCTTTGCTATTCTTGGCATCATCAGTGAATCGCTGTGTAATCTCAGCCACTCAGACCCTGATCCTGCAAACACTTGTCTGCAACAGAGTTCCCTACACAGAGAAACCAAGGTTTCAGCTTCTCTGGGTGTCAGTTTCCTGCCTGTGCCACCATGGAATTCTTTCCACCCCGTTCAAGGTGTTTTGAGTTGGACTCAATGATCCTTGTGGGTCCCTTCCAACTCAGAACAGTCTGTGCATCTGTAAAATACTATGTGCATGACTGACATACCCTGAACACCTTTGGGATAAAGCTGTGAAAACAGGCCACAGTCACAGTGCTGAGCTTTGAACAAGGCATGCAGAAAAGAAATACCCTTGACAAGCTGAGCCAAGATGTATTAAATCCAGCAAACTCTCCTTCCTCTCCTGCGTGTTCCAGTGGTGCCAGAAGACACCCAGCCTGCAGCACTACTGCACACTGCTGTCCACACAGGCTGGGACTGATGGCACAGGCACTGCTGCACCTTCCTGGGACACTCGTGGCTCTCTACAACTACCTAAACCAGGGAGATGCTTTGTGTCATCCAAAACACATATTTTTATATGAAAATTTCCTGCAGAGGCTCCTCTGCAGGAAAAGGCTGTCTTCATCACTTTCCTTTCCTAAAGAAAGCCAATAACCTCCACTTGTACTGCAAGAGTGGAACCCTTTCAGCAAGTGGGTTAATGATACAAGTGCTCCAATAAACTGGTGGTTCCTTTGCTTCCAACCTGAAGCCACCACTGTTGGGTAACTGTCAACAGTAACTACTGAACAGCTGCTGCTCCTTTTCTGTGATAGTTTTTGTGCATTATCAGCTGTCACAGGCACTTTGGAACAGTGACATGTAAACTGAGCATTTGTCTTTTGAGATAAATGTACAAGGATGCAATGTTATCAACATAACTATTATCACAGCAAAACAAGTTAAAAACCCAAACCAAATAATTAAGAAAAAGAGAAAGAAAACAAAAGACAGAGGTCAGAATTATGTAATCAAATGAAGAAGTTGACTGCATACAACTTTAGGAAATTATTAAAAATCAGCATTGGCACAATTATTTATTCAACTCCTCTTCTCTGGAACTCTTGTGAAAAGAAACCAAACCAACAGAGAAAGCCCTAAAAAGATACTCCATTCCTACCTTTCGTGGTGTGTTTATCCAGGCCAGATGACTAAAATGAGAGTCCACTGAAACTGCCACCACATCACAGTTCACATCACGAAATTCATTTGCTTTGTTGCTAAAAGCCACAATTTCCGTGGGGCAGACAAAGGTGCTGGTGGGAAGACAGATCAGGTTTTAATAATTCTGCCATATTCTCTAAGACTCTCATGTGCGTTTCTAGGCACTAACGCAGCAGAGGGTTTTCTTTAGACTGATAATTTTAGCCATGATTCGTGCTCATTATTAGTTTCAGTCTCAAACTAACAGTCACAGCCACACAGCTGGGATACCAGTCACCTTCTCTGAGTTCTAGACAGATTCCTTACAAAGACAGGAAATCTGTGTCTGTTAGAGATCCTCCATATAGTTTTTGGAGACTATAGCAGAAAGATCTGCAGGTTAAACCCTTCTCCATGTGCCCACATGCACCAGGATGCTCTTGGCGATTCAAGGCTTCTGAGCAGACTGACCCCCATCCAGTCACGTTTTGCCTTGGAGGCGGGTAGTTGCAGCTCTGCTGGCCTTGCTGCTTCAAGGACAGAGTCTCCAAGGCAGCTGCAAACTGCAAGGAAATGCCCTCACCCCTGGCATCTGACTGTAACAGGAACCACAGCCAGCTCCTGACGCAGTCCCTCAGCTGGAAGATGCTCTCCAGCCGCCCTACCCACTGCTTTAATACACAAGGGCCATGTGCTCTCTATGTTATCACCCACGCTCTAGAAACAGGCACATCTGCTTCGCAAGACTGGCCCAAATCGGGCATAACCAGAACGACATGCAGCGCTCGTGATGACCTTCAGCAGGGCAGAAGGCCCATCGGGAAGGGGACAAACCCGCACTCACAAATCCAGAGGGTAGAAGAAGAGAACCAGGTATCTCCCCTTGAAATCATCCAGGCTCAGCTCCTTGAACTCCCCGTTAACGACGGCCGTTCCCTTGAAGGCCGGGGCGTGCTGGGTCACCGCCGCGGCGAACCGCGCGGAGCCTGCGGAGGGCAGAAGGCAGAGCTGCGGGCCGGGCCCGGGGCGCTCCCGGGGCCCGTCCCCCGCACACCCCGCCGCACTTACCGAGGCTGAAGGCGCGGCGGGCGCAGGCCGGGGGCCGTGCCGTGGCCCTGCTCCCGGCGGCGGCGGCCACGGGCACCTGCGGGGACAGGGAGGGTCAGGGCGGAGCGGGGCCGGGCGGGCCCGCGGCTCCGTCCCTCACTCACCGCGGCGCGGAGCAGCCTCCCCAGCGCGGCGGCCATGTCGAGCGGCGGGCGGAGCGGCCGAGCGGGGCGGAGCGGGGCGGGAACTCTCGGGGGCGGTGAGGGACGCACAGGCACAGACCCACGGGATCGAGCGGGCTGGGAAAGGCGGCTGGGACTGTGGAGTCTAAGCTGTGGTCGACCAGCGGGTCAATCAGACCGTGGCACGCCACGGGCACGTTCAATCTTTCCTTGAAGACTTCCCGGGACGGTGACTCTACCACGTCCCTGGGCGATGCATTCCAATATCTGATCACCCTTTCTGAGAAGCAGCTCTTCCTAATGTCCAAGCTAAACCTCCCCATGCACAGCTTGAGCTATGTCCTCCCATTTGTTACTTGGGAGCAGAGCCCGACCCCGACCCCTCCTGTCAGGGAGCTGTGGTGATTTCTAAGTTCTGCCCCAGCTCCCTCACCTGCCCCTCACAGGACTTGTGGTCCAGGCCCTTCCCCGGCTCCGTTCCTTTCTCTGGACCTGCTCCAGCACCTCAATGTCCTTACAGAGCTGCGGGGCCCAGCGCTGGACACAGACCCGAGGTGCGGCCCCGCCGGTGCCGTGTCCTGGTGCTGTGCCCAGGCTGAGCCCCTCGGCCCGGCCTGCTGTGTGGTGGGTGCTGTGTGCTGATCCAGCCCAGCTTGTGCTCACAAACCTGCCACAGACACAATTACAATTGGCTCTGACTTGGTTGAACTCGCCCTCATTGCAGCTACAGAATCACAGGATATTCTCAGTTGGAAGGAATACACAAGGGTCGTCAAGGTGCAGCTCCTGGCCCTGCACAGGACACCGCAAGAGTCACACCATGTGCCTGAGAGCGTTTTCCAAACACTTCTCGGGCTCTGTCAGGCTTGGTGCTGTGCCCACTTCCCTGACGAGCTTGTTCCAGCACCCAGTCACTCTCTGTTTTTTCTAAAACCTGGTGGTTTTTCTAATACACAACCTAAACCTCCCCTGACTCAACTTCAGGCCGTTCCCTCGGGTCCTGTCACTGATCTCCACGGAGCAGAGATCAGTGTCTGTCCTTTCTCTTCCTCTCACAAAGAAGTTGTAGACTGCAATGTTTTGTCCCCTCAGTCTCCTCCAGGCTGAGCACACCAGGTGCCCTCAGCCACTCTTCATTCAGCATCCCCTCAAGGCCCTTCACCATCTCTGCAGCTCCTGGCATCTTCCTTTGTGTTCCTTCATCTAAACACTTAAACCAAGCTGAACCCAGTTTCTCTTCTGGGTTTTAGTAATTTCTGCTTTCATATATTTATTAATATCCGTGACATTTTAGAAAGGGCAGACCTTATGAACTAGAGAAGAGCCTGGCTCTGCTAGCAGGATAAGCTCAGCCATCAACATCGGGGGCAAACCAAAGGCAGCCAGAGCAATGTCAGTTACCCCGGGATGAACTCAATGAATGCTAAATCTGCTCTTCTGAACTTATTCCTGGTGCTGACGTGCCCTGGGGCTGGGCAGCAAATTGTGTGCCCAGGGATGGCCGGGTTCCTTTCCCTCAGCTGTGGGAGCTGCATTGTGGCAGAAAAGGGCTATTGCTCGGATTTCCTGAGGATGGCTGTCTCATCCACAGATGATTATTCACAAAACTTCTAAGTTGATGTATTCTAAACCAATGCCCTTCCCCCCATCCCCGGAAAGTTATATTTGTTTAAAACTCTTTGTTTAAACTCTTGGCTTGCAGGTGGGGAAATATTGCTCATGCTTTGTTATGTAGGCAGCATAATTCAGGTTCTCAGACCTCTGTGCAAAAGCTGAACTACTGCCATTTAATGGGGGCTATTTTCCATTTTGCTTTTGCAAAATGAGCATCCCTGCAATCTGAAGATGCACCTTGTCACTGCCAAAGTGCACCTGATAAAAGTTGTTCCTTTTTCATCAGCTCTGGCTCTGGCACAGGGAGCAGCTGCTAAACCTGGTTCTTATTGACATCCAAAGCTCAAAATCAATCTACCGAGTGCACATCTTTTTCCAAATCTTGTTGGTTGTCTTCTTTGCTGTCTTTGCCTGATGCAAATTGAGATGTGAAGCTAGCGAAAGACTCTCCAAGGATTTCAGCAGGCTTTAAGGAGAAGTTGGTATACAAGGTGCAGAGTAGTCCATAAGGCACTTGAATAGATGATGGGAGATGTGAATGTTCTTTTTGGTTAGAATACTTCTCTTCCTGCTCCCATTTTGTGCCTCTCTTTTCCAGTCTGGGAATAGTTAACTATGTCTTTCTGGTGAAAAAGTACAAGATCTGTTGATAAAAAGTACTAGATAATGCTTGTGTGTTGTTTCCACTACTGTTTTGTAAATGTTAGATTTTAAAGAGCTCTGAAAGATCCTCATTCAGACAACAAAATTTTAGGGGAAAAGTAGCTGTTTCTCTCTAAACTTGATGAAAAGGATAAGCAAATCCCAAATCAGAACTGCTGCTGTGGATCATTGAGTGGCAAATTCTGTGCAGAGCATGGGACACATATGTCTGCTTGTTTAAAAATAAAATCTGCTCATCTTCTAGAAGGTTACGTTATTCCATGTGCTCAAATGCTGTAACAATAATTTGCCCTCTACCTTGAGGAAATAGATAAGTGAAAAAGAGGCTGGGAAGTGGAAAAAAAACAACAGAGGTGTAAGCATTTTTATCTAAACCAAAGCAAAAAGTTTGGCTTCAGCAACACGGTGCATCACCCCGTGACTGTTGGTAGATGGCAGCCTCTGTCCTTGCACACAGAGGCGCTGGAAAATATTCCAGCTGCCTGCAAATGCTCTCACAGGCCTGTGTGCTCCCACCTGCTGATACCCAAGCAAGAAAAAAAAATTGCCCATTCGTAGCAATAAGTTTCAGAAGCAATTCCAAGCACAATCCAGCTTAGGGCTAATCATGAACGGGCTTTACTGCATTAATTAAGTGTTAGAACATGGATTTAGGAGATAGCTGCTGTTGGGGTAGGTTTCCAATTGATAAGTGTAGGCAAAAGCCTTTCTGACATCTGGTTCACCGGGGGTCCCATCCTTCCATTTGGAGGCGGCCGTGCTGAGGCTGAGCGGGTTTTCTCTGCTGGCAGGGCAGAACTGGGTGTGTTGCCGCTGTGTTTCTGGCTGGAGCTGTGCGAGCCCACCCTGCCGATGACTCATCCTTCGAGTGGCTCAGAATATCACACTGTGCCTCGCTGCTTCCCTGTTCCTATTACACTGATGCATTTGGGTCTCGCTCGGTGTTGGCGTTTCATTTACAAACCTCGCTTTTCCCATAAAGGAAAGATGGCTGCCAGCACTGCTTTACCCTGATGTTCGGCACTTGGAGGTTTTTAGGAGCCTCTCCTGAATGACTTCAGATGGAAATTTTAAAGCACATTTTTAAAGCACCTTAGAAAGCACATTTTTCAGAATATGAAATTTTTATGGTAGCCTCTCCCTTTTTTTTTTTTTTTTTTTTCCCTTCCAATATTGGTTGCTTCTGCATATGATTCAGGCTAAATTTTCCTTTTTCTCTTAGCAAGTGAATCAGGATATTTAGGCCAACAAAAGCGACCTTTCCTGCATTCCTTCCCTGTCTTTGAGTCCACATATTTCAGTACCATTTTACAAGAGTGAATAGAGTCAGATAAGCAGTGGAACAGATTTACAGGTCTCCTGTTTCCTTCTCCCTCACTCCCAGAGAAGCTGACTGTTCCATTAAATCAGATGTGGACATAGCTTGAAATTAAAGGACTGCGTCACCACGAAAGAAAAATATATATGTATATATAAATCTACCTCTTCCTAATTTTTTTGTGCTGGTTTTGTGAACCAGTTGTTGCAGGTGACATGACAATGAACATACTGAGAGCTGTGAAGCAGTCATTAGGTAAGAGTCCAAATGCTGCAGTTTTGGTTTTGATTTTTGGACTTTCTGTGCAGCAGAACTTGCTCTGGCAACACATGGGGAGCCACATCCATGAAAGGGGCCATCCATCTCAGGCCTGTGTCATATATCAGGGGTTTAATCAGGCTTCAAAAATGCAGTAGAAAAGAGAGATGCAGTGAGGACTAACCACCTTGATTTTGTTTTTCAAAGTAGTGCTAGTGAGTGCTGGTGAACACACCTCCTTCCATGTCTTAGTGCACCACAGTGAGTCAGATTTATTAGAAACGAGGGGGTGTTTGTTAGATAACATAAGAATATTGAAAAAAATCCCTCTCCATTGCTCTTCCCAATAAGCATGGAGTAAGAATTGCTGTTCTCCATGTAGATGTGTAACTAAGACACACATGAGCAGAGCTCAGATATCCCCACTCCCTGTGCTCAGCCACATTTATGTGGCTGCCTCTGGTCCACTTCAGTGCAGCTGAGCTGGAATAACCCGTGTGGCAGCTGCTGGCTGGCTGTCCCCGCTCCTGCGGGGGCTGCCTGAGCTGTGCCTTTGGTTGCCAGGATCGTGGAGAGCGCCGGAGCTGCGCCGCTCATGAACGCTAGGTAGCTCCGTGGGATTTCCAAACTCCAGACGGATCTGTCGTAACTCTTTTTGATAAATAGGTTCGCCCTTTCAAGAATTAAATATTTGAAACTACACAGGACAACATCAGCGTGCTGGAGTCATACTTTTGCCCCACAGGGCAGCACTGTGGGTGACTCCACGTATCTGGAGGGTACATACAGATATAAGATAAAAGAGGAGCAGTGGAGCTGTTGGGTGCACGTGTCGATTTCCAGCGCAACTCATGCTTGAGCTCTTCAAGATCTGCTCTCTTCATTCAGGCACCTCTATGAAAATAACTCACCAAACACTGTCAGTGCTCCCTGTGGAGTCTCCCATGAAGGTAAATCCCTCCCCACTGATCAGTCTCATCCCGAGGTGCAGCAGGCACAGCGATATCCCACTGCTGCTGCAGTGAGAGGTGCTTCACAAAATGGGCACTTAGACACATGCCTTCATTCGTCCTCTGGAGAGAGGAGTTGCTTGTAGCATTAAAAACATTCTGTGTCATAAAAGTTCTGTCTTCCACCGTGAGCCACGTTGTGATGTTTGCATTGTCCTTATGATGATCATTAGTGGGGGGCTGGGCAGGGATGGGAAATGCACTTAGAACTGAGCATAATCTGCTCTGTTTACATCACTGCTTGCACAGAAGAGTTCAAACAACAAGCAGGGCAGATGCTCCTTAGGAGCCTCATCTCTGCACTAAGGCTCTGGTTTCCAGGAAGCAATTTCTCCCTCAAGAATTATTTAATCAGAGAAAAATCTTCCGGTACTTACAGACATAACTGCTGCTGTATAGAACTTGTATTACAAAGAAAGTAACCACAACATGGAAGGCTCTGAAGGCTGAATGTTTTTCTGAAGCTACAGGAGAGAGGCTGTGGAAGATTGTGCATAGCACTGCCACCTGCTATGCAAAATAACTTTCAAAGGTCAAACCTTTGACACTTAATCAGGTACAAAAGGCATTTATTGTAGCAATTTTACCCCCAAGGTATTATTCATTAAATGCATTTCTCATCTATTTCCTACGTTCAGAAAATGTGTTCTAGGCAGTCTGCAAGCTCTGCTATTGCAGGTCGTTTCTGTGTGCCTGTGGAAATAAATAAATTGGTACAAAAAAAAATTTAAAAAAAAAAAAAAAAAAAAGAAGAAAAAAGTGTCTATGCTCCACTTACAAGAAGGTGCATGTTAATTTCATTTACTTCATGTGGATTTTATCAAGGCAAATACAGATGGGGAAGAGTGTCAGTGGGAGTAATGGGTGGTTTTTATTCCTCTTTCATTGCTTGACCTGACGAATCGATCTACCCCGTTGCTAGGAAGATCAGAATCATGCTGACATGAGCATCTGGCCTATGTAGACAGAAGACAGTTTATGTTGTAATCCAGCGCTTAAAATTCACAAACTTTCCACAAGTGGCTGATGCCTCACACAGCTCCTTACAAGGTGAAAACAATGGTGTGTCAGAAGAGATGGGATTGCCTCGGGTTTTACGTAGGGGGCTTTTGAGATCCCGAGAACGGCGAGAAGCCCCGGTCCGAGGAGAAGGGGAAAGACCTGTGCCGGGTGTCAGCGACCCCTTCCCACGAGTGTGGACACCTGCGGGAGGGTGACAAGCACCAAGAGCCGGGCCAGGGAGCCCCGGGGACAGCGGGCAGGACAAGGGGAGCGCGGGGATGGAGCCCCGCGGGACGGAGCCCCGCGGGACGGAGCGCGGCTCCGGGGCCGGCACCGCGGGAGCCCCGCGCATCTCCCCGCGCATCCCCGGCTGCGAACACCCACCCCCACGGCCCGGCACGCTCTGTCCGGCCCCTGCCCGTGCTCCTGCCCGTGCTCTCCCCCTCCTCGAGGCGCACAGTGGCCGTCCCTCCCCGGGGAGGCGCCAGGTGCGGCGGGGCCGGCGCAGGACTACACGTCCCGGCGTGCCCAGCCCGGCGGGGCCGGCGCCTGCGCGGGGCTGCGGGGCCGCTCCGCGGTGCCACACCCCCGGGGAGGGCGGCAGGAGCGCCCGAGCCCTCAAACCACCGGGGGAGCCGGCGGGGCGGAGGATGGAGTAGCGGGGCGCGGCGGAGCGGGCGGTGCGGGGAGCGCCGCCTCCGCCCGGGGAGCGCGGGGGAGCGGGCAGGGCAGGCGGGGATGATGCGCGGGGGGACAGCGCGCTAGGGGCAGGAGGCGGGTGGTCGCCCGGAGACTCCGCACCTCGGAGTGACGTCCTGCTGCAGTGCCGCTGCCTGCGCTGCCCGAGCTCGTCAATGGAGCTGGAAAACATCGTTGCCAACACCGTTTTGCTGAAAGCCAGGGAAGGTGAGAGAGCGGCGGGAGGGGAGAGGGGGCTGGAGCATCCTTGGCGCAGTCGCCCCTCCGCGGAGCGATGCCCGGTGGGGATGCGCGCCGGTCCCGCCAGCGGTGGCTGTCGGGGTGCCATGTGGCTGTGCCGGCGTTGGAAACGGCTTGTTTGAGACAGAGCCCCGGTGAAAATGAAAATACCACTGTTTTTTTTTTTTTTTTTTTTTTTTTTTTTTTCCCTGTGCGCGGGGGTTTGGGAAAGGAAGTGAATGAGATTGCAGAGATTACAATATTCACCCATCTCTTCCTTCCCGCCTCCCCCCCTCAAATCTGGTCCCACAGATTGTGCTATTTCAGCGTCTATTGTTAAAGGTCAGCTGCAGATGCATTCATTCAAAAGGGCTTAGCAAATCTGCAAATAGCTTTCCGCGCCGTGTGGTGAGACCGGCAGGATCGTATCGCTTCCCCGTACAGTCATTGCCTTATTCGGCGTTATTAGGTGAGATCATGTTGCTGCAAACATGCCCATTGTTGAGAGCGTATTTGTCCCCAGCCGGAGCCGGACAGAGGGGCTGGGGGGCTCCGTCCCCCGCGGGTGGCGCGGGGGTCTCGGAGCGGGGACTGTCCCCGCACCGGGGATGCTCCGGGCGATGCTGGGCGCGGGGAGCCCTGAGAAGGCGCTCAGCGGGGCAGACCCGGCAGCATCCCCGTCCCGACCCCGGCAGAGCCGAACCACCGGTGGATCGGGCTCCCGGCGCTCGCTGTCCCCCCGTGGGGAGCGGACGCGGATTCCTCTCCCCGCGCTGGCGGAAACGCTCCCGCGGCCGCGGGGCGCTGGGCACGGCGGGGCCGGGGCTCGGGGCTCCCCGCACAGCCCCGGCCGCCCGGAGCATCCCTCCGGCTGCAGCGGGAGCGCCACGCACAAGCAACACGTCTCAGGGCTGCGGCATCGCTGCCAAGACGCGGTCGCCTTCTGTCTGCTCCAGCCCATTTTTATGTTTGTGTTTATTTACTTGCTTGCTGCTTAAAATAAGGCATTTTTCCAAGCCCTTGCTCATAGTTTCTTCCCTGAAAGCACTTGCTGGAGCAGGCGTTTTGAGGTGCGGTGCAACCTGCAGCCAGCCCGTTCTCCGCCGGAGCGCTGGAGCTGCCTGCGAGCGAGGCTGGCTCCGCTCGGGTGGGCTCCAGCTCCGGCCACTCTGCAGCTCTGCAACTACGAGCAAAGAAAGCAGCCTTCGTTCTGTAAGAGAGATCATTCAAACAGTCCACCCCTGGAGCGATCCTTTTGCTGGGAAAATAACTCAGATTGTAAAATACTGTTTATATAACTCGCAGGCTGTTGAACTTTTGAGGCTTAGCTAAAGAGTAAAGTCCTGAGATCCTCCCAAAAACGCTTTACAAATATTAAGGGCAAAGGTGTTATCCCATTCAGCAGGTTAGTGAGTTTTAACTTTTTGACTTTTGATGGAGATCTTTTATTTTCTATTGTCATTTTTAATGTTGTTTAGGATGAAGTTGTTGCTGCCAGTCATACAATGCTGGTTTAGATTTCAGTAGACTTCAGGAATACTTTAAAGGACTGGTATTAATTACAGTTATTGTGTGTTGTTTACAGAGAACTGATACTTTGCAAGTAATTTTAAATGTGCCACTCAGTTTTATGGTCCTTTTCTACCATTCTCAGGAAGATGGTTACAGTCATGTTGCTTTATTGTGTTACAGTTGTATTAAACAAGCTGTTAGTTATAATCCAAATGGCAGAAATTCATCAAGATTTCCTCCAAACTACATTCTAACTGTTCTTTAAATCATGTATGAACCTCCAACAACATTTTTTCAAGGCCTGGTGCTAATTTAAAGCCTTTTTTGTGGGTTTTTTTTTTTTTGAGGAGATATAATTTTTTTAAATGAAGAACAAAGGACAAATGATGTACCTGACACCAGAGCCACAAGTAGTATTGCTGTATGTGATAGGTTGCCACAGTTCAGTTATTGTTGCAAGCTGCTGTGAGTAAAGTTCTTTTAACATTTGCAGCAAGTAATTTAGGTGGTTTTCATTGCAGATGAAGAAGGCAGACAACATACGTAAGACCAAGAGTAAAAGCAAGTTAATATATTGAAGATTATGGTGTCTAAAAATAAGTTTGTTCCAGGTCCTGCAGACTCCATCAATAGATTTAGCTGGTGAATGTGTAGCCTAAGCCAAGTATGTGCCTGTGTGTTTCCACTTGTGGAGTCAAAATTAAAAGCTCAATCACATGCTGGCTGGTGCCTGCAATGTGGTCCTTAATCTTAGGAGAAGAAAAATGATGGGATCCACTCTACAAATGTTAGTAAAGGCAGAAATTTTGTCAGGATTGCAAGGGGAACACAAACCAGTAGCAAAGGGAATGTCAAAGAGAGGTTTAGGTAGAGCTGCAGTGTGAAATCCAGCAGTGAGGACATTTGAGAGAATTAGAAGTAGAGCTGAGTGGCCACCACAAATGTTTCATAGCAAATATTGGTTTAAATTTTGCAACTCTTTTGCTCTGGCCTTGGTAGCTTTTTTTTTTTTTTTTTTTTTTTTTTTCTTCTGCCTGTGGTCCCTTGTCTAAGTTCTTTCACCCCTGATGTGCAAAGTGAGCTTTTTAGCTGAAATACCAGGGGGCAAGTTTTATAACTGCTACACAAATACTTGCACTTTAAATCCTGATGATCACAATGAGAAGCACACCCAGAATTAACTGATGCCATGTGATACATGAGTAATCTTATTAGAGTAACAAAAAGAGTAAATGTGGTTCACATACAAAAATGCATTTTAGTGAATAATTTTGAGCAGAGAATAAATTTCAGGAAATTTTAATATTTCTGCAGAATATGAAGGTTTTGACACAAAATTACACATAAGTTACATGTTATACTCAGAAGTCTGTCAGTTTGAACATCTAAGAATGGAGATTTGCTGCATTTGAAAGTCCATTCATTATTTATTAGAAGCAAATTTATGCTGTCTCCTCAACTATAATTTCTCATTTCTTGAATGCAAAGTCCCATTTCACAAATCACTAATCCCTTTTCAGACTGAATAGAAAATACATCTGGTTTAATTATAGGAATCAAATAGGTATTTGGGAACTATCTAGTATTGCCTGGGGAGAAGAATAAGCTAAGAAGGGAAGACAAGAAAGATGAGAGTCATAAAAAGAAAATCAAAACAATAACAGTTTCAGTCATTTTGGGTTGAGTAAGAACCCCAGATTAGGAGATGATAAAGCATTTATCTGGATCTTCATGGCATCATAGAATGGTTGGGTTGGAAGGGAACTTAAAGATCATCCAGTGCCACCCCTGCCATGTGCAGGACCATTTTCCACTGTCCCAGGCTGCTCCAAGCCCTGTCCAGCCTGGCCTTGGGCACTGCCAGGGATCCAGGGGCAGCCACAGCAAATCTGGGCACCTGTGCCAGGGCCTCCCACCCTCACAGGGAGGAATTTCTTCCCGATTTTCCATCTAACCCTTCCCTCCATCAGTTTAAAGCCATTTCAGTGACCTTTCTTTTCATCAGCCTGATTGTTCCTGAGTCTCAGCAGAGGTGTCTGAGGCACAGAATCACCCAGCCATGAGTCCTGGAGATCCACCACGCTGCCAGCAACGAGCCCAGGTGGGGCAGTGAGTCCCTGTTCACTCTCCCAGTTTGTGGTTATTTGACAGAGGGCATCATCAGAGACAAAGAGCCAGGAGAGACCAAGAGCTGAGGTCTCAGAGGAACTTTAACAGTCCTAATCCAGAGAAGATTTCAATTGTATCCACAGAGTAATGAATCTGTCCTTTCCTGTCAAAAGCAACAAGCTGATAAAAGACAAATCTTTCAAAGAGACTGATAATTAAACTACAGTGTTTGTATGAAAAATAAGCAATATGGTCTGAAAACATGACCAAGGCATGGTAATCCATGGTAACATCACCTGGATATTCTTCCTCATGAGCTGTTCTTTCCTAGCCATAAGATCAGCCTTCCCTGATGTTTCCTGCTGCTTCTGTGGGCATGAGCTTCCTCAGTCAACCTGAAACACATTTCAAAATACAAATACATCTTGACTCTGAAATTGCAAAATCCTTTAAAACTTTGTACAAACAAACAGACAATTCTCACCTCTTTGAAGTTTTAATGTTAACTGTGATGTCTAATTTAGTAATTAGTTTTAAAGCAGGCACTTTGGAAAATAAGCTGTGTTTTTTGTCAAACCTCGAGTTTCTGAAGCACAAAGTATACCATGTAAAAGGAAAAAAAAAAAATCTTTAACCACTGAAACACAATGCAAATGCTTTTTTCCCTTTTTAGGTAGTCTGGAATTCTAAAATAAGCTTATTTATGGCACCCAAGCAGAGCTTTCTATTGGCCTAGACAAAAGAGATGACCTTTTATACTCTCACAATTTTTTGATGAGTGCATACTGATGCCATATAACATGCAAAATGTGCCTGTTCATAAATTGCTGTATTTTTAGCTTGCTTTTGCAGGATGATCACAAGAGAGATTTGTGTGTGTCCATACTGGCAAAAGACTAGCAATAAATCCTAAACATGAAGTGTGATTGCTTTCCAAGAACTTGGCTGCAGAGCAGTTGGAAAAAGGGCAGGAGAACAATGAAAAGCATATTTTGAAGGGAAGAAGGTGGCTACAGTGGCAGCCAAAACTCCATGAAGAATATGGTTATTGCAACTTCATTAACCAGTGCACTGAATGCAGAATCTAAGGTCCTGTCCTCCATCCCTTGAAGTAAACCCAGAATCCTTTATATGGAAAACATTGTAAGCAGAGGAAGCTTCCATGTGGTGTCCCAGTTTAATTTTCTTTTTAGAGTTGAAGAGAAGCTCACCACTGTAATAGGTTTCAAAAAAAAATTCAAGAATGGAATCAGCCATTGTTTCAGATGCAACAGGGTGCTTTTAAACAGTAATTTTAAAAAAATTAGTTTCCTGGAACCATTTCTTTCTGGGGAAAAAAAGGTACCTGGAAGAGTCAAGACTTCCTCATTATATTTTAATCAAGGAAATTCAGAAAAGAGGATTTTTCAGGCCTTTCTGAAAAGAATGTGTAAGTCTGAATCACTCCAAAATTTCTTTTTAGAGAAGGGAATTGGTTCTGTAGCCACAATTGGCTTAGGGCAAATATGTGTTTGTGGAACTGGCTTGAAATATATTTCCTGTTCTTTTATATTTTTGATAGCAGGGCTGATGCAGAGCAAGATAGAACTGTAGTTCTGCCCTTGGTGGACACTTTGGGGTTCTCCAGTCTGCATCATGGGCATCAGGGATGTGGCAATGCTGGAGAAATCAAGAGCTCTTCCATCCAAACTTTTTCACTGGAGAGAGACCATGCTCCTTCCTGTGGTGTTGTGTGGAACTGTTTTGGCCTGATTGCTATCTGTCCTGTTGGGTTTGTAGGCATTTAAAAAATATTTAGTAGTGAGCCAGGTTATTAACACAGAGAGCCTATTATGTAGTAAAACTTTTAGTACAAATGTTAACTGTGGAGGTTTCAGTAGAACTACTTACATCTGCTCCATTAATCTCATGGGATTGCTTTCCTCCAATGCAAAATAATAAATCTGAGAAGAGACTGCCTGTCTCTGTTATCAGTATGTTCTTTTTCTGAGAAGGTTTTAACTTAGTGTTGCTGAAATTATCCACTCAGAAAAGAATTTTCAGCACTTACACAAGACATTGACATAACTTTATGACTCTTTTTGTGTATTAGTTAAGAATACTCTGAGAACTTAGTCAAAAACACCCAAAATATGTGGTTTTAGTGATGCTCTGCTGAGTGTTGCCAGAGCAGCAGAACAGGGACCAAACCAACCCACATATCTTTGGGAAAAACAGCTCCAGAATGAAAGTCTCAAACACTGGTGCCCCCAAGATGAGCCCTGCCTGTCCATGCCTTTGTCCCCAGTGAGCTTGGATTGGCATGTGCTGCCCCATTTTGAAGGAGAAACAGCCTAAGAGGAATTCAGCAGCTCTGACTCTGCTGCTTTAGGCCCTGGGGGTGTGTTGCACCACTTTGGTGGCTGATGTTGCTTCCTTTTTCCTTTACACCTGTGGACAGCACAACTCCTGGAAAAAACACACAACAAAGACCCCACAATTGCACCCTGGCTGACTTCTTGGAAAATGAGCTCCCTTCCCAGGTACTGCTGTGCCAGCTGAGAGCTGCTAATGATCTCTTCCAGCTCAGAGGATGGAGACCTGTGTGCTGAGGACTTTGATGTTTGCAGGGCAGGGTCTGAAGCCCCAGTGGTGTAGTCAGACTTAGTGCAGATTGTTCTGATCCCCACAAACCTCAAAACTGGCTGCTGGGGTGGGGGCAGGGTCCTTCTGCATGGGTAGAGACACAAGTTGTGGTTTTGTTGTTCAGCTGACTGATTCTTCTCCCACACTGGTTTTCTGCCAGAGTTACTCTGTGGATGACTTCTGGTTTGTATTGATCCAGGAAAAGCTACAATATCACATCAGGATCCATACTGTTGCACTGAAAAACTTTAAAAGCAGATTGTTTTATCAAAGCAGTCACTGTGCTTATGTAAAATGCAACCAAATAAACACAGGTTCTGGATAAAAAATTGGGAACTAGAGATCTAACTCATGCTCATCTGAGATCTTCCCCTGCATCTTTATTTTGAAAATATTCTGTGTGCTGTATGAGTTTTTTTGTGTGGCAATGGGGAAGAAAAGAATTGGTTACCCCCCTATTTTTAATGGCATGTAATCTAAACAATAACAAGATGATATAATCCTAATATTTCTTTAAGACCACAGGATGTGAAATTAAATTAAAAGGCCAGGAAAATAAAGAACCCTGCAGTTTGATTACACTCAGCTGGATTATCTTTGTAATTATTTTCCTTGGAAGATTTAAAAATGCATAGGGCTTTGTGAAAAAGATTAAGTAGGGGAACCAAAATTAAAGTAAACAATCTAAAGAAAATATTGCAAAGATGATGGGTATTTTACTTAATTTTAAAAAATGCACCAAGTTGCCTGTTAAAAATGAAAGGATGGAGCAAAACAGGTGAGGAGGAAGATGGATGAGGCTGTTCAACTGGCTCAGCTGCTTCTAGCTCATATAATGTCCTTTCAGATATAGTTAAGAAACTGTCAGAGGCAGTTATTCAGGGGAGAAGGCAGGAAAGGAGCAGAATTACACACAGGTACTCGAACCTCAATTCAGACCTGGGAGCAAATAATGCAAATAGTGAAGGAAGGGTGGTTGTCTGTGTTCCAGGATGAGAATAGTTATTCACAGATAAGTTTCTGGTGGTACAGCCAAGGCTGAAAAATGTCTATATCCATAATTTCCAGCACCTAGGGATGTGTTTGCTATGCATGAGTAGTCCCATGGACTTCATGGGCACTGCTTGCTGGTTGGAAATGCAGCTTGTTTGTGCTGAGGGATCAGGCAGTTCTCACTGCAGCAGAGCTGTTCCAGGCAGTAAAACCACATGGATAGAGCTAAAGGGAACCCACTGGAAGCCATTGGGAAAGGCCTCCTACGTCATCTTGTCCCTGGTCTGCCATGTACTTTTTAAGGTAGGAAACATTTTGGTATAAAAATGACTCCATTTTTTGGCCTGTCTCTCTAGATTTCTTGCCTTTTTTTTTTTTTTTTTTTTTTCCTGATTACATTTCCCTTACTCCCATCTCCTTTACTCATGCAGTCCCTTTTGTACAGCTTTTATTTTTCCAGGTACTTTCTGTTCTTCACCAGTTATGGTCTTGCCAAATTGAACAGGATTTTTTCTTTCCTTCTTCCAGCCTGTCAGCTTGGATGGCCCAGCTGAGAATTTGTGCATCCAGCCCTGAGTTTGAGTCCCCTCCTGGCTCTGGGTTCCTCATGCCAAGGGACAGATTGGCCACACAGGGAACCTGAGCCTGCTCCTCACCCTGCCCCACCTCAAACCCAGCCACAACAGCTTCAGTGGTGGGCAGGACACACAGGGGATCTCATCAGGGCATTTCTGAGCAGTTTCTCCTGCTGGGGTTGCTGGTGGAGCTCCCTGTTGTCCCCAGGATGAAGGGGAGGTGGTTAATAAGCTGGAGCAGCTATTTTTTGCCTTGGTTGAGTATTCTCCTGGGCCCCATTGGATGCATGATTTCACTGTGGGCCTGGCTTTTCCTGGTAGGCTGAGGTTATGTTGCAAGTTCTAGAAGTTACCGTATTTTTCATACAAGACCTCTGTTGCTTCACTACTTGAAGAGCCAGTCTTTACCTTGTGTGGGTGTGGAGAATGATGAATTTTTGGATGCTGTTTGCTGGTTCCCAGTGCTCCTGAACCCATCCCTTTTTCCAGCATCATTCTCCCAGTGAATAAATTTGGATGATTTTATTTCCTCTCCCTGTTGGAGTAGCCTAAACTTTTCTAGACCAAAATTCCCATATTTTGTTCTTCCCACTTCTCTGTCTAGTTTATTTTCCCTGTCTTCTGTTTCTGACACCACCTTTGAATTTGAGAAGTCTTTGATGTACTGTTTAAAACACATTTAATTAGTTTGGATTAAATGTCAGTTTCCCGGCCACATGTAAGGCTTTATGTATTTACACACTCCTATTATCCTTGGTTGCTCTTTGGTCAGTGTTTAGTCTGCATTACAAGGCTCCTGTCTAAAATTACTGAAACTGTTCTTTTTTTTTTCCTCTCCATGCATGAGAGACCTTCGTGGCTCTATAGGAAGTCTTTATTTACAATGAAAGCTTTAGACTGCCTGCCTCAGAGCTCTCCCTCAATTTTATCTTGTGTGTCCCAGGAAAGGGCTTACCTGCCAGGAGAATGGAGAAATTCTGGAACATTACAGTGCTGTTCACCTGGCAGCATCTGCAGAAGGAACAGTTGGAGGAGCTTATCTTGTGGGAAAAAAAAAAAAGGTTAGAAAAGGAGAGAAATGCAGCTGGAAGAAGAGGAGATTCAGAAACAAAGGGAAGATGTCAGTGATGCCAAGTGAAAACAGCACCAGCGAGTCCTCTGTGACACTTCTGTCAAAATATTCCTGTAGGCAGTGCAAGGGAACTGACACCTTCAACAAGCACATGAGCTGGAAAGAATGCATGCCAGGCTAAATCATCATTTAGCCAGGTTGCCAAAATATCTGTGGAAGATACAGATATATGTAGATGTATATTCATTCATACTGGTGTTGTTTAATGCTTGTCCTTAGCTTTCTGCTGATTTTGTCTTCCCTCTTAGGTTAGATTTTGGTTCTTCCTGGGGATGAAGATTATATTGGTAATCTCTTTCAGCCAATGTTCTCCCTTCCATCTTCTTCAGTTTTGGTTGTTACAGACTTGGTTTCTTTATTTTCTGGGACTTTATGAAGAAGGAGAGGTTTTAGTGGGAAGCACTCTGGAAATCAATAGGATCAGTAGGGCTTTTTGTAGGAATGATTTTGCTACTTGCACAGCAAACTTTTCTCCTGCAGACATCAGTGAAACAACCTGCTTCACCTCTTTTGTTGCACAAAAATGTAACTGCTCACCATGCTAGTTTTGCAGAGGAAATTTTACTTGGCTATCAGTTATGGAAAATGAAGGGAATCTGAACACTCAATCTTACTATGAGAGGAAGGATAGTTGCCCAGTGCAACATTTGGAAGCTGTGAAAATACAAGCTTACAAATACAGGAGTTTGGACTAATCTATGAATAAACCCTTTCTCTCCCCCCCCTTAGCAATTCCACATCTACATTCCATCTTTGAATCATGGTTTTATGTTTTCTGAGGATGCCAAATTATAAATCATACGTTGAGTGAGAATTCCTCATAAGCACACATCTGGGAAAGTTTGTGCTTTGTTTATTTCAGCAGCAGCAGAGTTTTGGGAAGAACTATGCAGATGATTTACATATGATGAAAGGTTTTCTCAGGGTCACCATACACCTGTCCTGGAAGTCTTGTGTGTTTAGTGTGCATCTCCTTTCACTCTGCTGGATGAGAGAGGAATGGTTCAGGAATGAAAAAAAAAACCCAAAACTTTAGCACTCTGGTTGGGAGAGCTGGTGATGGAACAGAAAAGCATTTGAAGTAAATCTCCTTCTTGTCACATATCACTGATGGACACTGAAAAGCAGCAGGTGCCTGTGGAAAGGTGTGGATATCACAGTATCCACAATCCCTCCTCAGGCTGGTTTTTTCAGCTCCCATTCAAGGGACTGACTGAGCAGAAGGTGGCTTTACCCTGTGGGACTTCACAGAGGGATCTATCCTTTGTGAACTTATTTAATCCATTTTTTAAAAATCACATTTCTGCTTTTGGCCTGAGCAGCTTTCTGTGGAGATGAGTTCCATCATGTAACAAAAGCAGGCAAGCTTCCCCACACGTGTCCTTCACGAGGGACTTGGTCAATGATGACTTATGTTTTGGCAGCCTCAGAAAGCAGTCATTGTGAAGACATGCAAGTGTCTTGGAGGGGGAAGAAAGGGAATTGTCCACAAATCAATCAAATATTTCTGGGGTTTTTGCTGTGTTGATTTGGTTTTTACTTTCTTTGACATGTTGATTTCATTGCTTCAGCAATTTATATTAGACCATCCATGATTTTATAACCTTTTATCATGTGCTCTAATAAATAGTGTATCTCCAGGCTGAAAGGTCCAAGTCTTAATCTCTGTCCCTTTGCATCTTCCAGTTCTGTGTCCTTTTTTGAATTGGATGACCAAAACTACCTGGCACTGGTGTGCACTGTGGGCAGTGGCACAGTGATGCTGACCACTTTGTACTTTCTTCTTGTCACCATTTTAACTTGATGTTTGTTTGTGTTTTTTCCCCACTGCCACAAGTATTCATAACTAGGCCCATTGATGGTGACCTCAGAAATTTGTGTCCTGAGCTGCAATGTTTCATTTGGAGCCCATTGTTTGGTGGCTATGGCAAGAGCTGTTTTCCTTCATGAGCAATACTGTGCTGACACAGAATATAGCTTTTTTTCCTCCTAATTTTTAAGTGATTTACTACTGCAAAATACTCCTGCAACTCTTTGCAGGCTGTTTTTCTTACAACTGTCCTGAAGAAATTCATCTTGGCAGCAGATGCCATCTTGTTATTCATCTCTTTTCCAGACCATTTTTAAATACACTGAGTCCTGTTGCAGATCTCTGTGGCACCCTGTGAGCAGCCCTTCTCCACTGTCAAATTCTTATCCCTGATTTTCCATCTTGTCAACTGCTACTGACTCACTGCATGGTCCCCTCTCCAGAAAGGGTTTAGTTTCTTAAGAGTTGTTGGGAAGGTCACTGCCAAAAAAATCACTATTCAAAAGTGTCCAAATCCACCTGCCCAGGCAGCTGTGAGTACAGCCAACCTCTTCCAGAGGTGGGGAGGAAAAGGGAACAAGAAATGTAGGAATTTGCCAGCTGATGGCAGTGTTTGAAGGAGCCATTCCTGAGACAACTGGAGATTGGCAAAGGAATGAAGGTTGCACCAAGGGCTGAGGGGCAAGGTCCCAGGTGAACACTCTAAAAATGGGCACTGTGAAATGTACCCATCAAATGTGAGGCTGTTGGAAGGTCAGTGATCACTCCCAGTGTCCCAGAGGAGTGTGATACCTGCCACTGGCCACTGGCCACTGAAAAATGAACCCAGCCCAAATCTTCCTCCATCCCCAAACCCTGTCAATTATGGGCACAAAACAAAAAACAAAAAAACAAAACAAAAAAAAGAACATGAAAGGTGTTTTCAGGTAATTATTCTTCAGGACCTGTACACTAAATACTTGCCTCTGTCCATGCATGCATGCACTGGATCAACCTCCTTCATTAGGCAGCCTAATCCAAAAGCTCTAGCAGGTCTTGGGACATTTGTTATTCTGGCTCATGCAGACCTCCAGCTGCAGAATGTTTATTTGGCTGTGAAAAGTCTATGAAGTAACAATCTTTGATGGATTCAGCATATTGTTTTCTCTTCCTTTTTTGGGATGCTGTTTGCCTCCAGCTCTCATGGGGAACACATCTCTCTTTTCTGTGCATCATAAATACCAGAGGCCACGAAGGGCTGTGGAGGTGGCACAGGTAGGAGCCTGCACTGCACAGAGCTTGCCTAAAAGTAATGCTGTAATAATTCCAGCACGTTAATGTTTAACCTTGCCAGCATTTCAGGTTGCTAATAATTTATCCTTGCTTATTAGCAGCTTATGGCCTGATTAATACCACGACTCTGGGATTGTTCATGGAGGCAAGTGAAGGAAGTAAACTCTGGCTCTGTCAGCATTGTTGGGAAAGCAGATAGGGAAATTTATTATTTATTGAGTGACCTCTCCAAGACCTTTGTGTGGTGGTTGATATAAACAAACTGGTAATTGCAAAGAGTGAAGTAAGTAGAAGGCAGCTTTTTAAAACTTATGGGTGTGCTGTGTAAATGATGGTTCCAAGATGAAATTCAAGTTTGTATGTTACAAATCTATTTCAAAAGGATTGTTGGAATATATTTTTAAGCAAACGTTTACCAGCTGTGTGAAGGCATGAAGTTTGTTTAGAAGTCCAGAAATATTTTACAAGGTGAGGACAGAGCATGCTTTTGTTCAGAGTCCCTGACCTAAATTTTAAAAAATATTTAGTGATTTTTAAAAATATATATATTTCAGCTTTTAGATACAATGAGCTGAGAAGAAATTAAAATAGGGAATTAACTACTGGATATTAAGCTCTATTAAAATGTGCATTCTGTGCAGGGAAGAGGTAAATGTGAGGGATCTGGCATGTTTCTAGGGCCAGATACCAAGGAGGGCAGCCAGCAAAGCTTTGACCTCTGCCCTTTGCTGTCTCTGTGCTCGCTGTTATCACTCAGATCTTGGGATGCAGCATCACATCTTGAAAGGGAGAATGTGGAAATGCTGCCTGTGTGAACCTGCCAGTGCAAGTGCCAGCTGAAGATGCCATTTTACAAACACTGAGGCAGGTAATAAGTTTCAGACATGTACAGTTCCATACGGTGAACAATTTGTTGACAGAGGCAATTTGAGTAGTTGCTCATCAGTGAAAGTAAATTCTTCACATTCCTGGCTCTTGCCTTCTTGTATTAAAAAAAAATCACATTTTGTGTAAATAATTAGAGGGCCTGATGCTTAATTCCAGCAGATAATTGTGGGAAGATTGTTTTTTTAGGGAGGTTTTGCTTGTTTCATTAGAAAGGTGATGAGATTTGCAGGTGCTTCACTAACATTGATATGCACTATTACTGTTATCTTTTCATCTGGACTGATTGCAAACCACAGTGACTGTGTTTAAAAAAACACAAACAAGTGATGTATTAACTCCTCTAATATCTCATTGCAGATGAATTTTAATTTGATTTTAGTAGATGATGTTCAGCTGGAGGATGAAGCTAAGTTTTGGGATTGCAAAATTTTGCACAGGAGTGAATTTTGCTTTTTATAAATCTTACTGTTTTCCTCTAGGGAGGGGGAAGAGGGAGAGAAATAGTTTGACAGGAATCAGTTGTTTTGATTTAAGAGAATGTGAGGAAACGGTATCTTCCAATAAATACAGATTTTATTGAAGTTAAATACTGTGACAAATAGTTTAGACTTAGAACGTCAGATTTGGTATGTAAGCAGAGCAACTCCACTGAGATTTGAGTGCATTGCTAAGATTAATGAAATACACTTTGTAAAGAAGGGCAATGATTCACTGAGTAAAAATAGGCAGCATCTTAAAGACCTTGTAAACACAGCTATTAATTTTACAACTAGAATCTTATACTCTTTGTCTTAGTCTGAGAATAATGCCACTGCATTCCCTGAAACTATTCAGTGGGTACAAATTCAGCTCTTAAATAGACTTTTAAATAGATTCTGACAGTGGCCACGGTTGCATTTTTGTTTGTGTGCTTTGTCCATACTTTGGAACAGCTTCATGACACTTCTGCTGTATAAAATATTAATCTCTTCCCTCTTAAGCCATCACCCACACCACAAATCCTGCTTGATACACTTGCTGCAGACAGTAATAACAATGCAAAAGGAGCCACAACTGACATGCCTCTGCTCTTCTACCTACTTATTTCAGGATTTAGCAGTCTAGAAATACTCCTTGGTGTGAGGCACTAAGTCCTCCCCATTTTTTATTGTGCTTAATGCTTATTTTGATACTGTAGTTCACATTTGATTTGAGGGAAGGGGAATCTCTTCCCCCTTCTCTTCCATAAGCTCAAGTCTGGTAGCTTTTATTCATTCTTTTCAGTATGAGAGAGAAGCTTTCTTTAGCTTGACACAGCTCTGCATTGATCTTTCCACCAGCTCCTTATGCCACTGTCTTGATCTTCTACATGAAGTGTATATTTGTTTTCTTTCAAAAGAGGGAAGCCTCAAAGTTGGGCAGGATGCAAAGACTCAATTCAAGCTCAATGATATTATTTTTTTAATGGTACATGGCAAAGTCCACCATCATTTTCCATTGAACCCACGGTCCATGAGTGTGTATTTTTTCTTCCAAGCTAAAAAGCACAAGAAAGCATATTTGGTGCCAATTCCTCTAACTTTTGAGAAATAAGCCAAAGGCTCAGCTTACTGCTTCTGCAGGACTATTAGATATCACTTTGTATCAATGGGGTAAGCACAGAGATCACAAGTAAAATTTACTGAATTCTGTGAATCCTGTTGGGTTTTTAAAGTTTTCTCCTCACTGTTGCGATTTTCTGTTTTTACCATTCTTGCTGGGGCCAAAACCTCTGTTTTGAGACTAAAAGCAAGAATCCAGTAATTCATGTCCATACAGTAACCTGGCTATGGGAAGAATCAGTCCAGTTGACCAGACTGGCTTGTGGGTATTTAAGGCCTAATCAAAAGCTTAGGCTTTCATGTCAATCTGTAACAACAGACCTAAGTGTAATTTGTGCTCCAACTCGACCTTGTTTTTAGCAGTGAAGGAGTTATTTGACAAGCAGCTCTTTTTCTGGCCAGGGTAACCCACATACCAACCACTACAATGTGGTGAGAAGTGATGGGATGTGACCTGTGGTGGTGAGCACTCTGTCATTTGTAAATGTTCTGTCTGTGGCTATCTGTATCTGCCTGTTCTCTTACTGCACACGCTTTTCAGGAAGACATAAAAGAACATTTTGGGAAAAGTACAGATCCCTTAGAGGATGCTGTAGCTGGGCTTTTGAGTGGTGGGAATTGCTTCCCTCTGTGCATCCCAGCTGTGCAGTGCCATGGGGCTCAGCCCCCTTCCCTGTCTGCCTGGGAAAGGGCAGGGGAGAGGGCTCAGGGTATGGCCCCTTCATCCAGCCCCTGGGAGCAAGAAACTTCCTGGCCTAGGAGACACATCAGGGACTCACAGCTGTTTAAGAGGGGTCTGGGATCAGTTAGAAAGTGAACAATTTTTTTAAAATGTGAGTAAATCCTGCACCTGGAAAGAGGAAAAGACTCAGGAGGCTGAAACTGGAGTGGAGGAGGCCACCAAGCACCATTTACAGTTGTGTATCCCAGCACTGGCACAGAAGGTTTTTTTCCTGCCTTTTAAGTTGTGATAGATGAGGCTGGAGAACAGGAGAATGATCTCTACCACCAGTTAACTTGGTGCATCTGAGTCAACTGTTTAATCTTTCATGGTCAAAATCTCCTCTGCACCCGACCTGTGTTCTGTAAAGCAGCTGAACTTAAGGATCTAATAAAGGAATATTAATGCAGGTGTCTCTGTTACATGGAAAACAGAACATGCAATGACGTTCCCTTCTGCTGTGAAGCAGCATGTGGTTTTTATTTGCTGTGTGTAAATCAGCATATTTTATTTGTTTTGTAGTAATTTGTAATACATGGATCAGTGTATTCTACAGGAACTTACACTAATTATTCAGGAATGATCCCCTATTTAATTGTTAGGACTAATTTTTCAGCCTGGTTCTTCCATTAGCTGTGCCATGTAAGCAAATTTTTAAAAATGCATGTCATCATTAATTATCTTGTAGAGAAGTCATGATTAATGCCACTCTGATGTCTAAGCAGATCAAGGAACATTCCTACAGCTGACACCCTGGAAACTTTCCCTTTGAAGTCACTGTAGACTTTGGCTGATTGAAAACCTCAGGGCCATGTCCAGGTTGGTCTTTCTTCTCAAAATTAGTTAAACCAGATGAATTCTTTTTGCTTCTTCATGATTTTTTTTTTTTTTTTTTTTTTTGAGGTGAGTGCATATCATGTTCTTCCTGAGACACTGAAACCAAGTATACCTCACATTTTCTTAAGTGTCTGTATTTGACCACCAAAATTTGTAATTTTTCTTTACAGGAATGGCTTAATGAAATTCTTGGAAGTTTTCTGAAAGCTTTTGAAAATCCTGGTTTGGGCAGCTCTATGCTGAAGTGTGAAAGGGAATATGCACATACCTGAAGGGTGATAGCATTACTCCTGCAAAGTTTATAAGCTTAAAATAAGCTCACATATATTGAATTCAGCAGCAGTTAAAAGCATATAGGTATGGAAAGCCTTATGTAGGCACTTAACCTTTCTCACAAAGCTGGCTGCTAGAGGCTATGTTGACAGCTCAGTAATTTTACAGAAGTGACCATTAGTGTTTCCTGTCCTCCTTATGAACTTTAAAAATATTCAGTGTTTACCTCTGATGATAGCAGCACTGCAGATGCAGAATCCCTTAGTGCTGCTCAGTGCTGGCAAGAGCAGCTTAAAGCTGAACTAATCTGTGGGCCCAGGTGGGCAGAGGTGAGGAGCAGCCCCTTGCTTGTGGTGAGCCAGAGAAAGCAGCAGAAGGTCCCTGCTGTGACACTGCACTCACAAATCTCAGCTCCCCACTGTAGCAGCCATTTGCAGCCCAGGAGAGTAATTCATGTTATTTCACCTCACCTCTTGGCTATAACCAAGTTGAAGAAAGTCGTCCTCTCATGCAGTTTCAAATTCTTGTAACTAAGAATTCGAAATTGCAAGTAATTCTGCTTTCTGGGGAAGCATTTTGCTGTGAGGGGAAAGTGTGTGGCAGTTGTAGGGCTGCTGGTTTCCTCCAAACAATTTACCCAAGCAGATTAAGATCTGAGATTTTCCAAAGTACAAGTGCAATAAAATGCAGTGGAAAACAAGAGCTCCTGCTATACTGTGGCTACCTATTGAACTCACAGGGGAGTTGAGACAGAACATGCTGCCCCCCCCATCTGACAGCAGTGGGATTCAAATCTTGGTTTGCACCAACAAAGCCATTTACAATAAAAACGAAAGAACTGCTCTGGAAAGTGCTGAAGAAATAACTTTACATGGGAACCCACAGCTTCTTGGGGGAAGGAATAGAAAGAAGGAAGAGAAAATGCTGGGCCCTTTGTTCCCAAATGATAAAACTCAGGACTCCACGTGTTCCCTGCCAGGGAGGCTCAGCAGTGCTGGGTGGATTGGGCTCAGCAGTGCGTGGGGCTCCCTCTGGCTAAACCAGCTGCAGCTTGGTGCCCCCTGTGTGCCACTGCCACACTGCCTTCCCTGGGCTGTGTCAGATACCAGCAGGCATCAAAAAACCAGTGCTGATAGCAAGTTTTATTTGCAGCCTGCCCTTTTAAAGGGAGTGAAGGTTTTCAGGCAATTTTAGGGCTTGGCTAAGCTTTACATCCACACAGGTGCCTCCCTGTGATCTGCAGAGGTTGTGAGTGAATGGCTCCCAGCAATAATTGCTGCCAGTGAAATATGGAGCTAATAAATGTCTGCAGTTAGCAGCAAACTGAATAACATATTTTAAATAGTAAGAATAGTGTTTGAGCTCCCATAAGTGTAACAACGTGTAGCTGCAGACTTTGTTAATGAATAATTACAGTGTAAAATTAAGCATATGGAAAATATTTCCATTTCTGTTTTCTGATTTATAACTGACTTTAAACACTTAGGGACAATGTTCTTTCCTGCAAAGGAAAATGACTGGTGCATGGACAGGTTATTAAAGATATTTGATTTTCACCTTTGAATATGACTTTATTCCCCAAACCCTTATGTGTGAGGAAATGTATGCATGTGAGTAGCTCATCTTGCTTCAAAGTAGAACACATCTGGCTTCAGAATCCACCTCTGAAAGGTGACTTAGAAGCAAAACCTGTAAAAATTTCGAGAATTCTTCTTAAATCTTTGTATCATGAGGCAGTCATCCCCAAGTCAGTCTGCTTTAAGGTCTAGTCTGGGACCTGTTTCCAAAGTATATGAACACCAGTAGGTTTTGCCAGTTGGCAGCCTGGGACCTGAAATATCTGTTATTACTTAGTGCAAGTACACCATGCTACAGACTGTGATTTAGAAGGCTGGTGTTTGCAAATCATTTATTAAAACTTTCTTTTGTTTCGTCTTGTAAAACTTTATAATTCAGCAGCTGCCCAGGGTGTTGTTAAGCTTGAGGGTATTAAGTGTTGCAATGTTTCTGTTTTAAAATCACTGTTTTAATGCATTTTAGGTGTTTCAAACTCCAGAAGCATTCTCAGAACACAGAACATTTCTCATTACCAAAACTGATGCTGAAATAAACTTTTTTTTTTTTTTTTTCAAGTGAGTAACTCAGCTGAATCTGTGGTGTCCTATAAAACCTTTCAACTTGGGGGATGGACTGTGTATGTAAGGAACAGGCTCCCAGGCTTAGGACAAAATGTTTTGATGCTGCAGAGGCAATTCTTTCTTAAATACTTTAACATCAGTGTAACTGGCATTTTGGCATCACTGCCTTACATTGCTCCATGTCAAGTCAGAGTATTATTTTACTTGGTTTGAGAAATGTGTTTGTGCAGCTCCTATTTATGAATGATATCATAGACTGGGTTCCTCAGCCTAAGACAAATAACAGTGGAATCTGATGGAAAATGCACAGCCTTAATAGATGTGCTAGTATGCCCTGTTGAATTTTGTTGTTGTATTTATTTTGCTCAGAAAGAGAAAACAAGTAATTAGCCAAGAAAGCTCACAGCTGCATAGCACACTCCCCTCTCTCCTATATACACAGAGTCTATTGGTATACACAAAACTGGCACTAATGAAACATAAATAGATCCTTTTCCTGTATGGAAAATACTTTTAGCACTGAAAGCAAATGAAAGCAATGGGATTCTTTGGAAATCCTAGTTATTTGAGTTCCCAGTTTGGGTGTTAGGCTCTGAAGCCCTCTGTGGTTCCATACATGGCATGAAGTCTTCCTGGGTTGCTTGGGGTTTCTTTTTCTTGCTTCATGTGTTTGTTTAAACCTGTTGGGACATGGGATCCTTTTTCTGGATTTCTATAATAACATTATTTGCTGCTTCCAGCAGCAACCCCCTCTTCCAGAATCAAAGTTCCTCTCCTTTGCAATAGCCATGGAGCCTCCTTCTGTGTTTAATAACATTCACCCCTAAAACAACAGGCAGGTCCCTGCTTCTTCTACTGTTACCTGCCCCCATTTTAATTTCTTGCCTCAGTTCCTAAGATCAGTGTTGTGCAGGAGTCTTGGCAGCTCTGAGCAGTGCTGTTCACACCAAGCTGTTGCCCCTGCACCTCTCTCTTTCCCAAGCTAAAATAGCCCCACTTGCAGCCCTGGCTGTACACCAGCTCTCAGCCACTGGCTGTGTCACGTCTGTTCTGTCCCCTCCTGCTTCTCTGAGCAAACTGCCATCATGTCCTCTGGCCTTTCTTCACCTGCAGCTCCTCTCAAGATTATTGTTGTGAGAAGCTCAGCAGCAATGCAATGAAGTCATGGCATTTATTTCTAGGCCTCCCTAACATTTCTGGTCAGAGATGCCTCACGTTCCAGGAATAGTAGGGAATGCACCATGGTACTCTGTGCTCTTCAGGACTTTGAATACAATTCAAAGAGACCTTCTGTGTTTTGTTTTTAAAAAGGGGGAAAGGTGATCTGGCTTCAGATAAGATTGGTTGGATTCACTTACATAGACTTCATGTAACATGGCAGGATCCTACCCTGCAAAACCCTCCCAGCAGGAGCAAGATGATGAATTCCCCATTACTGTTCTCATACAGCAGCTCAGAAGTAGATAGTTTTCTCCTTTAGTGAAACACAATTCCTTTCCAATTCTGTGCTTTTTTAACAATTACTTTTCTGTTCAGGCAGTCCCTTGACATCAATAAGAAAACCTCCTCTGAACACCTTAAACCTCCTCTTTGAACACCCCTGAGAAGTTCATACAATTGGTTAGGGAAGTGCTAGCCCAAGCTCAGCCCCATCTTTCCTGTTATCTAGCAGAAACCCCTCATTCAGACTTTCTGCACGTTGCATGAATTTCCTCTTCTGTCTGCCTGAATTTTTGGAGAGCCTTAAACACTGGCAGTGGCTCTGCAGAATTTTTTCTGGGGAGCTTGGTAGAAGCTGAGCTGGAATGGTGAATTGTAACAAGAGTAAAGAACATGACATCACATAATTCCCCAGGAGACTCAGGTTCTGCTCTCAGCCTTGTGGCTCTGTGTGCAAACCTGGGGCTGCTGGACCCTCAGCTCCACAGAGCTGCTCTCAGTGACTCCCTAAGGGCTCTTGAGGCTTAAAAATCCTCCACCTTTGTCTCAGAAACCCTTCCATTTCCAGTGTGTGCACTAGTAGGCTGCAGCAGAAAGGTGGAGGGTGGCTTATACACAAAGATACATTTTCAAGAGGTTTATTCTTCCTATAGGCAGAGGTATTATATACAGGAATAATTTAACTCCCCCCCCAACTTGTTTGTGTTTCATGGTGACAAATTTAAAAGGTACCAGTGACTAAGTTAGATAAACTTTGAAATGCCTAATTGTTCTGTTTTTCAAACGCACCCTCGCAGTAATGTTCAGTGCTTTAATAACAGTTTCCTTAGAAAGTTCAAAATGTTTTACATGTCACGATGCCAGAAAAATCAGGAAGGGAAAACAAAACAAATATGTAATTCTTAATGGGAAAGGTCACTTTTCTATCCCTTCCTCCTACCTGTTGAAAAGAGTTATTTAACTGTGTGTGTTTGGCCATCTGAAGTGGTGCCCCCTCAAGCTTTTCTGCCTGTGTCTCCCCTTTGGTGCGGAGAGTTTCAGTCCCTTATCACAGCCCTTGGCTCCTTGGTGTGGTGGAAACAGCTGTTGCCACATCTTTATCATGGAGCCATGAGCTGCCAGGGTGACAGCCAGCAGCTGCCAGGGTGACAGCCAGCAGCAGCCAGGGAGCCTGAGCCACAGCAGATTGTGGCACCTCAGGGGCAGTGGTGGCTGCGTCTGTCCTGCACGGCTCACAGAGCCTTATCTGGCAGGACCTGGGCCAGGCTGCAGGGAGCTCCCTGGCTTTGTTTTCTCTCCTCACAGGGCTCCTGTCCCCACCAGAAGTGTGACCCTCCAGTGCAGCGGGCAGTCACGTAAGAGAAAACATCAGGGAAATGCTGGAGCGGGGATAAGAAGAGGACGTAGGCTGGTGATGACATCTGAGCTGTGCGTGCTTGGCAGGCTGATAAGGTGGCTGAGCCTAATCAGAGACTGGCCAGGCACTGTTTGGGGGGACAATCGGTGTCCCCAGGACACAATGGGAGGGGAACTACGTCCTTGCACGCACACAGAGGGAGGAAGGCTCCACTTGACAAAGTGGATATTTTAACCGCAGTTATTCGCTCCAGTTTCGCCTCTGCGCCTTGGCAAAGAGGCTGCAGATCTCTTTCAAAGCAGTCAGAGGAAGTGAAGTTACAGAAAAGGATCAAAATGGGTAATCACTGAATAGCTGCATTTCCATCCTGTCTTTGTATGACACGTTGTTCTTACATACAGGCACAGGAATATGCAGTCAGCTGAGTGACACTTCCAGAGAGTTAATGGCTGAAACAACTCAGAATTTGCTCAGGAGATGCCAACGCTTTCCTCCTGGCTGTGATTCCTCTCCCTTTGCTGCAGCCTTTCTTGGGGCTCTCAGCTGGCTTTGCTGTGATAAACTCTGGTTCTCACATTTTTATCTCAAAGTCCACAAGCTCTCCTGCCTGTGCCATCACCCCACGTTTGCCTCATGGTACAGTCTGACATGTACATGACCTCCTTCCTTGTTTTGTGCCATTTGTAACACTCAATTTCCATTAAAAAACCCCCCTTTTTCCTTATTTCCCCAAAGGAGTCTCTTCAGGGTATGTTTTTTTATCTTCTGCCTTTTGATACAATCACAGTTAAAAAAAAAAAAAAAAGAAAGTAAAAGATCTTTTGCAGAATGCTATAGCTACAAAAGGCTGGAAAGCTTTAGGATGTCTTGTAACTGTTTTATGATAAATACTGCTCAGCAATCCTTTGAGCACACCTGCACTACATCTGGCTCTCCAGTGAAGGCTAAACTTGTTTGCCTGTGTTATTTTACTTTTTAATTACATACATAATTTGGACTGTTTGTACATTATATTAGGCACTTAAGAATTGTAGGCAATTCTGCCTAAACCAGAGTCACATCTTGGACTCTACTACTGGCCTCTGTAATCTGTATTTTTTTTCTGTGACAGTAACTAGAGCCAGATGACTGAGGAAGGCGTAATGCTTTGACTGTCCCATAATAAAATATTTGGGAAAGGTTTTTTATTTTGTTGCTAGCCAGGGATCACTGGACAGCTGAAATCTGATGCTTAGCACTGATTTTTGATTGTTTTGATCCAAGCACCCACGCATGCTTCCACAGGCTTCCTAATAACTTGCTGGAGTTACAGCCCAGTCCTGGATTATCCTTCTGAGAAGCTGAGCAGCCACACCAAGGGATCTTCTGCAGGCACCTGGACAAAGTAGCTAGAGAAGCAGCTAATCCTATTCTTAGCTCGGCATGCTGGTTATCTTTAAGAGGACAGCCTGCCAGAAATGTCTGGTGACATATTTGTCCAAGGGAGGGAGGCATGTGCCAAGATGCTGTGGGTGCTGCTGAATGGAGTTGAATTTAAGGGGAGAAAAATCTGTGAAATGTGAACTCAAAAACACAGCTGTTGTTAAAGAAAATGAGAAGCTGTTCCCACCAACACAGATATATTCAAGATACAGATATTTTTAAAAAATTATTTTTTAAGTATCAGGAAATTAAACAGTAAATGCTGCGGTGTCAGCCAAAGTTAACTCTACCTAATACTTTTGGCTTGGCCACCAGAGGTGGCAGCAAGCTGTATGTGCAGTTAAATGCTGTTTTTATTTCATTTCATTTTGAACTTAAAGCCCTTTATGCAGGTTAAACATTCTGGGACTTGTGCTTGACTGTCACCCAGCAGTTTGGGCTGCGTGTGTGCGTAACCTGGCAGTGAGTACGTGTTACAGTCCTCCCTCTGTGCCTGCTCTGCAGCACTTCCACATTTGTTAACAGCTCTAGCAGCAGAGCCTGCCTGGACCTGGGGTCTCCCTGCAGTGCCTGTGCTGGCTCAGGGTGGCAGCTGCTCACAGGTGCCCATCAGATTGCTGTAAGCCACCAAGGATAAAAACAAACCAGCAGTTCACTAGCAATCCCAATACCTGGCAAACAACTGCTCTCTGTTGCTTCTTTTCAGGGCATTCAGTCTGCCACAGGCTCAGACTGCCTGGGAGAGGATGTGCAGGCATCCACCCCACACTGCTGGGTCCTGCCCCAGAGCTCCCTGGTGGGAAATCTTGTTTGCTTTGTGTGCTTCCAACAACCCCAGAGTCAGATGTTTTAATCAGGAAGCCTCCCCTGAGGTGCCTGAGCCCATTTCTGCCCACTTCCCTCTGTCTGGGTGTCAGAGCCTCCCCTGCTTCTCTGGGGAGAGAGCTCTCCAGTGACAGCTCCACAGCATGGCTGGGAATCCTTTTTCTCCTGTATTTTTTAGCAGTGAACGGCAGGCAAGATTTAGGCTAAGGCTGTAGTGGCCAGGATGACTTTGGTGGGCACTGGAGAAGATTTGGCTCTGGGGAGTCCCCCAGCAATGTCTGGGCTGGGGCTGACCATGCAGGATCTGCTCCTGCAGAACCTCAGTCCCTCAGTGCTCAAGCTGGAAATCTTGAGGTGCTCCTGCTGCAAACTGGCTGGGATTCCAAGGCTGACACAGCTATTTAGGTTGTGGTGCCCTCTGGGAGAAGATCAGCATGGAGACAAGAGGAACTGTGGTTTCTGCATTGTTTGCTCTAACCACAAGCAGAGGTGGAAGCTGATCCCTGTGGACAGGTTTCAGCTGTGCCCATCTGTGCCCTGAAGGATAAATTGCTTTGAATTCCTAAAGCCATTAATTTCATGTGTGAATATAATATAAAAAGTCACTTCAGTTCAGCAGAAAAAATACTGCCCATGAGGCAAGGAATTGTTTTTTTTGTTATCTGCATCTTGGGTAACAAATCCGTTCTGATAAATGCAGACAATATCAAGTCCATTGTTGTTGGCACCCAAAAATAACAGATAAAGTTGTCTTGGGCAGTTCTAGTGGATGATGTCCAAAGATGACAGGCTTTTGCTGCTGATAAGTTCAAAGTAAATGTAGTTTTTAGGTATATAGGAGAATTGTTGTTACCTCTGGGTACTGAGTGTTCCTAGTCCAGTTACGTAAGAGCAAACAGTGACGAAGTTGGCTTGAAGCCTTCTTCAAGGTTTATTTGGATCACAAAGAGAGTTCCCGACTCTGCAAAGAGAGAAAACTGGGTTGATTTCACACTTGAAGCCATTCACTATGAATGCCTGTAGCAACACCTGGCAGAGCTCCCACTATTACAGAATGAAGGCACCAAACTGTGTATCAAAAATACAAGAAGAGCAAAGCGGCCAGGCAGGACATCTCTGTCAAGGAAATTGATGTCCCATTCATTCAGCCCTACAGTATGTTTTCCTTAGACATCCTGTGTCTCCTTCAGGGCATTAAGATGGACCATAACAACTTGTTCCTGCACACAAAGCCTGGTACTCATTTGTACTTGCCAGGTCAAGTTCTTTGCTTGCACAAGGGCAGAGACCCTCCACTGAATCAGCTTATTGCAGGGGAAGCTTCCCAAGTTGAAGAAGGGTTTAAAAACTGCTCTCCTGCTAATGCACCAAAATGGAATTTACTGCCAGGCGATTAGGCTGTACAGGTCACAGTTTGTGCTTATTGATGAGAAGTTTTCAGGCAAGAGGCAGTTTTGTGGTTTACTTTTGTTCTGGTAAGGTCTCATCTAGGGCAGTAACACTGGTGTGTAGGAAGGGGCTGGGGAGAGACCTGGTTCTGTTTCATTCCCAAACTCCATCAGTGTCCTGCTGAGCCTGTAGCAAAGCCTCTTGTCACCTGGGCCTCTGTTTCTGTTGATAAATGACAAGGAACCCAGTTTGTCACCAGGATGAATGCATCATCAGGCATTTAAGAAGTGCTTTAAGATCTTCATAGGCAAGCTTTGTTCTACAGAGGAATAAAATGTATTTATTTCTGCACGTGGTTGTTGCTGTGATGCATTCTGCAGCTTTGTCTACCTCTCCTGTGCTTTTTGTAACAAACCCTGCTCGTAACTGTTTCTCCTGTTTCTGTCCTTGCAGGAAACACATTTGACAGTCATTCCCTTCACCCTTATATGCAGTTCCATTCAAATTCAGTTCAATCGTGCATGATCTTTGCTCCCTTCCACTCAGTATTGGTAAGGCAGTGGGAGATGAATGGGAGATGTTTTCATCTGCATAGATTATGAAAGGAAACTTCTGAGAGCAGGTGGCCAAAGGTGACAGGGTCAGGAGCAGGTTTGAATACAGTGATAGTTTGAAGGTTCTTTGTGACACCTCAGTAACAGTAGTTAATGGGAATTTTGCTCCTGCCTTCGAATTTGCATAACCTAGGGTGCAGAGACTGCTTGCCTGATCTGCTGTGTAAGTGCTGCCGTGGTTGTGGCCAGTTCTGGTATCCACAGCATCATCCCTCATTCCAGTGTTGTGAACATTTTCGGTGATTAGCTGGCAGAGGGAGCCCTGGCTGGCCTGAGAGCTTTCCCTTGCTGTTTACTATCATTATAATAAGATATTTGACCCATACAATAACGGCATTAGTGGCGGGCCCAAACCAAAGTCTTTGGATTCTAAATGCTCTAAACTTCGGGAAATGGTCAGACCCAAATTTTGTGGCTTGGCAAAAACTCTGAATGAACTGAAACCAAACATGCCTAGGATTAAAACTCCTTTAGAGTTAGAAGCCTTACTTTATTTTGAAAGAGTTTGATCTCTGTTGTTTGAAGTGTTTCTTAAGACTTTGCAAAGGCAAGTCAGGTTTCTCTACAGTTTTTTTCCCCCAAATCCTTTCATATTTGTGGATTATTTTTATAGACTTCTAATATTATTTTCCCCTTGATTTTTGCCTATGTTTTCATCTCTGTAGTGAGAGGAAGAATTAACAGTTGTAGCCTTGATGTTTATAGGCTTCAAGCATTTTTTTAATGCTGTGTAGATAGATGTACACTTTTATAGGCCATACTTGGAAAATGTACTTGGGGTATGGTTTTAATTTGAAATTGGTCTGACATCTGAAGCCAAGCATCTTAATTGTCCATCTAATGCTTTCCTGTGTCCATCTAATGCTTTCCCTTTGGAGACTTGTGTGCTATTCAATCTTTGATACACAAAGTCCACTGAGTGCCAAACTATGAATGTTACAGAGAAATCCTTGGATTATGGGCAATGCTTAGGGAAAGTTTTGAATGCTACCAGATCTCCAGAGAAGGACTTGAGGACCCTGGGCTGAACTTTTCTGTTTTGACATTGGTTTGTTACTTGACAGATGACAGCCTGATTTTCCTGACTGTTTATTTTCAGGAAGAACACGAGCATTTTCAGTGCTCCTCTCAGCAGCTCACTTCTGCCTTCCCAAAAAGTCAGATCACAGGCATTTCTCTTAACCTTTCTGTTTACTCCCTACATAAACAAAGATTAAGGGGACCTCCCTGGGAAGTTGATGTTTAAATCCTTTAGGGAGTGGATCTGCCCAATGGGGAGGTGATGTGACCTCGCACACCTCGGGAACGTGCTGACACAACAAAGAAATGAATGGGGAGTTGTTTCTCCTTTCTTCTGCTGGGTCTGCTCGTGGTTCCCCTTCCCTGTGCTGAGCAGAGAGCCTTGTGGATGCCCTGTGGCCAGCAGAGGCCGTGGGGCTGCAGCTGGTGGCCTGTGGGTTGGAGCTGACCCGCAGCAGGGCTTGGCTCTGAGCCTGTCCCTTGGAGGGGATGGAGAACAGGAGCTGGGGCACAGCAGCCCCACTGCTGCTTGTTTGCAGCAGCTGAAGACCTGGCCTGGGTAACTGGAAGGAACACAAAACATTCCTGAGCCTGGAGGGGTTCTATAGGTCAATCTGGGGCTTAGGAGCGTCTCCATATTCTTTATTTCAGTGTTTGTGAGGTTTGTAGTAAGTTCAGAGGGCTGTCAGGGGGAAGCTGGATCAGCTCAAAGCGAGTGTGGTTAGTGCTTCTTGTAATGCTGAATCCAAGTGCTCCAAATTCTTGACATTATCAGCACTGAAATGAATAATAAAAAAAGGAAAAATAAGCCGAACAAGGAGTTAGGTACATTGTGTTGATAATATGAGCGTGGTAGACATCCATAGACATACATTCTAGACATACATTTATATGTCATGCCTGAGGAGAAAATTATTGTAAAAGTGTGCTTCTTAATGCATCATCCAGACCTTGCAGCCTGAGCAAAACAGCCAAGGCTTACTCAACTAATCTTCTCCTAAAGATAATACCATGATATTTCATGCCATTTTGGGGTGTTGTTTTTTTTTCCCCAGCAAGATCTGTATGCATTTATCATACATTAAAAGGCTAAGGTAAATTATTTTCCTCTAGAAAATGCCAGTTGCAATAAATCCTTCCCCCTCACCACTCCTGTAATGGAGAGCTTGGCATTTTAAAGCTGTTGATTCACCTTGCTTGCAGGAGTCCCCTTCCTGCCAGCTCACCTTCCCAGCCACCAGCTCCTCTGCTCCTCCACTCTCTCCACTGAGTCCTGAGGTGCTTTTGCACATGCCCTTCCTAATCCTTCACTTGAGGCTGTGTTCCCATCCCTGCACTCTCCAGCTGATCCCCACGTGCATCCAAGGAGGGGCTATCTTGTCCCTTACAGCTATTCAGGGACCCACATTAGCATCTGTCCCCTAAACTCCTCTCTCCTTACCTGCAGCCCCTCAAAACCCTCCTTTGAGCTGAATGGTGCCTGTTTGAGGTGCAGGCTGTGCTGTACCCAGCGGGTGCATGGTGTGTGTATGTACTTTGTGGTATGTGCTGATGGAGTCTGGCACACTGCTCTCTGATACTGCTTTATGACAGTAGAAATGTCTGCTTGTGTGTAATGTCACGTCCTAGTTGTCATGTTTATTCTGTGGCCAGCATTGCCAGTGGGATCCAGGCTGTACCTACAGAAAGAAGTGCTTTATGCATTTGTACACTTCAAGAACCGAGGTTCATTGCTGTTTTTCCATGTCCCTACATCTCTGCCCAGGTCTCAGTAGGCAGAGCTCCTTTACACTGGAGCTGCCTGGCAATCCAGGCTCATGTTCTTCCTCCAGACTGGAAGCAAAATTCCCAGCTCCTGTTTTTTGAGCCACTTGCCTGCTTTCTGTTGCTGCACTGGCTGAGGGTTTGGTAGCACTTCATGAACTCGTTCTTCCAGCTGTGGCTGGTAGGGACATTTCAGTATTACTTAAAAAAAAAAAAAAAAAAAAAAAAAAAAAAAAAGAGTGGGAGTAAAACACTCAAGTTCTGCAGCGAGGCCGCACTGACAGTTTTAAATGCTTATTTGTGCTTTCTTGTGCATTAGCACTGGAAAATGAGAATGTGAGGGTGGAGGAGAGCGCAGCACTGTTTAGCGGCACCGCCTCTGCGCAGCGGCGGCTGGAGGGACAGGCTCTGCTCTGGTGGCTCTGCTGTGGCTCTGCTGTGGTTTAGCTGCTGGGTGTGAGTGGCTTGGCCACCACCAGCCCCACGTTATGTAAAGGTCATCTGGGCCAGGGTTAATTCTATTGCCACCAGACTTCAGCGAAAGTAAATACGCAGAACGTTACATAACCCGAGGGGAGAAGTGGGATGAAAATTATGGTGCCCACAGAATGAGTGGGGAGGGTTGTGGGAGTTGGTAATGAGTAATTTAGAACATCTGCAGACTTTTTATTATTGCTTTTTTCTTAGTATTTTCCATTTCCCTGCTTTGTGGTAGTACTTTTCTTAAAAGACCTGGAGGCAATGCTGTATCCAGCAGTAGGTGAATTTAAAGGCTTGGGTGACTTTCATTTAGGTTAGTGCTGAAATTCTGTGCTCAGAATCAGAATCCAAATGGTGCTTGAATAATCTCTGTTTATCAAGTTTATAAAGAACCTTACCCTACCCCTTCCCTCTTACCCTACCTCTCCTCCTTGTGTCCCCCAAATTGAGGTGTTTGAACAGGGAGGGATATGACATTTCCCACATCAGCATGGGCTGGCTCATGAGGTGTTCTCTGTTCCTTTGTGGAGGAACCACGGTGCAGTCACTGGGGCAGACACCTCTTCTAGAAACTGGTGTGTTCAGACCCCCAGTTCCACCCTCTGTTGGTATTTTCCCCCTCCATCCCCACAAGCACAGTAACATCGATAGCACTTACAGTCTCCTTTCCATCCAGGAGTGTTTCTGGATTTTTTAGGAAAGCTGTAAAAAGAATAATCCTCTGCTTGCAGATACAGATCTTCGTGCTGGTCTGGATATATTCCCCATGCTTGGGACAAGGCCAACTGGATCTCTTTAATGTTCGGCTTTCCCTTTCTTTTTTCTTTTTTCTTTTTTTTTTTTTTTTTTAAGGAACTTATCTGTATTAGATATTTAAGCATTTCATTCCTTTGTTGTTATATTTCAAGAGAGGAGATACTTCTTGTTCCACATGCTCAGTTTAATCAGAGGGCTGAAAATAGGTGTTTGGGGATTCCGATGTTATTTATTTTTCCCTATTAGGATATGAGTCACAAGTAAGTGACAACACTGTCTCCAATCAGGGGGAGCCAGAGCTTGTGGATGCCAAGGACTGGTCTGCTAGTGATGACTTTTAACTGCACAGGCTTACAGCCTTCTCTGAACCTCACCCTGTTTCAGGTGTGGCTTTGGCCACTCATTATTCTTCTTCCCAGCACACTGAAAAGGACATTTCACTCTTTGTCAGGGAGAACATCCTGAGAGGTCCTGAGTGCTTTTTCATCCCAGTAAATGGAGGAGGTGTCACAGCCGGTCAGCAATGCCCAGCACTCCCTCAAGTATATCACAGAGGCATCTGTTGGCAGAAGCACTCACGAAATTACCCATCAATATCTCTGCATTTCAGCTGTCACATACTCACTGCACTGATAGGAAGTCACGTGTTTAGGCCAGGCTGGGATGGCTTTACGGGAAAGATGGCTAAAAAGTGATTTCTCTTCCCTGGGAGACAGGGAGTGCTCAGGATATTCTGCTCCATGCCACTGCCACTTACAGCCAGATATTTATTTTACAGCTAGATATTTATTTACAGCCAGATATCCCGTTCAGTGTAACACACCTCTTAAAATGTGTATACCAAGTGCTGCCTCAAGATGTTAAATACTAAAATTGAATTTTAAAAATCAACTCCTGTTTTATTTGTTGCTCAGGATCTTTGCCTCCATGATATAGTCCTTTTTGTTATTATATTGCTCTGATATGAAGTAATTTTCTCTCTTCAGTGCTAAAAATTGATTACTTTTAAGAGCAGAATGAACTGTATGTTAAAAAGCATTTACTTTCTACATTAAAAAGTACAACTGGCTTTTAAGTCCAGAGGAAAATTATATTGGCTTTAAGGGGAAAGAAAAGTAATTACAAATAACTGTCTGCAAAGCCAGATGAGATTGGCTGGATTTTGAGGAAAATGTATCTTAATCCCTTGATTTGACAGTTGCCTGGCAGTCAGAGCAGGAAAAGAAAGTCACTGAGCTTTTTTTTTTTCCATCTCTGTGAGGTGGGAAATGCACATCCTACTGCAGAGTGGAAAAGGAGCAAATAACTCCATGGGGCAGCATGACAATCACACACATGTTCTTTTCTGGAGAAACAGCCCATAGTCAGGGTATTCCTGGTTTCCAGTGGCAGGAGTATCACAGGCTCTGCCCAAGTCTCCTCCAGATCTCTCATGTATGTTTACATAAGTGCTGTGGTAGTAAATTAGAGAGGTTTTTGTTTTTTTTTTTTTTTGTGCATGTGTACTGTGTTCATCATAGCTGTCACTAAACAAAACTGGAGCCTTGCCATCCTGCTGCTGTGGCAACACAAGAATAAACTGTTTATGACCAAATAGTTTCAAGTCTGAGACAATAAAAAAATAGCAGGTAGAGGAGAGAGATAGGATCTGTTCAAGCATCCATATGTGTGTACTTTATGTGCATGTGGACATGCTTTGTTTGCACAGAGGGGGAGCAGAGGCATTGTAAATATCTTCTTTTACTGTTTTGTTATTTATTTTTTAATGTTCTCATCATCCAATGGCTTGAAGCCATGGCAGAGCAAGGTATGACACTGTTCTCTCTTCAAATCCCAAATCTTACCATTCCTGTTTTAGAGCAGTTTCTTACTCCCTACCTCCCAGACAGGGGATTGAATTGCATCCCCCAGTACAGGCTACAGGCATTTCCAGATCCTGGGTTGCTCCCACAGAATTAACAAACCCATGTGTGTCTGGGGGCTACAGAGCTAATTGCCACCTCCTAAAGCTTCACTTCCTCTTGTAAAGAGTGAGGCTGTGGTCAAGCTGTAAAACAGCAGTTTGAACAAACATGTTTGAATTTTCTGATGTTCACACTAGTTGCCTATAGAAACACACCTAAGGAAGATACAGGTTTCCAAAATTCAGGGTGATTTACCTGGGATCATTTCTTGTGTAGCTCAAGTCCTTAGCAGCCTAACCCAGCAGAAAACCAGTCTCCTTTAGTAAATTAAAGAAAGGCAGAGCTGGGGACATTCAGAACTGCTTTTATGGGAAACAAATAAATGGTATCTAGCACATATAAAAGCCATAATATATAGCAAATTCTGATGTAACATGGAGCTGCAGGCCAGTGAAGAAAGAGCAAAGGTGTAAAAACATGTCAGCAAACATAAAAATGACCCCAAGGGGATCTGAGTGTGAGGAAGAAAAAGCATCAACAAGAGCAATACATTCCTGCTGGCAGAGGGATGTGGGTGATGGAGGTTCACTGAAACACCCCAAAATGCCAGAATGAAACCTGTGGCCTTGGGACCCAGTGAGACTGGGAAAGGGAGAGGATAGCACCAGGAAACAGGGTAGAAACTAAGTCTGTGTGTATATCAGTTCTCAATATGCTAATATTATTTTTTTTTTCCGTAATTTAAAAAAAAAAAAAAGAAAAAAGAAATCTTGACTAATTAGGCTGATTAGGCTCTTAAGACTTCAGTTGTTCTAGCAATAAATACTTGTTCTTTTGTATACATATGAATATATACACATACATTTATGTATATGGTGTGCTTCCTCTACTGATAAAACAAGATTTTCAGTGTAACAAAATAATTAATCATATGACATCACCTTTCAAATGAGGGCTTGGGCTGTAGGATTACAGCCTAGGGATGATAAAGGTCCACAGTTTAGTGTCACACACATCCCACCTAAGTTATTCTCACGCCCTTCGGGCTGGCCTTGGCTGCCCTCAGGACCCTTGGACGTGAATGCACATGTTGGGTCTCAGGCTGGGATAATTACGTGTGTAACGGCTGCTCGGGTGCAGGGGGGAAGTGTGAAAACAAAAGAGCCTTGAGTGGCTTCCAGGGAGGCCCTGGGACCACGCTGGGGAAGTCTGTGTGCTGAGGCAGACTGACACTCCTAAGGGTCCTTTCCCCAAAGTGAGATGTAGATGATGTGTTTGTTTCCCTGCTTAGAGTGATCAGAATAAACCCCACTGCTGGTGGGTGTGGGCTAGGCAGTCTGCTTGTGCTTTCATACCAGATGGGTTAAATATTCCCCACCCTAAGGGTCAGTTTCACAAGGGCAGGCAGCACAGGAGGACAGGGGGCTTGGCCAGTGCTGTGGGAATGGGCAGAGCTGTGGAAAACGAGTGTTGTGGGAATGGGGATCCATCCACACGTGCTGTCTGTGGCTGCTGCTGTGTGTCAGACTCTGGCTGTTCTCACTTTCCCACCAAGTCTCCCACAGCTGAACAGAAAGTGGCACAGGCTGAGAGGCAAGAAGTGGCTCTCCTCAGCAGGGCTGGGTTTGCATGCTGCTGGCAGGCAGGGATCTGCTCAGAGCCTTCTTCAAGCACAGGTGACTGCAGAGCCAGCTCACTGTGGAACACGGATGAGCTGGCCACACTTTGTAATTCCTTCTCTAAGGAATCTTGTGTTGGTAGCGGAGATGATTACAGTCATGGCTGAGAGGTGGAGGTGGCATCTCACACATCTGAGCTGGGGGAGACTGCATCCCCTCAGGACATCCCCTTAGGACATCCCTTTAGGATATCCCTTAGGATATCCCCTATTAGGATATCCCCTAGCAGGACAAGACAGATGGCTCTGGCCACAGTGCTGGGCTTCTCTGGGAGCACAGGTCAGATAGGAGCCAGTCTCCATCCAGAGTGAGTGAAGGGTTCTCTTTGGCTTCAATACACACATTTCAGAGCAGGTCTCCACACTGAGGGCAGCCTGATGCTCCCTTCCAGGGCAATCTGAAGTGCCTTAGCAAAGCACTCAAGCAGACTTTTAACAGTGAATATTCCCTCTCTTCCACTTCTCTCACGCTTCCAGCTGAGCAGAAGCATGAAACTCCTGCTCTAGTCCACGGAACAACATCAGTGCAGCTTCTTAAAATTCCCTGAGGTCTTCATTTGGCTCAAGTCTTGTCCTAGGTGGCCATAAAATTTTGTTGTTTGATTTTGTGTCTGGTTTTTGGACTTTTGCTACATTATGCACTGCCTGATGTTGAGGTTCATGGTGACTTTTGTTCACTTACTATGTTGAATGTTAAAAGGAAATAAAAATTCTTGTACTTCAGGCTTTAAAATGTCCTTTAATGCAGGAAGAGAACCTCGGGTATGTTTAATGCATTTCATCTACAAGAAGTGCTTTTAAAGTATGACTGCATTGAAAATATCTCCTCAAAATAAGGTAGAGAGCATTGGATATTCATCAACAAATAAAACTGCAAATAAAAGAGGCAGCTGGTTCAAGGTTTATCTCTAAAAATTACTGAAGCATTTACAGAAAGGTTTTGTCAGGTAATTTGCATATTCATGAGTAATTTCTCCAGTTGCTGTATTTAGTTGATAATGCCTTTTTTTAATACTGTAATTAAAAACTTTGAATCTAGGTTACACTTGAATTGTTAGCTCAGATGCACCAAAGCAATTGGTGTTTTGTTTACTTGCTGTTTTAAAAACAGCTATTACCTGTAAAACATCAGTTGCAAGGAAAATTTTCATACCTGACAGATTTCTGGGAAGACCTCCCAGGTAATCAGAGTCTGGACACTGCCATTTGAGAATCCCACAGCTACAGAATTGCTTCTAGGACAGGAAAGGGAAGGATGGAGGAGGAGACAGATTAGAAGGCAAAAGAAGGATGAGAGCATGCACCAGGAAAGTTTGTTGCAGCAAAGCTTAGAGCCACTGATAAGTCTGTAAATTCTTCTTTAGCCTTGAGGCAATGAAGATTTGTTTGTTTGTGAGGACAAGAAGAGAGAAGTTTCTTCATCAATCCATTCTGCAAATGTCCCTGGCTGGTAATCCCACACTCAGGACTGCAGGCTGCTGTCACCTGGCTGGAGCCTGGAAATGTTATTTCATGGACAGTATTGGAGCAAATGAGATTCCAATTAGGACAAGTATAGAAAGCTGTGAAATTTCCCATGTGCAATTTCCTTTTAGAAAGGTTTCTCTTCTCTCGCATATTAGTATTTCAGTGAAATATTTCATTGAGACTGAAATATTTTGCTTTCCACTTGTATCAGCTGGTGTCAAGTTATATGATTCTATAATAATGTAGAAATCTAAAGCATGAAGCTAAGATGATGCATTTTGACCTTATCACATAGTAGTATTCCAGACCAGTCAAGTCTGAATTACCATTTTTAGTGAAAATGTTGACAAATCGTGTATCTTCTCATGGAACACTTGAGTTTAATGGAAGCATCATTTCCCAGTGGGAAAATGTGCCATTAAACAAAATGTCAACAGCTGCTGGGCTGGAGAATATGTAGTGGACAATGGGAGGGGAGGATAAAAGACACATGTCACTGACACACACATACACAGTTGATGAAATCAATTTCAATTTACTCAAGTTGTTCTAGCATCACTTTCAATTACATATGCCAAGGAGAAAGCTACAGCATCCAGCTGTGGGAATCAACAAGACAATTGTGTGGCAGTCGTGAAAAGAACAGTCAGCAGAGAAATGATTTGCATTTGCTTTTCTTGACAACTGATATTTTCCTGATAAATTGCTGCCCTTTGTTGTTCTAGCTGCTTTGAAGAATCAACCCACTCAAGGGGGTGGTAGCTTTGTCCTCATTCCTGGCTTTCCATCAGCTGGCACAGGTTGGGGAGGAAAACAGGAGGCTGAGACAGGAGGAGGAGGTTGCAGACCATGTAGCAGAGGTGAAGTTGGAACAGTGATTAAAGACATGCTGTGGACAGGGTGATGGTGTTGTCCAGAGCTTTGAGTGTTCGGGTAGATTTGGGCAGGACTGGGGGTAGGAAAGATACTTTAATGGCTTGACACAAGCTGATGACCATCAAAACAAGTAGGCCTGTGAGGCTGCAGGCTGCTGAGAGAGGCAGAGGAACTGTAAAATTAGACATTTTCTGCCTATGGAGTGTGGGTTTGTGACAGGAGAGATTGTCAAGGCAGTTTGCATTTAATCTCCAAACCATGCAGCTGTGCCATGGGATTTCTTTCCTTAGCCAGCCCCAGCAAGGAGGAGGTAGAGGAAAACCTTGGCAGCAGTATGTGCAAAAGGTGCCTGTATCAAATATGCAAAATTGTTCCCCCAGGATTTCCCTTCAGTGGGGTCATATTGTTGTTAAATGGATTGTTAAATAGGATTTAAATAGCTTATTAAATGGGGTCCCCAGCTGGGTGGCTCTTAGTGGGCAGACTGTTCCAATTATTCTGGATTTGCCCTTTTCCTGCAGCAGCCCTGCCCTGTCTAAAACCAATATTTCAGCAAAATTCACTTTTGCAAGAATGTTATTCTATCCTAGGATCTGGGCCAGGCCTTTATTTCTGCTAATTACAGATCAGTCATTCTTTTTCTTTTCTAAATGTTGAAAAAATGTGTTTTATGTGCAAGAATGGCTGATAAGTGATACACCCACAGGAATATTATATTTTTCTAACATCCGCCTCTCTGTTCTTTCTCTAATTTGCCTTACACTGTCTTTGTAGAGGCTCTGTCCCCTTCCCCTAACACTGTTCCCTGCCTTTTAGACGTTCTATTTTTCTTCAGCCACCCTGAATTCCCACCACTGCCACGTTACAGTTTATTATTGCTTTTTAGTGCCTGATCAGTTGGTGAGTGTGAATTTTCTATTTATTTCAGGGATTCTTTGTAAATCTTCACTCAGTGCTTAATGGTAAAACCTCACTTGCACGATTCTGCTTCATAGTGGGACCAGGGCAGGATCACCACAAGTGCCATCTAACCCCTTTCAATATGGGATCCTTAAAACTGTTTGGGGTGCATAAAAATGTAGAATCTTCAGGAAGTCTCCTGTTCATTTAAAAATAACATCATTGGCTATCGAAAGAGACTGCCATGAATGCTGAAGTTGGCACCAGTGTTTTCTAAATTAGACTGAGGCAATAGAGGGAGCTCAGTGATAAAATGGTTTGTCAGTCTCAGCTGGCTTTATACTGGTGAAGATGTTGTGTGTCAGCACGGATGGCCCTGACTCATCCAGTCCTCTTGAGAATAAACTTGGAGCCTTTGGGCAACATTTTCAAAGCAGCTCTGTAGGCAGGGATCCCACATTCCCTCTTTGTCATCAAGGTTTGAACTGAGAGTGCCAGAGTCACCAACAGTGGCCATTCCACATGTGAGGTGTGTGGAGTGCTCGTTGCCCTTTGCCACATCTTCACTTTCGTTGTGGTGTGAGGGCTCTCCTAAAACACATGTCTTTCGTGCAGGAATGGGATGCTGGAATTCAGCAGGTGTCAGAGGCACCCAGCTTGTCTGGATACAGTAAAATGAGGAGCCAAATGATCTCCTTGGAGTGCTGAATCCACCAGCAGAGGTTGAGCTGTCTCAGCACAGCACAAAGCTTCCATTTCCCCTCAGTCCCAGGTATGGAAACAGAGCTGGAGGGAGCTGGGGCACCGGGAGCAGCTTCAATACACACATTTTTTCATGTGGGAGCACTGCTTTGTTCCTCAGGCTGACCAAACTGGCAGAGTGATGCTTCTTGCCCAACATGGCTGTCGAGGGTTGTGTTTTCAGTTCCATGTTTGAGAACCAGCTGGGAGGTCTGAGGACACATCTCTCCATGGGGTGACACGTGTTTGCACACGTGTGGAGAAGGAGCCATGCTGTGCCGTGCTGTGCCGTGCCATGCTGTGGGTGAGGAACTGTCTGAGGAGCTGTGCTGTGCCGTGCTGTGCTGTGAGTGAGGAGCCGTGCTGTGCCATGCTGTGCCATGCTGTGCCATGCTGTGCCAGGCCATGCCGTGCTGTGGGTGAGGAGCTGTCTGAGGAGCCGTGCTGTGCTGTGCCGTGCTGTGCCATGCTGTGCCGTGCTGTGCTGTGGGTGAGGAGCTGTCTGAGGAGCCGTGCTGTCCCGTGCTGTGCTGTGCTGTGGGTGAGGAGCTGTCTGAGGAGCCGTGCTGTGCTGTGCCGTGCTGTGCCATGCTGTGCCGTGCTGTGCCGTGCTGTGCTGTGCTGTGGGTGAGGAGCTGTCTGAGGAGCCGTGCTGTGCCATGCTGTGCTGTGCCGTGCCATGCCATGCTGTGGGTGAGGAACTGTCTGAGGAGCCGTGCTGTGCTGGGCCGTGCTGTGCCATGCTGTGCTGTGCCGTGCTGTGCCGTGCCGTGGGTGAGGAGCTGCCTGAGGAGCCATGCTGTGCCGTGCTGTGCTGTGCCGTGCTGTGCCGTGCCGTGCTGTGCCATGCTGTGCCATGCTGTGCTGTGCCAGGCTGTGCCGTGCTGTGGGTGAGGAGCTGTCTGAGGAGCCGTGCTGTGCTGTGCCGTGCTGTGCCATGCTGTGCTGTGCTGTGGATGAGAGCTGTCTGAGGAGCCGTGCTGTGCTGTGCCGTGCTGTGCCGTGCTGTGCTGTGGATGAGGAGCTGTCTGAGGAGCCGTGCTGTGCTGTGCCATGCTGTGCCATGCTGTGCCATGCTGTGCTGTGCCAGGCTGTGCCGTGCTGTGGGTGAGGAGCTGTCTGAGGAGCCGTGCTGTGCCGTGCTGTGCTGTGCCATGCTGTGCTGTGCTGTGGGTGAGGAGCTGTCTGAGGAGCCGTGCTGTGCTGTGCCGTGCTGTGCCGTGCTGTGCTGTGGATGAGGAGCTGTCTGAGGAGCCGTGCTGTGCTGTGCCATGCTGTGCCGTGCTGTGCCGTGCTGTGCTGTGCCATGCTGTGCCATGCTGTGCCATGCTGCGCCATGCTGTGCTGTGCCAGGCCATGCTGTGCCAGGCCGTGCCGTGCTGTGCTGTGGATGAGGAGCTGTCTGAGGAGCCGTGCTGTACCGTGCTGTGCTGTGCCGTGCTGTGCTGTGCCATGCTGTGCTGTGCCGTGGGTGAGGAGCTGTCTGAGGAGAAGCCTTGGCCTGCCTGGCCAGGGAAAGGCCTGGAGCCAGCTCCTGACCAGGCCCCTCGCTGTTCTTACAGCAGGCCTCAGCACAGGCTGCCAAAAAAACACTGAGCAGTGTGAGATCTGTTTTCTGGGGAAGGAGCTCACACCTGGGGCTGCAAACACAGCTCTCCTTCCCAGGCTCTTGTGGCCAGGGCCCATCACTCTGTCTGAACTCCAGCAGTGCCTGTGCCAGTCGCTTCTTCTCCCTCCTGTTTTATCTGGGCTGCAGGACAGAACTGTCTTAAATTCTTCACTGGGCTCTTTGAGCTTGCTCTGGGAAGTCTCCCTTGTATCTGGCTGCAGTGAGTGTGGTGTGGAGATCAACAGAGTGTGGAAAACTACTGAGAGCTTCTGGGAGGGGATGGTACACCACTGCTTAACATAACGTGTGACTAGAGCCCCACAGAGCTTCCAGCTGCTCTCTTGTCTGTGTGTGGTGCCCACGTCTCAGAGGACAGGCTGGGGATGAATTCACTCTGACCATCCTTGGCTGAGGCAGCACCAGAGATGGGCATGGTGCATAGTGTCATCTCCACATCCAATAACAAATAAACCCACAAAAGTTCTCTAAATAGCCCTGCTTGGGTTTGCATCAGGGCATCCAGGAGAATGGCAGCCAGGCACAGATTATGGCAGCCTGGAAGCTTCCTCGCCTCACTGACCAACACCCTGCCTACAGGATACAGAGAGCTCTCTGCAGGACACAAGGTGGGGGCTAATGAGGGATGAACAGGAAAGTCACAGCAGTACAGTTGTGTGCCTGCTGGGTTTCACATAGAGATGCTGGTGTGGCTGGGGAAAAGTGGGTCAGTTGAGGGTTTTTGGATGTACACCTCTGCACTGGTCCCTTGGGCATGGCCCCTGGAGCAAGCCCAGGAAGGATGTGGAAGGGGCACTGCCATCTGGAACATGAGCCCTTTGATCAAGGGCAGGTGATTGACCATGTGTTGCTTTGAGTTGTGCTTGCCAGAAAAGTCACCACCTCAAATATATGATTTTCTCCTTTTGACCATCACACTCCCAGACACTCTGCTGTTTGCAGGCTATCCCAATGGCTGTGTCCCAACTTCTTGGTAGTGTTTAAAGGGTCATCCATCTCAGGGTGTCCTAGTTGAGTTAAGAGAATCCCTGGATGTACCAAATATAAGCATGTTTAATTCTGTACACAGGTCTGCCCTGAAGTCTGTAACTCTTATTTCCTGAGGCACTTATTTCTTGGTTGCACAGGGCTTTGGTTTGTGGCAGCAGGAGACAATGAGTCTGACTTTCAACATCTGGTTTTTGGAGGCCTGAGAAACTCCTGTGATTCACAGGGAAGATTTACATGATCAATACCTGCTAGTCCTTGAGCAGGGCCAATGGGGCAGCTCTGCCCTCTGAAGCTCTTCATTCTGTGTAGTGGCTGTTCAAGTGTGGCCCTCACATCCTCATGGCACTGGCCAATGTGTCAGGAGAGAGGCTGGGGGAAACCCTGCCAAGAGTTATGGTTGAAATTCAAAAAGTGTAACCAATCAAGATGCTTATGTGATTTCTTTAAATGAACAAGGAACCCATTTGACACCCTGTCCCTCCAGCTGTCACGGTCTGCATCTGCCATGTTCTTGGGAAACAGAATCTCACCCATAATTGAGGGGTTTTTAAAGCAGAAAGAAAATGTGAGGCTGGTTACAACATGGATTCAAAGCTTCCCCTCTCTGGATCTGCATTCTGCTGATCCCATCCTAAGGAACTAAGCATCCCAAGGGCCACTGTGCCAAGGTGTGCCTGCAGCACAGGTCTGGTGGCTGGGGTGCAAGAAGGGCAAGTGTCACAGTGATCCTGCTGTGCTGCTGTGAAGGCTCTGTGCCCTCCTGGGACCTCCATAGGTGAGGCAGACTTTTCCACTCTTGAGACAAGCCAGCTTTTGGGCAGCTTCTTCCCGTGGTGTACACACTGCCCTGTTTCAGGGGCTGGCCCCAGGTTTTTAAATGTTAAAAACATTCATCTTTTATTTCTGTCGCTGTTCAATATTATGGGAAGAGATGTTATCACAGCTAATCCGTGCGGTGTCTCTGGAATTTCTTGGCCTGTGAGGGTTTATACTGCATTCATGTATTCCATGAATTGGGCACAGGTTTTGCTTCCGACAGCAGGAGTTTTTTCAAGGGCATCCCAATAAGATGAAAGTGTGGTCGCTGACAGAAACCACAGTGTCAGGCTACGGTCTTGAGGATGTTTTGAATGGCTCTGTATTTTAATTCTTGATTTCCCCTGGCATTTAGACAACCAGCAGTTTATTTGAAGTCCTAAGGGGAGAGGAAAAAGAAGGAGAACTGGAGGAAATGCCTTAATTTAATTGATCGGAATATTTTGGAAGTTCACATGTGTCCCATTTTTTTTTTTAAAGAGAGAACTAGAGAATAGAAAAAATACTGTGAAAAATCATAATGAAAGTTTAGCATATTTTTTCCTTGGTATTTTTGGGACTTCTGATTATATTCTAATATGCTGGGAAGGTATAAAGCAATACCTAATGGCTAAAAAAAAAAAAAAAAATGGGCATAAGGGCAGTCAACCCGCTGCAGCCTTTTGGCAGAGAATCCCATTTCTTGTAGGAAGACTTTGAAAAATCCTGGTACTATCACGACTATAAAGTTTGTGGTTTTGCGTAGGAAGAGTAAGAAAAAGAAAATGAGATCTTGTACTTCAGGATATGATCTATCCTTTGTCTCTTCCCCAGCTTCATATTAAACACTTCAGTAGGCAGTTTCAAAGGTTGCTGTGTGAAGTATCAAGAGAAACAATGACTGAATGTTGTGATTGAGGCTGGGAAACCTTAACCAGTAACTTGGAGCTGCCTGTGTGAGTTATCTGCAAACCACATCATCATTGTCTTATGTATATTGAAGCTGATCCTTTCCTATATTGTTCTAACATACCTGCCATGCTCTGTTGAGGCTGCAGGAAAATAGGAAAGGAGGAGGATCTTGGCTATAAGTGAGTATCTTGTTCTTCCTTTGTGATGCCAAAACATTTGTGAATGAGCTTTGACCCTGAAGTAGGCTGAGTTGGTAAGGAAGTTAATAATTTTCTGTTCATTCACGTTTTATTCACATTGTTTACCTTTTGTTTAAACAAGGGGGTTTTGTTGGTTTGGTTTTTTTTGCTTTGTGGAACATGGTTCACCCATAAGTCCATGAATCAGCCCCTCTTCCCAGTCCTTCCAGCCTTTGACAGCATGGCCAGGGTGAGCTGTGCTGGGATGTAACAGCAGGAAGCCTGAGAGGTCACACAGAGGATTCACTTGGGCTTTAAGTGCACAGTCACTAATATTTCTTAAATTCTGTAATGTGATACACCCTCTGCACAGAGGGGCATCACTTTCTTCAGACCTCCTGTACAGAATTTCGTACTGCAATGTCCCACCAGGTATAACAGTCCAGCCATGAGGATCATTTGCTGTATTGCTGATATACTGACAACATTCCTTCCCCTTCAGATTCTGCTGCAGAAAGCTGGCATTTAGTTATTATGCATGCATCTTTTCAAACCTCTGTTTTCTCTTGCTTGTGACTGAAACTTGCTGTTGATGTGCAGCCATTATCATTTTACAGCTGCAACACCTGCAGAGGTGGCACTTGGTAAAGGAAGGTAGAGCATAACCAAGAAATGCCCTGCAAAACAGCATAAAAATCAATGTGAAACAGCCTTGGTGCATGAGAGTAGTGGAAATCTTGAACACAAATGTAGGATCAGATAATCCTGGTTAAATGTACACCACGGTGTAATCAGATTGTGCTGTTGGTTTGTGTTGTTGTAATGGTATTTGTAATAAGCAGCTTTGCTCAGAAGCCTGGTGTTTGTGCAGAGTGCTGTCCTCTCTGGGGGTGTTTCTGAGGGTGCTGTGGTGTGTGTAAACAGGGCAGCTCAAGGTTGCTTCCCAGTTCTAGTGTCCCAGAGGTCCCAGGAGCCAAGTGAGGCTGGGAAGCTCCAGTGCAGAGGAGGAGCTGGTGGCAGAGGAGGCTGCCAGCCCTTTGCTGACCCTGGGCTCATCTGCACATGGAGCAGAGCATGATCCAAAGGTCCCTGACCCCACAGTCCAGGTTTGCTGCAGACATGTGGACAGCAGTGCCACGTTGGGGTGGCCTTGTGCCCAGGGATGCTTCCCAGTGTGCCTGCTCTGCCCATGCTGCCCTGGCTACTGGCTCAAAGAGAACTCATCTGCAGCCTGTGCTGAGCCCCATGGGCAGCTCCATCTTCTCCCTCAGGAAAGGAATGCATAAGGCTGGGTATAACCCCTCCTGCTTTAACCCACAGGTCCATGGTGCCTAAAATCTGCCCCACAAGTGGGATGCAGGGTTTTCTAAGGGCTCCTCAGAGCTCTCACATGTGAGATGCCATACAGAGAGGTGTCAGCACTCCCCTCTGACACGACCCTCTCTACATCTGACGTGCTTTTTTCAGGTGATGGTGCTTTTTGGCTTGCCCAAGCAGGCAGGGTGGGTTTAACAGCACACAGCCCTGTGTGAGACAGATTTCCAAGAGCCGGGGCTCAGCAGCTGAATCTGTGAAATAATCCCACCGGCTTTAATCAAGAGAGGAGACTGTGAGAGGCTTGTAAATTCCTACAGCAAAATTCTCATTCACCAAGCAGATCCTGCCTCCAATATGCTTATCTCCCTCCCTCTGTGTGCAGAGCCCTTGACGTCAATGGAAGATTCGCTCTTTCGGGGAGAGCAGAAGACTGAGGTCATGCTCCTCCCTGCAAACAGGAGAATTATGTCCCTGGCATTGAGGAGAGAAGGCTCTAGGCTTTTTCACAAAAGCAAAAAAGGACTTGAAACAATGGCATGCATAGAAAAATAAAAAGGTAGAGGGAGTGCAGGAGAAGCATTTGGAGCTGTATCAGCAGGCGGTGGAAGGATGCTGCTCTCGGCTGCATTTAAAAATGAGCTGTTTGGCAGCCATGAATGGTGTGGAGGATTTTCATTCATTCATCCCCTTCTCCAGCTCTGGCAAGGGACATCTGTCAGCCCTGAGCCTAGGCAGCAGTCAGTGGCTGCAGCATGCTGTGCTCAAAACCCAGCACATTTAAATCAGCAACCCAGAGGTTAAACTCCACAGCTCAGCCACCGGTGGCCTCAGTGATATTTATAGATTGCATTACATTTGCTGCAGCTTTGATGAGCAAAAGGTACTCCTCATGGCTAAATTATCAGAGGTTAAGTGTGACCAGTTATAGTTAAGCTCATGATGGATGTTGCTATTTTGAATTTTTTCCTTGTATTTGAGAGGACTGAGCATGTGGGTCTAAGAATCTCTGAAGAAAATATTAGATTTATTTTTTTTATCAAATTCCATTTATAAAGCTGCTTTTGCTGAGGAAGTGCTTTACAAAAATTAACATTTTACCTAGCTTAAACTTTGGAACAGTATCCAGCCCATGCAAATTAAACACTGCCATTCCCTTCAAAGAGCTGTTTATTTCTTCTCTGCAATAAGGGAAGCGAGGAACTCTGCGGGGAACTTATCGCTCTGCAAAGTGAGGTTTGTAGCTGCACAGAAATCCAGCATAGTTGGCCGAGGCCAAAAGCCAGCTGAGGTGACCAAAGGCAGGAGAGGTGTCCCTGGGCGCTCCCCGTGGTCCTGGGAGGGAGGAGGGATGGTTCCTGCAGGACACTTTCCTCCCAGGGCTGCAAGTCAATCAACATGTGGCTCATGCCACGAAGCCGGCAGCGTAAACGGGGAGTTTGTGTTGCTTTCATCCCGTCTCATGTTCCTGCCGAGGCTGTTATTATTCACCATTTACCTTCTCAAAATATTGAGCCAATTAGAAAAGCAAATCTCTCTTTTGGTGAATGCCCAGGGGTGAAGCTGTAACGATGTGTGTTCTCCGCAAGCCCTAATTGCGGGTGTCGCAGCTGTGCCTGGGACTGCTGGGCTGAGCAAACCCAAATTCCTGTCTGATACATTTTACACCTCGGCCAAGCCACACTGAGTGGCTGCTTTTGTCCAGCTCCATGAACCGGGTGGCTGAGGCTGGTCAGAGCTGGGATGGGAAAAGCAGGCACGGGGAAGGAAGGGATGGCTGCTGGGGAACGTCATCCCCAGTGCATGGCGAGGGAAGGTCCCAGCTGCTGGATCAGGCTCTGCTGCTCACAGCCTGGGAGCTGCCCCTGCATTTATCAAGATCCCAGGCTGTAATCCTGACTGTGAGGTACAGAGAGAAGTTTCTGGGCTTTTTCCTCATTAATTGTCAGGTGAGGGGTGACTGTTGTTAATCATAATGGAGACAGGACTACTCCTGTTAGATTAGGTATGGATTTAAGGTCCTGGTGTTGAAATCCTATTTCTTATATTTCCTTTCTTGTGGTGAATTAAGTAGCATACTCTGAAAGGGTGTGTATGTCAGTTGAGAGTTTTCAAGCAAAGGAAGATTTCAATATGGAAGTCCAAGAAGCTGCTGTACTTCCTTTTACATGCCAGGATTTTTGCCCCTCTGCATGATGAGAGCAGTGCTAACTTAGTGAATCCCTTTATTAAACTCATCTGCTGGCTCAGTCTGCCTGCCATTAGTGCTGTTTCATACATGATAAGTGGTATTGCTAAGCTTTCTAAAATGAGTATAACAATCTAGCTGGTGCCCAATGGGATATCCATCTTGTGTCTGACTACCAGGAATAAATTATGCTCTCACATTGATAATTGCTGATGCCTGGGTTCAGGAATTACAGTCCTGCAATGCTGATGATTAGAACTGGTCTCCCTCTATTGTGCACAGATGCTCCCTGTGATCCACTTCAGCAACTGCCTCACCTTCTCCAAACTGATTGCAAAAGAAGGAAGACACAATTCTGCAAGAGCTTTGCAGCCAGCTAGGACCTGATTTAAATTCTGAATATAATTTCTGATGTCTTCTAGGTAGTTTAAAGAAATATTCTTGGGCATTTTTAGTGGTTCTGAAAATGGGGTGGGTCATAGAAAAACAGCATTCAAAAAGAAGTATCTTCAGAAAATACAGAAGTATTCAAAAAACCTGTAAAAGTTCATGTAAAATTAAGTCTGTTCTGAATGGAAGAAGCAGAAATAACTACGAATTTTTTTCTCCCTAAAATAAATTCCCCGAGCTCCTTAACAAGACTGGTGACAAAGCAACGTACGAAGTTCTGCTCTACGCTTCACTGCCTCTTTTCTCACCCTCAGCTTAAAAATAACAGCACTGTAGCACCTTCTGTTTTCTCGTGACGTCTACACACACTTTATGAATAATCTCTAGGGGGAATGCTGTGCTTGATCTCTGATTGGGATTTTCCCGTCTTACCCGGTGTTGACTTAACCCTGCTTCCAAGGAGTCAAGAGTGAAACGCCCATTGATTTCGGTGCGAGCAGATTTCTGACTTTTCAGAAACGCTCAGCCATATGTGCTCTCCTTTTGGAAGTATCATGTGGTTGCATTTGGCCCATGTCGTGTTTTAGTCACTCAGAAAGAACACGCAGAGCTCCAGCCTGTCCTTACCTGCCCTCACGACTGCAAGAGCTCAGGGCCCTGGGGAGGTTTTGAGGGCCAAAGGTTTTGCTGTTGTCCTGTTTTGGGGTTTTGCTTGTTTGTTTGTCTTCCTTCCTGAATTTCAAGAAAACATTTCTATTCTAAGCAAAGGGAATACAAACATTTCTAATGTGTTGTGAAATAAATCTGAAGGAGAAAAATGTTTGAACTCAGCCTATATGTTTTATTTGGGAATAAATGGGAACAACAACTTTCTTTTATTCCTTATGATATAATGTATTATTTTGAAGGGGGTAAAAATAGTTTGGAATCAGACATTGAAATACTGTTTTAATCTTACTGAAGACCTTTTAAATTTCCTACATTTAAAAATAAAATGTTATCAGAAGTGACACATCTGTGAAACATTTACTTTTGGCTGACTGGTATTTTCTGAGAGAAAAATGTTTCACTGAAAATTTTTATCAGGCTTTAGGGTTTCTCAGTCTTTAATGTATTTACACCCATCAATATCAAAAGGAGGCTTAGGAAATACTCTGGATTCATGTTATGTGCTGGGAACTGATTGAGGGCAAGATGAAGGGCTCAGAGTTGAGATGCTGTGGAGCTTTAGGTGGGATGAACCTGCAGGCAGGGATCAGAGCCCTGGGGTAATGGGAGTTTCAGCAGCTGTGAATCAGGAGCACAGCCCATTAAATCTGCTGCTCTCCAAGGGTAACAGTCCCTGGCAGAGGGGCTGGGTGAACAAACCTGTGTTTGCTTCAGCCTTCTCTGAGTCCCTCTGTGATCTCAGAGCCCTTACTTTCACAGGGTGCTTACCCAGCCTAGCACTTTGCCTAAAATAACATGAGAAAGCTGTGCTAGAAGGACTTAAAACTAATCCTCTCTGGGTCTGAGGTTAATGTCCTTTACCTGGATTGTCTTTCCTGGTACCATCCCTATCCTCCTCTGCTTAGTCATCTGTAAGGTAAGCTGAGCATGGTAGGGAGAGCTCCTCTCCAGCCAAGGGTGTAAGCAAATTAAGAAAAATGCAATTAATCTGTGTTTTCTCTCCCATTCCTTGTGCTGTATCCTGCTGTAACCATGTGTTCCCCACTGTAGTCACTGAGGGATTTTCACTGGACATGGTAGAGTTTTTGAGCATGTTTCCTGATCTAGATCTGCTGGTTAAAGGATTTGCTGTCCCCCTCACATGGTGATGGCATGTACCATCAAGGTTTCTCATGACTTTGTGAAAAAATAATTGCAATCTTCATGTCATACTGTTGTTCTGGTTTAAACACACTGGTCTGAGCAAAGTGAGCTGGAAGGGGAGTCAGCCTGTGACTTTGAAAATGTGCAAATCACCCAGAAGAAATTTGTCTCAGACATTTTTATGGTGTTTCAGTTGGAGTTCCATGAAAAGTACAAAAAATAACACTTCTCCTAAAAACAAAGTCCCAAAACAAACAAACCCATAATAAATAAGTGCTTGCCAAGAGTCATAAAAATCTTAAACTGTGATTTAATATCCTGTCTCTTTTGTCTTAGTGGAAAAGGTCATATAGATGAAAGACATCTGCTGTTGTATCTCTTAGATTTCAGGACAAGACCTAAGTCCTGTTGGGTTTTTTGGTTTGGTTTGGTTTTTTGGTGGTTTTGTTTTTTGGTGTTTTGTTTTGTTTTTTGGTGTTTTTTTTTTTTTTTTTTTTTTTTTTTTTTAATTTTGTTTTTTTTGGGGGCGTTTGTTGGTTGGTTGGTTGGTTTAGGGTTGGTTTTTTGGTGGCTTTTTTTGGTGTGTGTGTGAGCAAATTGCCATAAATTTCTTCTATTCAGTTGCTTAATATGTCAGCTCCTGAAGAGCATGAACAGGTCTGTGGCAAGTGATTTCAAAAGGGAAATCCCTTGTGTTTTATCCTTCAGAGATGGTTGTATGCCTGTTGTAGTCCATTCCTAGAGGCATTTCCCTGAAACAAGGGAAAAGAAGAGCAAGAGTCTCCAAGCCCCTCTTCCTAGGGTTGTTTTCAAGAGTAGGAAGGATGTAGAGGGGTAGCAGTCCAGTTTGGAACAGGTCAGAGATAGAAGGTGACATCAGAGGCTAGTAGTCAACAAGAGGTGAAAAGAGGTCAAAACTGGAAAATAAAATAAGTAGTTAATGCTAGAAATGTTAGAGATGGGCAAAAGACAGAAAGACAAGAAATGTCAGGGTGGAAGTGAGGGGAAGCACCTGGTCTGACTTGCTCTTAATTTTTCAATGTTCTTTCCATTGTCATGTTTTTATTGAATCTGTTTGAAATGCAGTCAGCTCTGGATAACAGTGCATTTGTAGCCCTTGATTGTTCCTGGCAACTTTTAATGTTTTTTCGGTAATACCACCCCATTTTGAAAAATGGGCCTTCCTCAGAAAGCAATTGTGTTGATGAGTGGGAAAACTGTGACCCTCTGAAGCCACAGGGGATGAAATCCTAACCCTTGCTGAAGGCAAAGGCAGCATCCCCAGTGACAGCAGTGGGTTCAGGATGTCACAGGGAGTGCTTTTGGCTGCTGCATTGAGCTGGAAACTCTTTGGGGATGGGATCTGTGTTCATGTGCTGCCTCGTACAAAGAGGTCCTGAATTTGTTTGCCTCCAGGCACTGCAGAAAAGCAAATGCTAAGTTGTCCTGTGAGCAGTGAAAGTAATTAAACATCGGTGCCATTGGTGTCAGCCTTTTCTCAGCAGAACTTTTTGCTCTCTCTAGCTGCTGTTCTCTCAGCACTAGGAAGGGGATGGACAAGTGACCAGCCATTTGGAGTTGGTGGAGGGGATCCACACCTGTGTGTGTTCTCTCTCCAGAGCTGGACAGCCTAAAACAAATTTGAGAATGCTTTTCCTGCTAGCATCTAGCAGCTCTAGTTTCCTTATGTCCTCTGACAATATCAGCTGGAAAACTTTTCAAGAAGAATGGGTCTGGTTTTATTTTGGTTTTCTTTTTCCTAATTAAAGCTGGACATTTAAACTGCCTGTGATAATTTCTTTTCCCAGTTGCACATGTGGAGTGTCTCAACAGGACTGTAAAAGTCATGCTAATTTATGTGAGGGCAAAATTAATATTTAAGCTGGAAAAGCTTTCACTGTTTTTGTTTGCAAAAATGCTTTTATGTCTTTAAGTAGAGGACACTGCTGAAAAGCTAAGGGTTATATTTGTTTTATTATTTTTATTTATGTACTTTAAAAGCAACTCAGAAATCTTTTCCTTGATATCTGAAGCCAAGGCAGCAAAGTGCAAATGGCTTTGTCATCTACTAATGTGGAAAACGTGAAACAAAATAGATGCACCTTCTACTGAGGTTTTTTCCCTCCATATTTGCTTTTCTGCTTCTAGGAGATAAACATTTCTTTTTTTAATAATGTAGAACATTGTCCTTTTAGGCATAAAATACAAATAATTATTTTTTATTTTTACTATCACTGTAAGCACTCTGCCACATGTCCCATGTTATACTCCCATGAAAAGCTTCCATACCAGGAAGCCTTGGAAAACAACACTTACTTCAGAAATACTCTGCACTTACAACTTTGTGCAGAAGGGACTCCTCAGTTCAGGTCCTTATATCTTCCTTTCACAAGGGGCTCGTTGAAGGGCTTGCTGGAATTTGTGGTTCCTGATAAAATCATCTGAGTTGTGGGTGCTGGACTTGAGGCTGTTGGGGTTGAGAACTAGTACTGCTCTTGAGACAGTAGTCAGGCTTTAGGGCAATCACAGCCTGCACTTCAAGAGGATTAACTATAGAAAAGCACAGAAAATAACTGCAGATCCTAGTAAGACTGAAAGTCTGGCCTTTACCTGGAAAAAAATTCCTGTGTCTCCATGCCTGTGGAGGCACTTGTATGTTTGCTGGAGACAGAGGGAGGTTGTTAAACCCAGTCATTCCGTCAGGGCTGGAAAGCACAGCCAGGACAATCCTGCTTCCACCTGCTTCCCTGGCAGCCCCTGTCCCCTGCTGCTTTTGGGGAGGCTGAGGGTGGGTCTGTGCTGTGTGAGCTGCAGGAATGCCCACAGGAGAGCCCCTGCCAAGGAGCCACTGGAGCCCCACCCTCACTGCCTCCTCTGCTTTCTGCATGTTTTTCAGCTGGGGTCCTGTTTGTGTTGTCATTTTAAAACGTATTTTGGAATGTTAAGTTCAGCCAGCTGAAATTATTTCCTTCTTGCCCCCTTACTGAGAGGGTTTATAAATATCGAGTTACACAGGAAGCAAATTCTCCTGTTATCAGATTGTTCTGTAGTCACTTTTCTTTTCCTCAAAAGCATAATGGTGAACTTTATCAGTGCTCAGTCATTTGTTTCCTATTAAACACAAGCGATTAAGATGCTGTTTGGCTCACTGGGAAGAGTTACTGACCTGTTTTGTCTGTAAATGTATCTTTAAACTAGGAGACACCTGAAACTGGTAGGAAGTGGGTATTAATTGGGTTCAAGTTCCACAAGCACAGATTGCAGTTTTTCCCAGTGGGATGTGGTAAATAGCCATCACCAAGATAATATTAATTACATTATCTCCCAGAATGGTCCCAAGAGGTGCTAAAATAGCACATGTGCCACTTGGGCTTAGATGCTCAGACACGAAGATCAGCGTTTGCTGCCGTGTTGCGTCACTGGGGCAGGCGGGTGAGATAAGGAGGCTGGGATTTTCTGGCTAGCTGCTTGGGCTTTTTCTCTCATGAGTCTGAACATCAAAATACTATCTAAAGCAATAGCTGAATTTCTTTTCTCTGCCCTGACTCCTGACAAGGAATGATAATAGCAAGCCTAAAAAATGGATTTCATAAAACACCTGAACAGAAAGTGTTTCTTGCTGCAGATTGTGGCTTCCCTGTAGATCTGTTCAGCTCTAGAGTGACTCCAGGTGCCACACAAGCAGTACACAGACCTCATTTATCAGAATCACACTCCATGCAATTGACTTGATACCCAGCCATGCCCCTGGCATTGCAGTGCTCTGCTCTGTACCACCAGCACTGTTACAGGTTGTGTGGGCTCCACCCTGACCACTGCCCTTTCCAAAGCTTGCTTCAAAAGCCCCTCTCTTAGTTTTGCTCAGCTGGGAGGACATCAGCCATGTCCTGTCTGGTGCCCATGTGAAGGTCAGACCGTCCTCACACTGGAAATGCTGAGCCTGATGCCTCCTTTAGCCCTTGAGGACAATGCAAAATCTTTTTAGCCTTTGAGGAGCCAGCAGCCTTCCTCCCCCAGGTATTGATTAGGGGCAGAAGCAAGAAGCAAACAAATATAATGTTTAATGATGCCTTGTCATGAACTTCTCCATTTGTAATTGAAGTTCAGCAGGCTGGATTCATGTGGGATGGAAGCCTGGCATTGGAGATGAATTAGCTCTGACCTGATAATCAGACTCTTCTGTCTGGGCTAGAAAAACATGGACCTGGTGGTTTGTTAGGGACATGCTGGCAGACACTTAAAGACAGTGATGCTAAAGGCACCATTATAATTAGCTCAGCCAGAGACTGAGCACATAGATTGACTTGAAAACCAGTGTGGCTGCTCCACGGTCATCATGACCCCTGCAGAAAACACTGCTGAAAGAATACTTAGACTTTAGTCACCTAATTCAGTGTACACATCCCTGTTAAAAGTGTTATATATCACCACTGGTAATTAAAGGTATCAGCATGTTCCATAATGAGGGGGATTACTTGCCACGTAAGAAGTCACGTTATGGTTCTCAAAAACTGACAGGTAGGTTGACACTGTGCTTTTTAATATTCAGAAAGTGCTTGTTCCTTGTTTATGAAGATTACATTAAACACCAGAGGGGTTCACGTGTATTCAGATGAAGGGAAAAGATGTGTCCTACAGTCTCTTTCACAACAGCTCAAAACTAACATAACCACCTTAAAACAAAGGAAAGCTTTCATCCTTGTTCCTACAGCTACACATGAAAATCTGAATTGCAACGAGATTGAGCAACAGGAAGAAAATAAATAAGTAGACCTCATTCTTCCCTATGGATGTTGTTTCAATAGACAAGTATAAGCCAGTTTCAGAAAATGTCACTAACTGGGTGAAAGTCATCCCCACGTACTTCCCAGTTTCCTTACTCCTCCCATGATGACAATTTCCACTAAGAGATGCATTGTTGAACCAGGGTTGTGCAGGACAATGAAAGAGGGATATTTTCCGTAGAGGAAAAATGTACAGAATTTTTTTCAGTTTATAATATATTCTGGTATTTTTTTTCCCCCTGTTACTCTCTATTTTTCTTCAAAATGAAAGGAAACATGCACAGGCTGATTTTTATGATGCAATTCACACCCCTCCAATTTTTAATTTTCTTTTTTTAATGCTTGTATATTCAAAGCTCTAGATCTGACTTGTTTTTTTATTCAACACAAGCAAACAATCTTTGTTTCCAAAGTGAGCAGGCTAATCTGTGTCTGCTTGCCTGGGCCCAGAAGGTTCTGGTTTGTGCAGGAGTCAGCAGCAGTTTCCTACAGTGACTTCGTTTGACCTGTGCTGCTCTGACAGGCTGGGGCTGGCAACAATCTCAGCCTCAGCCATCAAAACATTCCTTTGTAGCCAAGTGTCCTTCTGCTTTCTCTGAAATATCTGGTGTCACTTTTAACAAGAGGGAAAACAGACGTTCGTCACCATTAATTCACTGGACAATTAAGCTGCTGATCTCTGACCTCCTGCCATTATTGGCTTTCAGAGCCAGGGTAAAGACCCCACAGATATCTGTTCTCTGTCATTCCCTACGAGCTGTCCTAGTATTTTATTTACTCAAAGGCTTAGCTCTTGCCCACCACCAGCCAAATGTATATGCTTTGTAATAAAAATTGCTAATAAGCTGTCCCTGGCAGTGACATTAATCTCTGAGTGACGATAACAGCAGGCAAAGGAACAGCTGGCTGTCAGGAAAGCATGTGAGTGGGAATCATACATTTATTTAGATTTATGTACATATTAGAAGTGTCCACCCCTGGCTGCAGCTGCTTTTGGTGCTTTGGGCTACCTTAGGCATCCACACTAGAGGCACTGGGAGGTGTGGGTGGTGTGGGATTGCTGCATGGTGCTGTTGATTGTTCTTGCTTCATCTTCCAGGCTATGACAGTATTTAGCTTTTGCTCTCTCCTGGGGTCCCTGGTGCTGGGATCTTTGCTGCCACACTGCCCTTGGGGGGCTGATGGCCCAAATCAATACCTTGCTTTAGTTCTGGCCCCAGGGCTGCAGTGAGAGCCAGTGGAGGTGCAGGACTGTGTGAGCCATGAGGAAATAGTTAATCCCTGCTGGCACAGAGCTCTGTTTTGTGTTTACTGAGACGGCCTGGTGGGTGAGTGGGTGGGTGGGAGAGGCAGCCGAGCTGGGCCAGCTGCTTGCATCATCTGATGCTTACACCATGCAACCTTCAAGCCTCATTTTTCAGTCACTGCTTTTGAAGCACCTCATTAGCTAATCAGAGGAACCCTCTGCCTTTGCTCTGCAAGTTTCCTTGTTTTTTGTCTTCTACCTCCTAATTTTTTTTTTTTTTTTTTTTGTGCTTTTTGTGTTGAGTCCTTCAACTGGTAGCTATAGTAACTCCCATGAATGAGTGGCTGTAGTACACTTCTGCAGCCCACTGCCCTCAGGAAAGCTGTGCCAGGCTGTCACACACCTGCAGTGACTTGGCATCCTCTCTTTTAGGGGTTTCTCCAAACAACAGGGACAGTCTCAGCTTGGGAGCCAGCTCCATCCTGCTCGCTATTTGCAGCTGCAGCCCACAGTATATTGTGGCAGAAGGAATGAGTCACTGGCAGAGCAATCTGTTGCATCAGATAATCACAGATTACCTCCATTAACCCAAATCCCTTCTGTAACCTTTTACAATAATGATCCCCAAAGCTGACGCATACAATACTGTTACCATCACGTCTTGGGCTGCCAGTGATTTTTAAAGAGGATGTTTTCTGTGGTTTCAGCGGTGATCTAGCAGGTTGTGCCAGCACAATCCACAGAAAGCAGCTGCTGGTGCCTTGTTGCTGGACAAGATGATGGGGCCAAAGCCAGGCTAAAGCTGGCCATGTCCTTTTGCATCACTGCTGTGCACCCTCTTACAGCTTTTCCCTGGTATCCACAGAGATTCTCCTTCCTCCACATCAATGCTTGTGCCCACACCTTTTCCCCTCTGCCAGTCAGTCACTGCAATTGGCAAATGCTTGCTGTAGCCAGGCATTTCAGGGGGATTTCATCCCCTCTCCACATTGCCCCTATGGCATGTTTGAATAATCCTCATATATCTAGGGTTTAATTTATGTTTTATGCATATGCGTGAGAAATTGGTGTGTTATTTGACCACGGAGAGCTTTTGTGTTGAAGAAAGATGCATCTGATCCTAATCCTAAGTAGAAAGTGACCCAGTCTGAGACATCTTATGATGCTGTACTTTTCTTCCTGGCTGACTGTCACAGAAGGGAAATTCCCCTAAAACAATTCTGGCAGTAGAGCCCATATACATATAATATATGGTTCCCAGCCTAATTTTCACCATTTTTAACATGTGGATTTCTGTGTTCTTGTCAGAACATCTCAAAGCTTTACCAATTCTACCAGTTTGGTGGAACTAATAAATCAGCCAGGCCTAATAAAACAGCCTGTCTCAAGCCATTAATTTTTCATGATGTTTACGAAAATTCCTTTCTTCAGTCTTGTTGGTAAATTTATTTGGGTGAGGGTAAAAAAGCAGAATAGAACATAATTCTCAGCACTTGGCTACAGACTGCTGATAAGAACACTTGAATTCTCACCTCCCCTCCAGCTGGATCTCCTCCCCAGTGTTCAGAAATACTCCTTGTAAGACTCAAATGTCAGGAACACAGAGGCTAAGTTATTTTTTTAGATACTGCAGAACTATTTGCAGGAAAAAAAGCCCACACAGCTCTTTGACAGGGACAGACAGAACCCACATAGTTTCCTGCTCAGGGCTGGGTTTTCTGCATGTTCTCCCTCTGGAACTGGCATCATATTTTTCAGGAGAGCTGAGCCCCTGTATTTGCCTCTACCAGGGCCAGGTTTCCTTGAAGTCCTCCTGCCTGTCTCATGTTGCACATTGTGCTGCTGTGTTGCTAAACATCAGAATTGCACATTATCAGCAAATCAGCAGAGCTTTTTGGATTTCCAGGCACTTATCTCAGTGTTTAACTGGGATCCAGGAGTCCCTGTAAGGTATTTTGGGTTTAGGGACCAGCCCTGAGAACATTTGGGCTGTTTGAGGAGCACTGCTCCTCCAGGAGCACTAATTCATGGACTGTACATGGATGATGAGTTCACAGACTCATAAAATATCCTGAATTACAAGGAACCCACAAAGATCATCATCCTGACCATGCACAGGACCCACCCCAAGTTGCACTTGCAGGTTTGAGTTTGAAGGCATCAGTTGGTAGCTTGCATGCATGTTGTTAAACAGGGTAATAAATATATAGTACAGGTCATAAGTTTAAAAGCCATTGCTTAAAGAGGAGTTCCTTCCTGGAAAGATGTTATCCAGCCCTATTCAAGCAGGATTTCTGGAGCAGGGATTTGCATTCTTCCTTTGGAAGAATGGGAAGCAGGTCTTTTACAGTCAGTGGAACTCACAGCTGTGCAAATTAACTCAATGGAATTGGTAAGAAATGTGGGAATTTAGAGTCACTCAAACATTCAGCTATGGGGAGACCACGTTCCTTGTTTAATTCTCGTGTACTTCAAAGCATGTGACAGTTGAGAACATTTCTGACAAAAGAATCTTCCTTTCAGAGAATGAAGTTTTGTCAAAAATTAAGGGGTTTGCAGGAAAGTGTCTGATTAAAAGAAAAGATGATTTGCTTTTTCTACCTTCTTATTGACAATATAGAAACATCATTTTAACAAAATAAAGAATGTCAATTTACCATACCCATTTTGTTCCAGTGATATCTTAGTACTGTATTTGATATGTTCTATGATAATGTTTTGACGTTAGAGAACTGAGATGACTCAAATGTTATCATAGGGAAATGGTTTAATGTCTTTACATCAGAATTTTGTAGAACTTTGAAATATGGTCTCAGCTGTAGTTTGGAGGAAAGGTCCATGGAGAGTTTAGTATTTTCAGCAGGGTGATAACCTTGAATCTCAACAACTCTGTTCAAAAGCTTAGTTTTCAATAGTAATCATTGATATGGAGATGCTTTTTGTTGTTGTTTTTTTTTTTCCTGTTATCTACAGTACTGATAAAGAAAAACTCTCAGTAGTCCCCAGATAGTTCCCCAGATATGTTGAATCAGCCAGTACATGGCAGTGCATTCTAAACCAAACAAAAATGCCTGGGTTTGTGCCAATAGCCTTGTTTACTTTGAGGTCAAGAATAGGAAATTGAAATTTTGGGCTCTTCTTAATTTTTCTGTTTTAGATTATAGCTAGCTTTGTTTTTGTAAGATTTACTGTTTGTTTGTTTTTAATGGCTTGTAAATCTTCCATAGACTTTATATCTTTTGGATTATTTTTGTTTGTGGCATAAACGCCAACAATTTCTTTTTGTTCATTTATCAGCTGCAGATAAACACAATGCAGTTAAATACATATATACCTTTATACAAAGGTATAAAAGAGACAGAGACCATAATAGACAAGCTATAGGTGTTTATGTTGGGGGAAATTAAACTGCATTCAGGGAAATTTGTGACCAAGCAACTCTCTGTTAGCATAGCAGTGAAATGTAAACTCAGTATATGTGAACTGACCCACAAAACCCAAAGAAAACTTGTTCAAATAATCTCAAAGATGCATTAAAAATATCCAGTGGAGGATGTAGGCAGAGTTGTGTGGAGAATGCCACAAACTGGGATGCCTACTTAAGACTAATAGAAGAAATTAAAGACCTGATTTTTACGTTTAGTTAAGTCCTTTCAATGTGCTGTGACCAGGCATGAAGGTGGCTTGTGTAAAGACTCCTTTATATTCCTAGGGTAGTAACAAAATGGCCTTGACATATGATAGCTAAACCCTGAGGATCAGTCTTCAAAGACTAATCCCTTAGCTTTCCCTGTCCCTTCAGGGCAGTAGAGGTTACTAAAGCATATATTAACATTATTATTAACATTAAAAAAATGTGTTGTTAAAGTCACGTTTCAGCCATTTACCAGTATTTACAGTATTACCTGACCTCTTCTTTAAATCATAGGTAGATATTCCTGCAGTGTTTATCAACACTGACTCATGTAAGCCAAGGTTAATAGTACTTTAGATGCCAGTTGTACACAAAATATTTTGGTAACTAGACTGCAAAGCCAGCCTGACTCTGCTTGTGCTTTTGCTTGTGGAATTCCCATCAATGTGTGTCTGGAGGCTTAAACACGACACACTTCTGCTCCTCATTCCCAAAAAGCAGTGAGGTGTTTTGCACAGTGGTTGTCAGGCTTAGGTATCTGTAGCAGCATTTTGAGCAGATGTGCAGTGGCAGCAGGGGAGATGGGCACAAAACCCTGATCATGGTCTGTGGCTCCTGGGAGCCACTCTCACCAAAAAAGGCTGTGAGAGATAAAGGCAGATTAGCGTGGATAAGAGGAGCTGTGTAACACGATTCTCTTCTGAGAGCTTGCAGTGGACTTTTTATTGTATCTGATAAGAGAGAGCCTCTAGAGACTGGTTTGCAGAGGCACTGCACCCACCAGAGGCAGTGCATGGTGGACACCCAGCTGCTTTTGGAAATCCAGCCCTCATACTCCTGGTGTTTTCCTTGGGCTGGCAGGAGGGGATTCATGAAGAGGTTACTAATGATGTTGTAAGCCCTTGTTTTAAGCACAGGTTAATCAGGAGTATCATCTAAGATCTTTTCAGAATAAAACAAGGTTCCTGGGTTTTTTTTTTTTCTGCTTTTCCAGGGGAGAGAGGCAGGATAAAGGGCAAAGAGCAAGCAGTCTTTCATTCTTTAAAAACAAGCCAGTTTTATTTGCTAGTACAGCTGAGCGTAGGTGGAACTAATATGAAAGACTAATAGTGAACCTGGGAGAACTTTCACATGAAACAGGTCTAATAAGGGTGAAACTGTTTGCCTTAGAGGCTGGATGCATTAGACATGAAAAATTCCTAGGGGAAAATGATGGGCTGGTAAGTTTTATTCATGCTGTCTCATTAGGATGAGGGGCTCTAGGAAAACAAGATTAAAATTAGTATTCTTTTCCTTCACAAATACACAGTTAATCTTTGGTATTCACACCCACATGAGGGCATTCAACAGTGCAGGGCGTTTACCAGGATCGTCAGAGCAGCCTGATTCTAAGTAGCAGAGATGCTAAAAAAGGAGAAGAAATTGTTTGGAAGCCATACACCTTCTTGTTTTGTTAGCCATATTTAATTAACAGAATAGGCAACATTAAATTTGTTTTGTAAATTTATTTTTCAAATACTTCAGAAACAGCTTTCCAAGATCTTCCTCTGAAGCTGCCTGCAGTCCATCCTGTACTGGCCTGACCTTAATCTAATATGGCAATTCCATAAATAACACATAGCTTCAAACACCTCCATGGGACAGAGCAGAGAAAGGGTGGCAGAGAAAGAAGAGAAGAAATGTAAACATCTTGGGAGTGGAAATAAGACACTAACCATGACTTTTTAGACTTTTAATATTTTTGAAGTTTGTTTCACTACTTTCACTGTGTAACCTTGCATTCTGAGGCTACAGAGCTCTCTACTGTTGTTGGGAAGGCCTTGGGTGACAGCCCAGGAGCTGTTGTGAAGTGGAAGATAGAAGCTGTAGTCATCCTCCAGTGAGCTGTGGATTAACTAGACTTCAGTTAATACAGTTGGATTAAATATTTGGCTGTCTTGGGTTAGCCAGGCCTGTGCTGCTGTCTTATCAACTTGGGCAAGAACAGAGCAGCAGTAGGAAGCCAGATTATCCACCCTTAAAATCCACCTTGCATGGTGGCATGAGGCACAAATGGAATATGCTACAGGCATGGTGCTGGAATAAATTCATCCAGCAATATGTTTTACTCTGTATTGTGAAAAATCTTCAATCATCTGAGCAGGAGCATGATTTGATGCTGTCTTTAGCAGAATTAACAGGTTCAAAGCCTTAGCTTCTTCAGCTTCATCTTCTGCTCCATCCTCTGTCTCTGATTTCTCATTTGGACAAGCCACTTAATAATGTGGTGGTGTTTTCCTGTCTCCTCTTGGTGTTAGGAGAGTAAGTATATACTGAATAATGGAGGGAAAAGAATAGCAGGCACTTTAGGCTAAAGGTAGCTCCTGCTGGCAGATGTTTTACATGTGTGCCTCTGGTTATGTCTCTCTCCTCACAGGCAGAGATCAGAGCTAGGTTTGCCATGCAGCATCACAAGATGATGTGAAAAATGCCATGTATTTTTCAGTAGGTAAGATGTAGAGCAAATGCTTTTGTTTCCTGCAGGACTGGTTGACATGTTAGAGAATTAGCTTCAGCCCTCAGTGAGCAAATGCTGAGTGGTTGAGTTCAGGCAAGGAAGCAGGGCTGAGTTTCTGTGCTTTTTTGCTGGCAGCTCACCTTTTGTCGTCAGCAGCAAAGCAAAATTCTAAAGCAGTCAGACCCTCCAACACCGCGTGATGGAACTTACATTTAAAACATTTACATTTAAAACATGGCATATCTGTCAAGTCCTGCCCTGAGAAGCTGCCTTGAAGAATGCAAATCCTCCTGTACAGAATAGACAGTGCAAAGGCAGCAATCAAGGCAACGTGTGAAAAGCTTCGCTCTGCAACCTGCACCGTGACCTATTCAGAGAAACCTCCCCTCTTAGCTTTTAGCTCTGCCAGACAATTTACTGTGTCTCAGCTGTCTCACTGCATTATGTCCTTCAAACCCCCCCAGAATTAACGTTTGGAGCCAGCAAGCACTGCTGGCTCCACAAGAAAAGCTGAGAGCAGAAAGGTCAGGTCGATTAAAGCACTTGATCAGAATCTTTAACATAAAGACGTCACAAGCAAAGCAGTAACGCTACTTCACGCTCAGCTAGGAGCAAATGATTCATCAGGCAAGGCTGCTTATTTTTGGAGGATAGCCACAAAAGAGGAGAGAGCACGCTGGCTGCATCGATCACGGTTTTAACGGGGGACCGCAGAGCCCTTCTCTAGTTTTGATGGAAATTTAATGTCAGAAATACATCATCCAATGTAAATACATCAATACGTATTTTACATTGAATGGATTTTAAAGATGTTCTGGCCCAGCTCAGCAGAATCATATCACCTCTGCACAAATCTCAGAGCTGTCACTTAGAGCAAAGGGCTGTTTTGCAGTTTTCTGTGTTGCTCCATGCTGCTAAAGATGCAGCATTTTTGGGAGGACTTCTGTAAAGGTGGCTGGAGAAGCAGGTGTGCTCTGGAATCTCTAGTACTTGAGCCTACAGGGTAGACCTTCAATGGGTGAAGATGTACCAGAGTTGAGCAGATTCAGCCTAGAGGATGGTTTCATCTGGCTGACCCCCAGTGCCTCCTGTGTCCAGAAGTGTTTGGAAATAGTGTTGGAGCAGGCACTGCTGCCCAGGCATCCCTTGGGCAGAGAGCTCCTGCTTGCCCCAAGCACCATCTCTGACTGACTCTTGGTAAAGGCAGAGGTGCTGCAGTGGCAGCAGCCAGAAATGAGGGGCACATGGAGGTTTAGCCTGGGTATCAGGGTAAAGTTTTTTCACCAGAGAGTGGCTGAGCACTGGAACAGGTGCCCCAGGGTAGGGCTCACAGCACCAAACCTGTCTGAGTTCAAAAAACATTTGGACAGCACCCTCAGGCACAGGGGTGTTTCTTGGGGTGTCCTGTGCAGGGCCAGGAGTTGGACTGGATGATCTGGATGGGTCCTTTCCAACTCAGTATATTGTAGCATTCTGTGATTCCAAGATGAATGAGTGTGAGGAAAAACACACAAAAGAGAAGAAGAAGAGTTCAGGGAAGAATGATTCAGAGAAGGAAATGCAGCCATAGAGAAGGATTGGAAATGATAAGGAAGCAGGAATTCCTGGTGGAAGGATCATTTTCCCAGGGAAGTGTGTGAAGGGAGGGTGCAGGGAGAGAAGTGTAAGTACAGTGTGGTGAGGCACAAGGGCAGGAGCACAAAGGAAAATGCTCCTGGAAGAGAAGGAAAAGAGGATCAAGGGGAGGTGGCAGCCTGGTGTGCAGGAGCTGCTGTGCAGGATTGCAGGACTGGCTTTTGGGGACATGAAAACCAGTGGAGACCCTTAAGTTTGCTAAATCCAACTCCTGTGGCCACTGGTAGCCAGAGCAGAGCCATGTGTGAACAGATGTGCTCCAGAAGTTGGTGAACAGAGGATCACAGTGCTCACCCCAGCCCACAAAATGCTCAGCAGCCCTTTGTAGTTCACCTAAAGCCCTCAGCATGCAAGATCCAGAGAGCAAGACAAGCTCTCTGATGCTGTGGGCAGAGGGATGGGGAGGAAATGACTTCAGAGCAGTGGTTGGGGTGCACTGAAAGGGGGGGTTGAGGCAGAATTCATTACAGACCCGAGGGGCATGTCTGTATTGCATAATCCTGTGTGGTGGGAGGCAGTCACAGCTCTCTGTGCTTTACTGCAGTCTGATTCCTGGAAAGGACAGCAGGGTTGTGCTCTGAAAGCACAGACAAGCTGCTTCCTGTGTGGCCAGTGCAGATATCTCAGCTCTACATTGCATACTGTAGAAATACAATCAGTTCCTGTCAATAAGAAGTTTTAAATCATTCAAGGCAGACTCCATGATGACAAAACCATTTTGATGCCATCAAAAGCAAAGGAATAAAAGGTGAAATGCAAAAAATGCCAAAGGTGTGATCAGAAAAGCCCCCCAGACAGCAATACTTGTAATTTTTTTCTGAGGCTCCAGTTTTCTCTCTGGTGGTCTGCTATCTTTTGAGTCAGCGCTCACCTAATTTAGCCTGCAATGTCATGCAGGACCCAACACACTCTCAATCTGCAATTGTGACTCTACCAACTCCTCTACAGAATTAACTCAGCTCTGAATTAGTCATTCAGCATGCCAGTGCATGTAAAATAGACTCAAACTAATCAGATTTTGTGTGCAGGGACTGAATTGCAGTAAATACAGTGACTGGGAGAATCCCAGTCTGCATCTGGGCTTTCATGCCCAGAGGGATCCTCCTCCTCCATTGGCTGCACAGCCTCTCCAAGCAGAACAGAAGGAAGAACCAATAAATTATTTTTTCCTCATGAAGCTATTAATTTTCTCCTACACCTCTCCTGTGGAAGCAGCAGTGACCAGGGTGTGTGACAGCAGCAGAGGTGCCATGTTGGCAGGATATGTAATGTGAAGGTGGGAGGGGATGGCAGGAATTGAATTTTGATCTTCAGTTTTCAGCTATTTTTTTGGGATAGAATCAGGGCTTGTCCCAAAACCAGTAGGGGGATATCTGTGTTGGAAAGGTGTGAAGTGTGATTTTACAAGATTGTTTGACTTTGTGTGAAGTGGCTCTTGGTTGGGTGATGCTGTCATCTCAACTGGACCTGGTGGGCAGCAAGCCTGGACTCCCAACTTTTAGTGAGCTGACCTTCTGCCAGATGCCACCTCCTTGGTCTCTTTTTGGGTTCAAAGTTGAGATTTTATCTGTGTCATAGAATCACAGAATGGTTTGGCTCAGAAGGGACCTTAAGGGTCATCTGGTTGCACTCCCCTGCCACAGGCAGGGATATCTTCTGCTAGACCAGATTGCTCAGAGCCCCACTCAGCCTTTCCTTGAACACTTCAGGGATCTGCCTGTACATCAACCCAGAATGTCTCAGCCTTAATTATTAATGTATCCATAAGAACAGTGTCTGGGCAGGTAAACTCTAGGTGGGACTATTCCCCCACAGCAATCTAATCCTGGTATTTCTCTCTCTGCAGGGGGTGGAGGGAAACGCAAAGGCAAAAGCAAAAAGTGGAAGGAAATCCTGAAATTCCCTCACATTAGCCAGTGTGAAGATCTCCGAAGAACAATAGGTAAGAGCTTTTCCCTTCTTTGGAAGTGCAGCAGAAATAAAACATTCTATCAGAACTGGCTCATTAGAATGGCATTAAAGGTGCTCATCATTAGAGGGAATCAGTTTACAGGTGGGCATGCAATGCACATTTTCCTCCCGTGGTGCTGCCATGCAAACTCAGTGTTTTCTGTTCCTAAAAGGGGCTGTGGACCAGGCAGGAGAGACTGGAATGATGCACTTGCAGGGCAGGGCATGGGGCTGCAGCACCCAGGCCCTTTGTTTTCCATACAGGTTCCAGGACCCAAAGGGGTTTCACAGCTGGACAATAGCTGGCATGTGGGACAGGGGCTTTCACTCTGTCCCTCCAGTGTGGCTGTAAAAATACTTTCAGAAAGGAATCCCCTCATCACATCCTGCATTCCCTTCTAATAAGTATCTCCTTATCTGGGAGGAAATGAGGCTTGCTGACTGTAGTTGAATTAGTATTAATTACAGTGTGGATATGATGTTTGAAGCAGTAGCCACTGCTTCTGCCAGGCAGGTTTGCTCAGCAGCACCATCCCCTATTCACAGCCACAACACAGCTTTGTGGAGGATTTTTATAGGACATGTAAAAAAAAAAAAAAAAAAAAGTTTTAAACTAAATTTGTTTTATTCATGTGGGCCAAATGCTGCAGATTTGGCAGGGAGCTTGCAGTGTCCATTTTCAGAGCACTGCATTTCTCCTGCTCATACATGCCAAATTTCAGCATTCTTTTGACTGCTGCCTTGGCAGACAAGGCTAGTAGCTATCTCCTTCTGCATTCTCCCCTGGAAAGCCCAAGATTACTGCTCTCACCACAAGAGGTTAACTTCAGTATTTGAGACTCCTTTTCTTCCCTACACATAAAATCCAGCCACTGGCAAGGAATGAATGAAAGGCAAGAATCTGTAACAACTGAGATAACGGGCAGAATAATTTGTCTAACTTGGGTAAACTCCTGGGGTCTGAGTGACAGTGCCCTGGCACTATTTACATTAAAAAATCCACAGCTTGTTTATGCAGAGAAAACATGTGGAATGTTTGGGAAACTTGTAAAATTTTCTTTCTTCACCTTCTGTTGTAGAGCTAAAAAGAGATAAAGAAAAGAGGGGAGGCAGGAGAATAGAGTGTAGGATTTCCCCAGCTGACAAACATATAAAGCCTGACCAATTTCTGAAGGTACAGAACCTGCTAGAAGCAAATCTGAGTTAAAAATGTTGTAATTTATAAAAGGAATTCTTCCCATTGTTCTGTCAGCCTTGGTTTCCAAAGGGGAAAATGGCTCCAGATAAAATGCTCTCTCTTTACAAAGGTATACTATCCTAAAATGAGTATTCTTAAAAAAATTAAGTCTGTCAATTATTTCTGTTTCTGAAGTGCTTTTCTGGCTTTTGTGTGTGTGTGTCAGCTTCACCCTAATGTAATTTGTTTTGCATATTTTTGGTGAATGACTTGGTGGTATAACCAGACAAGAGCCATTGTGGGATCTCTGGGTGGGTTTGGTTTCAGTCACTGCAGTGAGTACCTGATAACTGGGAATTTTAGCAACTGCCTTTTCCACAGCGGGAAATAAGATCCAAATCCTGGTTCTGTAACTCTGATTTTTGTTGAGTTGAGCTAGATGTGATTACACAAGGAATAAGGCACTGCTCAGCCTGAATAATGTTCTCTGTCCTTGCTGGCTCTACCATTCTCAGTAAATCTCTGAAGCTGAAACATCCCAGACAAACAGTTATCCAAACTTCTCATACAGGACACATCTTGGATGAGTGATCTATGATATTGTTATTTTCATGTGTGTGCTCAGGATGGATCCACTGCAGATCCCTTGCACTGGGCTCAGTGTTCCCTGGACACCCAGGAACAAGCACTGGTCACTGCAGGTCTTTTCCTGCCTCTGCTGAGGAAGAACAGTTTCCATGGCTTTAACCCTTCTTCCTTTGTTATTTTTGCAAGTCCTTTTAAAGGATATCAGGATTTCAGACTGGTGTCTCCATGGGTACAGGAACATCTCTGCTGCTCCAGGACTTGCAAGGGATTCAATGTCTTGGGGTGTCGGCATATCAGCCCCTACCCCAGCAATTCCTTACCCTTCTAGTCAGTGCTAATCATGAAATAGAGAGCCCAGAAAGGCTTTTTCCTCCAAGGACAGGTTGGATGAGGCTTTTAGTGGAAGGTCTTTTAAGGGGATTGGAACTAGGTGATCCTTCCAACCCAAATCATGGATCTAAACTTTATACAAGAAAAAGGCTGAAGCCTAATTCAGTTTGTTTAGAGATCAGGACAAAGACGAGCAGGTTCTGCTCATCACAGACCTCTTTGCTGCCTCTCCTCCTCCCAGCATTTTCTGTCAGACAGAGTCTTACCACTTAAAAAAAAAAATCACAGCTAATCTTAGAGGGTTGGATGAGCTGGAGCACTAGGCTGTTGAGGTTTTGTTGTATTCCTGTCTTTTGGATGCTTCCCAAGAGCCTCTGGGGAAAGGCTGAAGGCAGGAATGGGATGGACTTTTTGATTTAGAGCAGTCATGGGCTGCACAGCTTCGTTTAATGCAGCCATAAGCAATAGATGGAAAATGCTGCTGTTGAAATTGTGGCAGCACAGCCTACATGTGTGTGTAGATGCCCACATTTTGGTGTAAAAACGTGTGTGCTTTTGCACCCCGCTAAGATGTACTGAAAAGAGTCTGTGTCTTAAAAAAAATAGTGTAGTGTGAAAAGAAATCTGTGAAAAACAGGAAGGCTGAAATAAACCAAGGGTCTGCGACCTGTGTTGACACAATTATGAGTCAGTTCATACCTTTTGGTTACCTCTGTGTTTACAGGAGACTCTGTGTTTGACTATCCATCATCTGGTGTCTCACTGAAAGACTTGCTTAGTAAAGCCCTTTTTTTCCCCTCCTTCTTGTGCACAGAAATAAAAATCAAAACACCCGAGAGAAACACTGCTTTTTGATAAATAAACAAACACTGGAAACATCTTTATTAAAAGTGCCATTTAGCCAAGGAGCTATTTTTTTGGACTGGACTTAAAAGCAACTTCTTTTCTCCTTTCTTTTTTTGTCCAAAGTACGCAACACCTTTTGCAGGGAAATTCAGTGGCCTTCATTGTGTGCTAATTAAATAAGCAAGGGAAGCAGGGATGCTGCACTTTACTGGGCTCTGAGAGAGGCTTGTATACTATGAATGGCTAATGCATGTTTCCATTTGCAGCCCTCTTCCTGGCTGTATTTAATTGTATTAAAACAGCCAGTCTTTTCCAGGTTGGAAGATTTCCATATTGGCACCAGAGGCCCAGTCAATCAATAAAAACTGATGTTTGAGGCATAGTTACCATGACTCATGTGATGGATGCTGCTGTGGATGAGGTTCTGCTATCTTTAAAACTCACAGATGACAGCTTAGCAAAAGAGAGATGTTTTAAGGGAAGAGAAAAAAACAGCAAGGAACAGCTTTAAAAGTTCCTGCATTTAACTCAACACGAAGAGATGCCACAAGTTAGAGATATCCACTGGTTTAAAGGCCATCAGTAAAAAAAAAAAAAAAAAAAAAAGTAAGAAAAAGTTGTAATTTGAAAGCCCAGAATGTCATTTTGATGATAAAAGATTCTAAGTATATGAAAATATTTCTGAATTACGCAGAAGGTTCTGTTGGTTAAAAGTGTGGAATTTTTATTTATTTTGCTCAGACCCATTCTGTGCTTTTTTCTTGCATAAAAAAACCTGCCTGGGTGAAAGAGTTGATTATTCTGATCTTTGGCAAATTTTCATTCGCAACTGTCCAAATGCTATATAATAAATCAAGACATTTTACCCCATAGATTGAACCTTGTGGGGAAACTGCCACAGAATGTGTCTGTGTTTGTTGCCTAGAGTGATTTGCTGCATTATTGCAGAAAAGTTTTAACTCCTTTGGTAAAGCAGTTTCTGGTAGTGCATGATGCTCAGGTAGAAGAGAATGCTGAGGATTTCTCATGTCAAATATTTTTATTCAGTGAGATTTCACAGTCAGAAATATCAGCCCCATTAATACTCATTTGGCCATTCTTGGTTAAAAAAAAAAAAAAAATAAAAAACCTTGCTTTGCCATTTAACCTCTTACATGGAATTTGCATCCCATGTACCCGGGGTAAAAGTAGCTTGAGCTTCCAATTCTGGCACATTCTTTTCAGTGTTGTTAAAAATACACCTCTGTGTGAGAAAAACTTTGTAGAGCTGGTGAACAGAGTAAGTGGGACAAAACTGAAGGCACAGAGTTCACATGCTCACTTTTTACAAAAGCTGGCTCTTTTTTCCCCCTACTCTCTTGGGTATTGTACTTTTTCAGACATGATCAAGACCCTCACCTACATGATTTTTTTTCCAGCCTGGAGACACAATTGGCAGTGCAGGCTCTGCAGTGAGATTCAGATGCTTTGAGTATTTGTGGAGCTTCCTAGAAATGCTTTGCAGCCTGCACTGAGCTCCATCCTGTGGCAGAAAACCTCCTGCTGTACCCCTCTTGTTCAAAGGTAGCTTGGACCTCCCTGCTGTGCTGCACAGTGCTGGCACATCTTCCATCAATTCCCACCAGCCATTCTTGGGTTTCTTGACTCCAGAGAAACTCATGGGTGAGGGATTTTGCAAAAGCAAAGTGTGAGTGTCCAGGCTTGTTCAGGAGGGAAGCTGTGTTGTTGGATACTGCTGGGAACCAGGGAAGCAGCTTGGATTTCTTGCACTGCTCAAGAAAAACATAAGAGAAAACAATTGTAACAATGATTATGCACCTTCAGGTGTGTGAGCAACCTGACCAGGGGTGTCACCTCCCTTGCACCAATTAAATCACTTCTATCCTTGCTGCCACAAACTGCTATGTACAAGTGTAGTGTTTCTTTAAATAAAGGCTCCCTTTTGCTTTTCCACTGCATGGAGAAGTTTATTGCTATATTCTTTTCACCACTCCCATAGCCCAAATGCAACAAAGCAGTCCCTGAGAGACTGAGGGACAACATGTCAGTGTCCATTGTGGGGTAACTGTGGCACCCTGCCCCTCTTCACTGGAAGGGCATCACCCCTGGGGCTGTATCTCCTCAGGGGATGGAGGTGGAGGCAAGGAAATACACTCCATGTGCACATCCCAGAGCCTGAGGGTGCTGGTGTCACATATAAAGCACTGGAACTGGGAAAGAGAAGGCATCAAAGCCCAGTCTGATCAAAAACAAAGAAGCAGCCAAATTTCTCTCCACCAAATTCTTCACCTCTGATGTTTACAGTGATTAAAAAGCATGGTTGGGAAATGTAATCCTGAAGCCAGCAAATAGATCAAAGGAAGGAATTGCAGCTCGCCTTCCACTGTAAATAACCAAGCTCAGCTGGTTATAACTTCTGTGATTGTCTTGTAGTATTGGTCTGAATCCTGCACCTAAGGCTGGTCTCGTGTTTTTGGCTAAAACTAGAGTTTCAGTTTTTGAGAAATATTTTTTTTGGTAGAAGGCGTTAGCTTTCATTGGAAAAAAAAACTTACATTTTTAATTGGAAATAGTTTTCCAACAAGCAGTCAGGATTCCATGGCATGAAATAACTGCAAGGGGAACCATCTCCTCTTTTCTTTCCAAATGTGTAAGAATCAGGGTAGCTGAGTTGGGAAGATGCTGGTGGGGATTGTGTGTGTACAGCCAGAGCTGAGTACCAGCACAGAGCTCTACATCACTTCTGGGAGACACTGGGTTTTTGGGAAACCTGGGAAACTGGAACAAGTGGAGTAGAAAACGCTGTCTAGTAAAAATATTTAAATAAATAAATAAGACAACATACTGTGTTGTTGTTATACTGTTAATTGAAATATATTTCTAGATAAATTCATATCATTAAAGCCCAAACTGGTAAACATGTAGGCTCAAAATAAATTTTTTAACCACACAGGGTGTCCCTTTAAATTCAGCTGATGCCACTTTGGAGGGTTTTTAGCAATCAGAATCATGCCCTGTATGACAAGCAGTTTTCCCACACTGGTGCCCTTAGATATTTGCAATATAAGACATATTTGAGTCACTATCAGCAGCAGCAAAGGGATGTCTTGCTGTTGTTCTCCCAGCCCCTCACCTGGGTGTTTGTTCACAGCCCAGGTGCTCAGGGGAGGGACTGGGGCTCTCCATCACTCTGTTCTGGGTGATCCCATGGATGCTGGAGTGGTGCCTAACAGCAGGTCTCCTGGGATGAGTTATCCTCCATGGTGGTTGTCTGCAGGGCCAGTACAGAAAAAGAGAAGAAACCAAAAAGACGAAAAACAAAGTTGGAAGGACTCCGGAAAGCTGTGGATAGGATTTATTGCTCTGGAAAAAGTTATGCAGAGTTTTTTGGATTACATTATTGCTGAAAAATACCTCAAACTGATTCATTTTGAAAGGAGAAAGAAAGCCCTTCCCCTTGACCGTGCCCACTCCATACACTTCCCTTCCCCTCACTTTCTTTTTTTCCTTTTTCTGCAGTAGACATCACTTTCTCCTCTCTTCCTTGAGCCAAAAAGTCCCTGTTGCTCCTTCAAAGCACAGCTTATTCAATCTTTCCAGCACAGACCTTCCTGCAGAGTTACCCTGTAGTTTCTTGGACTTGACATGCTGTCCCATATCGTGAATACATCTAAATTAAATTAGATACTCTTCAGGGGCAGGAACTGGCCACATGATAGAAACAGTTCCAGCACATGAAATGATATGGCTGACGTCAAAACCATATTGTTTGTTTACAAACCCACAGTTGGTTCAGTTCCTTTCTTTAAAATCCTTCAGATTCAACTGTAATTCCATCATAAACATAGGTTTCTAGTGCTCAAATGTGGACAAACAGAGCAATGTTTGGTGCCCTTGCAAGATTAGCTGTATTCAGTTTATAGCTATGGGTGGAATTGAGAAGGGTTGGGTTTTTTTTTTTCCCCTTGTAATTTTTTTTAATGCCATCACAGAAAGTATGTGAAAAACAAGCTGTTTTATGCATCTAGTGAGACTCAAGACTAACACTGGGAGAACAGGCTCCTTGCAGGCTGCTTGTGCTTGACAGCTTCCAGGACGGGAAGGGGACGCAGGGGAAATGAGTTGAAATGATCTCAGTCCACGTTCTATTTACAGAATTTATTTCACAAGGCTTAATCCATTAAGTATTACCTTGGCAGGGGCAACCCAGAAAGAAAGCAAGAAAGACATTGCTATTCTCCAAAAAGAACAGACAGCAAATCCACGTCTCCTTACCAAAAAGTGAGCCCCCACCAGTCATCCTTCAATAGAAAACCTCCTGAGGAACAAATATTATCACTAAACTTCTGTATTTGTGGTTTGTGGCAAAGACTGTATTAGCCTTTGCAAACTGAGAAGGAAAAAAATGCCATGACTTGCACACTTTGAATTACTTTCCAATGTTATTACAGGGATATGCAGGAAGGGAATTAGAAGAGAATATATCCTTGTACAAGATCCATTTCATCTCTTGCTGAAAATAGAAGTAGATATTGTGAGCTGCAGGGATTTTCATTATCTCATTAGGTAATATGAGTCATTAAGTCTAATTAATACTTATGCAGTGATTTGTAAAATGCTATAGAAGTGCTCACGGGTCCTGTTAAATAGTAGTACTTGGTTGTTAAGGAAATTTATTTTAAAACCAATTCAGCATTTGCTGGGTGCAGGAATGAAAGGTAGGGCTGCATTTGTGGTAAAACCTTGCTCTTATCCCTGCAGGACTCTCTTGTAGCTTTGCTCCTGGTAGTGATGGGAAGGTGGTGGCAGGACAAAGCTTGGCTGGCTCTGCTCAACTCTGCTGGAGTCAGAGAGAATGTTTCCCTTAAATCAAACTGTGCAGGAGCCCTCTTATAATGGAAGGAGGGAGCTGCAGGGAGGGAAAAGGGAGAGAAAAGATCTACCAGATCCACTTTATAGGGATGCTGTGAAGTGAACAGCCTGAAATCCTCACCTTTGGGAATACACTCAGGCTTCAGGGAGGGATGGGATTAGCCACAGTTAATGCTTCTTGAGGAAAAGAACTCCTTTGGAGTCGCTGGTAGAGGAAGTGTTATTTTGACTTGGCTTATCCTGGTTGCTACAGACGCCTCTAGGATTGTGGCTGGGCTTTGTTTTAGGGTTTTCTGGGAACAGTCATGCACCAGGGAAAGTCCCTTAGTGGAAATATGGCTTGTTGTTGGCCCTGGGCTCACAGCTTCCAGCTTTCAAGGAAAAGAGAGGCTGAGTGTTCCTAAGATAATCCCACACCTATCTTTTAGTTCTGATTTCAAGACAGCATGAGGAAATTCACATGTGGAATGTTACAAGCCTGATTTTTCAGTGGTTTGGCTGAGTCCCTGAAGTCATTGAGTGATTCCATTTATTTTTCAGGTAATCACTCTGTGCTACTTTGAAAACACTTGGAGGTGATAATTTGAAATATTTTTCTGTGCTCTGTAGGTCAGAAATCAGGGCATGGCCATGAATTCTGCTAAATATTGCTATTAAAATAGAACCTCCACTCAGCAGGATCAAAGCAGGAGCTCTGAGGCCATTTCTGAACAGAGCCCTTGCTTGTGCCAACACTGTTATTTACTTATTAATCACATTTTTACCGTGCTAAACTGTTGCCAGAGAATTCTAAGGCAAGTAAAATAAAATACTCTCTGCTCTAAACTGCTGTCCCTTAGGTGAACTAATGGAAAGGATTAGTGAAAGTCCAATTTAGGGAAAGGAAACAAAATTACAGAGCAGAGTACTATAATGCAGACTATGAGAAAGTCCCCCAAGTTTGGGCAGGATGTAGACTGATACTTGATTTTGTAGAAGAACCCTCTGTTGTCCTGGCATTGGTAAAGCCAGTGAAAAATGGTTCAAATGGTCTGAACTGTTATAATCCTTAAAAATAGATTATGGATTGAGACATTTAAGTTACAATCAGTTTAGTATATTAAGAAAAACATGAAGGATTTTATGTTTCTGGAAGAAATATTAATTTCAAAAGATGGGGAGTCTCTGTAGTATTGAATGGCACACAAAAATATAATATTTGGAGATGGTTGCAAACTTCTTTGTACCTGCCAGATTTCACCATCCTCCAGCCCTGCACCAGCTTTATATTTGTACAGTGGCACTTTGAAGGTCTCTCCACGTCACATTGATTTTCTGAGCTCTCTCTTGGACAAGTTAGGTCAGTGTTGACAGATTGGTAAAGGCTGTTCTCATGAGCAACAGGACCTGGCTCAACTACATACAATTATTTGCAGTGTTGAAACAGCTCTCTATAAGTAAGTGCTTTCAGGCTTTCATAACTCCTGGTTCAAAATATTTTTGGCATTTGTAAACATGGCTTATGGAGAAACATGATTTTGAGCACAGGAAGAATTTGGTGTAAGTCACTTCAGAACTATTCTGATCAGTCCAAACAAACAACATTCAGCACTTGAGCACCAGGTTAGTCACATTTGACCTTTTGGTGTGGGTATAATTTGTTTCATGAGCAGTGACTTCAGCACACAGAGCATCAAGAGTGGTCTAAAAAGGAAGCAGGGACACCCTCAAAGGTACAATACTGACTCTATAATGCAAAAGAGAGGAACACATGGTGGGGAACGTACTGGGGGAATATAACAGGGAATATTTGATTTAATGTAGCTAATTATGACATGTTTATGCTGATCAGCTCTCCAAAGCCAACTGGTCACCCTGCCACTTCAAGCAAAATCCATTTCAGATTTCCTTTTCAGATCTCTTCAGCTGAACCTGCTAAGCCATGAGTAACTAGGTGGGAAATCTTTGGGAAAGACCTCTGTGCTCCCATATGGCAGGGATCAAACCTGTCCTTGGGGAGGGAACAACAGCACTGTTGGCTCCTGGAGACCTCTGTGTGCCCAGGTCTGTGCCCAAGAAGGATGGAGAACAGAGGACAGTGAGTGAGCTGGGGTGAAAACTGTTAATAAAGATACATCCCCTTTATATTATCATTGGGAATATTCCCAATTGTTCTGCTTGTGGGAGGAGAAGAGCCAGCATGAAAAGAGCAGCTGTTAAGCAGCCCCACTGCTGGGGATGGACCTCATGACTGGCCTTAGCTCCATGGAGGCTTTCTCCCTCCAAGGTAGAAACTCTTTCCTTCTAAGGCTGCTTTCATCCCTGCCCAGGAGACTGTGGGTGTCCATGGGGCACCATAACCTCATTATCTTCTATGGAAAAAAAAAACCAACCAACTTCTAAAAATATTGTCTATGTCAGTATTGTCTATGCCAGTGTGACTATGAATCAGTGGTCAGAGCTGTGAGGGAGAATTACAGCCTTTTCTCCCTGTTCTTTGCCATGGACAGCCCCAAGTCCTATGACTGGGACTAATGTCTCTTTTAGAATCTACATCAAAGCCTCCTCAGGGGGCAGGGGCCTTTCTTATGAGTTAAAAATCAGCTTCTTTAGGTGAGATCTTGAGGAGTGAAAGGAGGCAATGAGAAGTTTCAAACTCGGCAGAGGAGCTGCCAACTCAAAGGTCACACAAGGCTGTGGTTACTCCCACTGTGCTCTGCAAAGGGCTCTGAGCACAGCACAGGCTGGGATTACAGCAGGGCCAGCACAGACACAGGGAACACACAGACCCACCCTGCAGCCAGGAGGTTTTTGCAAGTTTTCTGGCACTCACTGGCCTCTGTTCCAAATCCTGAAGGAGCTCTGATGGAGACCTGCCATCCCCTCTCAAAAAAAAGGGATAGGATTTTGTTCCCAATAGCACTATTGAACTAAGTGGAAAGTAACCATCACCCACACCCAATTCCTAGTAAGGCACCTATGGCTCTGACATCTACAGAGTGCTCTTTAGTGCTCACTGTAACTCTTTGCATAGGTAGAACATTCCTTTATTTTCTCCTTGTTCATATCATATGAGAAAACTTGTCCTTCTCCATCCCCAAGGACAGATTATATTTTTTTTCCTAAACCCTCATGTTCATTGCAGGGGGGTTGGACTAGATGATCTTTATAGATCCCTTCCAACCCAAACTATTCTATGATTCTATGATTTTAGCCTTCTGTCTCACTCGTTGCTGGAGGTTGATGATGCTAAATCACATCTCCCCAAAAGCCTTTATTCTTTGTGTAAATTAGCTGATAGCTTCCTTCTACTGATGCAAGTCAAAACAATGCTTTAGCTGGCAGAATTATGTGGAATTCTGCCTCATCTGTTTTTTGCCTCCCATCAACAAACTCGTATTTCCCGAACAAGTCCTCAGATCTGGCAGTTTTCCAGGGTTTCCCTTTTTGGTAGGCAGCAATAAGGAAGGGAATCTCATCTTGCTGCCAACTCACCCACTTACAGCATGCATTGGGAAGGGATCAGAAAGCCTTTCCTTTGGCTGCCTCAGAGAGAGAAGGCACTGGGAGTTCAGCTGGAAGCTCTGCCTGTGAGATGTGGGTCATCAGGGTAAATTAGAGAGCAAACACACCCCCTTGCTTTTCTTCCTGCCTTTTTCCCCCTTTCATTTAAGCAAGTTTAGGTCCTGGGGATGCATAGACAGCCCTTGAAAGGCAGATACTGTGTGTGTCTCCCAGGCAGGTGCAGTCTGCCTTCCCTGTCTGTGCTGTGGTGCAGGGTGGAGGTACAATGGCAAGAAAAGGAACATTCCAGTGACCATGACTGCTGGCCTTGGCCAGCTCTGCCAGCCCTGTGCCAGCTGTGGTGGTGGGTTTTGCATAGCTGTGGGTTTGATACCAGGCTAGCTTGCCAGCTGGCAGCATGAGCTGGGTGACTTTCAACTGCACAAATGCCATGCCAGCATCTGTCTCTCATCCTACAGCATTTTAAATAATGCATATTTCCAGCTGTCTTCCCCTTCCTTCCCAGTTCCAGAGTGCAGTTTGCTGGTTTTGTGCCTTGCTCTGGGTTGCATTTCCAGGCTCTGCAGTTGGCATGCAAGGCAAAGCTGCTCAGGGGGCTGCAGGATTTCATGTGAACTGTCCCTGCCCTCACCCTCCAGCACGGATCAGAAGAAATGCTCAGCTGTGAGGAGCCCTACAGCTTGTGGAATGCGTTAATTAAACAAGAATCTCTGGAAGAGGTAAAGTGGTCGAGGTCCTCTGCAGATAACTTGGCAGCTCCCTAAAACAGTATTCATGGCTTCAAGTCTCTCAGGGAGAAAAAAAACCCACTTTATAAAAGGTTTTTTAAAGGCCTGTTTCCAGTAGGAATGTATTTGAAGAACGCAGTGGAGGCTGTGGAATCATGCTGCTCCCAAGCAGAGGGAAGATTGAATTCCAGTGCTTTGTTTGGGGTAAATTGCTGACCTTTGTTTTCAGCATTAAAGCCATCTGAAGAAAACCATTCCTAGCATGCAACGAGCTGCTTTTGCTGGATTCTTTCCTGCATACAATGTAATAGTTTAATATGAATATAGCAGGAAACAAGGAAAATTGAAAGTATCATTCGTTTTGAATGGCATGATGTAAGAAGTGATTTCTTTTAAGGAGCAAGAAGGCAGAGGGATCAGCACTGAATATTTTAAGTAGGCTCTTGGAACAATCCCCATGTAATGGACTTCCCCATCCCTCCCTCCCTCTTCTTAGGACCATAAGTTCTATGTTTCCTGCTTGTTCTCTTTTTTTGCTTATAGACTATAAACCTTAATCAGAACAATTCTACTTATCAGATTGTAAAAATCCTTTATTTCCTGTCCCAGAAAGTCAATAAGTGTTTGCTTCTTCAGCTCAATAACAGTTCCCCATTCTGCTTTCTGAGCAGATTTACTCAATATCTCTGCAATTTCTACCTACTGAGCCAATGTCTGTAGGCACAAACTCTTCCTGACTAAGCCTTTTCTACAGCAGCCTTACAATTCCCCAAATTTCTCCTCCCCTTCAGAGCCTGGAAAAGCTCATGGACCCTATAGATAACCTGGGAGGGGAGTCATGAAATCCAGATTAGAGCTGAATTAGGGAGGCACATTCCAGAGCAGACAAAGCTTGCACCAGGAGTGTTTGCAGAGCTCCAGCCCACTCTGCTGAGCCCATCTCGAGCTCTCCAAGGGACTGGAGTGACATGGCCCTGGGCACAGGGACAGCAGATGTCTGGTGTTTGGGCTGTTATGGTGTGGTGTTTTCTGCTTGAGCTGGAGCTCAGCTCCCAGCTAATGACAGCCACAGGAACCCTGTGCAGTGCAGGGCACCCAGCAGGAAAAATCCATTGCAAAGTCCTGCTGCTCCCAGCCATCTGCAAGGGGAGAGGCACTGCAGAGAGGTCCATAGTCAAATGTCAAGCCCACAGTTTCCTCATCAGCCATCAGGAGAAAAGCACTTGGCAAATCCAACCCAGCCCTGAACCTGTTCTGAGTGACAGAACAGCCTCCTTCAATCTGGCTTCTCGTAAGTGCTGACTTTTTCACTGTGTTTTAGTAAATCAATTTTATTGCTCACCTCAGGCTTGAAAGCTTCATTTAATGCCTCTGAATCCTACTGGATTGGCCTGGCACTCAGCTGCCCAAGAGAGTATCCAGTGATATCCAGATGTGATGTCCTGTCAGAACTCTGCATGAGAAATACAGCTAGGGATGGTGTGGATCTCCCATGGAAGTCCTTGGGGTCAGAGAATTGGGGCTTGGCATTGCTCTGCAGCTTCTGTTGCTGAAGGGGAAGGCCATGTGGTCAGTAATAAATACAAACATAAATACATAAATAAATACAGCTATGTGCTGTAATAAATAAAGCTGACCTATCTGAGAGAACTGCTGTGGGCAAATAGTTATCTGTGGCCTGGAGGAAGTTATCAGTCAGCACAAGGAATGTGGGCTCTGGGTTGTATTCAGCCCTGGAATCAAACAGATCAGGGTTAAAGAATCTGAGAACAACACAGCTATGGCCATGGTAAAAGATTGTGCTCTAATTCAAGTCAAGGAAAAGTGAATACAAAAACTAATGTCTCAGGCAGCCTGAGATGAGTAGGAAAACATTATTGCCACCATAAAAACGCATCATGAAAAGGCAAGATCAAAAGGAGAGGAGCAAAACCAGCACCACTGCAGGCATTCTGGTTTTGGGCTGGTGGAAATTCTCATGATCTTTTGACTGAGTTAAGAGAAGCTCTTTGCCCAGGGCCCTTGCCAAGCAGCCCATGAATTACAGGTGTGATTGCACGTGGTTAATGCAGTGGGCATGGTGGCAGCACAGCCTTGTGAAGAAGCAGCAAGAGCCACTAATGTTTCTGAGAGACTTCCCCCAACCTGAAGAGGAACGTGCCAGGGTGTTGCATGCTGTTGCCCATTGCAGCTGGCATAGCTTAGCAGGCATTTTTTATTTCAAAGTGTACATGCACTGTCATTTCATGGTGTTGATCTATGCTACTTTAAAATAGAATGCTTAGAAATTGGATCGTGCTTGGACCTCCTGGTCTCCAATTTGCAGCAAGTGAAATTTATGCTCCTATTAATTTTAGAGAAAGGTTGTTTTAAGGCACTGTCTCAGGCATTTATTCTTATTATTAATGACCTACTGTAGCTTTGAAACCTCTGCTCTTACCCAGGACTCAACAGCCAGCTACTCATGGACAGTGAGACTTGTGAGATCCAGAAATGAATTCAATGCCATATAGCTGGACTGATGTAGAGCTGTGAGATGTGATGTGATCCCAGACACAAGTAAAAGGTGGTCACTGCCTTAACTGTGGGCAGTAACAGAGTTTGTTAATCAGTGATTTCTCACCTTCCCTACTTATTTTTTTTTGTCGAACCTAAAGATATTCCAACTGAAATGTGAATACCCACAAGGAAATTTCAAAGCTCTGGCCTTGCTTATTGGGTTTTTCAAAGTCATTGGGCTCCTCTGAATACATGCTGAAAGACATGGTCTGTTCCAGGTGTTTTCAGTTATTTAATCAGAAAATTATGTGAAGGCTGGAGTGAAGAATACAGGAAAACCTGATAAAAAACTTAGGAAGATAACAAATTAAAATGTTGTCTCACAAGAATGCTGAATTGGGGGGGAAAAAAAAGAGAAGCAGACCATTTCAATTAAATGAATTATCTGATTTGGAGGACTCCCCAGTACAACAGTTCCCATTGAAACCAAGGGACGTTATATGAATTCCTGGACTATCTTGCAACATTTAAGAGTTTTCACAATGATGGATGAAGAGGGGAATTATCTGAATAATGTGCTACAGTACTTCCAGTGAGACTGTGCCAAGGGCAGCACCAGGTGACAGGATGGATGAAATCAGACTGGTCAACACAGACACCTAAGGCAAAGGGAGCGTTGTCTTGGGTCTGTTCAGTGGAAATGCCATTTGTGAGAGACACAAGCAGATTATTCCACACTACAGCCAAGTCTGGCCACTCTCACTGATCTAATTAATCTCAATTGATGAGAGTAACCAAAACCAGTTTTCTTAATTGTGTTGGAAATTTTACATCTTCCTTCTGTCGTATTTTTCTGGCCAATATTTGCACAAGCCGTTGTCGTTGAACAGTGCAGATTGGTTCTGGGGAAAGTAAGGCAAGTCAGTCATGCTCACCATGTTGACTGTGTGATTCAAAAGTGGTTTGGCCACTCCTAAAAAATGAAGAAAGAAAATTCTCCTGGTCCTTGGCAGAGGATAAGGTGACAACTTTCCAAACACCCTGATTTCCTTTCGCTTGAAGTCTGACATCCAAAAAATGGTGAGGCTGTCGTCACATTTTTGAGTGAGTTCATTTGAGAGCACAGTGATCAGTCAAGGGAAGCTGGCCAACAGGACAGGGTGGAAGAGAGACCTCTTGCAGATGGTTGGTTGGTGTTTTTTCCCCAGGGGACTTAGCTGGGACACTCCAAGACAAAAGGCACTTGCTGTCATCCCAGCAAATGCTCTCCAAATGCTCCACCACATTTGGCAGTTGCAGACTGAAGTCTTGATGTTGCCCAGGACTATAAATTCTGGTCTGTGTAGTTTGTTGTGAGAGGGATTATCAGAGGAGATCTTTTACTTTAGCTTTTCTCTGCTCTTCTTGGACACTGCAGCCTATATGGAATTTCTTATTTAGAGTAGGATGTTAAATGTAGTGTCCTGGCTAAATTCCAGCCTGGGTGTTTATATTCTGCTCAATTAAATGCCATTGCTGGATCATTATGTGAAAGCAAACTGTGGTGCTTGCCCTTTGCTAGTAATGTATATACCCTTAAGACCTGATTTATGGAGAGGCACATCAACCCTCCTCTGAGGACCACAAAGTCACGATTCACATCAATAATGATAGTGTGCACTAGACTAGACCTTGTGGATTCTTTTTCTTGTTTTTTTCTTTGTAATCTCAAGGTTTATTTTCTTGCTCTTGCAGTATTGTTGCTTTTCCTACAGTGTTAGTGTCCCTGAGTTATCACATGATGTATCTCCAGCCTGCTGCTGTACCACAGGTCCACGCAGCAGGGGAAGGATAAAAAGCCAGATCTTTTAAATCAGGGTAGTTTCTCAAATGCATATTTCTTCAAGAGGCTTGTTTAGTCTGTTTCTGTTTTGCCAGGACGTGTGTTTTTAGGAGTCTTGTCCTTTCCCTGTTTAAGTCATGATTCTCTTTTGCTACATCAATAGTAGTGGTCGAATCTGAGAAGACTTGGAAGGTGTCTCTGACAGGCATCCAAAAGCAATGAATATTTATTTGTATTCTCTAAACCTTTCCACTCATCAGGGTAGAACTGCCCTGTTTTTCTGTGTTTATTCAGTGCCTAGCATCATGCTCCCCTCCATATGTTCTTGCTCCTAGGCCATGATTAGCCATTAGCACAGTTAAATAATCTTTATTAGTAATAATGCTACAAATTATTAACAGGAACAGTGAATGAGGAGATATGAGTTTGCTTTCCCCTGCATTGCTTCTTTGGGAGAAGGTATTCCAGCAAGGCAATTCTGCAAAGATACAGAATTCTGTCTTCTCTTTAAGTCTTCCATCAGAGGCATAGCCACAGGTTTCCCCTCTTTGTATGCCATAAACCAGGTATTTATTTAATTCTTAAAACTATTGATTAAATTATCTCATTTTCTAGGTGCAAAGAATGGTAGAAATGGTTGAGCTGTATAGCAGTGGTTTGACTCAGCCATATCAGGTGCACTGACCTATTGAAATATAACAAGATCCAGGTTTTGCCTAAAAAGGATGTGTGCCCTGAGATGGAGAATCAGTTGCAGACCTCGTTAAGGCCAAGTACATTTATTTTATTTTTACCTGAAGCATAATTAATTCAAGGAGCAAGTTCCACAGGTTATATTTTCAGATATTCCTGGGCTGAGATGAAAAAGAGAAAAGCTGATCATAGCTTTCCTCATAGCTGGGTTGCAATGAACAGAACAAGAAAAATTGCTTCTGAGGGGGGACTGATGGTTCCAGCCTTCTGCCATAAAACAGCTGGAGGCTGGGACTCACACATGAAGGACATGTCTTTACATGTGTTCTGAAAGCAGCACGACAGAAATGTTGTGCTGTGACCTGCATAACGCAGAGCTCCATTTCCCAACAGCTCCATGCACACTCCTGCTGGCGGAATCCAAGACCACAGCTCTAATGGCAAATCCACATGGGAACCAAACGTGCCCAGCCAACCTCAGGCTGCCTTTGGATCCCCTGCCTGGGGAGCACTGGAGCTGTGCTCTGTTTTTTCACACGGGGTTGGCCCCATCAGAGGGTCAAAGCCGTGTTAGGGATGATGCTGGTCATGCACAGGCAGTAAAATGCTCTTGCCCTGCAAGTGCCACTTCCTAAGTTTTCTTCTTGACTTTGTCTCCATAGATGAGATCAGTGGAAAGGAAGATGGGGAGGGAATAGCATGGAGATTGCAAAACATGCTGGGAGAAATGTACTTTTCCATGCATGTCTTGCTTGCTGGACTGCACATTCCTCTTTCCCTGATGACAGTATTATGTGCTGGGTTTTGCTGGTAGCTAGGCAGCTACCCAAAGCAACAAATGCAGGTGCCAATGAAACTTTCCATCGACTGAAGTGGGTTCAAGGGCAGCAGTAACAACTCACAATTCAGTCTCTGCTGAGGCCACAACACAAGGTCCCATGCAATATTTTTAACTGCAAATTATTCCAAAATCTCTCTCAAAACATAATCTGTACTTCATGCTGTGCATCTGTACCAAGGATTTAGAAGAAAAATGGGTTATTAGTACCTAATTTACATTTTATGTTTTATGCTTCCTGGCAAGTTAAAGCTGTGGTCAATGGTTCGGCCCCAAATGGCCTTTCATTACTCAGGCTGTCCAGACATTCATAACCTTATGAGTCCTCACCAAAGAGGCTCAGATTTGTGCCAGAAGTATTGGGAGAAGAGAGCTCTCATGTGGAATATGTATAATGTAAAAACTGAATGGAATTCAACAAAAGTAAGGTAATATTAATCCCTGATAAGGTGGGAGATATGATTAATTACAAATAATAAAATTATACAAAACATTGCATGAGTCTTATGCAGTCACACTTATTTTTCCTCATCTTCTGCTGTTTTATGTTTATCTATTTAGATTAAAACTCTGGAAGAAGAAGCTGCTTGTGTTTTGGTTCCCATATGACCCTCAAAGATAGTATCCTCTGAGAGTTTTGCAGTCAGCATCCAGTGAGGCTCCCAAGTCAAGGTCCCCAAACACCAGCAGGGAGGACAGAATTGCCCTGTAACACATGATAAATAATAACAACACTTCTCCCAAAGCCAAACCTTCTGAGTAAGGGTTGCTGGGTAGCACCATCCATTATTGAATTTGTCTAATATTGGACATTATAAGATTAAGATCTTGCCAGAGTTATGTAGACTGAAATTTTCCAAGTTGGATATTTTCTGTGCTACATTTTTTTTTTCTTCTTCTTCTTTTTAATTTTGTTCCATTAAAACTAACAGTCTGAAGGTGGAAGCCAAGATTGATCAGAAGGACAAAGTAGCATCAGTCTGGTGAGGGAGTGAGCGCTGGTGAATTAACAGTTGTAATTATCACTTAAATATCCAGGCTAAGTTTGAGATCTGTTGCACTTTCAGAGGATGTTAGTTGCATTGCACCTTGCTGAAGGAGCTGACAAAGCTTAACATATTTTGCTGCAACTCATCTACCTGTTCATCCTCTCAATCAAAAATGGAAGAGCCCATTTAGGGTACATTTCAGGGAATGATCCCACCTTGAGGATCTCTCCATGCTTTTCCCTCCAGTGGAAGAAAGCAGCCATTTCAGACTGAGACTCAAAGTCTTGCAGATGTGTCTCAAAGGGTGACAGCTGGAGAGCTGTTGCAGGTGTGCAGTAAATCCATATCCCACCTCTACTGCTGCACACCATCAGTGGAGGACAAGGATCAGATGGGTGGGGAAATTGGGATTGAGATTGGCTGTGGAACTGGAGGAAACTGGCTTGTCTCAGAGGAAGTAGAATGGAGGAGCAGTACTGCTGGAGAAGATGGCAAAAGGTAGGAAGGGAAGGTGAAATTAAAAATAAGGGAGTCATGGTCCGTAGAACCCAGGATGATCAGTTAACACAATTTCCAGCTTCTTTCCCAGCTCCCAGCAGCACAAGCAGATACACTGACACCCCTGTGTCAGCTCTGCTGGGATGGGTACCACTATGAGTGTCAACATGATGGAGTTTCTGTTTGAAAGAAAACTTAGGAAAGAGCTCAAGAAAAGCTGTGTTAAAAGAACATTCTTCAAGTTGCCAAATTGAAAGTTCCCAGCCTTTTGTGTAAACTCTTCCAAATGAGCAAGATTTTCTCCACTGGTTCTCAGCAGGTTTTTTTCCTTCAGTTCCTTAAAAGCTTAGGAAATTAGGCATGCAAAAATATGTGTTAAAACAATAAGCACCTAAAATAAATTTTGAATTAAGGCTGCCTATGCAGCTTAAATTCATCTTTCAGTATATATATCAAATAATTAATTTTCTTCCCCAGGAGCCCTAATGCAGTCAGTTCAAAAGCCTGAGTTAGTCTGGGACTGGAATTGGATTGTCTAATAAAGGAGCATAGAATGGCTGACTCATTTACTGCATGAGGTAAAATGTGTGTGATAAATTTAAATGGGGATTTGCAGCATCAAAGGAAATGGTCTTATAGCCAAAGCAGTTGAATAGCATACTAAGGAACTGGATCTTAAGTGATGACAGGCAAGTCACTTAAAATCAGTTTTTTACAGTTGGCCTATAATTGTGCTTTTTTCCATTTTCTGAGTAGTTGCCTTGAGATTTTTGGGTCTCAGTTACCAACGTGTCCAACTGAAGCAAATGGAAGGTTGGCTTTGGACAGAGAGAACAGCATTTAAATTTAAATACACAGAAAATAATGTAGCACCAACCAGTGGGTGCTTTTTACCTTAATCTTCACGTTTCAGTTCCCCACCTGCAAAACTGGAGTCTCTGTCTCCCAAAGGTGGGGTGCAAATAGATCCATGAATACACCTGAGGTATTGAGAGGCTGGGTTGGAGAATGTCACAGAAAGATCCAGGGGGAAATGAATCACTGTGTCTTCAGAGCCAGCCTGGTGGTGTGCAGTAAGTACAGTGCAGGGCCACACACTGAACCAGAGGAGAGGAGCAAACACTGAATAGCTGCTCATTATTAAGCACTGTCCATCCTGTGTGCTGAATGAGGTGAAGGCCCTGTGGGAAAAGCAGTTTGCAGTGATGTAATTAAAGGCTGTACACAGTGAGCAATGGCATTCAGGCTGCAGCAGCAAGTTTAATTTAGGTTTTTCCTAGGTTTTGAGGCTTAGCTTTGCAACCTCAGTCACGTTCCTTTAATAATTTGGGGTGCATCAACATAACACTGCAGCTGAATTCTTCCTTGTGGAATATTGTGTCTTATAAAAAAAGGTATTCTGTAATCAAAAGTGAATGTGTTGCATTACTTCCTGTTTACTCCCCATGCTGCTATGGATAATTGCTTCTTTCCTGTGGGTGGAATGAAGACTGTTGAAGTCCAATGGCCTCAACCATGGGCTGCTTATTCAATGTGGCATGTAAGCAGCAGGGATTTCCTTGTCCCTGGCTGGAGACCTGCATACTTTGCCTCTTCCATGCAAGTAGGATGAAATTAATCAGTGTTGGTTTTCTCAGCAAGCAATGAAATTTCAACCACTGCAATGTCGGAGGAGGAAGACTCCTCAAAGGGGATCAGGAGAAAATGCATGAATGAGAAGTTCCTGCCAAGACATGAACACTACACTTGAGTGTGTCTGAAACGTTGGGCCCAGAGAGTAAATAAGCCCCATGACAGGTCTAGCCTAAATACCCAGCACTTCCATGGCAAGTAGCCCATACTTTCACCAACCTTGGCATCGAGACGAGGATAATATTTTTGCAAGGATGAACTGCACTCGAACAATGTCTCTAATGTTTCAGTGACGATGCAAGCATGCTTTCCTTTCAGATCAGCCATGTGGCTCTTCTTTTCCATCCCTTTCCCCCTTTTCCTTTCAGAGAAGTACATTTTATGTGTCTGCTGAAGAGGAAATCCCTGTCTTCTGTGGAGTTCCTGGGCTGAGGACCCAAGGAGACAGTGCTGGAATGGAGCTGTTAACCCTTAGCTGATGGTTCTGTTCCAGCCTCGTGCACTGTGCTGAGTGTTCCCACACCCTACTCTCACAGGAGAGCCTACCCATCTCCAAAGGGACAATTACACACAACAATCCTGAATTCCATGTTTTGAGAACTCCCAGCACTGAGTGATGAGGTGACAGGAGCAGTCTGTCCATGCACATGGGACACAGAATATTGCTGGTGAAGCCACAGCTTGCTCCAAACATCTCTGCACCAAAAAGCCACGTACAGCATCTGCCCCACCCATTCTGGAGGTCAGCACGAAAGTACAAGCACAAGAGGATACCTTGCTTGGTAGAATTGAAGGGGAGCCCCAAATCTAAGTGGCTGCCCCATAGAAGTGATCCTTTTCCCCATGTCTGAGCATCCCTTCACTTTTACAGACTCAGAGATGATGCTTCATCCAGGGAGAAAGTGGTGTCACCAACTCAGAAAAGGCAGTGTGAGCAGTGGCACAGTTCTTGTTTTTGCCTTCATCCACCTCACCTCCTTGTAAGTTCTTGGCCAGAATAACTTGGGAATGGATTTCTCATGTAGTTGTGAGGCTGTGTGTCACTCTGCTATAAAAGTTTATGAGATAACCAGATTAGATTTCAGTGTATCCAGTCGATATATTTGGGCAAAGCAACATCTTAATGGGTCAGCACGTGACTGGAACAGTGCTGAAGGAACCTTTAGGCAAACATTAGGATATCAGTTATTCATTTATTTCTTCAGATCCAACATGCTGAAGTGTCCTCTTCCAAGTGAGAAGCAAAATGCCTAAATAAATTTTCAACATCTAAATATCCTATCACAGCTTATGAGGTAGGCAGCCCTACTTGAAGTCCCTATTAATTTTGCTTTCTGTTCACTGAAATCTTTTCAGTAACTTTGGAGGTGGTAGTCTGGGCTTGTTCTGCATATCTGAACACCATTGTTTTATGTTCCTGGATATTTGTGGCTGTATGTTGAAATTTAGGAAACAAAACAGGGAAAAAAACACTTCATAAGGGTAAGATGCATTTCATATGACAGTGTGAAAATAAACCAAAAAATTACAGTGGGAAAAAAAAGAGATAAATGAAAAAATTCAAATGCTAGAATAACACTTAAGACTGAAAAAGTTTTTACATATTTTCCCTATGACAATCCAGTTTTCATAAGAATAAAGTGGAAGTTCTCTCAAAATTTACTTCTTTTATTTTTCTTTCTTTCTTCTTTTTTTTTTTTTTTTTTTCTTTTTTCCTTTTTTCTTTTTTTTTTTCTTCTGTTTTTGTGGAGTTAAGTAAGACTGTTGATGGTTTTTGTGTCTGGACAAAAGCAGCCACACCCTCTGCATCCATCCCAGTAATTTGGTATGAAGGGATCCCTGGTACTGCAGACTTCTGTCAAGAAGGAGAAAAAAATAGTTGTCACTGGCAATCCCCCTCTTGCAGAAGTTACTTTCAGCACATTTGGAGTTTCTAAATGACTTTAAAACCTCATTTCCACTCCTCCTATCAATTTTACTCAGCAGCTCAGCTCCTTCACGCCCACTCAGAAGGGGCTGTCTCTCAGCAGGCAGTCAAATCAGCCTGTCAATATAAACCAAGGCAAAGTCAGTGTCTGTATTATTACAAATAAGCCACTTGTAGTTGAGCAAAAGATCCAGTTAAGTGGTAATTTAGCAATGTTGTCACAGGTCAGTGGTACCCCTTAAAAATCACTGAGGATTGATTATGTTTTCCAGTATATTATTGTCTGTGATTACTTAGGTTGGTGGTTGAGCTTTTTGTGCAATTTTTTTAAAAGTTTGGGATTGACAAACACTTATAAAATAAGTGGAGTTTTACCAGTGTGGAGTTTTGTTGTGCTTGAAGCTTGGAGTTTCTAAACATCAGGAGAAAAATAATGAAAGAAAAATACCCAAGAAAACTTAGCAATGAAGCAACAACTAGTAGCATCTACTATTCTGTTCAAGGATTCACTAATAAAATGTCTGGGATGCTTAGGACTTGCAGTAACTATTGAACAGCATGCAGAGTAAGTAATCTCTGTGAATAGTTTTATTATGTGCCTGTCAGTAGTGTGTGCTCTTAAATATGCACTCACAGAGTGACTGTGGCTCTGTGCTCTCTGCCACTTACTGACCTGCTAAAAGTTCTGTCTTGAAAAAGGAAAGCTGCTTTGCTTTCTACCTAGGCTGGTTTAGAAGTCAAAGAGTAGTTTTCCAGAAGTCTTTTTCGTCTTAAGAAAGTGATTCACAAGATGTCTCCATTAGTTTCCTGGAATCGAGATGTTTGTTTTGTGCTATGTACAACAGCAACAGTTCTGTAGATTTCATAACGTTAAACATTCAAATTGCAACTTCTACTGAAATTTTCTTTCAGCATGTGTTACCCAGAATGTCACCAGGCAGGAGTCTAAATAACAGCACTAGACAGAAAATAAGTTTGGTATTTCAGTTGAAAACTTTCAGACTGGATATAAAAGTCCCAAATAAAAAAAAATTTAAAAAAATTTAAAAAAATCTGAGTAGCTACGGTCTTTGAGAACAAATCATGCAGTTCTGTCATTCCCATCCAAGGCAGAACAAAATGGGAACAACTAAGTGTTTGTTCCCCGAATTTCACAGGGCGTTTCTGAGGTGAGCTTTCATATTTCTTTGAGGGATTTTTTTCCAGTCCTCTGGCCTTGCCACAGAGACATTGTTGAAAGCCATTTAAGAAGATAAAGGCAAACTCCTTTTCTAGCCAGGGTGGTGGTCAGGGTTTTGGTGTGGGCAGCCCTTCCCCTGGGGCTGCACAAGTACCACATGAAATGCTGGGAAATGTTGGTGGGGCATCTTTTGTGATCAGTAGGAAGTAGTTTGGGAGCCCACCCTGCCCTGAATACCTTTGTGACTGGCCACAGAGACAACTGTTCAAACACTGCTTGGGAAACCTCACCAAAGGCATTGGTCCAGGCCATGTGCTTTTCAAGTGTAATTTATGGGAATGGAAAGCAGCTTACTACTAGTGATGGTAATTTTTTGACTAGAAGTGTAACACACCTGCCCATCTGTCTGTCAGCCAGTCAGTCTGTCTCCCTGCTCCTTTTTGCTTTTTGTTCCCCTTCTATGCACTGTTATTTTAACTGGCAGCCAAATGTAAAAGAAAGAATGTGTTTAAGAACGTGGTACCTAATAATTTAAGTAAAAAAAAAAAAAAAAAAACACTTAAAAATATTCCCATTGCACATTCACAATCCAGATTTCCTGGTGATTAATCCTGGTGCATGCATTTCCACTGTCCTGCTGGTGCTGACTGTGGGACTGGGAGACAGCGTGAGTAGTTTATTCATGTAAATTGTGCTTGACACAGGAGAGGTGGGACAACTAAGGTGGGCTAGACCAAAGAGCTACTGGAAATTATGGGAATCATTCTTTCCATCTTAGCTGGCCAGAGCATGGTGCTGATAACACCAGGGTAGGGGTTCATTCCCCAAATGAGCTGTTCACATAAAAGCTGGACTCGATGGTTGGGTCCCTTCCAACTCAGAATATTCTGTGGTTTCAGCAGAATGTCTTCATTATTGGCAGCAATTATTTGTTGTCTTTCCCTGCACCCCATAATTCACACTGCAGTATTTTTGCTTCTCTGAATGAGAGGCTCAAGCATTAATGGCAAGCTCCATCTTCTTCAGCTGAACCTTGACCCTGCAGTTTCTGCTTTTGGACACGGGGCTTGGTCAGTGACCCATATGGAAGGGATGCTGTTTCCTGAGCGAGTAACTTTTAGAAGTTACCAGAAGTGTTGGGGGAGGGCTGGAATAACTCAGCAGAGTAGCTCAGATTTTGTTAGGATGAGAATTTGTCTTCCACTGGCAAACAGCCCGGTCTTGGGGCAGAGCATTTTCTCTTTGCCATCTGACTGTGCTCCTGGCACAAGGCTGGATGACCAAATGTCTCCCCTGTGAGAGCTGAGGGTCCCTCCCCAGGCTCTGGACCCCACTCATGTTTTCCTGTGCAGTGATTATATTGAGATCACAGGATCTTGTTTGATCCTCCTCCTGCTGCTGCTACAAAAAGGGTGGGTGGGTTATTATTCCTTCTGTCAAAATCTTTGTCCAAAATCAACAAAGCCACAAATGCGTTCTGGTTCAAGTACTCGTGCAAACATATTTATGCAACTGCTTGTAGGATTTGACTTTCAAATAGAATTCCATGAGCAAAGCTTCAATACAGCTGCTTTCAAAAAACAAATGAGAAGATCCATATGTATCACTGAAGTGTATTTAACTGCAAGCTTGTTCCAATATTCTCCAAGCATATTTTCCATATCAGTCCAACTGGACTGTTTCCATCTCCAGTGTAATGCTGCTGTGATGTGTGGAGTTTATCCCTGTAGCCTAATGCCATGAAAAGAGTAGAAATAAGGAAAGTTATACAAAGCAAACACTGTCTGCATCTGAATAATTACATTAGATGTTAGATGATCAGGAGATTAAATTTTATTTGTTTTAAAAAAGACAGCTGACAAGCAGAGAAAATTAAGTTGGCAGGACTTAAAACCAGTTTGGGATAATTCCATTGTCTCAAGTAAGCTTGATTGCATTCTTATTTTTAATTAATTAAACTTAGATAGTCAGTGCCAGAATAACACTTGCTGTAACAGCATAGATGAGAATCTCCAAGTCTTTTGTAGAAAATCCTGAATTCAAATGGAAAAAAAAATGTTCTCCCCCAGTAGTTCATATGTTGGGTCTAGAGCTTTCCTCAGCAATGAAGGGCTGGTTTGAGCTGCAGACTGGGACGAGCTGTTTAGAATAAGGAATCTGTCAAGCCATTATCTTGTCATAGGTCATAACAATTTCCATATTTTACTAAAAAATAAAGAAAGCAGATGAAATATTTATGGTCAGAGGGAGTGTGCTTTTGCCACCAGCAAGAGAACTTCATCCCAGCCCTTGGCTTGGGAGCTGCTGTCCGGCACCTGCAGGGCTCTGGCCCTGCCAAGACAAACACGCTCTGAGACAGAGGCTGCGCCGTCCTTTTTCATCCCTGTGAAATGCCAGGTGAAGTTCTGGAGCAGGGCAGTGCTTCCTGCAGAAAAAGGCTCTGCTGTGCTCTCCTGGGCGGAATTTCCACTGCGGGTAAATAGCCCAGAGCCACGGGGCCATCAGCAGCACTCAGGGCTCCCACACTTTAATGGACTTTTTCTGGCCATGCTGCTCGCAGGCAGGCACTGCCATCAGCCCCATTTTATAAATACAGCGTGCCACTGAGGTCTGCAGGGCACAGAATATTAGTTGTGCTGGTAACTGGATTCCCACGGGAGCCTGGATGCTTGTATTTCATTTTATAACGTGACTTGCTGCCACTGTTTATAGGAATTTTTGAATGAACTGAAATGTGACATTTTTATTCCTGTCTTGTGCTCTCTAACCATCTGGCTTGCCTCAATTTTTAAATGCATTGCTGGAGACAGGGTGAATGGAGAGTCCTCAGCATGTTAACCTCAGGTTTCCATTGTAAAATAGCCCCCCTCAGTCCCCAAACAACAACAACAACAAAAACAAAAACCAAACCAACCCCAAACCCCAGAAAATAACACACAAGAAGGACAAGGAACTTCCCTCCTGTTGCTTCTTCCCATTCCTGCAACATTCCCAAATAGGCACCATGAAAAAGAGATCCCTCTCTACATTACTGTACAGGTTTTTGATCAGGCTCTGCAGTTTAAACAGCAATATCCCTGTTTTTTCATCAGAAATGGTCTCTATTTTCAGTTTCTCAAAGAGAAAAATCTGGTGTTTTCCACTGCAAGTACCTGAGTTCTCAGCAAAGTTCATGAAGCCCTGACTGGCCATGACATCTCCAGGACTGAAGACCATAGAAAATTAACAGTAAGAGTAAAAAGGTCTTCAGATGTGTTAACATAGCCCATCTTAGGGTTTTGCTCTTGAACACAAGGATTATCTTTTGTATTGAAGCATTTTTATTAGAGATGGAAAACCCTCTTTTGTAGAATGCAAGAGCTAATGTTCCAGCTTTCCAGATCATTCTGAAATACAAGAGCAACACAGACACTGTTAATAATGCAATCAAAGCAATTTAAATCCCTTCAAAACATCCACAAAGAATCCTTTGATAAGAAGCAACTTTCATCAGCCTGAAAGACTAGGCAGTTTAGTGTGTGCTGTTTATTAAGTTTATACATAGACAGTGGTAATTCCACTTTTGGCTGGAGAAGAGCAGCAGTAAATTATAAGACATCTTTATAAGCACCAGTGTTAGACTTGCTGGTTTTAAATGAAAAATGTATTTATATTAATATAGCTCTAAATGGGGTTATTCAGTGCTTAAAGATGCAATTTGTTTTCCATTAGTACTCTGAATGGACACAAAATAATTCTGTGAACCTCAAAGGATTTAGTCTTTCTTTTTGACAAAAAGAAGGAAATTGCTACAAGTGTACAGTGTATGATGGGCTGTGAAAGTCTGTTTAGTTCTGTTGTGCTGCATATTCTTTAATCTTGCTCTTAGTTCCTGCCTTTGTCCTCCTTTTCATTGTGTGCCCCTGTAAGGAAACTTACATGAGGAAAGCAAAGATGGGCAAAAAAAACCAGAAGTGGTTTTATATTTGGGCTGGGCAGAGTAGGATCTCTTTTAGCAGCATCTCCCTGAGATTGACTGAAGAGAAAGGCATGAGATTTTGGGACATCTTTAGCTGAAATTTCCATCTCAGGGGTGTTGGGCATCACTTTGACTGGCCCCAGCCCTTTGGAAGAAGAAAGTTTTACTGTTGGTGTGCCAGCACTCTTAGGAGCTGACTCCTATTGCCCAGCTTGAGTGTAGGGACTGAGGCATTCAAATGCTTTTTTCCATTAATTTGGGGTGCTCTTTGTTGTTCTGGAACCAAGCAGGTGAGAGGAGGAGAGCAGCAGACAAAAAATAGACTTGGAACAGCATCTGAATGATTTTGGTTCACCTTAAAGAAGAAAAACAGGGAAGGGAAGAGGAATTCTGATCTTGTATCACTGAGCATGAGCAGGAAACAAACAATTAAGTCTTCCTACATCCTCTTTGGGGGTATTTGTTGGTTGGTTGGTTTGTTGGTTGGTTGGTTGGTTGGTTGGTTTGTTAGTGGGGTTCTGGTGTTATTATTGTTTTGTGGGGGGTTTTTTAGGCAGCATAATTAGTTTGCATTTGGATCTTACTCTTTTTCTTTTTCATCTGATTTAATGCCAAGGATAGCAGGGATCCAGAGGTCAAGTCCAAAAGTTCCCATGCAGCAGCATGGTGCATGTCTTCTTGGCAATTCTCCATGCATTCCTCTGGAAAATCTGCTCTTGGGATTCCAGTGTGTTGGAAAATAAAATGTTATAGATAGTACATAAATACAATCCTTGGCCACACCAATAAATGACCAAAAAGCTGAAAAGATGTTTCTGGCTTTTGTAGACTTTAAAAATAAGATTTCAACTCAACTCATCCCTCCCCACAGACAGCTGCAGGAGGAAGCCTCCCTCACCAGCTGATTGCAGGGCTTGGATTTGCAGCTCTTCAGAAGGAGTTGCAGAAGTGCAACTTTTATAGCAGTCTTACTTAGACACCTGCAGTTGACACTGAATATCATAAAATACTGATTTTCAGCCAAGAGCTAGGACACAGTTTTTAAATTCAGTACTAACCCATCAAAACCCACAGGTATATGGCAAATGTGAAAAAGAAGGGAGGACCTGGTCTCTCTGCAGAACACTGTTTCTCTCCAAAAGGTGATATTTTGAGCCAGAAAAAAATGAAAGGTATTTATATGAGAAATTAGGACAAACAATCTTCACAAAGCCTAGGGAGGTTTTTATTGAATTGAAATATTAGATTTTTCCCCCCTTTTAATTGAAAATTGGGGATTTTGACATCAGCAACACTATTACCTTGTGTTAAGCTTTTCACTTCATCAATAATATGTTTTGACTGGTATGAAATTTTGTTAATAGGACTATTTTTCTTAGGCATGGGCTCAAAAATTTTCAGAACCTTACCAGAATGTCTGGGAACAAATTTGGCCATAGGATTTGAATGGTGATAGCGTGACGTGTGCAGGTGCAACTATTTTGGTATTTTCTTTGTGCTGGGTGCTTTTGAAATTCGTATTTCAATACATAAGCTATGAAGTAACAGGAAAAATGAGTCAGTAGAATTATGAATAAACATCATTTATCTTTATTTACCTTATGAATGTTAATTATGGCATTTTATATAATACCTTTTCTATATTAATCTGTGCTGTTGCTCTGTTAGGAAGATGGAGAATTCGCTTGCATGTGTGTTGTTTGCCTGTGATATTTTCTACATGCAGAGTTTGGTGTCAGTGAGAAGTGTCTGCTTTCCCAAGACTTTGACCCACCCAGCTTTTCACCCCCGTTTTGGGTGACTTTGCAGGTGTTAAACAGGATGGCGCTGAGGCAGGAGGGTCTGACTACCAAAGATATCACTCCCAGAGCTGTTTTACTTACACTTCATCATCATAAGCATATGGTTTCACTTCCAAGTGTTTAACATTTCCATTTCCTCAGGAAATCATTCCTTCTATTTTTTAAACTTTTGAAACTGGATGGATATTTTTGCTGGCAGGCGGAGCGAGAGCGACACAGGCTCAGCCCCAGCCCAGGAGAGCCCCTGGCTGCAGTGCCCACCTTCCTCCCCATCCCTTCCCTCCTGCAGCAGCTCCTGAACAGCTCAGGGTGCTCCAGCCCCATCTCTGGGGTGCAGCACACTGGTAAAACACTCCTTGCCATAATAAAACCATCCACACTCCTTTTTCAGCTTTAGCTGAGAGATGTGTTTTTCTTTCTTAGTCCACTCCAGGCCTGTGCATCCCAAGAATTAGTTGAGTGCAGATTCATTTAGCTGACTTAGTGAGGCCAACAGCATGATCAGGGTCTAAGAAAATAGTTTGTGTCACCTACAAGGAATGAAAGCATTTTTGTCATCTATTTGTTGTCTGTGTTGGTATATCCAGCAGCTAAATGCACATGGCAGAGCAGTGGATGGCTCCAGGGAACTGCTTTGGCTGTTGTGTTTTCAGAGATTATTTCTGGTATTTCCTTTTTCCTCATTACAAGTGGGCCACCCTTCTCACGTGTTGGCCAAGTTCTGTAGAGTAGGAGGAAGTCTGTACTCATGTCTTATTTATGTTTTGTTTATCCACATATGTTGTAATGTTTAGCTGCTTGTTTTCTTTCCCTGCTCTGCTATGGGGTACAGTTATTAGTGTGTATTATTTGCACACTAATTTAGCTGCTCTCACTGGCCCTTTTGGTAGATCATCCTCTGCTACATTGGGTGTCACTGTGTCATAACAACTTTGATAAACTGATTGCATTTTGTACAACAAACTTCATTAGTGTCCATCAAATGATGTACAAGAGAAAATGTGGGGCAAACCAGCTGATTATTGTGTTTGTTCCTTTCTGTTATGAATCCAGACAGTCTCATTCCTTGCAGTGCTTGTTTGGCATGGGGGGCTTGCTGTGGGGCTGGGCTTCTGGAGGGATGGACACACCAGGCACTGTGTGCTGCTGGTGTTCAGGGTGTGTGTTTTATTCATACCCTCACAAGAGTTTATTAGTGAAGGCAGCAGGAAACACCATCAGCAAAACCCTCACACCTCCCAGGAGAACTCACCTGAGCTGCTGAGCCTCTGGGATGCTGAGTGGCAGTTTTGATCCACTCCTGACTCCTTCTCTTCCCTTAGTGTCTGCACATCCCTTCAGCAGTTACTCACTGAAAATGCCCCTTGGTCAAGCAGCACAAGCTGGTTCCCCCACAAGGACACCCCAAGGCTGCTCCGTGTCCCAGTGATCCCCTGGGTTTCCCACCACACAGATCAGTGCCATGGTGTTCCATGCTGAAGGCTCCAGCTCAGGCAAACAAACCAGTGCCAAGGGGATGGCTGCTGATAATCAGATTGACTGGAGGTCAGGTTAGGATTTACACAGTGATTTTGATCCAGTTTTACTTGTGAGAGAGCATCAAAACATTGCAGTCTTCTTGACAGATTGAGCCATATCCTGATCCAAAATGGAATGACGGTGCCAGTGAAAAATGCTGCTGGTGTGTTGTTCCCAAGTGCTTCAGAAGACCAGACCAGAGCAGGACCACACTGAATTAAAAGAACATTTCAGCTATTCCCAGCCCATGTCTCCAGTGACCACCCTGGAAGTGCTTCAGGAATCAGTTGCTGAAGTACAGCCAGGTGCAGCACTGGGCAGGCTCCCTCCTTCCTCTTACCAGAGGCAGCCTTGGCTGCCCCTGCCCACTGTCACCCAGCTACAGGGCAGTGGTCCAACACCTCTTACAGCATCTTCAGTTCAGGACAAATGTACCCAGAGGGTGCTGAGGCCCTGGCACAGGGAAACTGTGGATGCCTTATCCTTGAAAGTGTCCAAGGCTGGATGAGGTTTGGAGCAGCCTGGGATAGTGGAAGATGTCTCTGCCCATGGCAGGGGATGTGTAACTAGGTGATCTTTAGGATCCCTTCCAACCCAAACCATTCCATGATTCTATGACAGTTCTGTGAAGTCCTGGTTTTGCAGAGCATGGTCCCCAGGGCACAAGCTGAGGTGAGCAGGTCCTTCAGCTGGGTGCCTTGATGGCAAAGGGGAGCTCCATCACAGACCTGTGCCTGCATTCATGGAGGGGCCAAAGCAGAGGGGGAATCCAAGACACTGCAGGAGCCACTGCAGGCCCAGGAGAGAAGTAACCAAGACACTGACAACTTGTGTGGGTTTCTATGTCTGTTTGTAGTGCTGTGTTATGTGTTTAGAAGCTGGTTGTTTCCATAATAACAGCAAGTGCCATATGGCAGCGAGGAGGGTGGTGAGAAGAATGCCTAAGGAAACACAGTATGTTGTTTGACATGTGTGTACTTGTAGAGGAATAATGTGTCTCAAGCAAGTATTGCTGCTCCAAGCAGGCTGGGGGGATTTTCTGCTCTCACCAGAAAAATATCCAAAGCCCTTGGCATTTGTGCTGGTGCCATGCCAGTTAATGATGCCTGCCCTTCATCCTTATTCTCCTGCTGATAGTCCTTGTGATGGGCAAAGGACCTTCTGCTTGACACTTGAGTGAGGGTTGTGGATGCACCAGCACATGGGAATGGCATTTAAACATGGATTTTAGGAGAAATACAGTTCTGTGAGGGGTGCTGTGTGAAACTGATATGAGCCAGATGCCATATGCCCTATCCATTCCTTGATGCTCAGCAATTAAATAGCAGAAATTTTGAAACCTTTGAAAATGTGTAGTTTACTATAATTGTTTAATAGAAAGTAGGCTAAGCATTTCCAGAGATATGGGGCTCTTTAATGCATATCTAGGAAGCATCCAGGAAGGACTCCACAAATTCCAGCTTTTTCTACCCTGTAATATATGACTCATATTTCAAGGACTTGGAATTTTCTCCCCACATTCCCACCAATACCACCAGCCTGATCTGTACCTTTGCATACATTTCCACTGCATAAAAATATGAAATTATTTTTTCATAATAGCTGAATGGCTTTTGCTTGACCTTTGCCAACATCAGCCCTACAAAATTCTGCCTCTCTTAAATGAGTTTCAAAGCCTTTAATTATATTTGTATTTGGATACCTGATAGTGGTGGCAGGGAAAAGGAGGATGTTTTGATTTGGGGTTGTAGTTCTGCACTCACTTGCAATACTTTAAACTCATGAACAACCCAAAAGGCAGAGCTCTTCTCATTTTTATGCTTCTGTTCTTCTCTTTATTGCCTCTAGAGAGAGATTACTGCAGCATATGTGAAAAGCAGCCCATTGGAAGGCTTCTCTTTCGGCAGTTCTGTGAAACTCGGCCCGAGCTCGAGTGCTGCATTAGGTTCCTTGACTCGGTGGTAAGTCAGTTCTTGTGGTATTTTGGGGTGCTTTGCAATATTCCCCTGGCAGAGGAGACTCCTCTGACCCCAAGAAATTGCTGTTTCATGGGATTTTGTGTCTGAAGTGGGTAATGCCTGCTGATGGGGGTGAAGCCTGCAGTGCTGGGAGGAAAGGGAAGTTGTGAATGGACTGACAAGAGAGGATGGGGAGTGTAATAATCCTAATATCTCTTACCAAGCCTTTTCATCCATAGAGCTTGGGATGATTTACAAAGGCCATCCTGATAATCACCCTGTTTTTTCAAATAAAAGAACAGAGCCACAAGGTACAGAAATAACTTGATTGAGGTCACTGAGAAACAAATGTGCTCCATTTTCCACCCCAGTGAGCCATCAGTTAACCCAGACACTGAGCATCAGCCCCAAGCCCTGGGGGACTTGATGCTCTTTCCCAGTCTGGCAGCTCTTGGCCATGTGTCCTGCCAGCTGTTCACAGTTGGAAAAGTCTTTCAGTGACTTCTTTTGCTGGGAACCTGTGGAAGGGGAGGGTGTTGATCAGCCAAAAGGTGCAATGGTACCAAAGAGGAAGATGAACTTGTCACTTGTGAGTGCTCACAGGGTGTCTTGCTCCCTGGCTAACACTGACAGTCAGAAACAAAACAATGGATACTAACAGGAATAAAGCTGTTTTGTTTGCACCATGGCGACTCTAAAGTACAGGGAAATGTGGGGATTGCACTGAAGCTGTAAAAGTAACAGTCTGGAGAGGACATGTGGTCTCTTGAGCTTTATGTTACTCCTGCAGTAACAACAGCAAATCTACAGCATCAGAAAAAGTGTTGGATAAAGTCATATCTGAATCAGTTTTAGCTGGTCATGACTTCCACCTGTTGTTCCTAGCACTGTTTGTGATTTTCTCTGGTGAAAGGTATAACACTCTGTGCAGCTGTGCTCATGGCCAGCAGGCAGCAGGACACTTTGGGTACCTGAATGTGTTTGTCCTGCCCTGAACCAGCATTGTCCAGTGGGGTGTCTGCCCCTGATGAAACACCACACACTCATCTGGGGGGAGCATCCCTGCAGAAATGCCACATCACCTGTGCACCTGCACCCAGAGTGGGTGGGCAGTGGCACCTGCAGGAATCCCAGACACAGGAGACTGCTGAGAGTGGTTTGGAGGGGACTCAGTTTGCTCTGTTCCATTCTCTCTTCTGTTCCATTCTCTCTTCTATTCCATTCTCTCTTCTATTCCATTCTCTCACTCCTCTCAGCTGCAGGAGGCACATTTTGGTTCCAGGGGTTGCAGAGGAACATCCCCCATTGTGAGAGCTCTGCATGCACTCAGGGCATGCCTCTGACAGCAAGAACAACATCTGGGCACAGGGAAACATCTGTCAGCCCCAGGGCAGTGCCAGCCTGGGCTGTGGCATTCCAGGATTGAGGGCAGTGTGTCACTGCATCCTCCTGGGACAGCACCCAGCCTCTGTGTCCTCCCCTCAGCCCTGCAGCACAGCCCTGCCACAGCTCGTGGTGCCACTGCCTTCGTTTCATTAAAGGTCTGTCTCTGAGCAAGCCCAAACTGATATTCCCAAATCCTTTCACAAAGGTGTGCTGGACACCCACCCCAAGTTGGTTTTGCAGGCTGGAGCTGCCCTGTGCACCTTGACTGGGCCAGTAGTCTGTTCCCAGTTTGGCTCAAACTGGCACTCTGAGGATTTGATAAACAAAATCCCTGTCTGGGTGGAGGTCTGAATCCTTATCTTCTTTTTAACACTAATTAACAGCAGTCTCCTTTGTTTATTGATTTCAAATTCTCTATAAGCTTTCTCCCAGCCCATGAAAATCCCTGCATTAGGCAATATTAAGGGCAAGCAACACAGCCCTTTGCCTTTAAATTGGATGATTGCTACTGAAATTTGCCCAGCAGGGTCACACTGTGTTTAGTGAGTAGTGGGATTCAAGCCAAGCCCTATGTTAGGCAAAAAAAATCCCTATAATGAGACCAGGTCTCTGACTTTACAGCCCTAATCTGAGACCACCAGGAATGTGAAACCTTTTCAAGACCACCTGCTGTAACAAGCAGGAAAAGCCAAGAGCCTTCATTTTTTTTTTTTTTTCATAGTCATTTTTCTAACACAAATGGAAAAATTAGTTTTGTGTAATGTCAAATAAAGGGAAAAGATTAAAGGGGATAATATTAAGCTGTTCATGGGGAACTCACTTTTTGCACACTGAAAGGGAGGACCACCTCTCTTTTTCAGAGCCCATCTAAGTGACTTTAATGTGACACAAGTCATTGGCAGAAGCCAGTACTTGATGCCTCCCAATATTTTATACAGTTTTTCAACTCATGCACTCAACTGTCTGCAAGGAAAGAAGTGACTGAGGCTTCTGGGAGAAAACCAGAAGCTGAGTCAGACATTCAACAACCTACCAACATCCTAATGAGAGACTAAGCTCTCTCACACCTTTGCTTCCAAAGGCTGGTAGTATCATCCAACCTTGCAGACCAGAATATGAAAAAAATCCTCTCTTGACTGAACAGTTATGTCAGCTGTTGTGTGAAATAACTAACCTGGCCTGATGTAGTCTCCTGTGAATGTAATTATGGCAGCATTTGGGGATTTTTGGCTGTTAAACAGTTGTTAAGCTGCTTTCTGAAGAAAAAGGATTTGTGTCACTAAATTCTGCATGTGTGTAGGGGTGTAGCTGTCAGTTCCCTCTGAAACCTGTGAATACCTTGGCCAATTTCAACCAGTAATTGAGGTGAAAGTGCTCAGAGGCATGAAGTCTCTAGGTGTTTTCTGAGAGCAGTGTTTGGGTAATCAGTCACAGTCGATTGTAGCCCAGACTAACAGGACATGTGGTTTGTGAGCAGCCCCCAACATTTGATAATAACAGTGATAAGAACAAAGAGACTCAGAGCTCTGCAGCACAGCTCTGGAGGAGCTGTGGGTGTTTGGTGCCCACTGCTGCTGTGGGACCAGAGACTGCCTGTCAGTGTGTCTGTCTGTCTGTCTGTCTGGAAAATGGAGCAACAACCCCTTGTCCCAGCTGGCACAAAGGGCTGTAAGGACAGACAACCATCTCTTACTGCAGATATTGTGCAAACAAACTCATGACAGAGGTCCTGATTGCTGAGATAAAAAATATCCACCCAGCACCCATGTGGCTCTGAAGGCTTTGTGTGCTTCTCTGGGTGCATGGAACCACAGAGATCTGCCCTGAATGGCTCAGCAAGCCCTGAGGGACCCACTCAGAGGGTGGAACTGTGTGAACATAAACTATTATCATTAGATGGAGATGGTTTATGATGAAACAGGCTCCTCTGGAAGCCCTAACCCCAGGAATCATGCACAGCCCTGCAGCACACTTTGCTCTGCTTACAAATATTTTAGCAACTTCGTTCAACTTTGGAGCTGTTGAAAGAGAGCCATTAAAATAAAGTGTGAGGGGAAATGTTTCCTGTGTTAAAAGGCAGATCAGTGAGCAGGCAAGGTGCTAGCAGGACGTGTTTCCTTCTCCACAGCCAGTGCCTCCAGCACAAGAAGGTGGCAGTTCAGTGCAGCAGGGACCTCTTGCTCCTGTCCCCTTCTCATCAGCACATTCCCAGCTCCTGACATTTCCTTCTCCTCTCCTCTGATTTTTATGTGTCATTAAAATAAAGGTTTTAACTTCCTTTTCCTGCCTCATCTACTCACGTTCATGATGTTTTTGTCCAAGGGAGGGTTTTTAACAATGTAATGTGGACTAGATTTAGGTTGACTGGAGAAGAACGTGGACAATTTTGGTCAGTATTTTCTCTCTAATGTGAACAAGGTTACTTTTTCTGCACTGAAGTCACATAAAAATACATCCTCTGAAGGAAAATAGCCCTGCTGCCTCTCCAGGTTGTTTCTGCTTGTGATATCTGGGCTCAGGAGCCAGGGTGAGAGGCACCATCTCCTCGTGTGGACTTTGCAGCTGAACGCTTCACTAGACACTGCACTTATCTGGGGTGAAGGGATGACTGAGCATCCATTTAATGCCATTTGTAAAAATCCTGTCTTGCTCTTAGGGAGATTTCGTTTGGTTAAGTCCCTTTTGTGGTATATAAACCATCTGTGTGTGTGTGTCTTAAAGCTGTTCAAGGCTTTTCCCATCAGAAATGCCAGTTTGTTGGTATCAACAAACTCATTAACTCAAAATGTGTTTTCAAACAGTTGAAAGGGCTCTTTTTGCCCTGCCTTTAAATATGAAAAATATGGTTTCAAGTTCACTTTTCATTTAGAAATGTGAGTTATTATGAATCCCAGCTGTTTGGGGTTTGCCTTCCAATTTTCAGTCACAGATTTTAAATCTCCAGTGGAGGCAAGTGCAAGGACAAGCACTGAGGACAGAGCAGTAGCAGGGCAGAGCCTGGAGTCTGAGAGAAGATTGAGCAGGGATATATCCTCAGATATCAGAGGAGGGAGCTGAGAAAGTGGAGGTGAAAAATTTGGGCTGGAATGCCAGTAGCCTCCAGATGCTCAAAAGGTGATTCCCCTGTTCCTGACTTTTACCAAGAAGCCAAAACTGCTCTGGTGGGAGTGTCTGTTCCCATCTCCATCTCCTGGCAGGTACAAGGGGTGATCATTCCCTTGGCCATGCCATGCTGCCACAGGCAGCCATCAGCTACCTGTTGTGGGAGAGCATCCTGCCAGATCTGCAGAAATGTTTTTCCATTTTCACATATTTTTAGCCATGCAGTTTCAGGAACTCAAATAATATTAAGGCAAAAATCAAATACGACATAAATTGATGTGTCAGAATCAATGTGGGGTCCCTGTGTCATTGTCCTGGTAGCTCTCCATCCATCACAGGCAGCCTCCAGCCACCAAACTTGAGTTGTTCCTGAGCCCATGGCCCCATACCACAGCCATCACAGGCCAGGTGCTGCTCCCTTTCCCAGCTGAAGGGCATTTTTCCATCTGATCTCTCCCAGCCCATCCTGGGGGCAGCTGCTCCAAAGGGAAGGACACTTTGCCCTCCCATTCCTGCATCCAGCCAGGGCTGCTGCTATGGCAGAAGGAGCCACCAGTGTAACTACTACCTCCAAACCAGCAGCCAGAAGAAAGGTTAGCAGCAGACAGTGGCCAGCCCACATCCTCTCTCCATTTGGGCTGAAGGATCCGTGCCTGGCCACAGAAAGAGCCTTCCCTGCAGCTTGTCCCATGGAGTCAGGATGATCATAAATCCTGCCCTCATTTATGGGCTATGAATAGGGCCCTGTCTGACCTAACTAGGGCATGGAGAAGCTATTAGACTTCAGAGCAGGAGCCTTGAAACCCATGCCTGGATTCATCAAAGGAATAATGGAAAATATTTTGTTCCACACGGATTTTAAGTAATGGTGTTATTTCTAGCAATTAGGAATTTGCAAACTGTAGCCATGCTTTTGAGTATTGGGAAGGGAGGGGAGGTATCTTGTGATTTAAGCACAAGACCAGGAGTTGAGGACCTTGGTGGCTTCCCAGGCAGGTGACAGAGAGAGCATGGGAACATCCCTGTCTGTCTCCTGTAATACAGGTCATGGCTGAAAATGTACCAGGGGCTGTTGCTGAATAGCTCAAAAATGGCACTGAAGGGAGAAATAATAATGAACTTGGGAACAAAATGGAGCAGGCTTCTAGTGCAGACCTACAGTGAAATCACAGTTGGAGCTTATGGCTCCTTCTCACATCCTCACTTGTCTGTCACTTCCCACCTTCACCACCACCATGTCACATTGCCTGGGAATGTCAAATGCAAGTAAAATTAAATTTTGTTTCATTCTTTGCTGTCTATCTAGAGGCAGAATGAGATACTCTGTATATGTATAGGTGTGCATTTAGCTCTGCATATGTTGGATCCCATTAGGAGTTGCATTTCAAGTCATCCAGTTCTTGCTGAGTTTCTGTGTTTTGGTCTGTCCTGATTTGTTTCCTGTTGTACAGTTCAGATGGGATATAATTGTTACAGGTAAAAAGGACATCAAGTTTTTGACAGCTCCCTGATGCACTTCAAGTAGGAGATGATGACTTGTAATCAATTTTTATTTGCTAGGGAGACAATATATTATCAGAGTTTGAAAGCAAATGAAGGAGAGTGAAATCATGGAAAAAAATGCTGCTAAGATGCTCTAAGCATTTCAGAGTTTCTGTAGTTTAAGAGCTGAAATGACCCAGCTCATTTCAGCTCTTAAAGTACAGAATATATCTGAAATACTCAGATACCATCTAAAAGGACAGGAAATTAGATAAAAGATTTTTTTTTTAAACCCTTGTATTAAGTTTTATGAGAACGTAATCAGTTTCATCCCCAAAACTGTCGCTCAAGAAGAAGCACTGTACTTGTGGATTTTAGTTTTTGGTTGTTTTTTCATCATTTTTATTTGTGGCCATTATCATATCCCAAACCAAATCAGATCATAATTCCAGATTGTTCAAGCAACCTGCTATGCCTGTGTATAAATATTCAGCTCCAGACTTGAGGTGCAATAGCTGCATGAGCACTGGCCAGAGAGAAGGGGAATAGCATTATTACTACACTGTGGTTTCCATGTCATTCCTAGGTTTGCTTAGCTGGGGTATCCATTACAGCCAGCCTGCAGATTTATTGCATCCAGCCTGGAGCAGTACATACATCTTCCAGTGGGCAATGGTTCTGAAATTTGTTCTTCCAAGTGTTTGCCAGTTCAGTCTGATTTTCCTTTTTTTTTTTTTTTTAGCTTCCTCCTCATTTATCATCGCAGACAGCTTGTATTGGACCAGGTTATTTAATTGGTTTGGCAGGATTTTCTGGGATCCTTTTTTTAATACAGTCATGAAAGCTGTCGTCTTCTTTTTTTTTTTCTTTTACTTCTGGAAAATATTTTGATCTGAAGGCTAAAGTTTCATATCCAGGCAGTGCCAAGCAGGAATGTCTCTAAGAACTTGTTGTCATTTAGCCACTGGGGTCCCCTGCAGCACGTGTTTCCTTCAAATGCCTGCCATGGATCCAAAACTTTAGCTGAAGTGATTAATAACTTCATGGTACACATGCAGTGCTTCTTTTGTTTCTAATGTAAACATAGCTCTTCAAGAGTCAGTAATGCTTCAATATCTAGAACAGTCAGAATTTTAAAATACAGGTGGACTTTGTGTGTGAGGATGGGGTGCTCTCTTTTTTAATGCACTAGGGAAGCCAAAGGTAATTTTGCTTATGGTGTCTGTTCCTCTAAATGACCTCTTTTGTTTCCTTTTGGTCCTAAGAAATCCACCTAAGAAATCAGCATTCTGGAGGGATTGAGCCAAGGATCACTAATAGTGATGGGCAGGTCTCTCTGCTTTGCATGGGTATTGTTATACCAAGGTTAAGGCAGAAATACATAGAAGAGACATATTAAACAAAAAAAGACAATATATTGAAGAATACATATACATGTATAAATATATTTGCCTGGCACTTGAATTACCACTGTGGCAAGGGTTAACAAACATTCACTTTCTCTGCTACTCAGATAAAAATTTTACCTTCTGTGTCCAGCTTCCTTTGAGCAAAACCAAATGAAGTTGATGTCTCTTGTCACTGAATGCTTTCTGAAAACTGGCTTTGCAAGATTATAAAATGTAAATTAATTAAATTGTATTGGTGTTAATTAAGAGACAAAGCCCCAGAAGATGCACCAGTAGGGTCTGGTCAAAATGTAGTGGAAAGTTTTTAATAAGATTGTTTGTAGAGGTTTTACTTCCACCAGAAAATTATATTTGTCCTTCAGATTTTTCATACAGAATGTTCTGTTAAGGCCACATCCAAAATGAAGTTATAATGGTGAAATATGAGTGCAAATATTGACTTTTATTTTTTTATATGTCTGTTCCAGGCAGAATATGAAATTGCTCCAGATGAAAAGCTGGGAGAGAAAGGAAAGGAAATCATGATGAAATACCTCACCCCAGAGGTAAGGGGCAGCCAAAGTGGCATTACTGAAGGAAGGCTGCAAGGCACACCTTTACTAAACAAGGTTGTTACAGGCTTTGTAAGCCAGACTCCTAAAATTTATGGTGGCAATCTCCAGTGAATAAACCTCCAAGTCTTACACAAACAGCCAGAGAGAAAAAAAATTATAATGCAATCCAGAAATTGACTTCTAAGGATGAAGTTGACTTAGCAGGGGCTTAATTCATCTGTGGATGAGGAGAGGGCTTCTCTGGTCTCTTCTCAGTGTACAAAGCTCTGCACTGGGGCTGTGATCCAAGAGACCTCAGCTGTTACCAACAGATGCCCCAATTATTCCCCATCCTCTCAGAAGTGGTGGTGGCATTTCACATTCTGTTGTGTAGAAAGCACAGGCAAAAATGGTCTTTCAGAGCAGGCACCACATTTTGGTACAGAAATTCCCACTCCTCCCCCAGCACCGTTTTCCCCAGGGTAGGCAGGGACAGGGGCAGGCAGGACTGGCAGGGGACAGTGGGGCTGGAGCTCAGGGGTGCTGTCACCCATCCTTGTGTCCCCAAGTGTGTCCTGGGTGTCACCTCCCGTGGGAAGGAGAGGAGCAGCCGTGTCCACAGGGTGGCACTCCAAAGAGAGGCACGGATGTGCTGCTGGCATTTGGGACAGGCTGCTCTGGGACTGACCCTTTTGGGGTTGCAATCATTTCCTGACCACATTTCACCTTTGCTGCACAATCACTGCCAGTAAGCAGTAAACATCCAGCTTCAAACACAAGAGCAACCCTAGGATTTTTCCTAAGTTGCTTTCGTAAGAGTAATCAAAGACATTCAATTGCTGCTTCAACTGTTTTACAAAAGAAATACATTTGACCTTCAGGAGAATTAATCACATTTTTGGCAGATGTCTTTCTAGAGGGTTTAAATGGTACAATATGTTTTGGAGGTGCAGGGGCAGAGCAGACCACTCTTTTTCCACTCAGTCATTTTCCTACAATAAACTTTGATGCATACTTTCAGTTATCTCAGGCTGCATTTTGGGATCTGGTTTCATTTACTGAGCCTGGCTACTTTCATGTGCAACCATTGAGCACTGCCAGTATGAGTTCCTGCTGCCCATTCATTAGGGGCATGAAGTTCCACTGCTTTTTAAATCCACCAAAATGACCTTTTGTCTTAAAAATTCCTCTCAACAGAGGAACGAGCGACAAACTCTGAGGGAAAATATTTCCCACTGCTCCAGCACCCATCTGGAAAGGGAGAAAGGCATTTTGCTGATAGCAGAGCTAGTAAAGTGAGGGGAGGATAGCATTGCTTCACTTCAGCCAGAATTGCTGCAGGTTTCCAAAAGCCCTTCACTGCTGTCCATTGGCTCTGCTGCCATCCATGGTGCAGCCAGAAGCACATGGAATAATTTAGTGAATGTGCAGTGAAGACCAAGCTGAAAACTGCTGCTTCTTCATCAACAAAGAGCAGTGGTGTTACAGGAAGGAAAAATACTGGGACTCCAGAGCATGGAGTTTCCATTCTCTGCCATGCCCTGTAGTTCTTATTTGATCTGTGTACCTGGTTTCTCAGTATGTAAAATTGGCACAGCATATTTACAGTCTGTCCTGAGACTTCTCTGGTATTTGCAAGTTACCTTAACAGCTCTGAGCAGAAGGAAACTGGATGACCTCCAGTGGTCCCTTCCAGCATCACCCATTTTGTGATGCTGTGAAACACAGGGCTTCTCCTTCACTTGTAATCTAAAACTGCCTCTCTGGTCGTGGTGCTTTAATGTCTGCATTGGCCTTGCTGCACTTTTTTTCCTTAATGAGAAACTTCTGCTTCTTCCCAGAGGGATGTGGAAACCCTGCATAGCAGAAAATACTTCCTAGAGGCAAGGTTGACTGTGCTGTAACAATGGGTTGAATACTAGACTTTCTAATAGGTATCCTAAACAAATACTTTAAAAACTAGAGCTAGGCCTGGATTGATTTAATTTCATTTTAGATACCCAACTAAGGTTGTCAGGTTAGGAATGCAGATGGTCCACTGTCCTTTCTTGTCAAGTAAGTATCTCCAAAGGACACATTTTAAGCTCTTAGAAGTCAATGGTTTGAAGGATTGATGTCTGCAATCCAAACAGATGAATCTGGACCCAAATGTCCTAATGGAGTATCATCCTGACCAGCAAAGAAATCTTCTTTTCATTGAAATCAGCATTTCTCTATTTAATTATCAGTCCCTTGAAAGGTACAAATTGCTGCTGTTTCTGGAGTCTTCTGCTTTCAGCTGAAAGCTTCTTTTAAGTAGGTGTGTGTCTGTGCTTCAAAGAACCTGATTGTCTTGATACAAAAATAGCATGACATACAGCTTGACTGATAGAATAAAATTACAGGTTCAGTTCTTGGACAGATAATTCAGTCTTGTAATGTGAGGAGTGTTTTTCCCAGAGTGCAGGATCAGAAGCACAGTGAAAACAAAAACTAGACTTCTTGCTCTTTAATATTTATAAATGATTTTTTAGTTCTTGCTTCAGTTTTTAAAGGGCATACATATTTAACATACAACATGTCAGTATACCTCCACTCCAAAGGGCGTTCATTTGCATAGGGAACATGCACTTTATTTAATAAAACATACACTTCTTGCACAGCAGAAAGGAAGAGAAGGCACTTTCCCAGATGAGCAGACATCCCAGCAGGGCTCCCAGCCCAGTGTGACTCACAAAGTCACAGCAGGCAAGACATCCACCCAGAGGCCACTAAACAAACCCTTGCCAGGATGGTGGAGCAAGGAGATGCTTTTTCAAGTGATCACAGTTCAAGCTCTCCACAGCTTTGGCATCCTGAGCAGCCCTCACCTGCTTGTTGGGGAATTGAAATCTGTCCTGGTGGACAAGTAGGTCAGGCTTCCACCATGTCCCTGACCTACAGGCAGCAGCAGTGACAAATCCTGACAAGTCCTGGCACCTGGAAGGGAACATGGGTGGTTTAGGTGGAAGGAAATGTGGGTGGTTTAGGCCTCTCAAAGAAGGGGTACATAGGAACATCCTCCCTGAGGAGTGGGGAGCCCTCATCACTGGAGGTTTTCGAGATGCTGTTGGGCACTAGATCATCTCATCTGGGCTCCCTTTCCCATGAAAGGTTGGACCAGGTGATCTTCAAAGGTCCCTTCCACACTGAGCTGTCCCAGGATTCTGTGTCCTCAGGTCCTGGAAGACAGTAGTATTCCCTGTCTCCTGCCTAAAGCTCACTTACAGCACAACACATCCACCAGCCCCTTCTGAACTCTTTGGTGGGAGGGAAATGTGAGGAGCACAAGTGATCTTCACACTGAGAACACCAAAATACAATTGTTTTCATGGCTTCTGTAGCAGCTTCACTTGAGGGGTGGGCAGGGGGGCAAAAACCCCCAGGAAAGGTGTCCTGTAGCTGAGGGAAACATTCTCTGAAGAATTATTCCTTCTCTGTGCACAGCAGCAGCATGATGGTTGTCACACCAGCCAGGCCAAGGTTTCTTGACTAGAATCTTGCTTCTTTAAAAAAGGCTTTTAACAATTTCCATGAAAAAGGCACTTAAAGCTGCCTTCTTGACTTCATAAGCCCCTAGGGCAGAAGTCCAACCCACAGGAAGTCTGAAATTTCTGAGGTTGTGAAATATGATGGTAAAACTGCTAAAATGAATTGGTCACAAATATTTCTTCCCTGTTTTTTTTCCTAATCTCAGCAGCTGAGTGGAAAAGGTTCAGTTTTAGGTCCAGTTCCATCTGTAAATGGCTCCATTGAACTGTTGAGTTAAATTGAACCAACCTGGCTTCATTACCAGACTGCTTCTTGTGCTGGAAGAGCAAAGAGATATATTTACCTTTGTACTGCTTTTAAATTAGAGTTTTACGTCTCCATGCAGCATTTTTGCCTTCCTGCCTGACAGCTGCCATGCCTTACTCTACTAAATCACTATCCCACTATTTGCTTTTTCACTGTAAATCACCTTGAGAGACTTGGAGAGACGCTATATAAAACTAAATTGATTTGAAATGGCTCTTAAGACAGTCTCCATATGCCATTATAGTTTATATTTGGACTCAGCTGGGTACTAAAAATGTTACTGAACAGGATGTCTAATGTGTATTGTTATCCCCATTATAATACTTCACAGAATATGAAGAACAGCAACAACATTAATTTTCTTATCTGAATTCTTGTCCAGTACCCTTTCCTCCAGGAAATGCACAGAATAAAGACCTTGTTTGCACTTTCTTTGCTGTGAGAGGTTAGCAGGGCACAGCAATAACCTCCTTACTCCAGTCTAAGGCTATCAGGGGGGATTTTGGTAAACAAAACTATGTCTTTGTTGTATGAACAATTATAGGATGAGGAAGGGAGGATAAGGTCCCTTGAAAGGGACTCTGGCTGAGCAGCAGTGCCTGGCCTTCCACTTGTCTACTGGCAAAAATGTGCCCTTCTCTCAAGTAAGTTGTTTATGGAGAAGAGAACATCTCCAAAAGATGGGTGAGATGAAATTGAAATTACACATGGGGCCTTCTGCTGGGCCAGGTCATGCTGCTGAGTCAGGCTCCTGCTCACAAACACCTCTCCCATCTCTGTGCCCCATCAGAGTAGTTTCCTTTGATAAAAATCCCCTTTGCCTCTCTCCTTGAGATTTCTTCTCCTCCTTCCTGTTTTACACCCCCCAAAATAAATGCAAACTTCAGCACTTGTGCTCCTGGGTGAGTCATCTTCACTGATCAAGCCTTTCCATCTCCCAGAGGGGAAGTCTCATCTATCACTTCTTAATGATTCTGGCTGAATCCTGCAGGTCACACCAGTCCAAGAATTGGATTCAAGTCCTGAGACCTCTTTCTCTAACTGTTTAGTTTTGCTAAATGCCTCCTAGGGAAGATGTTATAATTAGCTTTAGGGATGGCCTGAACAAAAGTTGAATGCCACTCTAAGGGAAGCAGTGGGAGACAGAAACATTAAGCTGCTGTAAAGCAATCTGCAGAGTTTGATGCGAGACACAGGCTCTGTGTTTTGAAAGGTGAGCCTTTAGGGACTGTTTTCTACATTGTTATCTTTCTCCTACAAATTCAGCTTATGTCACTTGTATCCAGCAAGTCATCTCTGTCCCCCTGTAAGCTTATTATCTTGCTGATAAAAGACCAACAGAGGATCTCTTTTCACTGGCTGCAGTGGATGGCCCCTTAAGGCTTGGTCTAAGAGTTATCTCCACAGCTAGTTTTCAAATTTTTCTAAACCCTATGCATTTCATTAATGACCCAATTGAAGTAAGCAATGAATGAAGTGCCTGTCTGTCCACAGTGTGTTCCACGGACTCAGGATGGGCTGGAATTATTTACTTGCTCAAAGTGTTATTCACTGCATCCTTTAGGCTCCTATTAGGAGACTTTTCAGGATGCTAAATGCTTAAATAGAAATACTGGCATCACTTGAGCCAAGGAGAATTTTGCCATTTAATTAATTACCCTGGGACTTTGCCCTTTGCCTCAATGGATTTCTCATCTCCCCTTTCTATTGACTTCACTACTCCACGAGCACCATTTTAGCCAGACATGATAGCATTACTTAGGCCTCTGCTTTGCAGCTTGCATAATCAATACATAATCCAGTCTCCAGAGAAATCAATGGATAATTCCTGTTGTTGTTGCAGAGACAGTGCAATCAATATCTCTGCTGATCACTGTGTCTGAGGCCAGGAAAGCACCTTCTCAGTGGGCTTCCTGAAAAAGCTCATCTTTCCAAAGTTCAGTTCTGGGAAAATATCTGAGTGGCAGAACGGCAACCATGTTACTCAGATTAGTGCTTTCTAGTCAGAAATTATTTTAATAAACATTTGTCTGCCACTGAAGCTGGGCTGTAATGTAGGGTATCTGAAAAATCAGCTTTGTCTTGATTAGGAGTCCCTTTGCTGTGGTCTCAGGCAAAAAGGCTTTTTTCTCATGGTTTGCTTGAGTCCTATTTCCTCCTCCTTTACCCACTGTTTACAATACAAATGTTAGTTAACTAAACACTTACTGAGGGCTTCTGTCTCTTGCAGTGGTGCCAAACTTGCAGGAGAGCCTGTGGGAACAGCATGGAGCCTGCCCTGTCCTGGTGATGCTGTCCCAGAATGGGTCCTTGGGTGGTCCTGTGTCCTGTCCTTTAGACTCAGGAAGGGCTGCAGTTGCAATTCCTTTGCTCAGACTGGCAGCAGGTCTGGGCTGGAGTCATTAACTCCACTGGTTTTGTGCTCATCAGAGCTATTGAGGCTCTGCTTCTCTTTCCCTGCTTTTCCAGAGGGGTTGCACTCCCCAGTGCTCATACCTCATAACTGTTTGTCATTTTTGGGCAGGAAAAGCATTGGGATGCCTTGGCCATTGGGCAAAAGCCTTCTGGCTTTCCTGTGCTTGCTGGAATTGCTCTGACTTGACCCTTTGGAAAATGGAAACTCGTTTCCACTAATGGATGTCAAGCACACATGTAAACCTGGCTCCCATCTGTGTGAGCAGGGCAGGCCCCCCAGGCTGCTCCAGAGAGCAGCCAGGCCATCCAGAAGGGCTCTGCAAACAAAGAGCAGATCTGCGCAGCATCATCTGGCAGCAGGAGGGCTGCATTTGCCTGCCCTTGCCTAATGAATATGCTAATTATAGTTTCCTCCTCCCCACTTCAGGGGTCATCTTTTCCCTATCCCCTCTGCATGCCCCTCATGACAGATATTTGGTTTGTGTGCATTACCCAGTGGCCAGGGAAGTTAATTCTAAAAGACTTTCAGGTCCATTCAGCTTTCCCAGAAACAGCTTCTTCTGCCTGAAAATTTTGCTCACAAGGGAAAAAAGGAATCAGCCTTTTCCAGCTGTCTGGAACATTGACTTGCAAAACATCCAGAAATCTGGAGGAGATGGCTTTTGTGTGTTTGCACAGAATGACATTAAAATAGACCTCTGGTGAGTCCAGCCTCTTGCATTCCCAGCACTCAGCCTTGGAGGCATCTGGGTTGGAGAGATGAGATGACTCTTTTGCCCACTGGCTGCAGGGAGCCTGGGGAGACTCTGAGTGTCTCAGCTTTTAGATGATTAAATTCTGATGAGGTGAATTCCATGCCAGGTATAATGCAGGATACATTCAATTACCTTGCAGGGCATACCCACACAGGTTTCTGTGCACAATTTCTCAATAGTTCAGGAGTCCTTTGAAGACCTGACCCCCACAGCTCTTCCATTCCTCCACTTGCTGCAAATGTGCTGGTTGGTTCAGTTTCAGATTCCTGAAACTAAAAGCATAATGGATTAACTAATATCTCCCTGAGCTCAGGATTCCTTGTGCTAAACTCAGAAGCAGTAACAGGCAACCCCATGCTTGATCCTAGCAAAGAAGATGAAGAGGCCCATGGTTAATCACAGCTTACTTCTCACCTGATTCCCTTGGAATAGGAAATTAGGATTCTGGAAAAACATCTGGAGACTTCAGCATCTCATCTGAGCAGCCTCACATGAATGGGTCAGACAAATTTCAGTGAGATGCCTGATGCTGACACCTTTGGCTGGGATGATGCACCTAGAAGAATCAGTAAGCTGGTAGAGTGTGCTATTTTAACTTGGAAGCAGGAAGCATAGGGTTTTAAATTTCACAGAAAAAAATATTTCTTTAAAATATTGCTAGATAAGTGTAAAAAGTGAGATTTTTTTTTTAGAAGTCCATTTTTTACAAATTGATTTAGAAAGAATCAGCACATTTAAGTTGTGGATATGTGATACTTCCAGCTATTCCTGTTAAATATTTTTTCCTAGTAATCCAACAACACTGACAAAAGTCATTTAACCTGCTTGCCAAGCTTTAGCTTGTATGCTAATTTATTTTTTTATAACCAAGTCAGACTCTGACCTGAATCAAAAATCAAGCATATAGCAAGTTTATTATCCTTGCACTGATGTTGTTTGTCCAACAAGCAAGAGTGAGGAAGAGTGGAATATGCCACTGCAAACAGCATGTCATTCCCTACAATAAATGTCTTCCCTCTCAGCTCTGTGCAGATGGCTGTTACCATATGATTGCTAATGGATTGTGTGACCCAGGTGATGTGGCAATGCCCTGTTTCCAGCACTGATTTTGTTTGCCTTCTTGGGTGTTTCCAGTCTTTCTGTGAGTGGGCCACTGGTCCCTGCCTGATGTTTGTTTAATTTGTTTCTAAATTCATTTCGAGACTTTCCTGGACTCTCTTTTGGATTTTCATTTTTTCATTCAAATGAAACCTCAGGATTTTGACCTGCCAATGGAAAAAGATGAAGGCAAATTCTACAGAATCCCCCCTGCAAGTGATGGCAAAACAGCCCTTGAGTGGAGCTCAGTGTGGATCAGGCTTCAGCTTGCAAGGGAAGGGTTACTCCTGTTTACAGCCTTGTGTCTCAGAGTGAATTCAAGCAGGGATCTGTTTGTTTTCCTGCAAGAAAGCCATTCACTAACGTTTAGGTTGTAAATGAGTGTTTATATGTTTAGGGGTTGTTGTTTTTATTGTGCTTTTTTTAATGGAACAGATGACATTTGGTTTACCAGAGGAAGCCAAGCTATGACTGTTGCAACATAAGGTTGCTTGGTAATATTTAGACCATCCATCAGTGCAGAAGGATGTTAAAAGGTAGGAAGGTCCTGATAAGAGACTGGACACTGGATGTTATCCAAACCTATTAAGCACATGTGACAAGAGAAAAAAACTTCCTGGGAAGAGAAGCTTTCAGAATTGTCCTGTTTGCTGCTAGTAATAGTGGGAATACTTTGCTCTCCTTTATCAGATATCTGCTCCATGTAGCAATGCTCTGTAGCCATGAATCCACTGAGTTGCCAACAAAAGTGGTTCTCTGACACTCCAGAGGATTGTGAGCAGCCTCACTGTGAGGTGGACAGAAAATCCTTCTTGATATAAATCTTCCCTTTTCTGTTCCTTAAGCTGCCCTCATCCTGCTGACAGCTACAGGTACAGGTTATTTCATCTGTTTTCATCCTGTAATCTGGGTGCAAAAGGCTTTTAAGGCAAAAAAAAGAGTAAAACAAAACTTTCCCTTCCCCTGCTTTAAAAGCAAGTTTATTTAAAACCATTTCAGCTGGCTGGTTTATGAGCACCCTCCACCAATAAACCTATTGTCTACAGAAAGGAGAAAATGTGTTTCTTTGGTGAAGAAACCTCTATGAGCATGTTTCTAAAGAATCATTTGAAAATTATGGGCAGGGAAGGACTAGGGTTTGAAGATCCAAAAAAATATCCTGCCCAGCTCTTCTTGTGAGGCCAAATTTCTCACTAATTGAAGTCAAAAGCATATCTTCTGTGCTGACCAGTTTAGATTCTTAAAATAAGCTGTACCAAAAACCCTGTAGCTGGTTGGGATTGCGGTGAGTGTTTCTGTTTAATTGAAGAGTATGAAGTCTGCAGCTGATTCACTGGACTTGCAAAAGGAGATGATGAAGCAACTACATTTTGTCTCATGGGACAATTTGTTATTTCCAAATTACTTTCTATGAGGCTTTGGGTGTTTAAGCTCTGGTCACCAATAGGAGCCAGGAAGAATTTTCTCTTTCTTGAGCCTCGGCAGTCTTTTCCTTTGTTGCTCCAAAACTCCTGTTGTGGTTATGCCCCCAGACTTCTCTGAATCAAACAAGTCAACATTCCAAGGAAACCACACTGGGCTGAAAAGCTTTATGTAGGAAACTTGTTGACTCACACCATTTGCATGGCATTGCCTGTTTGCCACCATCGGGAGCAGAAATGTGGTTTCTAGAAAGGAGCAGCTGCAAACATGTCTGCTGGGAAGGGGAATACAAGGTACAGCCAGATAACAGCCCTGTTGCTGACTTACAGGAGAGCCAAAAAATAATTCATGTAAGTATATGAATATAAGAACATATAAGAAGTATACTTGTCAGAAGGGGAGCCTGAGAGGCTGCTGTTTGTCCAAGGAAGGGCATGGTTCTAGACTACAGCTTGTATCCCAGCACCATCAGGAAGGATGCTGGAAATCAGGGGAAAACTCATCTATTTTCTGCTGCTGGGCTTGCTGAGGCACAAGAGGTATCCCAAGGAGTCCAGGGCAAGTGAGGGAGCCTGAGGCTACTCCAGATGTAGCACAGGAGCTGAGGTGGTGGCGTGGCCCTTTGTTGGTGTGGGTACAACCCCTCCAGGCTAGAACAGGCTCAGCTGCTTGCTGAGGGCTCTATTGTCTTCAATCATTGTCTTTTTCTGTGTGTCAACATGTGTTTTGATAGTTTAGTAGCATATGAGGGAAAACAGATTTGTCATGACTCCAGATCAGCTTGCAGCTACAAAACAAACCCTACAGCTGACAGACACTGATTATTTGCTTCACTCAGATACAGCAAGTGATCCTGCCCTGGGTATTGGATTTGGCTCAATATTTTCCCTCCCACTGACCCTCTCTGTAATCCTGGATGAGCTATTTCATATCTTTGGCCCCTGCTCCCACTCCCAGGCTGGTGAGATTGGTTTGCTTTGGAAGCTCTGGCTCCCATGACATGTCTGTAGTGCCTGGCACTATGGCCCCCATTCTTAGGTGTCATGTCTACACACTGTTGTAAGAGATAAATTGCTATTAATAACACAGCTGCCTTCCATGCTCCCCATCCACCTCACTGCCAACTCCTACATCTGTCATCTCAAAGCAAATATCCTGGAATTATGAAGCCTTTTGCTTTACTGGTTTGCCTCATACAGACCCGAGTTACTGTGGCAGGGAAAAAAAAAAAAAAAAAAAAAAAAAAAAAAAAGTAAAAAGAAAATGCAGAAGTTGATTAGTTAAAGTGTTGCAGCTGCTCCTGATGTAGAATTGGCTGCTTACTACACACAGAACAGATAAGATCAGACACAGGGAAAGGCAGAGGAATGTTCCAACATTTCTGTGTAACACCAAAAGGCACCAGGAGCCTGCGTGTGCTGTGACAGTGCTGGGATCCTTTCCCTCACCAGGAATGCCCAGCCTTGGTTTCCCAACATCCAAATACAACCAAGACATTCCATCTCCTCATCCTCTGCTCGCCTCTGGATTTCCTGATGGGACACTGTGATCTTAAAGGTCTTTCCCAACCTAAAGGATTTTGGATTCCCCCTGTCAGCCCCTTCACACTTTCCCTCAGTCAGTCCCTGGCTGCATGGCTGGAACTTCCCTGGCTGTATCTTAGACTGCTGGATGAAGCCAGAATTTCCAGGATTTTTTGTGTGAGCTCTTCTTGTCTGATCATGCATCATCTCACACAAAAAGTTCATTTTAGCCTGTTTCTGTCATTTGCTACTAGTAGCAAATCTGAGTAGAGATTTTCAAACAGATTATATGTGGAACATTGCTGTCAACATCTGAAAATACACATATCATGAAGACAAATGCTTGGAAGCAGAAGCAGCTCAGGAAAAGTTACAGCTTGAACTTTTGTCCATTGACTGAAACGTTTTTAATTGTTTTAAGCCAGTTTGTTGTGGAATGTTTTCATAACCTGAAACATAACATATGCTGCATGTTATTTATTTTACACAAGTGACTTTGAAAATAACTCATCGTGTTTCAGTATCAGCTGCATGCCTGAAACTTGCCAGGAAAGCAGTTGTGTTTGTGACAGAGGTTTGCATGAGGTCTATTCAGTCTGAAGAGTGTGGAATCTTTCTGGTTCATATAGTTTCTGTAGTGATGAACAGTTGTGCTGTAAGACACCCTGATGACTCACATGCACTGGCAGGAGCTGGTATGAAATGAAAGCTTGTACTTCTAGGTTTCTATTCTTTATTCACTAATTGCAAGAGACAATTGGACTGATTTGAGGAATCTGAGCATCTCCAGCTTTCATTTTATCTCAGTGCAACTTCTTTGATTTCAGTCACAGGTGATGATCAAATCTTCTGTGAAACACACCTCTTAACCTCCTGTTCCCTGTTCTGTAAAATACTGTGAGATTGCCACCTAGCTCATGAACACTTAATCCTGCATTGAAGCTTTAATATTTTGAGGTTCTTAGATGAAAGCCATTGTGTAAGGATGAAGAATTACCTCTGAACTAAGGACCTGCTCTGCTTCTTCCAAAGTCAGTCTGGCCAAACTCAATGGTTTCCCTTTTTCTGGTCTGAAGTTCAGGGATCTGCAAGTCATGACATTTATTTTTTAGGAGACAGTGATGATTGAGACAAGTCCTTGAAGCAGGGCTGTTAATTTGCAAAGAAGATTCTTATTCCTTTACTCAGAGCTACAGGTTTCCTTTGCTGAGCACTCAGCAAACAAACTCCTTTCCTCATCTGCTCTCATGGCCATGCCATGTGCCTGTGCTTTATGAAGCCCAATGTTTTTCAAAACCATTGGTACAAAGGACTGGGAAAGGGCTCAAGAGCCTCTTGCATTGAACAGAGATCAAATACACTTAGATGATCAACAGATGTCTGAGTGCCCTTGGAGGTCTTTCAGACCTCTGAGAACAGATTCCACAATATCCATAGGCCTGTTCTTCTGCTTCCCTGTGTGAAAAATTAGAATAAAAAGCCTTCATATCCAATTAAGTGGATTTCTTCACATCATTCCCCCAGAGCAGAGCAGAATATGCAGAATAATTGATCCCTGCCCTCTTTATTAAAAACATTTCTATATTAAAAGACCTTTATCAAGTTTCACCCATACTTTTCCAGACTAAACAGATCTAGTTCTTCAATGCTTTCCTCTGGGCTTTTTTTCCTAAGCATGTTTCCCAACACTACAGGCACTTGGTGCTCTTGTCAGCTCTCTATAGGTTTCTCAGATAGTGGTGACCCCATCTGGATATGTCTTTAGCTGGAGCCTTGTTGTTGGATGCTGCAGGGAACCAGGGAAAAAGCAGCACTGAAGTTTTACCTTTCTCAACCTTCACAAGGACAAGAATTTATAGCAATGATTATGCACCTGCAGGGTGTGTGAGAGCTGTGTGACTGTTGTTTTGCAGAAGGCATGTTTTCAAAGAGGTGTTGCCTTCTTGGACCAATGAGTCTTTTCTATTCTGTTTTTCATGTACTACTCTATATAAAGTGTAGTGTTTCTTTAGACAAAACTCTCTTTCTCTTTTGCTTCTCCATTGCACGAGGAACTATGTTGCATTATCTTTTTCTCAGCTCACCTATATCCTAAAATGCAACAGACCCTCAGCACATCTCTCTCAGTCCACTTTGTCATTTGGGCACTTCTCCCATGGAAACAGCAGCACTGAATGCAATGACCCAGCTCTGCCCATGCAGGTTTGTGTTGTGTTTGTCTGCTCTGGGCTCTGGAGCACCTGGGGACACCTGCTTCTCACCTCACCCCTGTTCCAGAAGTGTGAATCCCAGCTGCTGGGCTGCCAGGAAAAAGCTTCTGTTCCTTGAAAATGCCACTCTCTGCTTGCTGGCTGCCTGCTTTCACTCCCACAGGCTTGGAGGCAGCACCTGTAGCACACCACGTCTTGACTGAGCACAGTGAAGTTTGGAAGTTATCCCATAAGGAAAGGCAGAACAAATAACACATCTTCATGAAAAATTAAAGGAGAAGGCCTTCTGAATGCCTCCCTTGGTACTGCCAGTACTTCAGCTTGTTGGATAAAGAATTTGATTTGCTGATAGATCAACAAAAGGTCAGATCCTCCCCACAGCCACAGGGGAACCACTGAGGTGTTGTGAGTCCCATGGCAAGCACACAGAGATGGCTTTAGGAGAAGGGTTTTTGGTGGCTGTCCTGTTCAGTGAACTCAGCAAAGACTGGGTCTTGGAGGTCTGAGTGAAATAGCCTGCAGCAAAACTTACAAAGCTGTCAGAAAAGGAGAGGCCACGTTTTAAAGTGTAGTGATGCAATGTGGCATTGAAAGTGGCAGAAAATGGGGAGTCACAGCCTCAAGCTTCCATCTGACCTGAACCAGGCTTTGCTGCTCTTCAGTTCTTCAGTGGTGCCAGACCATGGGCAGCACCAGACACTGGTGGAAAGGACTCTGCTGCCACCCAGACTTTTTGTGGGCATGGGCACAGCTCCCTGAGCAAGTGTGACACATATCAGCTGTTCTCATGCCATTTACAGAAAGGGAAGAGCATCTGAAAGGAACTCTTTTGTCTTATAAAGACAGAAAAAAATAAAGTTTAGAAGTGGAGGCTTTTCTCAGGGTGGGCTAATGGCACTCACAAGGAACTGAATATCCATTTCTTGTTTCTCAAATAACCACTAACACAATTCCTAGTTACATTCTTTTCTTAAAAATTAAATGGGAGAGTATCATAAAACTGAGGTATTGCTATGCCAGCAAAATATTTGTACAGAGGTTTTCAGTTTCTGGCCATAAAAGAGAAGGTACAGGAGGTAGGAGAATTTGGTTAAAACCTGGTAAAAGTAGTGTGGAGTTTTTGACTATTACCAAAATGTCTGATCAATAAGGATAATGTGATAAGAGATATTTTTGTTGTAGGATCAACTTAAGCACATCTTGTGCTACATGAATCTGGTTTCAGTTCCATCTGCTTTACCCCAGTGTTAATCAGTGGATTTGACTGGCATAATTTCTGATTACATTATTGTAAGTGAGATCAAGAATCTCTTTCTTTGCCTTCAGGAAACAGAGTAGCCATTAGGGGAAATACGGAACTGTACTTGTTATAACTCTCCAGTGTTTTGTTTTGAATGCAAGAAAGTGTAACTGGTTTCTGCAGGTGTTTCTGAAGAGTTAGCAGAGTATTCTTTGTCACAAGCTCAGATGTAATGGTCTTAATCACAGTGCATGGCTCTCCTAGCTGCCACAGGACATTTAATACGTTGGGAAAGGTGTCTCTGTTCCCTTGTAAAAGCCCAATTTGCTTTTACAGCCATTGCCCATAATGCAGCAGGAGAATGGTGTTAATAACCATTTCATTGTGGCTGCAGAAATCTTCTGCACCCCTCCAGGGAACTTTTTCATCTGTAAATGGCCAAAGTGTTACCTTTGGAAGCTTCCCCTCCTGGGATCCAAATTCTTCCTTGCATGCATAACCTGTGCTACCTAATTGTTCTCCAGGGCAGCAAAAGTAGGTTGGTGGGTTGGGTTTTGGCTTGTAATTGTTTCTGGCTTTGTTTGAACTTCTGGAGCCTGTGGTTATGCACAGTATTCACAGAAGGAAAGTGGCAGCCATGGCTGTTTAATGGGAGCAGTGGGAACTGAAATCTCAAGGAGATTCTGAGGAAGGATCATATAAAGGAACTGGAGGCAGAGTTGGAAAGGATTGGGGATGTTTCTCTCAGGCATGTGGTGCCTTGAACTCTGTGAAGGGCTGTAGAACAACACAAAATGTTTTGTTGGGTCTACAGAAGCTTTGAAAATTATTAGCTTTTGGAAAAAAAAAACAACTCTATTCCTCGTTATAGAAAATGGAGTGTTTGCGCTGCACTCTGAGGCTTCAGTGTGTTCATGTCTTTGCCTACCTTGATATTGCTACCTTGCTCCCAGTTTGTGCAGAGGAAATAAAGACTCAGAGGTCAGCAATGAGTGGTTTTGAAAAACCAAGTGGTGACTGTATCTCCCACAAACTTGGAGAGAGGAATCACAGTTTGTGTCATTTTAAAATACTTCCCACACTCTCTTACTATTTCTTTTACTCATTCTTCCTGCCTTTCACTACAAGAATTTAATTTCCTCTTCATGAATAATGGTTAGCTGGTGCCTATAATTTATTTTTTAAATGTACTTTGATCTCAGACAAAGTTTGATGGAGTTAGTACTCTAGTAATGTGTCATGGGCATGATCTTCAACACTAACCTCAAGGCAGTTTACTTTCCTCTGGGAAATGAATTCCCAATGGGAGATGATGTTGCCTGGCATGAGTAAGAATCAGGTCACTTGGTGTAAATGACTAATTATGCAGTTTAGTACTTAGCTATTGGATTCCAGTTTTGACCTATAAATGCAGAACAAGTTCCAGAAGTAGTGTGTAGTAACTTCAGTAAGAGGCCCCAATATGGATTTTGCTGAAGTGCTGCTCCATTCACATCACAAGACACTCCTGGTCCACAGCAGTCCCAAAACTGTGGAGTTCAGGGGTGTCTCTGTTCTCTGTAAATCAGAGATATGATTATCTAGAACCAGGGCTTGGACCCCTGGATTCACACAGTCACCTGCCAACTTTGGGCTACCAGTGGGCATTTGTGTGCAAATGTGTATCCACTGGGTGCATAAATTGTAAATTAGAGGTATTCTCATCTGGTTTCTAGCCAAAATCAACTGAAATACTGCTAATCATTAGGCTTTTGTTCATATCTGAATATTGCTTTAAAAGCCTTTGGTTTAATCTGCTTCCCTGTCTTTTCCCCCAATAGTTTCAGTGCTGTAGGACTGGAAAACAGGATTTCTTTCATTGCTTCCCTCTTGCCTCTGTGTACTGTCTTGAACCAAAACTGACACTTAGATTTTGTTGTGGGCATGTATAGTTACCTCAGTGGTCAGTCAAGCTGAGAAAATCTGGCTTGTCTCAGCCTCTCTTTTAGATGATAACATGAGGGGTTTATTTAGCTCTCAAGACTTCTTAATTATTAGTAATCTCTGTCTGTGATTAAAAGTGGGTGTTCCCTAGATATCTTTTGCTGAGGAAATGGAGGAATATACTGAGGAGATGAGGATCCATTTCAGTGAGGTCAGAGGTGTCCCCAGCAGGTTCTGCAGATTGTCTGTCAAGGCTGAGCAGTGAGAGTGCCCTGCACAGCATGCACAGACAGTTCTGTAAACCATGTTCCTATTTAAAAACATTCAAGTGGAACAAACTTACTTTTTCATGTCACAACCAGGATCATATTCACATTTCAGCAGTGGGAAGGAAAAGATAAAAGACTTAATTCAGCTTTCAACATGCTGGAGATTTTCTGAGGCTCCACCTCTGCCCCTTCCTCTGTCCTCATTCCCAGTGTTTTTGAACTCTGCCTGCAATGCATTTCAGGGCTTGCCAAGATGTCTCTAACTAGGGGTGAGTTAATGAGAACATCTGGCCAAGATTGAGGGATGATGCTCTGTGACCCACCCACTCAGCACATCTGGTGGCTGTGGGCATGGGCAGGGAACCTTACTGAGCACTAAGGCTTCTGCAAGGAGAGAGGATTTTATCATCTATGGCTGGGTTTATTGAAAATACCCAAATCCAACTGGTTCTATAAAGGGACGTTCATGTACGTGGGAGAAATGCCTATAAATAGGTGCACACACACACACACACACAAATATATACTTTGTAATGTAATTACAGTGTACAGCCAATCTGTAAGAATGTGGACTGCCTAAAAAAACTGTCTTTTTAGATAATTAGTCCCAAAAGTCCTAAACTGGTTAACCATCAAGGCATATTGCAAGAGACCTCTCTGGTAAGGGCTTTTTGCAGGGTTGAATTTACATTCTCTCCAAAGGGAGGAGAGGATGAAAAGAGTTTATGTGGTTGGTTGGCAAAGTTCCTTTTTGAAATTATTATTTTAAAGCTGCTGAATTATTTTTGTCTTTCTAAGGATGAACTAAGATGTCCAGATACTTTTGTGAACTTCTTTTTATATATAGATGTACATAGATGTATAGATGTATATAGAGATGTACAGATGTAGATCTGTATCAATAAGTACTAATGCTCTGCTCCTATTTTGCTTTGCTGGTTTAGAAAAAAAAAAAGAAAAAAGAAGATGGATTTTTCAGACAGCACAATGAATCACCCATGAAGTGAAAACACTGGGCAAATTCTCTTTTGTTTAATAGAATGGCCTGTACACAGTTCAGGCCAGCACATTTTTCATGGGATGCAAGGGAGCAGTTCAAAGAATTGGCAAGGAGTGGGTCCTGCATATTCATGAGGCTGGGCAAGGAGGTGAAGGTACAGGAGGAGGCAGAAAAGCAAAGTGAGGATAGAGTGGAATGTGGAGCGAGTTGCCACGGTATCCTATTTTACTGCTCTTTGACGTAAAGCTCCTTTGCTTTTACACAACCGCTGGAATTGAATGGAAGCAGCTCAGGGGCATAAATAATGAATGTGCCTCTCACACGTTGGGAGAGAAGAATCTGCACCTCACAGAGAGTTAATGTGCCCCTCTCTTCTCTCCCCAGTCTCCAGCCTATGTTCCTGAAGTCAGTCAAGAACTTATCCAGCAGACAGAGGAGAAACTCCAAAACAGCCCCTGCAAGGAGCTGTTCTCTCCCTGCACAAAGTAAGTATAACACGACACCCAAAAATCTCAGCTCAGCTTGTCAGGAATGTGCCAGGTGGAGATTTCATTTCAGTCTGAACCTGAGGCAGGTATCTTTGCTCACACTCCTAAAGGCAGAGCTGACCAGCAGTGAAGTCATTTCATCTGAACGAAATATAATAAATATTTCCATGCCATTATGTACGCTGCACACAGGCACTTACTGTTTCAGGTATTTGACAGAGTGTCCTAGCCAAGTAAACCAGCCGTGGATTTCATGCTGTGTGAAAAGAGCTACAATGATAATGTATCCAAAGAAAACATCTCTGTTTCAAAGTGAATAAAAATTAAGTGGCTATACAGTCCATTTAGACAGAGGAATGTGCAAACTTGCTCCGCATGGCTTTTCCAGAAAATCTTCACCAGGAGAACGGGGCTTTTTTAATGCTTTCTGTCTGCCTGTGCCGTCCAAACGAACGTGCTTTATTCCAGCCTTTGTCTGGGAAAAGGCTTATCAGTTTCTGCAGCCATTTGTGCCATTGTGTGCTAAAGCTCCAGGTATGCAATCTGCATTTGCAAACCCTGCCCCGAGCTGTCCACGCCAGGAGATCATAAACCAATAAAAATATGAAAAGGAGGGATCATGGCACGCGGGCCCGTGTGGTTCCTGGCTGAGCAGGGTTTGTTTTCCCTGGGTGATGTAATGGGGATTTGTAAAATTTGCTCCGCTGTCATTCATTGTTTTGACTCATTTCATTGACCTTTTCTGGTTGCAGTTATTCTTTGCGTTGGTAGGAGCTGTGGGTTATTCCTGGCCCTCCCTTGTGGCACAGGCAGTCTCCTGCACTGGCCTGGTGTCCTGTGAGATGCTCTGTGACTCGCCCCACTTGTGGGTGCCAGTCCCAGTGACAAAGGCAGAGCTGTGCTCCACACAAAACCCCCTGGTGCCTGTTTCCAGCTCTCAAAGCTGTTTGAAAGCTGACAGTTCCCTCTAAAATGCACTTTGTTGTTGCCAAAGAGGGGAACTAAAAAGCAAACAACTGCTGAAAGGCAGCTATTGTTCTTTTAAAATACGTGCAGCTTTTAATTAACTGAATGGAAAGAGCGAGCATTGGACACCATTTAATGCAGGCTCCTTCCTTCACCCCAGCTGAAACTCAGGAATGAGCCAGGTTTGGGACCTTGTTCATAAATATGCTGATCATTTCACATGGACTAAAATGAGGTCAAAAGGAAGTTTTAAGAACTTGCTGTTGGTATTTACTGGTACTGGATGATGTTAATTTTGGAAGGGTTCACAGTCAGCCCAGAAAAGGGAGGCATACATGCAAATATGAAGGCTGCTGTCCTGGAGGAGCAGGGATGGGATGAGTTTCATTCACATCTTCATAGATAGAAAGCAGTTTGCAAGAAAAATATGTGTATAACTTAACTTCTGCTTTTACCTTTAATATTTTGACTGTCTGCTCCTGCCCTCTTCCAACTTCACCTAGAATTCTGATGTTTAATTTGGACATTTGTTACAGCAAATTAAGATTTACTTCTTATTTTATTTTGTAATCTTTAATCCATCAAGGGAAACTGTTATGATTTGTGTCCAGGCAAAGCTTATGAAGACAGCAACATTGTGCATGCTGAACATGTGCAATTACCTGCCATCTCCAAACTGATGGTGCAAGAATTAAAAAAATTATGTTACAGATGAGAAGTTAAAAAACATACTAGCTCATGAACAGAGAGGAACTAAACTGTGGAGACACATTACTCATGGTGACTTCTTTGCCCAGAGAAGTGCCCCAGGGTAAGACACAGACCATCCATCCCCAGACTAGGGCAGTCATTCAGAGATTATTTCCTCCTTCCAGCAAGATCTGGAAATGTGTCTTTACACCCTCAGACATGGACACAAATGTGTCTGTATACCCCCAGACAGAAATGTTCATTTCTTTGGGCACTTTTCACTCAAACCCAATTGTGTCCTGCCAATGCTGCCAACAGAGGTGGGTGCAGGAGCCCCAGTAAGCAAAGCAAGAACCAACACCAGGAGCTGTAAAACACCATGACCACCTTCAGTTTAGACAGCTCCCAGCTCAGCCCACGTTTCCTTAGTTCCAAACCTCTGGCCTTTCTGACAGGATGCCTGATGCTCTCTGGCTGTTTGCTGCCAGCCACAAGCAGCACACTTTCTTCTCACATGTGCAGACTGACCAGAAGCAAATTCATGTCCCTGTTCAGTCCTAAGTTTTACTCGACAAAGCACACAGCTGTCAGGAAATCCTCTTTGACTCTAGTCACATGTACTAATTCTTCTATATAGCAGGAATTGAAACTGATTTTTTTACTCAAAATGGCGCCTCTGATGGTCTCTCTTTGACAGAAATCGCCTTCAGCCAGAAATTTTCTATCCAGTTGTAAACATCCCTCAAAGTTTAGGAGCTCAGTTCCTGAGGATGTTGTTTCAGTTTACTAACAGAAGCAAAGACATTCACTGTCTGGTGGCCAACAACCTCTGTACAAGTCCATTAAAGCCAGTGGGTGTTGCCCTGATAATTTTCAGCAAGCATCACCAGTATTCAACTTGTATGAGGCCTCCTGTTATGAAATATATCAGGTACATCACTTTATTTGGAAACAGTGAGGAAAATAAAGTACAAAAAAAGTAGAAATAACATAATCCTAATGTAAAAGAAGTCTGGATTTTTTTGTTTTGTTTTGTTTTTGCTCAAAGTTCAGGATTATAAAATGCTTATATATCTTTTTCATCTGAGATAGATCTGTCCTTGACCACCTCAGTGGGGAACCATTCCAAGAGTACCTAAACAGCATGTACTTTGACAGGTTTCTCCAGTGGAAGTGGTTGGAAAGGTAAGTGTCACAAGATTTTTTTTTTTTTTAAATAAAAATAAATAGAAATGTTTATTTTTACTCCATGCAAAGTCTGTAGAATATGCCCAAAATCTGAATGTTGAGATAAAAATGTTTGCTTCTACAGCTCATATGTTCAACCATGTAATAGTCTTAGGTACATTAAACATATTGGGTATGATTAATGTACATTCAGCAACTTCAGCTGTCTTTGTGTTTAGCTACCCTCTGAATGTGGTGACTTTTTGTCTGGACCAGTTGTCACCATTATTAAGTCTCTAAACAGAGAAAAAATGTGGCATATAGCTCCTCTCCTATTTATTGGCTGGACATTCCCGAGCACATTTAATAACCAGGCAGCCTTAGTGGGTATTAATGAGCAAGGAAAGGGGCTTGTGCCTTTCCCTTGTCAGGGAGTGCTGCAGCAGACGGTCACTGCAGGGTGACAGTGACCTTGAGCTGGGAGAATCCCCATTTTCCACAAATGGAATTAATTACGGCGGATGCGCCGGGGCCGGATCCACGAGCGGTGTGTGTCAGCAGGACGCCTCCAGATCAAAGGAGCTGTGCCAGTTCCTCTCCCTGGAAAGCTGCAAAGCTGCTGCTCCAGAGGGGTGGGCAGAGGGAAGAGCCATTTCATGCCAAGACATGCTCCACATGCCATCTTCACTGAGCCCAGCATTTACTCTTCCATTTCAATTGAAAAACATCGGCTGATTCATCTCTAGCCAGGCTATTTCCTATCTGTTTTCACATAAGGGATAACGAATTTTCTGCAATGTTTTGAGGGTTCTTTTTTTTTCCATTCCCCCAACAAGAGTGACAAGCTATGGATGCCTGGCTTAAGAAGCTGGGAGAATTGTTTTTAAGATTAGCAAAGAGATGTTAGTGGCATGGGGTGATCAACAGCTCCTTCTGACAGCCTGCTGGCTCCAAAGGAACAGTCACAAAGTCCATTTATTCCAGGGACATTGCTGAACATGTAGTTATCACTACTAATTGTTGCTTTTAACCCCAAAAGCATTTGCAGCAGCCTCATGGAATAATGACAATAACATCTTTTCCTCTTCTAGTTTTTACTGTCTGCATACTATTCTTCTCCTGCTTTGGAAAACAATAATGGGCATTAATAAAAGGATTTTACTTCAGCATTTATTCTTCGTTGTCATCAACCTCATCATGCCTGTGGTGGGAACAGCCACGTTACTGTGCTCCCTCTGCAGGCTGGCTGCCAGCCAGAGGGGAGCAAGGAGAGCAGGAATATTCACATCCAGTCCTGGGATCATTGTAAAACCCTGGTGATGGAAACAAAATGGGATCTCGCTGAGCCTAGAATTCTTCTTCTGTCATGTTATAAAACTTTTACAGTGGCAAAGGAAAAGTTGGATGTAGAGTTGGAGCCATTCTTTTGGAGCAGATTTTGTGGGAAGCCTAGGAGATTGTATGGGGATCATGTCAAGTGATTGGAAGCACTCTGCCCTCAGGGACAGACTTATTTACCTTAATTTCATTCTTGTTCCCTTCTTGCCCCTGATGCTCCCTCAGGAAGAGGTAGCCCAGAGGGAATGGGCCAGCTTGGATCTTATCCTCCTGCTCTCCCAGCCTGCAAATGTCACATAAATCCACCTCTCCTGCTCCCAGGATTGTTTCTGCCTTTGATTCATGTAAATTTCATGTCTTGTTTAACACAACAGAATTATTTTCTGGTGATTTGAATTTTGTATCTCTTTTTCTCATCTTGCTGGCAAAGCAAAGCAATGTGTTAGCCCATCCTATATGTCATGGAAATTAATATCTTACTGGAAGATCTCAGGCTTCCTCTTTGCTTATCAAAGGCCAAAGCTGTATAATGGAGATTCAGAGCCCTCCTTGGTCCTAAGATGCTAGCAGAAATTATACTGATGACTCACTAATGTGTTGTATTTTATTACAGCTTAATATGTTGGAATTGAAAAGTTCAAGCCATACATAGTATTGAAGTAATGTAATTACATAATTATATATTTTATTATATAATACAATTACCTTGGAATAATGCGATTATATAATATTTATCTATTTTGCTTTTCAAAAGTATGCTCTGAAATAAATAAATCACAGAGAGTGCATTAAACATAGTGTGGTGGGGGTTTTATTTATTTATTTATTTCCTTTTCTTGCAGGCAACCAGTAACAAAAAACACGTTTCGGCAGTACAGGGTACTGGGGAAGGGCGGCTTTGGGGAGGTGAGTAATTCTGAAACTTTCTGTTCAGAATGTTTCTTGCTTTTTAGACACTGCAGGTGTCTAAAAATGTGACAGAGGCTGCTTTTCATTAATTGCTGGCAGTTCCACTTAACCCTTCGTGACGCTGTAATCTCAAAAGGACATTTTTGGGAGTTACTTTGTGTTCAGCTGTTGCATCTGCCGTGGAATTGGGGTCACACCCTTGTTTGTATTTTCCTGGTGTCTGGAGGTGGCAGCAGGGGCAGGGGAGGTGCAGACTCAGAGATTACAATCTGCACAAAAGACAGAAGGAGGTGCGAGAGGAAGCAGGCAGAGGAAAGTGCAATAATTAAACCAATACTCCACAGCAGGGTTGGAAACAGTAGTCAGTCCCCAGCTGCCCCGCCTAAGCCTGGCTCACTAAGCCAGCCTTAAAAGGACTAAAGGCGAGGGGATGGCGAGGAGCAGACTCGGTGTTTGCTCTGAATTACCGGCGATTGTTGTGCTCCCTCCCAGGTCTGCGCCTGCCAAGTGCGAGCCACGGGCAAGATGTACGCCTGCAAGAGATTAGAGAAGAAGAGGATAAAGAAGAGGAAAGGAGAATCCATGGCCCTCAATGAGAAGCAGATTTTAGAAAAAGTCAATAGTCAGTTTGTAGTGAGTATTGAACTGCGTGATTCCCCGCTCAGCTGCTGGGTGCTCTTATGGTTGAATGCAGTGCCTCCTCCATCTCCTGCTCCTGGGAAGGAGCCAGAAGCTGAATCCCTGTGCTTTGCACCTCCAGGTGCCTCTGCCGAGTCTCACTTTTGTCTCTGGTCCATAAGAAATGCAGCAGTTAGGGGACCTGTGCCTGTAAAGTGTGGTGTGTGTCCTGGTGTCTGCCAATAAAGGCAGAACCTTCTCTTTGAAACGAACAATGTAAACTTCCTCCCTCCAAATTATTATAATTTTGACATTAAGGGGCTCTCAGGCAAAGATATGGGAATTAGGAATAATACTTCTTTACTAGGAAAATTAAAATAGAAATACAGTATTACAAAGAACAATCCCAAAACACTGACAGAGCCAGAATACAACCTGACATCCTGTCAGTCAGTCAGGGTGTTGGCACAGTCCCATTCCATGGTGGCTGCATCCTCCTGCAGTGGCAGATGTGGTTCAGCTGGAGCAGTGATCCTGTAGAAGGTGTAGTTTTCCTCTGAAGGTCCAGGGATGATGTAGAAAGGTCCATCTTTCCAGTGGAAAAGGCTGCTTTGGTGCTCCAAATCTCAGTTTTTATCTAGGTAGGAAAGGCTTGGCTGCTCCCCCTGGCTGGAGCATCTCCCATGGGATGATGGAATTTTATCAGCCATGCACTGGGACTCAATGGCCATGAACAGGAGATATCTCCTGCAGGGAGGATGGGTTGTGGAAAAGATAAAGATGATTGCCCCAGCTGGTTTAAAGCTGGCCCATGAGCAGATAATGTGTGCCAGGAGATAAGGAATCACTGCCCCACCAGGCTTTAACAGATGGTGATAGAATACACATTGCTGGCGACATCCTGTATTGCAACCCAAGACAGTGTGGTTTACAGCCTTGGCTTGCATCACAGATACATCAGGATGAGCTGGTTTATTCAGTCATTACCTGAATTCCCGGGGTCTGGGACAGAGATGCTTGGAGGAGACTGCAAGAGGTTCAACCCAAACAGATCAGCTGAGATTGGCTTGCAGAAACATCTAAGCAACGAGGTAGAGTTGGTCAGCCTGATGCAGGGCTCTCCTGAGTCACACCAGCTCTTGTGCTTCGTTTAAAACTTGCCTTAGATTTATAAAAAATAATAATAATAATAAAAGTTATCTCAGCATCTGCCATGTCTTTATACTTATTTCAGGAAAGACTGTGTATACAACACATGCAAGGTGTTTGCTTACATGTTTACTTGCTTTGCCAGAGGATGGCACATATTTAAAAGTGATGTGCAGGTTTTAGCAGGTCTGATTTTTACTTGGGCACCCACCAGAGCCTCTCAGGGTTGATGCTGATCTTCACATCTCTGTCATGGTCCATTTGGTCATCCCAGGACTGGGATATCTGGGCCTTCCAGGGAACTCACTGAGATGCAAAATGGTGCAACAGGAGGTGTAGATTCCCTTGATTACTAGGATTTCTCATACATGGAAAAAAATGCCTGAAATTAGTATGTTTGTCCAGCCCCTGAGGCCATCTGAGCCTTGAGGGTTTCTGGTGATAAATAGGCTGGATTCCACAAATTAATCTGTAGGATCCTAACATCTGATTTTTCTGTAGTTCTAAAATACATGTTTGCCATTGTAAGAAAGCCCATACCAGATTCAGTCAATGTATTTTTTTCATTTTCTGGAGAAAGTCTTTAATGAAAAGCTAGCACTTCCTTCTTAGCAGCCATCTGAACTGTCACAACTGTGCTGCAAATGTTTTTCTAGGTCAATTTAGCCTATGCCTATGAAACAAAGGATGCACTGTGTTTAGTTCTGACCATAATGAATGGAGGTGACCTGAAGTTTCATATCTACAACATGGGAAACCCAGGCTTCGAGGAGGAAAGAGCTTTGTTTTATGCAGCAGAAATTCTTTGTGGCTTGGAAGACCTACACAGAGAAAATACTGTGTACAGGTAAGCACTCTCTAGAGTCTTTGGATGTCTTTTCTGGGTAGGAAAGAATTGTCTGCTTCCTCCCTTCTTACTGTGGTGCTGTACAGCTGAGATGCTTTGGCTGAAATTTCACAGAGCCCTGTATAAATACAACATGATACAGTAATCATGGAAGGAAGCAGTTGCTTCCCTAAATACATCCTGTCTAAATTATCCAGAACAAGCACAAAGCTCCCCAAACCCTACCTCAGCGTGCACTAGGCGACACAAGAAAATTATGGAAATTCCTTTAATGGGATTTCATTAAGAAATAGAGTTGCTAGTTGGGATGAAATGGAGATCATTCCATCCAAGCTTTTATTTTAGTTAGCTGAGTTATATTGCATGAAGGGCTACAGCACATCAAATGTGGCAAAACTTCTGTTGCAGGGGGCGTGTAACCCCAAGAGAGTGTCTGAGACAGAGAGCAGGGATTTCCACTGGTGTGAGTGTGATTAGCTGGGTAAATTCATGGTGATCCTGGCGTGCCAGCCGTGGAAGGAGGCCCATTCCCAGCCACACAACAGAGGCATCCTGCTGGCAGCATCCCACCATCCATGGGTGCAGCCAGCGGGCACGGCGCTGCCCGGCGCCGCCGCCTCCAGCGGGGCACAGCCCAACTTCTCAGCTTCCAGTTTGGCTTGCAGCTCTACACAAGCACTTTTCCAGGGCAGGCTGGATAAGCAAGCAGATTGCAGACAGCGTTCTTGTGACTCCAGGAGGATTTATTTTTTTTAATCAGCAGCCACTGTAGTTGTAAACAACGGTTCATGTTTGTCTTCATCATCCCCGCTTGTGAAATCGTCGTTGCTGGCATTCACAGCAGAAGAGGGCCTGTAAATTGATGAAAGAACTTCCAAGGACAATGATTAATAGACAATAAGATGCTATTTTTAAAAGCCAAGCCATGCTTTAAATCATTTGATATGCATGTGTAATACATTGGATGCATGTGCTTGCATGCATAGAAATTGCAATATTGTTGTTCCTTAGAGATCTCTAACAAACTGACACTTGGTTGCCTTGCATCTTGCTAGCTGGCACACAGAGGGCAGACAGATAACATGCTGATTTAGTTGGTGCTCACCCAAGAAGGAGGTTTTTTCTTTCCCGAGGAACAAAATGGTAATAAGTGTTTAATGTCAATTGGAAAATCAGATTGTAAGTGAAGTGTCTGGCTTCCTTTCCCCTTAGAAAACCTCCTACCACATTTTCAAACATTTTAGGAGGTAGTATAGTGTTTCACAATCATATTTTATTGAAAAAAATTGACTAGTGCATTCATAACATGGCTGGTAAAATGCCATTCTAATGCCATTTTCTAATAGAACAAATCAGATCTGGCTACCTGAAGTTGTGCGTGGCTCTGAGAGAAATGGCACCTGCTTCCTTAAGGAGGACTTTTCATGCCAATCTTAAAAGAGCTGCTACTTTACAGCTCAGATGGCACATTCATTTTGGTGATGAATGATACTACATCCTTGTAGGTGACATTTTCTAGCAGTATTTCAGGAGCATCTGCAGAGACCCCTCATTTGTAACAGCGCAGGGCGGTGTGGGACCCGTGAGAAGTGCTATATAGGTCAATAAAATACAGCAGCTAAATGCTACCACCTTCTCAAGGCAAATAATTCATCACAAAACACTTATTCTTCAGCCTTAATTTCATTTTCTATAAACAAAATGCTCCTGAGTAAATCACAGCGTTGGAAAATGCATCCCCATCTCCTGGGCCGCTGCTGACGCACGCTGCAGACGTGACCTGGGAGAACAACCAGGCTCAGAGTCAGATTTATCTCATTCAGAATTCCCTTGTCAAACATGGCACTTGTGTTGCATTTCTCAACTGCTTCGTGTTAGTAAAGGTCAACGGGTTGGTTGTTCATGAAAAGCAAATGTAAAAAGCTGCTGGTTCTCCTCAAATTATTTATAAATATGTTATACTTTTATATTACATTGTTTATATTATGTATTTATATGTTTATTTTAAATTTATTTGTTTATTTGTGGAGATATGTATATATATATATATATATATATATATATATATATAAAATTTTTGTTTTATATAAATATTTTAATGTATGCAATTTTTGAAAATTTCTACTATAGCCATGCCTGGAAGCTCCAGCCATCATCAAGTTCACATTGTTCCAGGCATTGCACAAATACATGGCAAAGCCTTGTCCACAGTGATTAATTGAGTTGTTTAGGCTGTCCTGCACAGCCAAACAATTGCCTTTTGAGCATGGACAGAGTGCCAGCAGTTGATGTTTCAGTATGTTTCGGCAAGGCTACTTTACAAATGGGAAGCTGAGCCTTTGGGAAGTAGCTTTACGTGTCAATGTGTCCACCAAGGAGTTTTATTCCTCCTGGACATTTCAGCCATGAACCCTTGGAAGTGCTGGCCATGCAAAGGAAGCCAGCCTTGATTCTGAGGAACCAGAAGTCTGAAAACAGGAATGACAACTGATGTCTGGGAGGGGAGTAAAGCTTCCTCTAATTGCCCTGAATCACAGAGGACTGTAAGGACTCTCTGGTGTTCTCAGAATCCTTGTGGAGTCTATAATTTTCTCCTTCAAAGACAACATTTCCCAAATTGCACCCAAGATTCTTATCATTGCCCCCCAGTTACAGTTTTAAGTGGGACTAATAACTGCTGAGCAGAAAATGAAGTAACTGATGAAGGCTGAGTTCTTCATGGAAATAATTCTTGCAGTATTTAGAACACATTTTCAAAATAAGCAGATGATGCCCTTGACCATGCTGCTCCAGCACTGGAAACCTTCTGCTGGTAGGCAGGGAAAGCCCACAGTGGTATGTTAAAGAAAATCACAGCTTCTCCTCAGTATTCAGATGCCCTTCACATATTTCATATGTGAATATGAAAATATTTCATTATTTGAGAAGTAGGCTTGGTACCACTGAGCACTGGGTGAGGTTTATCTTGGAGGTCAGGAAGGTCTGAAGCAAAGCAAGAAGAGGAGATTTCTCACAGCGCTCTGTGTTTTAGTTGAAATCATAAATAAAAACAAGGCAAGTTTCAAAATTCCAATCTTGGTATTGTCAAAAACTACAAAATACCCCTCTCCATGCACAGGAAAACTCCTGATACTGGAGTGGTCCAGCTTGAGAGTGGGCTCCTGCACAGGCTGGGGCAAGGCTTCTCTTGCACACGTCCTCTCTTTGCTCCCTGCACAGAAATGCCTCTTGCTGGGAACTTGACAGAACCAAGCTGTTTCACAGATGCAAGGAGGCCTTACAAAAAGGAGACCAAGCAGTGCTTGGATTTGCACCAGGCTAAGCAGTGTCTTTAGATAAAAGCCAGGGCATGATGTGGTGAACTGAGGCAAAGCTGTTTTCCCTGCCTCACCCAGCTGCTGGTGCCTCATTTGGGCTCCCGAGCCAGCACAGCCCAGTCCTGGGGCACCTGTGGGACACTCCCTGCCCAGTATGGCCAGCTCTGCCCTCTGACACCTCTGCTCCCATCTCCCAGGCTGGCTTCACTCCCTCTCTGCACTGGGAAGGTCTGGAGAACAGCCTTGGTCAAGGAGGGGACAGCGTGGCTGGGCTGGGAAGCATCTCAAAGCAGCAGCTGGTGGAGCAGGTTTTGTGCAGACAAACTTTTCAGAAGAATGGTCTGCCAAGGCTCTGCTAAATACATGAAAACTGAGATTATTTACTTCTGAAGTTTATACCTTGCACAAATTTGGGGATTTTTTTTTTTTCTTTTTTTCAGTAAAAGGCACATCTTTGACATCAGACTGACCACCTTGCCAATTTGAATGGCATTGCTCCAAACCACAGAGACACTAGAGTTTCAAAAATGTTTGTAAGAAGAATCTTAATCTGGGCACAGAATTCTCCTCTCTGCCCCACATTTTCCAAACTCAACAAAATTGATGCACATGTGTGCAAGTGCATGGACACACATTCACATATTTGGGCGGACTTAGGTGCCAGACATAAAAAATTTGAGCCCAACAGATAGCTATTTCCATTTTCACATGTAAATAAAGTATTTTAAAACCTAATTTTTTTTTTTTTTACCATAAGATTTTGTAACAGAAAAAACTAGTAAGATTTTACAACACAAAGGACTGTAGGGGTTCATTTACAGGACTAGAGGGATGAGTCCATTATAGGACAGATTAGGAACTAAAAGCTTGGCTTAGTGAAAAATTGTAACTCCAGCTTAGAACAAGACATATGGTTTCAGTCTATCTGTGAAGTGAGTTGTAAAAGGTTGTATTGGTTTCAGGAGTTCCTTGCTGTTTGAGTTGACACTCAGCTGGTTTATTACATGTAATAAATGCCCTCACGCAGTTGTATGGTTATGTTATCAAAACCAGCTTCATACCCATAACTGCTATCTTTCATTTCCAGAGATCTGAAGCCAGAAAATATCCTGCTGGATGATTATGGTAAGTCTCGGAGGTTTACAGAGATGCTTTCACAGCAAAGTAGATTAAGTTAGTTTTAGGATATGTATTGCACAAAGACCAATAGTGCTGTGCAGTGACTGAGGAGCTCAGCATTCACTAGAATTCCTGTCCTGGAGTGGTGAGCTGCTGGAGCTCAGTGCACAGATGGAAGGAAGCAGCCGTGCCCTCAGCAGGGGCTGTTCTCAAGAGCTCAGCATTGCTGGGGCCCTCTGCCTTTCCTTGCTGTTTTTCCATCCTTGTTGCAAGGCTGATGCAACACAAAGGGAGCTCTAGTTTCTAAATCTGTGCTTCCCTCTCCATTTCTGAAAGTACTTTCATCCTCTGCTGAGCCAAGTCTGGCTTTATGCAAACCCAGGTACCCGATTGTTGCTGGAGGCAGGGATAATCAAATCTGGTGCTGACTTGCAGACCAGATGTAGCCTCTTCAGCCATCAGAGTTACAGAATTGTGTCAGCCCATCCATCCTCTGTGATCAGTTCAGGATGCTTCCCCACAGCATGTTTCTCTCTGCCTTTTTTTCATGGGTTTTAAAATACCTGGTACAATCCACTGCAGTCCACAGCCTTACTGTTGACATTTATTTCACTGTGTTGTAGTGCCCTCAATAATTCCTCTTTTCCATATCAATGAAACTGCTCCAATTCAGTGATTCAGAATACTCTTTTCTTAAAATGTCTGAGCAGTAAATTGCAGGAGTATTTTAGCAATGACCACAGTTGTGCATTTTGGACTAATTTGGGTCAGGTCATTATATCTACTTTATGATGTTTTGTTTCTTTTTTCCTTCCAGGCCATATTAGAATATCTGATTTGGGTCTAGCTGTTAAAATCCCCGAGGGTGAATCAATCCGTGGAAGAGTAGGAACAGTAGGCTATATGGGTAAGTCTTCCACAGCTCATCTTTTTAAAAATTTGCTGACATTACTTGAGATTTAGAGATGTTTCTGCCAAGGAAGCTTAAGAAAAAGAATAAAAAATATTCACATTCAGCTGGGTCCAGTTCCATGCAGCAACTCTCACAGAAAACCTGACAGTGAAAATCAGGAGAGGGTGAAAGGATCTCAGTGAGGCTGGTCTACAACCTTAAATCAGCAAAGCAAATTGAAAGAGGAGACAGCAACTGGGATTCTAGTGATTTTAGTGTAGATTTATCTTAGGAGGGTTATGTGCCAAAATAAAGATTTCTTTCTAGTTCTGCTTTGTATAGGAGTTACAATATATTTGTATGGTTATGATAAAATGGGTAAATCCACACACAGAGCTCATGTTGAGCTTTCCTTTATGTGCAGGGGAGGCTGCACAAAAGACAAGTAGAGATTTGTACATTGGTTAAAAAAAAAAAAAAAAAAAAAAACTATACTCCCTTATGTAACTAGATCTTTTTCTAAACTCAGTGTAATTATTTTCATGCATTCTCTGGGTGGGCATATTTCTTGGAGTAAAAATTGCTTATGCTTATTTGACTGAATAGAGACTAGCTGATGTGAGCCACTGTTACACCATATGGAGACTTTAATGAAAGCAAGCAAATCAGTTGTCATGTCTAAATTTTGTTATCCCAGTGTAAGTTTGTGTGCATCCCTAGGGCTCTGTGCTTGTGAGCACGTGTGGACGTGTGTTTGTACCCATGCATGGAGGTGAGGGTGCCTGCAGGGCTGTGGCTATCTGCCCAAAAAGCATTGTCTGTGGTTGCAACACAAAATTAATGGATTGGAGTTTCTTTAAAGGGGAAAAAGAAAAGCTATGAATTGACCAAAGAGACAGAATTTGCTTTGGAAGAAATGTCACGGCTGTTTACAGGATGTGTGTTTGCATTTCATTTCTACCCTAAATGGAGAAATCTGGAGGGACTCTTAAAATTAGGTCTCTGCTTAATATTTAGATCCAACTTCTTTCGTGATTTTTTTTTTTAATTGGACTGAGGTGATAGAGAAGTCAGAAGACAGCATGCACAAGGCATGTGGCAGGTGGAGAGAGCACCATGGCATGTAGCATGCTGCATTTCCTGCAATGCTACAATCCTCTGCTGCAATCAGGAGGTGTTTTTGTATTTTACCCACCATTCTCTATGCATGTGTATTCAGCCACCAAAATGAAACTTTAGGCATTTAAGTGCTTTGCCTATGTGAAAACCAAGAGTTTGCACAAGGCTTCTCACTCTCCTCCACAGCTCCAGAGGTGTTGAACAACCAGAGATACACACTCAGCCCTGACTACTGGGGGCTAGGCTGTCTCATTTATGAAATGATTGCTGGGCAATCGCCGTTCCGTGGGAGGAAAGAGAAGGTGAAGAGGGAAGAAGTGGACAGAAGAGTGCTGGAGACAGAGGAGGTGTACTCCCACAAGTTCTCTGAGGAGGCCAAGTCCATCTGCAAAATGGTAAGGGGCTGGAAAAATGGTGGGGCAGCTTCAGTAATGAGCTGTGTCTGACACGGTCTGAGCAGTAACAGGGTGCCATAGAGGGGCTGCAGAAACAAGGGCTAACCAAGCTCAGCTGTGGATGGGATGATTGCACTCTCTATTCATTCAAATTGTGTTTATTTGGGCTTGTTTCTCCATGAGATTCATCACGGTCATCCTGAGCCCTCTCCAAAGTTTTATGGCCAAGGGAGCGGTATCTATTCTCATGAGACTTTGAATGTTAGTTTGCAGTCAAGAATGCATTTCTGTCTTTTATAAGCTTGTAGGAAAAACTAAAAAGGACTTGATGATGCAAGAATCTGATTGTCTCCTGCAAGGAACTGCAAACCCCACGCTTCCATTGTGTTTGGTGAGAGCTGGGGGTAAGGAGGACAAAGATTATGCAATGAAGTTATTGTGACACTCAAATGTTGTCCCAGCCCATCTCACTAACTTTGTTAGCAGCTTTTCCCCCGGGGTGCCAGGGTATCCAGCTTTTCTTAATACTGTTGAGCTGTTCTTCAAAATGTTTTCTCACTCCTTCAGCTGGGAGTCATTTTCGTAGCACAATAGCCATGTCTGACAATGGAAATCCTCAATCCCCCTGAGAAATCTCAAAGCTTCGTCTGAATTCATCAATGTCTTGTTGACATCCATCTTTAGAAGGCTGAATTGTAATTTGGAAAAGGATGTGGCCTTTTTCTGGGTGTTGTTTGCTAAGGAGTGGAGGCTCCTTTGGAGACAATGGCCTGTCTGTGTTTGCTGGTAGAGGGAGAAGGAAGGGGAGAAAAGGTCAACAAATAGGTAGAGTTTCACCAATGTCTTGTGCAACAGGCCAGCAGAGAGCAGATCCACAGCACTCTGGTTGGCTGGCTGCAGGAAGAGACACTGAAGTCTCCTTGCAAAATAACAGTGGTAGCACTGCCAAGTATCAAGCCTGGAAGTTATTAGCTCACAGAGCACCAAGTCATTCCTGAATCCTCGGGGTGGTAATTAACTGACATCACTCTTGATAGATGCTCTGGGCCATTCCCTGACCTTAATTGGTGATGCAGAGCCCCCAGTGAGGCTGACACAGGAGGATGTGGGGCAGCCCTGGGCTCTCACAGACCATGCCATGTGCCCCAGCAGGCTGCCTTCCCTCCTCAGGGACACCTCAGCTCACACCAGGTGAGGAGCAGCATCTGCTGGAGTGGCAGAGAATTCGTGTGTCCTGCTGTTCATCTGAAATGGAGATGTGAGACAAAGATTTTACTTTGCTGCTTGAGGCACAGAATCAGAATAGCTTGGGTTGAAAGAGACCTTTAAAGATGGCATAGTCCAACCCCACTTTTTTGGCTGACATACCTGTAGGAGCCCTTCTTGTTACTCTTTATGTCCCTTGCATAACAGAATGAACATTTACTCTGAAAATAACCATGAGAACTTCAAGCTGAGAAGAATTCAATGTGGCATTGATGGGATAGTGCTGTAGATGACCTACCACACTCCCAGGGGGGCAGACAGTCATCACACTGTAGTGGTCATTTTCATCTTCCACCCATGGAGACTCTGGTTTCAGGGAGTTGGGACCTCAGGAGGTCATCTAGGTCTTTCTCTTGCCTCAGGGAGGTTTGGACTATATATAAATTATTCCTGAAAACTTGATTACTACTGCTTCCCTGTCCAATCACATGGCATGGTTATTGAGGTGGTTTGTGCAAGCTATTAATGGATCCAAAGATAACTTTTCCCTTTCTGAGCATTAATATCTTGAGGCAGGAAGAGTCTGAGTCCTGATACTGAGTGTGATGGCATTTGTGGTTTCCCATCTAAAAGGAATTTATTTTATCAAGTGATTAAAAAAAAAAATCCATTATTCAAACATATTTTCTCAAATTCTTTTTGCTTTATATATTGAAAGCCAGAACTTTGTTGCTTTGCATCAGCATCTTAACAAGGAAACAAAGGAGTAATGAAGTACCCACCATATCTGCAAAATGAAGCAAAACAATCCAATACATAAATGAAACTTGAGCCTTCTCAAAGATCCAACACAAAAGGCTTTCCCATGGTGGACTCTTCAGGGCAGGAGTGAGGAAATATTTCCCACCATGCTGCCCAGCCTTCTCTTCAGAGCTTCATGAGCTAAGAGCATCACCACCAGGAAATACATTGTCTATATTCATTTACTCATAGGAAAAAACCCTCTAGTGTCACCCCACGTCAACCTTCCCCTCCTGGATGTTTGTGCCCTTTTGCATTTTTACAGGCACATATCATAGCTCCCATTAATCATCATCCATCCCATATTTCCATGTTTCATTTTGTAAGTAATTTCTCATAAATCAGACCTCATTTTGGACTGAAACGGAGATGAATAACAAATAATTAGGAACAGGGGCAGCTGGCTTTCTGGGAAACTCCCCAACCCATAGTTCCCATATAACATAGCTGCTCCTGGTGTTTTTTCTGTGAAAAAATCCAGTCTTTCTAGGAAATGTTCTGTGTTTGTTGTTGTTCTGCCTTGTTCTTCATTGATGCACATGCATGTTTTCCTGACAAGTGCAGTCATGCATCCAAAGATGTGACTTGAGGTTCATTCAAGTCAGCAGTGCTGGATGGGCCCACATTGCTGTGCTCCTCTGCCAGTGCCCTGCTTGTCTGCATTTCCCACAGACTTGTCTTCCCTGATCCTTTTATCCCTGCAGCTCCCATTTTACCCCACACCAGGAGTCTCTGATGGGAGGCTGTAAAGGAGACAGAGCCAAACTCTTGGTTTGGTGATCCCTGACAGGGCAGGAAGCAAAGGAAACAAACGGAGGCACAGGAGCAGTTCAGCTGCCTCTGAACACTAGGGAGCATTTTTCCATGGTGAGGGTAGCCAAATAGTGGGACAGGTTGCCCAGAGAGGCTGTGTAGTCTCCACACTTAGAAATACCCAAAGCCCAACTGGACAAGGTCTGGAACAGCCTGCTCTAGGAAACTCTGCTTTGAGCAGAGGGATTGGATTAGGCCACATCCAGATGTGGCTTCCAGCCTCAGCTGTTCCATCTTTCTGATCTCCATTCCCTTTCCAAAGTTCCCCCCCAACCAACTAAAAAAATAATGGGTTCTGTTTTCCTTAAAGGCAATTTTTTCCTGTTCCTCACTTACCATCAGCAGCTCTGTCATCATACAGCTACTCCTGCCTGCTGCCATCCCTCCTTTCTGCTTTCATCCCATGGAAATCAGCATTATAACACCTTAAAGTTTATCAGTGCCAAAGGGTAACTGCTCTTACATCTCTCCTCTCTCATTTAACTGACCATAATATTGCTTTTCTAATGTCTAAAAATTGCTTAAAATAATATGTTTATTTCAGTGTCAGGGCTGAACTTCAGCTAGGTGATTCCTTAAACTGCTCAATTAGCTGGGTCAATGGAAATGGTTTTAGTATTTCTCTTGTCTCCTTTCATGAGTGGCAATTTTTTGTTTTCTTACTCCTATAATTTTAGGACTAACATCTTAGAAGTTGGAATTATTTATTATATGGTATGATCTGGATATGAACTGACTGATCACATGAAGATAAAACAGTGCTTTGGGGACTTTTGGCTTTTTTTAGCAATCCTCACAACAGTTGTTTCTTTTTGTGAAGGAAGCAAAACAAAGTAATGGAAAAAAGTCTCAGACATTGCAGAGTTTGAATCCCCAGCGGGGATGAAATGAGTGACATGAAAGTATCAGAGAGCTCTTTATATCAAAATCATGATGGAACTTCACTGCTGCTACTCAAGACTCTCTTTGAAAGTCCTGTTCTAGTCATGCTCTGCCCATGAACTCTGTAGACTAAACCCTAAATATCCAGTGTCAACTGGAGCCTTTTTTTTACCAGAACACACAGCTCTGCTGTTTGGCATTAACTTCATGCATGGTTGGGTGACCCAGGCCATCTCCAGATTTGAAACTCTGTGAATTATCTTTAGGCTCTACTGCAGAATTGCATTTAAATTATGTGTGATGGGGTCCCTTGCACTGCTGTCCCAGGAGAGCCTGATGGAGTTGCTTTTGTTCTGCTCTCTATTAATATTAAATAAACCCTTTGAAGCTGAATTAAACAAAAGTGTAGAGATGACTTATAACATACTGTTGTTATCTCCATTTTCTTTTCCATGTCAGATTCCCAAATGGGATGCATATTTCAGGTTCTTGCATGGGTTTACTATTGCAGAAAGCTTCTGGGGCTGCAAGAAATGGTAAAAGACTAATTATTTCTTGGTGAAAAGAAGGATTCTCCCTTCTGGAAAATATTCTAATCCATGCTATGTCTTGATGTCCACAACAGAAGCCAGGAAGAATGTTTGGTTTCACCTCTTGCCATCTCTAGAGCTGGCTGCATCTACAACTTTTCAAATTCCATTTATATCTTACATTTTTCTCCACTGGGACTGTCCTGGGACTCTCAAGAGACTGGCAGTTGCTCCCCTGCAGCAGGGTTTTGCAGGAGAATCCTCTCCTTTCTGTGTTCTTCCAGTCCCAACCTATTCCCAGTGGCCTGTTCCCTTTTGTGTCTTTCAGCCAGCAGTGGCCAGCCACCCACAACCAACTGCATTCATGCTCCAGAAACTTCCTTCTTGCATCTGAAGTTGCTGAATGCTCCCTTGTTTGTCATGGAGGAGCCCAGGAATCCCCAGGCAGCCTTTTCTGTCCTCAGCTACCCTTTTCTCTGACCACACACTCCAAACATCTTACAGCCTGACAAGGGCAAATTCACAGATCACCTTGGTCTCCCCACTTAGCCCAGAATCCAGGCTGCAGAGATGGCAAATAACCCCCTTTTCATCCCTTCAGAGCTGACTTGAGAGCTGGGACTGCAGACATCTCCTGTACCATCTCCAGGCAGGTCCAAATCTATCCCTTCCTACACCACTTGCTCCTCAGCTGTTCCTGAAAGGTCCAAGGTATCATTTCCTAAAGTATATCAGAGTCACAGGTACTGAAAACAGCCCTTCTGCTTTCAGATTCTTCTTTCCAACTGTCAGTCCTATTGACATGAGAATAAAATATCAAAAGAACTTTTGATTTCTTTGCCCATCCAGAATAGAGGAGGCCTGATCCTGACTGGAAATTCCAAAGTGACCATCTTCAAGTAGGCCAGGGCATTAAACCATTGGGATAAAATAAACCAAGCCAAAACAAAAAAATAACCCTCACAACAAAAATCTTAGTCTCAGGACCATGAGAACTCAAAGTCTAAAGCAGGGAAAGCAAAGTCCAGAGAAGGTCTCTGAGACAGATCTTTTGCAGTGAGCCAGATGGATGTGGTACAGTATCATGTGAATCTCACTGCTCAGAGAATGGCAAGGCATGCAGATGTTTCCTCAAGCCTTTTTACATTTATGGATCAGCCACTTGTGATCTGTCAGCCCAGATGTCACTACCTAGACAGCATCAGAGGCAGAGGAAAGTGTGGGGAAGAAAGGGCTGTTGCTATTTGGAAGCTGAAAGTTGCTACTGTGGCCAGCACTGGTGGCTTTAAACCTCTTCCTCCAACCATTCAGTCTCCTGCTATTGCTGCTGCTGCTGAGGCAGAAAGATCTGAGCAGAAAACTTTTACACCTACAAACCCCTTCACTATCTCTGGCTTGGCTGCTGCCACTGCAGCCTGCCCAGGCCTGGCTGGAGGGTGGTCTCTGTGCCAGGGGGCACACAGATTGCCAAAGCCATTTGCCATCTCAGGCTGGAAATGAGGCCCCCAGCACAGCAGCAGGACTGAGGTGGCTGCTGGAAGTCAGATAAGGAAACCACCAATGCCCAGGTGGTAGAAATGCCCAGTGGTAGCAGAGTGTTCAGAGAAGCCTAAAGAGCTGTGACACTGTAAATCCCTGATAAGGACTGAAACCCCAGCTCTAGCCAGGCACCAGAGGAAAGAGCACAACATGACATGAGAAACAAACAATTTAAAAGTTCTCCCTTGATGAGATGAGGCAGATTGAGCTGGGCTGCTGCCTCCGTGGCTGGGGCAGCAGCCCAGGCAGAAGATGGTGGGCACACAAGCCCTGAGCTGGGCACACAGACACTGAGCTGGGCACTTAAATCCTGAGCTGGGCACACAAACCCTGAGCTGGGCACACAAACACTGAGATGGTCACACAAACCCTGAACTGGGCACACAGATCCTGAGCTGGGCACACAAACACTGAGCTGGGCACACAAGCAGCATCTCCAGGCAGCCTTGCCCCAGCTGGGAGCCCTGTCTGCTCCTGCGGGGCTGCACCCGAGAGCACGGGACTCCTCCCCAGCCTTCCCAAAGGTGTTCGCATCCATCCTCCTTAGCTGGGGCGGTGCCAGGGACGGTCCCGGGGATGTTCCGGGCTCAGAGACCCCAAGGCAGCCCCGTGGGTTCGGCGATGTGCTTGGTGCCATTGCCGTGCACAGCCCACCCGAGCGCTGCTCTCGGCCCGACCGCGGGCAAAGCCGGGGACAGCGGCGGAGGGGCGCCAGGAGCCTTGATCCATCCCCGGTACTCCGGGAAAAGCTCCCAGTCCCGCTCCCATCCCAATTCCCATCCCCGCTCCTATCCCCGCTCCCAATCCCGCTCCCAATCCCGCTCCCAATCCCGCTCCCATCCCCGCTCCCAATCCCGCTCCCATCCCCGTTCCCAATCCCGCTCCCATCCCCGCTCCCACTCCCGCTCCCATCCCCGCTCCCAATCCCGCTCCCATCCCCGCTCCCATCCCCGCTCCCATCCCCGTTCCCAATCCCGCTCCCATCCCCGCTCCCATCCCGCTCCCATCCCCGCTCCCATCCCCGCTCCCATCCGCGCTCCCAATCCCGTTCCCAATCCCTTTTCCAATCCCGCTCCCAATCCCGCTCCCATCCCCGCTCCCATCCCCGCTCCCAATCCCGCTCCCATCCCCGCTCCCAATCCCGCTCCCATCCCCGCTCCCATTCCCGCTCCCAATCCCGCTCCCATCCCCGCTCCCAATCCCGCTCCCATCCCCGCTCCCAATCCCGCTCCCAATCCCGCTCCCATCCCCGCTCCCAATCCCGCTCCCATCCCCGCTCCCATCCCCGTTCCCAATCCCGCTCCCAATCCCGCTCCCCGCTCGCCCGGTCCCCGCCGCGCTCCCTTTCCTCTGCTGCCTCCCGGCGGCGCCGCCCGGGGCTCAGCATCGCTGCTGGAGCCGCAGCAAGGTTTGTGTCCAAGGGACCAGGTCAGCGCCCGGTGCAGCCCTCTGCCATGGCAGGGACACCTTCCACTGCAGCAGGGTGCTCCAGGTTCCACCTGGGGCTGGGCAGCTCCAGGGATCCAGGGGCAGCCACAGCTCTGGGCAACCTCATCACCCTCAGGGAAAAATTTCTTATTAATATCCCATCTAAACCTGCTCTCCTTCTGTTTAAAGCCACTCTCCTTGTCTGTTTGTGACATGCCCTCATGTCAGGTCGCTCTCCAGCTCTCTTGCATTGCAAGGTTCTGTAGAGTCTCCCCTGTAAATATCACAGTGTTTCTGTTCATGGACTTGCTTATCTGGTAGAGCAAAGATGCTGAGTTCAGCTGGTGGGCATTGCTCCATTATGGGACCCAGGAAACAGGCAGGACTTGCTGTAGCAGGTAGAGGTTGTGCACTGCCCTTCTCTGAAAACAAACAGGGCAGAACAGAGGATAATTACTGGGCACTGGCTCCATGGATGGAACTCCCCTTGAGTTCAGCAGAGATAAGCCCATGATCCTAAAGGGTTGGTTTAATGTGTCATGTGATGGAATGTCATGCAATGAGTGAGGGAAACACAATTTGGTATTTTTGGTTTTTCCTCAGCACCTATTCTTCTGAGGGAAAATTATTCTTACAAATGTAAAAAGCAGAAACAAAAGAGCTGAGACAAAGCACATAGAACTTATGAATGTGCATCTTTATATGTTACTAGGGCATGTCAGACCTCCTCTTGAAAGTGTTCACTGAAAGCAGGAGAAAGAAATGGTCTCTATTTTGACTGTAAATACTCTACAGCAGGTGACTTTCTGAGGATTTCACCAGCATGTAGAACAGTGCAGTGCTAATCCATTTAAATCCAGCTTTTAAATAACAGCAGTTGCAACTCCCCTCTGTACTTCCCTATGGGCACATTCAAAAACAAGTGGAGATATAAATATCTCTGTGGAGCTCTTGCTTTTCTGACACCCTCACCATTGCTGTTGGCACGTTTCAGCTCCTCACCAAAGACGTGAAGCAGCGGCTGGGATGTCAAGGGGAAGGGGCAGCAGAAGTGAAGAGACACCCCTTTTTCAAGAGCATGAACTTCAAGCGGTTAGAGGCAGGAATGCTGGATCCTCCCTTTGTGCCTGATGTAAGTACAGTAGCAAGAACCTCCAGTGGCCTCTTTTAAGAGGTTTGTTTCTAAAATAGCTTCTCCCTCTCAGGGCTCTCATTGCTCTCTGCATGGGTAGCTACCCCAGGAAGGTGTGACAGTGGCAGGGCTGGAGTGGGGAGGCTGGGAGGAAGGGGAGCAGTCTCTGTGGGCATGTGGATGCAGGCTGGTAATCTGGGGCTTGATCCATTCCCACTCCTTTTACCACAGCCTTCCTGTATGAAGTTCCTTTGGAAACCTTTGTATTCCCTTATCCAGTTATTACTGTGAAAATAAGTGTGCTCAGAACCAGGTGGGGCTTAGGACAATCAGCAGTGAAAGCCACATGTGTGCATACAGGTTTATAGAGGTGAAACCAGAAATAAAGTGCAGAGCTCTGTGGAACTGGATCATCATGAGAACAGTAGTTTGCTGCAGAGAGTCTGAGCCAGGCTCAGCTATCAAGTGTCACCTCAAACAGAGAAGGTGACTTGGACCTGAGAGAGCATCTGGAGCTTTTTGGTGTTCATGGGGCTTGGAACCCAACACTGAGTCCTTACTCAGATTTACACACCAGGCTCACACATACTGAAAGTCTTTGTTGCATTGGCAACAACAAAACTTTTTCCACCCTTTTGTGGTGTGGGTTTCTAGCCCAGTGCACAGAGTTATCTGATTATTTCCCTCCTGCAGGGCTCTGTTTCTGGCTGGAGCTTCTATCCTTAAAGTCCCCATATGGTTCTAAGTAAACACTGCTATTTTAACATATTAAGGAAAGTAACATCTTGGCAGGTCCCATTCCCATTGCTGCAAGCTCAACCAAACCAAAGTGGTTTGAACGCTACAAAAGTTTACTTTAGTTGCTCTGGTTTTGCTTTACATTTTACTATGTGGCCTAGTTATTCCTGCCAATTAGCCCGTGGTGTTACAACCTGCTTTAGTGGGAAGAAATAGGAGACAAGCTACTATTTCTTTCTGATGTAGAAAATTATAAAATTCTGGGCTCAAATTTGGGAACCGCCAGACTGCATAAAAACTGTAAGGCCTAGAAGGCATCTTTTAAAAGACATACTTGCAAAAGCAAAGGGACATAAGTTTTTATGGGTATTTATTGGGAGCTCAAGAGCTGCCCCTAATTTAATTTATTTGGCATTTCATCCATAGATCTCCCAATCTTTTCTGAAGTCAGCTGAATCACCCAAAGCTATATAGCCAATGGTTGTTATCCAAATCATGTCTCTCCATCCTCTTCTATGTTACTCCATCTCCACAAAAATGTTGTGGATTGCAGCTGTCAGGAATGCAGAGGGATACAGCCTTCAGCAGATAGGACTTCTGTCAGGAATTAGGTCAATTTCTTTGGTCACAGTGCTCAGAACTAGAGGAATGAGGTGCTGCTCAGTTGGACCCCTGGGCTGGGCACAAGGAGGATTGCACAGGTGCTGGGTCAGGCTAGTCCCAAAAACCACCCCTCAGTTATCTCTGCACACCAAAGGGTGGCTGTGCCATTGACAGGAAGTCTCTGGGCACACACACTGCCTGTGATAGGTAGCCACTGATGACTCTAGGTAGCCACTGATAACTCTCTGCTCCCTGGTGCTGGCTGCTGGAATACGAGCTGAAAGTTGCATCACTGCCAAGAGTTTTGTCTCTGTCATCCCAGAAAATTAAGTTGTTCAAAAAGGCAGAGCCATTTGACTGTTTCTTTGAAGAAATGCAGCCAAGTTAAAAGAGTTAATAGAGGTGATTCTGGACAGCTTCCAGCAGCTGAGCTATTAATAAAAACAATGGAAAAATGCCAAACCTCCTCTGTTTTCTTTAGCAATTAGGATACATTCCTAACTTTTAAGCTACAAACTCCACAGCTATCTGGGCAGGAGGGCACTTCTATCTGAGGCCTCTTTTCAGAGCTACCTCCAGTGTGCCACTCATAAACATTCTGGTTTTCTGTTGTTCCCTCTCTAAATGAAAAGACTGCTGAAGGGTTCCATTTTTCTTTTCTGGCTCTTTCTATCCTTTTCTTCTCACTTCTTAACCAGAAAGCACATGGATGACTAAAACCCACTTTGACTGATGCTTTGAGAACTTCAGAATAGGAAGCTTAATGTGCTTAAAGTGAAGTCAGCCTTTGATGATAAACATGCAGGCAGAGCAAGTCTGGAGAAGAGGATGTAGACACACACTTGTTAGACATTCTCACTTGACTGAATCTGTGAATGAAAGCACATGGTCCAACTCAGAAATATTTTTCCTCTTGTCATTTCTCCTTTTTTTTTTCTGCTGAACATAGCCCAGAGCAGTGTACTGCAAGGATGTGTTAGATATTGAGCAGTTCTCCACAGTGAAAGGAGTTAACCTGGACCAAACAGATGACGATTTCTATTCCAAGTTTTCCACAGGATCAGTGTCTATTCCATGGCAAAATGAGGTAAGGATGTATCATAGCAAAATTACTGCAATAAACCTCATAACACAGATGGTTTAAGAGGAGCTCTGTGTTTCCAGTAATATATAGCTACTGGATAACTTGCCAGACTCTAATGCTTCCATGAGTTACAAATGGCCTCTTTCAAGATCTGTAATGTACCACAGATGTCAGGTTCAGGTGACTGTATCTGTTGGCTCTGTGTGTTTGTGTAAATTGGCAAGGATCCTACTGTGCTTCCACCTCCTGGATTTCTACAGAGGTGTTTCTACAGCTCTCAGCACCTTCTGTGCTACAGTTGGAAATCCTTAACAGAAGGATCCTCCACTGGAGACCCTGCTCTCACCCATTGTCTGCAGGCAGCCCCAGCTGCAGCAGTTCACCCTGGACCCTGAGCTCCTCCAGCATTTCCAAATCTGGGTCTCTGTTTCTGTTTGATATCAAAACACAGCCAACAGTGGATTTCAGAACCCAGCTCTGCATCAAACAGCACATCCACTTGGGCAGAGGGGTGCTAATAAATAACTGGGATTTTGTAAGTGTTCCTGTCTTTGCCTGATATTCTCTACAGGGCTGAAGGAAAGAACAGAAAGTCTTGTGGGGCAGCTTCTGACAAGTGTGATGTGTAAACACACAGAGCAGACTCAGCCTCTGTTTTTCATACACTCTATTTGCCCTCTTCAGACACCAGCAGGAATCCAACTGTTAACTCTCCTCACACACTGCTGACTTTGAAGAACCTAGCACTACTGGAATTTATTTAGTGCAGATGAATAATTCCTTTTTTTTCTCTCTCTCTCTCAATGTATTCCACTAGATGATAGAAACAGAGTGCTTCAAGGAGCTGAATGTATTTGGACCAAATGGTACTATTTCACCAGACCTAAACAAAAGCTACCCCCCAGAGCCACCCAAGAAAGGATTGCTACAGAGAATATTTAAGCGACAGGTGAGATCTTTTATGACTTAGACCAGGAAATTCCTGCAGATGCCTGGTTTCACAGCTCTGTTCTGGTGATATTTCTGCTAAGAGAAAGTCACAGGGCTGGCTCTCTCACCTCCATAGCCCAAGTTTTTCATCTACCTTGTGTGATTTTTTTTTTTTTTTTGCCACCAGCAGTTCCAGTGTCACTTCTGACTTTTTGTTTCCAACTTCTTACCCAACCTATGCTGAAATGCCTTTTGAAACTTTTCTGAGGTTTTAAGAACTTTCTCATGAAAATCCTTGATTTGTGTGTTTTAAAAAAAAAAGAAAAATGCACATTTTGAGGGAGGTAGTCATGGCAGGAAACCCAGAAGAGAGCAACTTGGATAAAAACTGATGTGCAGCTTTCATGAGGCACCATGGCACCATTGCAAGTGTCAATAACATTTTTAGATTGTTCTGTTTCTGTAGGGTTAAAGCCATGCCTGAGCATTGGCAGGTGTGCTCTGTATTAGTCAGATTTAGCAGATACTGACATTTTACAGTGAATTCTTTGGCTCCTGGAGCTCGAGTTGCTGCATTCCTCAAGAACAGCCATGATTCTGCTGACCTAGAGAGACTACAGGTAAGGAAGTGAAGAATATTTTGCATCCAAAGATCTTCAAACAAGAATCTTGCAGCCCAGTCAGTACCATGAAAGGAACAATGTTGGATTAAAAATAAAACCATGGCATATTATGGAAATCTAATTGTCATTTTCTTCCTCTTCCTGCAGCATCAGAACAATTCAAAGAGTTCTCCAAATTCAAAGGCCAGTTTAAATCATCACATAAATTCAAATCACGTAAGTTCAAACTCCACTGGAAGCAGCTAGTTCCAACTCAGTCCTATGAAACAACATGTTGCATCCTTCCACTATAATCTCTGGAGCTTCTGTGGATGAGAGAGCCTCCACCATTGAGTGAAAAAAAGAAAATCTGGATCTCCCAAAATGGAGATTTTCTATCCATTCCTTCCAGTGGAGCCTCACATTTTAAGAAGAAATTTCCACTCAGGTCTGTTTTTGGAGGTGGCACTCAAGACTGTGTGAATCAAATTTGTCTCTTTAGAACATTGCAATAGAAATTCAATGAACATGACTACTTGCACGTATTTAAATAGCATCATACTAGAACTGAATTTTGTCTTTATTATTTTTAAAGAAAAGTTTTGTAAATTTCTCTATTGTCTCAGTTTACATTTTGTACATTTGTATTTAAATGAAAGTCAGACTTTGGAGGTGTATATTTTCCAAGCAGCAGCTGTAAAGCCATGTGTTTTAAGACATTTTTTTAAAAGAAACAAAATGTGACTCAAGACTTCCAGAGCCTCAAATGAGAAATCATTCTTTTTAGCAATTCTAGAAAATTCTTCATAAATCACTTTATCAGACGGGGGTTTATTGACATGCATTTTTATGGAACAGTTTCTTCTTAATTATTTTACATCTGTATATTTGGTTTACAGCAACACTGCATACATTTCTCCTCTTCATTAGTTTGTAATGTCTCACATTAAATGCTAAAAGACAAGATTTTGATGCATTCAAGAATGCTACTTGCTATGCTGAAGGTTTGTGATGTCTTGGGACCAGCACAGCTGAGATTTGCACTTATGTTGTTATTCCATCAAAGACTTTTTAATTAGAAAGGGAGCCCTGTTTTAAGCTCTTTTCCTTCACCAGTGTTTGTCTGTTTCTACTGACAGATAGAACAAAGCTGAGGGAGAGGTGACCAGGAAAGCAAATATCCATTTATTTTTCTAGGACTTCAAACCTGCACCTGCTGAAATGAGAGCAAAATTCAAAGTATTCTCCATGCTTCAGTCAAAAGCCCAAGGTGTTTCCACACCTGCCCATATCAAAGAGGCAGCAGGAGAGAAGTCCAGCAATCTGGTTTGTGCCAGCCATGAGATTTGTGACAGCTTTGTGGAGCTGAGCTGTGGAGGTTCAGAGTGGGATCTGAGCTGCTTTTGGGCAGTAGCAGAACCTACAGCCTGTGCCTGCCCTGAAAATCCTTCCATGTGTCATGCAAACACCCCCTGACACATCCCCTCAGTTAGATCCTCAGCTGAATGAAATGCCAGGATGAAATAATAACTTCCATTTTTCTTTGCCCAGGATCCTTTAACCATTGGCAGAAACTCTGCTCCCACTAGGATGAGCAGGATCAGGCAGGATCAGTAGCAGTACCTCAGGCACCAGAATCAGGCTCTTCTCAAGTATTTCACTATTGTTGTTGAAAACACCAGATGAAAAATATGGTTACTTCCCTTCCACAGGAACTGGAAACTGCAGGCAGGATTTCTACAGCCCAAAGAGTTCTGTAGATTGTGTTGGTTCCCCACACTCTTTACAATGTTGGCCAGACTATACTGATTTTTTTTTAACCTTTGGATCTTCAGACACATCTGAAAGCCCCCCTGGTGTGTCTAAAATCCTGTTAGGCAGTAGTGGAGCTACCCCAGGGTCCAAGGAAGTGATGTTCCTGTGGGAGTCTTAATAGCCAAAATTCATTAGACTGCCATGTGTATGTTCTGTGTGGCCAGTGCTGGGGAGGAAAAGGATGAAGGTCAGTAGTGGCAAATCCCTGAGTGAGAAGCACACAGGAATGACACAGTAAAGCAGCTGGAAATTGTGAGACAGAGCAGGGATTTGCCTAGAGCAGCTGACAGAGAAAAGTCAAGACAGGGAGATGTGGCTTCAGCCATTCTGCCATGGTGAATATGGTGACATTGCAGATCTTACAGACATTGCAGGATTTTAGAGATGTTGCTCATTTGGCATGTGAAGACTGAAATTTTTATTCTTCACCATCTCCCAGTATTGAGAAATACAGGCAAATCCCTTACTGAAAGCTGGTGAACAAATTGCAAATGTTAATTATAGGTGGTCTTACACCTTTTAGATACTACCAGCCTTAACGGTGGTGGATGAAGTTTTAGGGACAACAGGGAATGACAGCCTTTGTGCCTTGTCCTGCTCTCCTTTCAGCCAGGACCTCCTCACTCAGCAGCTCTAGGACTCTGGCAGTGGGGACTGAGGGACAGTGGAAAGTCCTGGAAGGATGAGAGCATTCATTCCCCCTGGATGGCTGGGGGTTGGATATCCTGCTTGGCATGGAAGAAGGATGCTTATGTGCACCTGAAGGCATTAAACCTGGGATGGGGCCCTCTGAGTCCCACCTCCTTGGAGCAGGGGGAATGGAAGGGCAGAGACAGAAATCACCACCAGGACAGGGAGATTTCATCCCACATCCCTTGAGTGTCTCTGTCCTGTCTGACAAACTACAAGCAGTATCACCATGCTGGGGCAGCAGAACTTTTCAGCACCCAGCCCTGGAAGACATAAAATCCATCAGAAGTGCTAATGACCAGTCCTAGAAATTTTCTTGTCGTGGTTTGCCTACAACAAAACCTCCAGGATTTCTTTTTTATTGCTTCTTACTTTTGTTGGGTTTTTTTAATTATTATTTTTTTCAGCGTACCTTGCACTCAAAGCTGGAGTAGGAGCACAGTCCTTGCACTTCCATTGTGTGAACCAGGTGCAGTTTGGGCCCAGAACTCAGGGCTGAAGCCCTGCCAAGGCAGTGCCCTGCACAGCCAGCCTTCCACAGGCATTTGGCCATTGGCTCCATGGAGTCAGATTTAAAAACCACTGGGAACTCTGAAAAAAATAACAATTTACTTTTGTCATGCAACCTTGGAGAGCATTTGCAATGAGATTTTTAGTATTTTGATTCCAGGTGAATTTTGAGATGGGTTTGCACATAACAAATGAGTAGAAAGGAGTAGTTCTGTAATACCTTTCCAGACTGATTTGTTTTCTTTATGTCCTCTTCAGTTACCAAAAAAAATGAATATGCTCAGATCTGCTTGCTTGTTTTAAATAGACAGATGAGCAAACTTAGCTCTTTTTAAGAATCAGAAGTCTTTTTCAATCTGATCCTGAATTATGCAAGCATGCCTTTTGTTTTTAAATCTTTGTTGAGTAGTCTGATGAACACTAATTAGTTGACAGACTTTCATGAGTCAGGTGTTTGCTTTTCATTTTCTACAGTGTCTCAAGGTTCACCTGAGTCTTGTAGCATTTTTTCCCACTCTTGGATGAGAGGCTTTTTTTAAACAAAGGAATAATGAAGGGAAAAAATAACAGACTCTTAATGTGCACTCTTGACCTGGATTATCTAAAAAGAGATTTTTCACAAGAATTGTCATGACTCAGATGTTGTTTATGAACAAAAACCTGCTTGTGAAGCTTGGAAAGGTGTGAAGAAAATCAAACCAAACAGGTAGTGCAGCTCAAACTGAGTGTTAGGGAGCTGCAGAATTCAATATTGCAGTGTTCACCTGGCCATGCTGATTGGAGACTCCTGCTTCCTGCCAGCTCAGAGACATAACAGCTCTCCATAAACACAGCTTCAGACCACCCAATTTGCAGTCACCATCAGCAGTAGGAATCAAATTTGGCTGACCCAGTAAAGCACTGATTTGAAGACACTGATTCTTAAGGTCATTCACCCAGACCTCAGGATCCAGCTTGAATTTTTTGCTCACATTTCAAATCCAGTTGATCTTTTTCAGTGGCCATGCCTCAACTGAAAAAGCCAACAGGGAATCACCCTGCATTAGTGGTAAAACCACAGGCAGGGTGGAAAGAGGAAAGACACACAAGCTGGGAGCTCTGGGGAGCAGTGTGTGGAGTCCCACAGTGTGGGAATCCTCAGCAAGGCTGCAGTGGCAGCTGGTCCCACCCTGCTGCACATTCTTCCTTGGGCTCATCCTGTGCTGGTCAGAGTTCCTGCAGTGATCTGGGAATTGCACACACAAGGGTCTGGCCCATGGAATGTCCCTCTGAGGGTCACAGGGGACAGCTGCATGAGGCAAGCAGGAATCCCCCCAGCCTGCATGGGCAGCATCACCCAGCTCTGGGTATCCCAGCCTCAGGCAGGAGCTCCCTGCACAGCCTTTTCTGGAAGAGCAATGAATGCACAACCTACAGCACAGCTGCTGCTTCTCACCAATGCCTGTGGAGCAGGTGGCTGCAGGACCTGGCTCCTTTGTGAACAAGATGTGAGTGTTTTCACCCCAATTATTGGTGATCATTGTTTTGCTCAGTTAATATTTGTTATATTCACTTCAGTTAGTGCAGAGGAGATAATTTGTCAGGCATTTCCCATACAATCTTCAGAAAGTCTGGGTTTTTCTTTGGAAGAGCATCCTTTCTGTCTCTTGGCATGTGGAGCATCTCCCATCATGTGGAAGCTGCAGGAGCTCTAGAAGTCCCCAGTTAAAGGCTCTCCCACCCAAGGATGCTCCCAGTCTGTCTCAGGCTGCAGGGGGGTTCATTTGGCAGTGATTTTTGGAAGAATCAGTCTGTTCAGTGGCTGCATGGAAATCAGGAGATTCCAGAGTTGTATCTATCTCAAGCCTTTCTCAAATGTGACCTTTAACTAAAAATACTACTAAAGATTTAGAGTAAGGAGAATAATTACTAACACCCTCATGCTAGAGTTAAGAGAAAGTCTGTAGTTTAAAACATCTCTTTGGTGTGCTGGGCAGGACACACTTCCTTTTATGCTAAATAATATTGGAATGCTGGCTGTTAATAATTGTCTTTCCTTAAATGCAAAAACCAAAAAGATAAAGAAATTGGTTCAGAGAATTTTTAAATTATTTCCTTTAGGGAAAATAAAAAAATTTATCAAAGAAGGTGAAAGCCAACAACATGCTACAGTATTATGGGCTGACCTCCCTCAAATGTCTCTGTGATAATACAAATACAATCTGCTGCAGTTGGATCAGCTAAGCTGGTGTACTGACAAATGGGCTTTATGAAAGAAACAATTTTAAACAGATTGCTGCCTATTCATTAATATGAATATTACTGCTGGCACATATGTATTCTCCTTGCTTTATGTACTGGAGCCAGGAGTGATGGTTTATATTCCTGTTCTGACTGTGTTTTTCTTCACTGCCCTGGGCAAACCTCTGTGCAATTTTGTTTTCCCATTCCCAAACATGGAGGGATGCTCTCTGTCAATGGAAAATACTTTGGAGTCTGTGCATAAACCAGATCAGTATCAACTCTTTGTATTATTATTTAAATGAAATAGGCTTAGTATAGCTGCTCTTTATTTACATGACTAGTGAGAGGACTCTCCTAAATTAGGACTCTTTTTATTATTGGTTTGTCTTAGTTCCTTAGAGATACTGAAACAGAACAAACTGCACTTCTGTAAGACATCTCCAGCAGACAAAGAGGTGACAGTGCAAATGTTTAAGTATTCATTTTCTTGCTGAAGAGCTGGCCAGTAATTGTGGCACTCACATGAAAACATCTCCTCTGCTTTTAGAATGGAGGTAAATAGTTATGAGGAAGGGAACAAAATAGCATTCATTGGTTCAACTTTTTTGGCCAAGCCTGCAAAGGATTCCCCAGGTACCCACGGAGTGAGGTGCTGTGGGAGGTCCCAGAGAGGGATCTGTGGCAGACTGGGTCTGGAAGGAAAAGAGAAAACATGCCTGGGCTCAGTGGGCTCCAAAGGGGAGCTCCAGGTTTTCTGGAGCTATCCTGTGGAGAAAATTCACTCCCAGAGAAGAAGTCTCAGGTAGTGGCTGGATGGCAAATGTGTTTTCCTTTCTCATTACCCCACATGCAGCTGTTAGATATGTTAATTAGCAAGCTCTAACGAGTTGTTTCATGTGTATTGAATGCGGTCTCCCTTAATTGCATTTCTTTTAAACACTGGACACTCTTCTAAAAGACTGAACATTTTAGCCTTTTGAAGCTGAAAGCTGTAAAAACTTTATTTTGTGTTTCTGAGCAATGTAGATAGACCTAAAGATTTCATGAACTATCATGTGGTTGCCCATATCTGACTAATAATTAAATTGTAAAATTGCAGTTTCATATTAGGGTTAGTCTTTTCACCTGCTTTAAAAATTAAAAATCATATTTGGTATATAAACACACACAGAATATCCTTCTGATTGAATTTCAAGAGCATATCCAGGAGTAAATGTTTTTAAGCACTTCTAATACTGTAGTCTATAAGAGGAGCAGACACTTCTAAAGCAATGTTAAAAGTTGTCTTTCATAACTGAGTCAACAGATCATTTTTGTAATAAATTAAAGCAAGTGTTCTCAATTAGAAGAGCTAGTGGCTGTTGATATTGTACAAAAAAAGTCATTCTAATATCCAAAGGGTTAAGGGGGGAGGGTCTGTTTGGTTTTGTTTCTCTTTCCAGGGAGATCTTAAACATTGTTTGATGAAGCTAGTTTCATTTTGAGATTGTTACTGAAGATAAAGGCTTCTGTGTTCTATGGCTGCTTGGATTCTTCGTACATAATGTCCTAGTAATGTCACAGTGCTGCTGTATTTAGATCAAACCACTGTTTTGATTGGGTTTTTTGGCTTTTTTTTTTTTTTTTTTTTTAATAAATTCCTTAATTTAAATACATGAAAACTGTATGTTTTGCTTTAATGAGGCACCTAATCAAACAGAGATTCCTCAGGCCCTCTGGTCCTGGAGATGGTTGCAGTGAGAGTGGGGTGCAGCCCATCTCTTCCTGGATGCCTCTGTGGCTTCGTGTGGTTTGTGTTTTCTGTGCCACCACATCTTCCCAGATGTTGCATTTTAGGCTGTAGGAGAGCTAGTTCTTCATGTAATAGAGAAACAAGAAGAGAGAGGGAGCTTTATTTAAAGGAACACTGCACTTATACAGACTAGTTCATGCAAAACAGAATAGAAAAGACTCATTGGTCCAAGAAGGCAACACTTATTTGAAAACATGCTTTTGCAAAATATCACATCTCTCACACACCCTGCTGGTGTTTAATCATTGCTATAATTTCTTGTCCTTGAGCAGGCTGAGAAACCCAAGGCTGGTTTTTCCCTGGCTCCCAGCAGCATCCAGCAACACCCAGAGGCTGAGGGAAGCACAGCCCAGGCTGGGGCTGCCCCTCACCTTGTGCAGGTTCTGATTCTCCTCAGGTTGTGTTTCCCTGAGACCTCCTCACCTCCCCAGCCTCCCTCTGCACCATCAGCCAGCACCACTTCTGCAGCTTCAGGGGTGAATTTGGGGAGACAATCACAAAATCACAGCAGGGACATGGCTGCAGAAAGCATGAGCTCTGCTTTTAAGTGAAGTGAGCAGTGCCTGATTTATATTTACTTTGCCTAAGCTCCAGTCAGACAGAGAGAATGTATTTACACAAGGAAAACAACAACCAGCCAAGGGGGCTGTTCAGTGTTCCACACAGGAAGATCTAAAACAGAGATGAAGAGTGGCTGCAAAATCACCACCAGGAAAGTGATGATTCACTGCTTTTTCTTTAAGAGGAGAAAGAAGAATTTTTCACAGAGGCATAAAGAATATTTTTATGAGACTACTAATAGCAGGCAGTGTCTGCCTCAAGTTTCAAGAGAGAGCATTGAGAAAACAGATTATCTGCATGAAAGAAGCAGCTACATCCAGCAGCTAAACTCAGTAAAACCCAAGGTAACAGACTATATAAATTCAGGTCATGCATATTATCACTTTCCAAACAAACCCAAGCCATTTTTTCACAAGCTTTTAACAATCTGAGAGGCTGTGCCATGAAATTTTATTTTTTCTCCTAACAGCTCTTGGTGTTTTGTTTTTTGGTTTTTGATTTTTGATTTTTTGGTTTTGTTTTTTTTCCTCTGTAATTTCGTGTTTTTTCTGCACAGCAACATCTAGACATGTTCCCTCCTGGGAGATCTAATCTTCTGAGACTTTTCCACTATCTCTGACATGGGATGTGCAGCTTCTCAGAGGAAAGTCATGACACTATTTTGAATTAAATCCAATTTAAAAGGCACATCAACTTTTTTAATTCCTCAGGGTGCTTTACAGATGAAAAATACCATAAATGGGCCTGACTGTGAAATTTCAGGTCTATGGGGTCCTTCTGGGGGAGGAAACACTACAAGTTTCTGCCAAGTCAGAGCCTACTTTTTGGGGTTTTGAAATTCTGTTTCACATTTGGTATTCAGTAAAAGTAAAAACTCAAATTTAAATGTTGCCTGTTAAAAACTGATGCTCTGAATTGTCTTGAGTGGAGAAGAGGAACTGCCCAGAGGCTGAGCAGCTTGAATAGCCCCTTAACAGATGCTTGGGTAAATCACACAACCATAGAATCATTAAGGCTGGGAAAGACTTCCAAGATCATCAGGTCAAAGTTTGACCAAACACCACCTTGTCCACTAAACCATAGCATTAAGTCATTGCTGGAACACTTCCAGGGACTCCACCACCCTCCCTGGGCAACCCAATGCCTCACCACTCTTTCAGCCAAGAAAATACCTGGTTTTCTGGTTTATTTTTAATTACAGTTTATTGCTGCTAATTTTTTTCTTAAGGAAGCTTTGTTTTCCTGTGCTGCCAGCTAATGTCAGTCACAGCCTGGCAGTGCAAGTCTCCACATACCTCTGTTAATTTAAATGGCAGAGGTCTGCAGAGAGGCTCAGGATGCTCCAGAGCTGCTAATCTGGGGTTATTGCAGTGTGACAGTCATTAAAATATCAGGAGCAAAAAGGCAGGCAGTTTCCCTTTTCTGAAAAGCTTGTAGATCGGAAATGATCTTGCAAAACCAGACTTCAAAAGGACACATGCAAGTGTGGAAAGCCACATGTTGAAGAAATGAAAGAATTAAGGTTGCCTGTGTCCCATTAATACTGTTCCTTTCCCCTCATACACTGTTATTATTATGCCCTCACATAATTCCATGTTATTATAATGCATTCACTCCTAGAGGAGAAACTAACCTCTGGCAAACTCACAATGAAAACCAGATGCATCCCTTCAATGGCATCTGCTAATATATTATGAGTTTCAGACTTTCATTTAAATCTTAAAAAAAAAAAAAATCCTGCGGGGAAAATCTCACCTAATTGGCTGCTCCCTCCATTTGCAGCAGGAAGGCAATTGGGAATTCAGAAAAATTCATTTGGACTAAATATTTAGTGCTTTCTCCTACACACAAAGCACTGAGAGCTGTCAGTATCTCATCTCAGTTTCTTTAGATGATCTTGATCCTGGGATGGGAAAAAGGATGTGGAATGAGCCTTACATGTTTCCCTTCCCTTTTTTTGGGGGGAACTCTTGGTTGTTTCCTGAGAAAAGTGGCAGAGGGATGTGAGAAGTTCCTCAATCTGCCCTCCCCTTTCCTCATATCTTCACAGTCTGAAAAACATGAACATGAGGCCCAAGAGCTGAGGAGGCAATGCAGAAGAAATATTTCTGCAAATAGGTGTTGGGAAGAAGGAAAATGTGACCTGCAGAAGAGACAAGACACACCTTGGAGAAAGTTTCACCAGGGCTGAAGATATGGGAGGAACAAGGAGGGAAAAGTGATGGGGACTGGGAGGGATTAGGTGTAGCCAGGGGCATGGTTTACTCACATTAAAATGAGTTTGAAAGCAAAGAGAGAAACATGAATTCAAACCACAACTATAATGAGGAATTTATTGCTGATGATACCACAGGCAGTAATAGATCTTTCTGGAAGCTTAAAATCATTGCCACATTTTGGTTCTGATATTCACTGTGGAATTAAACATTGACATTTCCCATAGTAAAAAGATTCAGCTGCAGCTGACATTTTATACTTACATGACCAGGATAAACATTAAAATACAATAAACAATTTGAAGTTCAGATTACATTAGGAATTCACTATGTGGTTCTTGTATTTACAGTAGGGAAGAGGGAAGGAGCTTTCTTTCATATTTAATTCCATCATTCTAACTTAAATCTAGCATTTTTTTCCTCTTTGCCCTTGTGGTGGTTTTTTGAATCAAGAGGTTTTGAGTCTGTAAATAAAACCATAATGGCTGATCATATTTAAAAGTAGATCTTATGTCTGTGTTTGCTTCTTCATGCATCAGACTCTTGCAATGATCCACCTGGTGATTACATGTGGCAATGAGTGAAAATCAGTAATTTCTCACAAACTATTTGCATCTATGTGAGAAATAAGTCACAGTAAGAATAAATTAGTTGGGGCACAGTGACATGATAAAAACAAGAGGCTTAAAACAAGCAAAATAACAAGGTAGAATATAACAATCTTTCTTCAGATTAATTAACACAAACTGCACAGCAGGAAACAAGCTACTCCTCTGATATTAATCACCTTTTTTGAAGGCAACTTAAGTATTCTAGCATTACATGCATGTATTTAGAGCATTGCTATAAGCTGCACCTATGGCTCAATCATGCTGATTCTTTCCAGGAAATAATTAAAAACAAATATATTCAATGTTAATCAAGAACAATTCCAGAACAGTTCAGAGGGGACTGGGCTAAAATCAGGATGGTGCTGAACAGGAACAGCTCTTCCTGCCCAAAAATCTGTAACCAGCTCCAGCATCACTTCTTTTGCACAAACACTTCCAGAGGAGCAGCAATGTGCATTGTCAGAAGGTCCAAGAAGTCACCAGTGCAGAGCTTGAGGACGCTCTGGATGTCCTTTTGAGCCTGGCCCTGGGTCCCTCTCTTGCTGTGCTGGTGTGCAGGGCTGCAGGGCTGCTGTCCCTGCTGGCCAGGTGCCACCAGGAGCACAGAGCTGCAGCTGCTCCTGCTGGACCCTCTGGCAGCCAGGAAGGGGCTCTGGCTCCTCTCTGCCAACCCCTTTGCTCTCCTACTGCCCCTCTGGTGGCTCCCCAGCTCCTTCAGCCTCTCACTGAAATACTCCTGCAGGGGTTTGTCCCTGAAGCCAGGGCTGCAGCTCTGGTGGCCTCTCAAGCATCCTCCTGAGTGTCCCAGGCAATGGGGTAAGGAGCCTCTCCTTGGGAAATTACTGACTTGTGGTGAGGAGTTCTTCCCTCTTTCCAGATCCTGGAAAATTTGGTTGAAGGCAGGGTTTCCCAAATAACTTCTTGATAGCTGTTTTAGATAGAGAGGCAGGGTTGGGGGCAGAAGGAAGAAGGAAATCAGAATTAAAACACGTTGGCTTGAATAGAAATAGGATCTAAGGTATAAGGTTCCATACAATAAACAGCTGTTAGACAGTGTTTGGGATTCTTGATCCAAACTGCCTGAAGACCAAGCAGTTTGGTACCAGTCCCTCTCTGGAGCAAAAGTCCAGTGGGCTGAGGTTAATGCTGAGCACTTTTACCTCCAGCTGACTGAGACATACCGCCACAATTTTGTGTTGCCTCTCTGAAAATCTGATTTCTTCAAACAATCTCTCACTTGTCTGTATTAACAGAACTTTAGCTTTATCTTTTCAAATCCCATTAGATTGTAGCTGCTGTTTCCCAAGGTAAAACTTGATCCTGTTTCTGAGAGATTCATTTCTCCCCTCCCTTTCTTTAATACCAGGTAACTGCTGAACTCTGTGTATTTTTACAAGAATTGCAATTTTCACAATCAGTATATTTATACATCTTAAAACTAAGATTATTATTATTATTATTATTATTATTATTATTATTATTATTATCATCCTCATCATTGTCATCATCACCATCATTGATATGCATCATTTTTTCTCCTCCTTTCCCACTGCAGGATGCCTCTCTCCTTTCTAACCAGCCAAATTAATACTCCAATTACTTAAATAGTAGAGAAAGATCTGGTCCAGCCCCCACTGATACACTTGGGCATCTTCAGGTTGTTTTCAGGGGAACATCCATGTGGTGAGTCCTTTTATTGGCTGAGAGATAAAATTTTGCCTGAATGTCACCATGTAAATGGTTTCCTTTCCACTGCTTGATGTCCTCTGGGTTTTCAAAGTCCCTGCTCTGCCATTTCCACCTTTCCCACAGGTACTGCAAGAGACCCAGGCCTGTCTCAAGCTACCAGGAGCAACAGCTGGTTTCTGTACAGAAAGCTGGGCCAGATCATGGATTTTTCTCTGAAAACCTTAGCAGTTTGGCTTGAGAGAAGAACTGTTTTATATTATATTACTGTTTCCAATCAATAAAAAGAAAGGCTATACTGTATGTAGATGACAGCCACAGCAGGGTCGTGGAACATTTTGCAATCATTTATTATGCCTGACAATGCCTTTGGTATAAAAGAAAAAGCCATCACTCATGCAGTTTTTGACAATCTCTAATTAAGTCTAGATCCTTGCTAAGGGTCCAGCCACAAATCTGGTTTGAGAGCCCAGCAATGTCTCAGAAGGGCACTCCATCATCAGCCCCTGGCACGCTGCCTGCTCGTAATGAATGAGCAACATTGAGCTCAAATGAGAAATAGTGGGTTGGACATGCCATGTAAACTGAAAAGCAATCAAGGTTTTGATCTCCCTCTATTCCATCACACTTCATTCTGGAGGGGACCCAGCAAATCTGATGTCCCTGCCTAGAGTGGTTGTACTTTTGGAATAAGTTAGGTAATTGAACACTTAAACCTGACCAAAGCAGTCTTCCTAACTCAAACTTTTAAAAATGGTTTAAAAAACAAAATCAACCTAAAAATAATAATCAGCTTTTTAAATGCAGCAGAATAAAAGCCTTTCAATGAAGTTTCTCAGCACCCAACCACAGCTCAGACTTTATTATCATATCAAACATCAGCTTCCCAGAACATAAGGGAACTATTCATCCCACAGAAGAATAGGTAGCAGTCACCATAAATTGCAAAGAGAGTTTTGGCATGCAAACCTTGACATCCTGGAAGCCTGGGTACTCTGGGATGGTGGGCAGGGCACCCTTGCTGGTGCTGTTTGGCCACTCTTGTTTCACAGTGCTGTGGGAGCAGCTGCAGCCCCTGGAGAGAGGGGATTGCCCCAGCCCAGGTGGGCTCCCAGCCATGCCCAGGGGTTTGCAGTGCTTTTTGTAGCAGGTTGTGAGGCACAGCGTGGAGGCAGGTGCTTCCATCCCAGCAGGGCCCAGAGGAGTCTGGAAGCAGTGTGTATTGCAGAATAACTCTCCCAGTTGTGCTCTAATCCATCATCTGGTCCCAGGGCCAGCCTGCAGTGCTGAGCAGCACAAGCAGCTCCCAGCAGGACACTGGGATGCCTTTGCTGAGCTCTGAGACCCTCCAGCCATCAGTGCTGCTTTTATCCTCTGGATGCTCTTCACAGAAGGCTGGCAAATCTGAACCAAGGATGCAAAGGGCTCAGGTGAGAGGGGAATTTGCAGGGATTACAGTCTCCACTCATCCCAGGCAGGCTGGTGTGGCTGCTGACGAGCAGCAATTAGAGAAGATCAGCAGCCACACACAGGAGCTGTCACTCAGCCTATTTGGGGCAGCAGATCACTGTCCTGTCACTGACCAGGGATCCCTGACACCACAACACTCAGGGATTTAGCTCAGCTAGGCAAAAGGTGAATTGAGTCAACACAATGAATAAACAGTTTAGGAAAGATAGAGTAGGGAGCTGCAATACAAAATTCCTCCCAAGAAATCCAGTGCCTCTTGGCTTCCTCAGTGTGGTTGGAGATGCTGCAAACCTGGAGACCAGAGGAGATCCAAACTGCCTCTGTTTGTGTCAGGAGAGGGATGCTCTGCCTTCAAACAGCCCAGCACCAGGGCAAGTTTGGCAAGAGGCCGTGGAGACAGCAGGATTCCTTTCAGCCAAAGCTGAGCAAATGTTCCCAGCAGGAAGGCATTGCTGCCCTGAGCAGCTCACAGCCCACAGCCCACACATGGCACAGGAGGGGCAGCCAGGGGAGCAGCCCCACAGGGCTGGTTTGGGGATGCATTGGTGGTGTCACCTGCTGGAAGCAGATAAATAAATGCATGTAGCTGGCTCATCATCAGCTGTGGGAGCACAGGGCTCCTTTTTGTCCCCAGTGACAGGGGACAGCTCCTGCCACTGGGAGGGCAGCACCTCCACTCACTGCCCCACTGGGACCAGTGTGCAGGCACAGCTTGGGCACCCAGGGGTGAATTCCTTCTTCTGCAGCACATACCGGGGAGTAATTACTCACTGTGCTTGTGGAAGGAATACAGAGGGGATTTGCAATCCTCTCACCCTCCAAGGCTTCTCACTTATGAGGTATTTATAAATGTTTGCCCACTCTGAATGCATTCATGCAAATATTAGTGGGTGCCCAGATGAGCTAGAGACCCTTACCAATCCAAGGTGTCCATAAACACTTGCATGCACGTAGTCAGAGCCCTGGATGTGAGCTAAAGAGCTTGGGTGTGATCCATGAGGGCTGGATCCAGGTTGGTGCTTTAGGCTCTCTGGTGGATGGCAGCAGGGCAGGACCCCCAAACAGCAACCTGGGCCAGCAGGGCAGGAGTGGGACAGGAGCCCATGGAAACACTCCCACCCAGCCCTTCACTGCCCAGCTGCAAAGGTGCAACACTCCTTCTTTTACCTGCTCTGTCATTTTTTTATTTAAGGGTAAAACAATTCTCAGGCAAGAACAAAGTTCTCTGTGTGAGTGGCCCCCACCAGCCCTCACGGGCCAGGGTCTGTGTCCACAGCTCTGTGTGAGCCACACACTAATCCCAATATGAGGCTGACAGAAACAATTTGCATGTGGAGATGTCTCGATGCTCACAAAGGAATGGAACTGTGACTCATCCCTGCTGCAGCCCTGATTGTTTGCAGTGCTGTTGGATACATAACAATACCTTCATAGAGAAATACACTGTGGCCTTGCTAGGAGTACCTGAGGAAAAATTTTAGAAGTATCAAAAATATTTCCAGGCAAGGAATTTTCCCTTGTCCCATTTGGCAGGGGAGAATAATAATTTTTTTACTACTCATCCATCCAAATTTTTTGAGATACTCCCTGAGCTACAGTTGTTTTGGGGATATGCTCCAGGCACACCTGGACCAGTAAGTCCTTGCAGACAAGCAGGAGGTGGGTTTTGTCTGGGAGTCTTCAGACCAGGTCTAAATGCCTTGAGGCTGCAGAGACAGAGCAATCTGCGCTGCAGAACCCTTACCCTGCCGAGGGGGAGAGCAAACAGCCACTGCAGGAGCCCAGCTGGTTCCACTGGGGCAGGGAATTCTTTTGTTTCACAGAACAAGGTTCTGGTGGCGCTGCCCACGCTGTCCCCCTGCTCAGGCAAATGAGAGCTGTGTGAAATAGCTGTGCTGGAACTGAAGAGCTGCCCTTCCCATTTAAACCTGCAGCCTAAAACCTCTCATTACCAAAACCCCGCTGGCCCCTGAGAGCTTTCCCTGGTTGGAGTGAGACACCAGCAGCTTTTCGGCTGTAATTGCGCGTTGTGCTAATGAATGTGCGAGCTGCACACAATGGGTGGGAAAACCAGCCCCGTTCCTGCTCTAATGGGAGGTTCTGGTTCCGCTGGAGTTCACGGAGTTCTGTTCTTTTCCATGTTCCTTCTTGTGCCATGCCATTCCTGCATACAGCTCTCCCTTCAGCAAAACTCTCCATCCTGTTGAGTAAACGATTTTTCTTATCCTGTGATCCTCCAGTGAAAAGAAACATGATTTTCAGTAATGTGTAGGCTTTGCTTATTACCCACCTTATCTACCAACCTTTAGATTCTGTTTAAAATATTTTTTTTGGTATTTTAGGGGACAGTCACACCCCTCATGTCAGATAAGGCACTCAGGATGTGCACAGCCTGTGTCAAAATCCAGAAGGATGCTCTCCTGTTTGCATAAGCAAATGAGAGCAAACATTCACAGCAAGAGCAAAGTGAATTGCCCAGCAAATCTCTTCCTCAGTGCTGTTCAAAGGATGTCACTGCTCCAGCACACTGTCCTGTGCTAGAAGCAGTCCAGAGTCTGCCAGGACACCTGTGACAGCTCAGGGAGGATTTGCTGGGCTCTGGGTGTTGTAGCAGGACTGCCTCCAGGGCAGGCTTCCCCCAGCCAGCCATCCTGGACAAACTGTGATGTAAAGCCTTGAAACTGTGAGGAGTTTTTGTGCAAGCTGGCTGGTAACACCTAAGAACAGACACAGAGAAGTCAGTCCCAAATCCCTGATAAGCCAGAGCCAGGGGGGTTGCAGGGCAGCCAAGCAGAGCTGGAGTTCCTCTGGCAGGAAAGATGAGAGTGAACACAGCAGCCCCTTGCTGCTGGCCATGGGAGCAAAGTGTGCCATGGAAAGAGAAGCAAGAGCTGTTTCTGGCACAGAGCAGGGCCCTGGCCCCTGGGCCAGGGGGTGAGGAGGGGAGCAGAAGTAGAATTGCAAAAGGCTGAGTCAAAATTTTGTCTCCTGATGTTACCCAGTTCCTCATTTAGAAAAGGTCTTGGTCTGGCCCTAAGAAGAAGTCTGGGCTGTATGATTGTCTGTGCATCCTGAGTTTACCCAAATCTGGATGTGTGACTTCACATCACTCACAATTATCTCCCCTCCCCTCACCAAGAAGAGCTCTGTGTGTAGAAGGGGTGAATATACCCCCATTTTACTTTGCAATCAGAAACCCCTGATCTCACTCACACTCTTTTGACCTCAGACCAAGTTTCATGCATCTCTTTTCCTTTCTTAGACAGTTAATACTCTTAAAAGGAGAAGCAGATGGCCCCTATTTGCAGATGTCAAACATTGCCTCACGTGGCATGTTTACTATGGGATTTTCAGCAGAGGCTCGTGGCCCAGATAGCAAGATTTTAGTCATAATCACCAGCTTGAAATGTGAAGCAAACACTCCCTGAGGTCTGGCCACACTTGCATCCCTCACTGCTTCTGATTCTTTTTTAAATGGTTTGTAGGTTGGAATTCAGAAAGGAGATTAAATGCCTGGAGTGCAGGAAGAAGAATATTGGAAGTGGGTGCTAAAGAAGAGATGGGGAAAGAATAAAAAAATGTAACTGCTGCACTCGTGGGAGGGAAAGGGCAGAGCTATAGGACATCAAGACCCACATTTCTCAGTGGGTGTGAAGACTTGGGAGCAATGCTCTGGGTTTGTGATGAATGTTCTGATTTACACTCTGATTTACACCCTGATTTACACTCAGCTGTCCCTCCATGCAGACGCTCCCAGGTGAGCAGTGGAGCAGGCAGGTGTGACCCTCCTTGTCACAGCACAAAGCAGCTGTGCAGTTTGCTGCTGCATCCCCCTGAACACAGCTCTTGGGGCTTTCATTTCTTTGTTTCTTTTCCTGTTTTTGAGCCCAGGTTTCTGAGCCTCCAGCAGGGATACTGAAAGCACAGGGACAGAGAGCAGTGGTGGTGTCCTGGTCTCTGCTTGCAGCTGCTCCATGTCAGAGGTGAATCCACCTGGACCTGCTGAGCCCTGGGGCAGTTTTGTGGCACTTCAACAACACTGTACATCTCCAAGAAAAGTGCTCTATAAGGTACCAAAGCAGCCTCTTCCCTCCTAATTCTGGAAACTAAAAGGAGACACAATTACAGTGCTGACACTGCCACATGTTTTGTACACATTGAGCCAGCGTGGTTATTCCAGAAACCCAAAGTGCCTCATCTTACCCACCTTCATCCCATGGCAGCTTCAAAAGCACAGGGAGGCATCAGCAAATCCACAGTCCAGCATCCAAGGTGCAGGAAAAATACAGCAAAAGTCAAATTAAATGTCATAAACAAGGTGGCTGCTTGTCAGGTACAGAAATGGTCTGGTTCACTCCACCACACACACTCATTCTGTCTGTGCTCAGCACCTGAGCTGAGCTGCAAACTGTGCAGGTGGGCCCCACTGGAGCACAGTGTCAGCAATCAGCAGGATCAGGATCATTTCTCCACTAATGGGAATTTTCCACTGATCAGGACAGAGTTTGCAAGTCAATGGAAAGCACATCCATGGTATCAGCTCTTAGTGCTCCCAAAAATGTCACAGGCAGACAATCAGGGTCATGAGCACGATTAGAAAGTCCAGGTAATTTTTGCTGGGACTGCAGCCTTGGTGGCCACAGAAAATGTCATATCTGGGTCTATGCCATCACAACCCTGGGTTTTCTCTGCTTTTTCTGAGAGTTATGAGACCCTGGCACAGGTTGCCCAGAGAAGCTGTGGCTGCTCCATCCCTGGAAGTGTCCAAGGCCAGGCTGGATGGGGCTTGGAGCAACCTGGGATATGGAAGGTCTCCCTAAACCCCAAATAAAACACAGAGATAATCACCAAATCTCCCTAATCTCCAATAACACACAGGGACCCCTAAACCCCAAATAAAACACTGAGATTCCCTAAGCCCCAGATAACACACAGGGACCCCTAAACCCCAAATAAAACACAGAGATACCCTGAGCCCCAGTAACACACAGGGACCCTTAAACCCAGAATAAAACACAGAGATGCCCTGAGCCCCAAATAACACACAGGGACCCCTAAACCCCAAATACTTCCCCCAAATTTCGCCGCCTCCCCGCGCGGCCCCCGCGCGCCCTCTGCCGGCGCTTCGGGGCCCGCACCGGCCGGGGGTCCCGGGCTGGGTTGGGAATTTGGGGGTCCTGGAGCTGCCATGGGGGTTTGAGGTCCCGGCTCTGCTGTGTCCCCCTGGCACAGAACTCACCTGGAGCAGAGCTTCACCACCCTACAGGGAAGAATTCCTTTCCAATATCCCCATATCCCAATATCCCCATAACCAATATCCCAGTATCCCCATATCCCCATATCCCCATATCCCAATATCCCCATATCCCCATATCCCAATATACCAGTATCCCAGTATCCCCATATCCCAGTATCCCCATATCCCAATATCCCCATATCCCCATATCCCAATATCCCAGTATACCCCAATATCCCCATATCCCCATATCCCAATATCCCCATATCCCCATATCCCAATATACCCAGTATCCCCATATCCCCATATCCCAATATCCCCATATCCCAATATCCCCATATCCCAATATCCCAATATCCCCGTGTCCCCATATCCCCATATCCCAATATCCCCATATCCCCATATCCCAATATCCCAATATCCCCATATCCCAGTATCCCAATATCCCAATATCCCCGTGTCCCCATATCCCAATATCCCAGTATCTCACCCAGCCCTGTGTCCATGTAAAGCCATTCCCTGTGTCCTGTCCCTCCATGCCTTGTCCCCAGTCCCTCTCCAGCTCTCCTGGAGCCCCTTCAGGTGTCCAAAGGGGCTCTGGGGTGTCCCTGGAGTCTCCTCCTCTGGACCAACCCCCCCAGTCCTCACAGCCTGTCCTACAGCAGAGGTGATGCAGCCCCTGAGCATCCCCAGCCTCCTGCAACCCGGCCCTGCCCACCCTGTGCTGGGACCCCAGAGCTCCATCCTGCAGCAGGGCAAGGAGAGCGTTCAGCACAACGTTACCCCTGGCTGCAGCTGCAATTTTTGGTGCTGTTTAAATCCCAGCATTAATGCAATAGTGGAGGTTCTATCTCTGGCTTGTGTCAGTTCAAACAGGCATCTGAGACAGGTCCCCAAAAAGTAAATCTATTAAATGGTGTTAATTCAATGAACCTGCAGCAGATGCAAAAGCTGTCACATGATTAAATCACCTTTAAATTAGTGCTGTTATCTGTAGAAATAAAAAAATGGGGTTGCAGCTTTGGTGGAACGTGTTTGCAAATCCTCCTGAGCCAAAGGAACCAAGGCAGTTCCAACCTGTGGCATCTCCAGGCTGCCAGAAAGGATTCCCTGCAAGGAACAGCCAGAGGTTGTTCCATCTACACCAGCACAGCTGAGCAGCAGCAAACTGAAACCTCACCTTCTAGTCTCATTGGCAAAAAATAAAACAAAATAAAATACCCCCAAGCAAAACCCTTCTCTTTGTTTTTGAAGCAGAAGGGCACCAGAACTGTGTAGTACAGCCCAGTGTTAGAGGAAAAAAATAATCATGGAACAGGTTACATGGAAAACAGTGATGCTCACCACCTTGTGAGCTGTGATTTTCCTCTTTTCAGCTCAGTAACAACCACTTCTCTTTCCCACCATTGTCTTTTTTCCTGTGTTGAAAATTGGTGGGGTTTATGAGGTATTTAGGAGGGTTTGTGGTCCAGAGGTACAACCACTCCTGCCCACTGTATTTATAAGCTCTAAAGGAGACTATGAAGAGGAGGGGCGGGGGGGGAAGTAATAATCCTGGTGTATGTTATGCCTGTGCAAAATGGAAGGGTGAAGGAGCAGGGTGGAGACCACAAAGACCAAGGGGAGGGTGGGTGTGATGTCTGCACATCCTCTGGTGAGTGCTTCACTCTGCTGTAGTGCAGATGCTCATAAATCTCTCAGTCTGGTGAGGCAAGATGTGCCTTGAAGCAAAATGCTGCTTAACAGAAGATTGCTGCCACATCAGTAAATTAAAGTTGTCAGGACATACCCATATCATGATTTTGGAGATCTTAGTTCCCAGCTGCACCCACCCAGAGGCAAATTAAGAAACAACAGGGAGGTAAAGAATGATTTTCAGGGTACAGCTCCCCTGCTGTCCCAGTCTTGGTCCCATCAGTCATTTCACACAAGACCAGAATTGGAACTTGGCTGAATGCAGACTTTTTCTTGTCTGTCACTTTGGTCACTACTGTGCCTTTCTCAATTTCATTTAGCACACCAAGATGATCTTTTAAAATATAAAAATAAAATAAAAATATAAAAATAAAATAAAAATAAAAAATAAAATAAAATAAATAAAAATATAAAAATAAAATAAAAAATTAAAATATAAAGTATAAAATAGAAACTCCCCCTCCTTTTTCTGTGCAGTTTGAGAGCTCTGTTGGGACATCAGTTATGTATAGTTAAGGACATCAGACCCTTAGCACTGTAACCTTGAACAGAATCTACCTTTGGCACTTCCAGCCCTGCAGCTTTCCCTTTCCATCACTCCCACCCCTCTGGGTGTCAGTTGCATCCTTGGTCACCCCTCTTTGAAAATGCTGAACCCTGAAAAGGCTCAGCACTTCCCAGTTCTGTTTTCCTGACTTGTAGCCTCTCTTTTTCGAAAATAAAAGAAGAAGAAAAAAAGACTGATTCAGGTTTTGGCAGCTCTCCTCTCACAGAAGAATATTCCATGCTTGCACACGAAAGGGAATTTTTGGCCAACCAGAGCAAAGAGTCAAAATAACAAACACAAACAATTACAAGAAAAAAATTGCCACACTCAGTAGTTTTTCTGACTGCTGCTACTGGCTCAGTGAGAGGCTGGTTCATTGCCTAATATTGAGCTCAGAAAAAGACAGATCATCTTTAAGTTTACAGAGCTATTGGCCCAACTACAGAGGATAGGATTTCCCTCCAGCCTTTGCCCAAGCCCCAGTGATGACTCCAAAAACAACAACTCGCCTTGAGGTTGGAAATTTTGCTTCAGAGAGATTTCATTCCGTAAATGATACACAAATATTCATCTGAGTGGATGGAAAATGCTTAAAAGCTGCATAACACAGTGAATGAGACCAGCCCTGAGATGGAAATCATTTCCTTAATTCCTTGCAGCACTGCTGTCACTTCCAGCCATCTGTTAGCTGGGGATTCTCTGATAATCCACGGAGCAGCTTGGGCAATGAAACCCCCTGAAAGCAGAGATCACAAAGAGTTCACTCATTTCTCTACAGTAGAAAAGGAAGTGGGTGGGGAAAAGGAATTAAGGGATGAAACACACAGCTCATGCCCTCCTGGCTTCAGGATAAAAGATCTGCTTTTTAAAAGCCCTAGTAATTTCACACTTCCTTAAGAAATGGTGTTCCAAGATGTGGAGTGAGCAGCAGTCAGAGGCAGAGTTCTGGGAGCCCAATTACCTTCATTATGGGGCTAGATTGCAATTTTAATCCCACAGGTCTTCCCTGGGCCTGGGGATTTTCCAAGCAGCCTGGTCAGGATGTTGAGAACAGCTTTTAACAGTGGCTGGTTGAACACTGCAAGAAAAGCAGCAGAGATGGGTTTCCCATTCATTCAGGGAATGACTTGCACCAAAACTCTGCCCCTGAGTCTCACCATGCACTGAGGTTCTGTGTCTCAGTGATTTCTGTAGCAGTGCTGCCTTTTCTCCTCAATGTTTTGGGGTTTCACATTGTTTGGGATTTGTTTACAGACTAAGAGGGGCATGAGCTCCTCCTCTATGCTCTTGGCTGTCAGATCCATCACTGTGGCACTTCAGGTATGCCAAAAGAATATATTTGTGCTGTGTGTAGAGGTGTAAAAAATGTCTAAACCTAGTATTCAAACCATGGAAAAATTATGAAATCAGTAAATACAGAACAGGAACTAAGAAAAGTTTATGTTCAGCTGCTCCTCTGGACTGCAGCATGAAAAAGAACCTGAAAGGATTCAATTTATCACAAAGTCAGTGTGTTTTTTTGTAACTCTGGGAGAACTTCAGTGCTGCAATTGTTAGCCTAGCTTGGTCAAACATTTCAAGTTCCTACCTCGTCTTAGTCACAACATGGAAAAACACTTGAAATCTACCTAATCAAATGGTTCCCCAGCTGAGATGGGCCTGATGAAAACCACATTGGTTAAATCTGATACAGCTTGAGCTCAGCTCCTGCCAGCTGAAGTGCAGCCTGGCTTGTCACCCTGTCCAAGCCACACTGATCCCTGTGGGCTGAGGGGTCTGGCCAGGCTGACCTGGGATTCCTGGGGGAAAACCTGCACTCAGGGGCTGCCATGCTCCAGCAAGGGACAGACTGGCAGGCTCTGAAATGTATATAACAGTTGAAAGGTAGATGGCAAAGAAAGCAGAAGCCCCATGTTTGGACATGGCCCTAAGAGCAGTTTTGCCCAAAGCACAGAGCATCCCCATCCCCATCCCCATCCCCATCCCCATCCCCATCCCCATCCCTGATCCTACTGCCCTGCTCTGCCCAGCCAGCCTTTCCTGCTGGTTTGCAGAGTTTAGTGCAAAGTGGAACAAGAGTAACACGGTGCAGGCAGGCACTGGGGTGAGTTTTGGGCTCATGGAAAGGTGGAGGGTGGCAGGAACAGGGGTGAGAGCACCCATGGCCAAACTGCAGCACTGAGCACTGCTCCTGTAGGAAATGTCCTGGCTTTGGTCACCCAGATGGGCACAGGAGCAGCAGGGGGAAGGGACAGCTGCTGGCCCTTTTCTGCAGTTCTGTATCACAAAGCACCTTCAGGAGCTCAGAGCGTTATCTGCTCTCTAATGCCAACTTTCAAAGCAGTTTTCATCTTATGCACAGGGATGCCCTCAAGTTTTGGTCAGAGAGACATCAGCTGCCTTTACTGACAGCCAGAGCCACTTCAGCATTTCAGCAGAGCTTGAGCTGAGCTGCATTTACTGCTGGCAGAAAATCACCAGAAAACAGATCTTGTTAAATAAAGGAGTGTAGGTTTTTTGTTTTGTTTTGTTTTTTTCTGGGGGGGTGGTTTAACCAATGTACAAATCTCTACTTGTGCATCTTCCCCACAGAGGAAAGCTCAAGATGAGCATAGGTGTGGATTTACCCATTTTATCATAACCATACAAATATATTGTAACTCCTATACAAAGCAGAACTAGAAAGAAATCTTTATTTTGGCACATAACCCTCCTAAGATAAATCTACACTAAAATCACTAGAATCCCAGTTGCTGTCTCCTCTTTCAATTTGCTTTGCTGATTTAAGGTTATAGACCAGCCTCACTGAGATCCTTTCACCCTCTCCTGATTTTCACTGTCAGGATTTCTGTGAGAGTTGCTGCATGGAACTGGACCCAGCCGAATGTCAATATTTTTATTCTTTTTCTTAAGCTTCCTTGGCAGAAACATCTCTAAATCTCAAGTAACGTCAGCAAATTTTTAAAAAGATGAGCTGTGGAAGACTTACCCATATAGCCTACTGTTCCTACTCTTCCACGGATTGATTCACCCTCAGGGATTTTAACAGCTAGACCCAAATCAGATATTCTAATATGGCCTGGAAGGAACAAGCAGTGCCACCTTTCCCTGCTCGGGCTCTTACTCCAAGCCCAAAATCCCCGAGTTATTCAGCCGGGAGCCAGGAGAGGGTGCTGCAAAATTTGGCAATGGTCCCATTCCTCTGGGATGCTTTTCCCTGGTTCTTCCCCCTCCCCAAGCCCCTTGGAACGGGGCGCTTTTTAACTCCTGGCTGCGATGGAATTGCACAGGGAGCAGCCAGGATATAACAGCCCTGATGAAAAGCATCTTTCGATTAATTACAGCCGAGCTGGAGCGAGCAGAACCGCGGCTGCAGCTGCTGAGCACTTGTACGGCAGCACAGCAAAGTCTCAGAAATCCCCGGGATAAAGGATGCCCCAGAGCTCGCTTTGAACTGAGGCTTTGCCAAAAGCCCTGGGACAGGAGCTGTGCTGGATGCAGAGCAAGAGGAACTGCCTCTGGCACGGGGAAATGAGCACTGCCATGTAAACAGGGCTCCTGGCTTGTCAGGGGCAGCAGCTGGCAAAAATGGGGGACTGTGTTGGACTTAAGCTCTGTTCTAGGATGAAGAGAGTTATAAACAATTTATAAAAGGGAGTATGCACCACTTACCAGCTTTGGACCAGCCACAGAATTATCCAGGACTTCTCTGCATCACAGACCTAATTAGTTTTTAATGCAGATGCTACCCACTTAAAATGTCTGAATCTTCAGTAAAAAACCAAGCACATTCCAAACTATCCAAACAGGAACATTAAAAATTTTTTCTCTCCCTCCCTCTGATTTTTCAAACCCTCCTTCTCCATGTCAGTGGGCTGGCCAGTGCAATGAGAGAAATGCAGCATGAACAAAAGAAATGGGAGATGGAGCAGGTACAAAAAGAATCTTCCCCAGTTCAAGTGATTAGCAATTTGTTCAGACCACAGCTCAGTCAGAAGTGAGTCCCACTGTGATATTCCTTCTTCCAAGGAAAAAAACCCAACTAAGTTTACACTAGGACAGGATAAACTGCTAATTTATGTTAGCAAGAATTGAGAGCTGAAAATGGGATAACTGTGGGACATGAAGCCATCTCGACCCAAACTCTGTTCAGAACATAAAAGAGCTGCCAGCACACAGAATTGGTGAATTTGTAGAATATTTTTTATTTTTTAGCTGAGAAACACAAAATAGGGTAGAGTTTAAGGCATGCAATTTCTGTTGCTTGTTTTGTGTGCTCATACCTTCAGTGTAAGTTCTATGAAGAGGAGTAGATCCTATCTTTAATCTCTACATAAAGCAACTCTGAGCACCCACTTACAGCCTCAGGTTGGATGCAATGTTTACAGTTGTTCCTGGATTGAAGGATTTACTCCCAGAGACACAGCTCTTTTTCTGTCTATGTGATTTGCTCTGCAGCAAGTATCACCTATTTGCAGAAGCAAGTACCAGCTTTCCCCACATATACACAAATTGCAGTTACAGACATCTGCTTGCATGGTTTTAATCTGATTGCCCTTTTACTGAAAAATACAGATAATCTAATGAATAGGAAAACATCTTTTCTTTCTGCACATTGCAAATCTACTTGTTGGTGTTGTAGAGCAATCAAACAAACCCAGACACCTCAAAAGAATGGTGAAATCAACTTTTTACCTCTGAGGTAAAAGAGCAGCTCAAAGATTAAGAATTTTGTGGGTTAAGGTACATTAGGTTAGAAACATAATAGGTATTGAAATAAACATCATAGGATTAGAGATGCTGCTAAAACATACATTTCCATTTCAGTAATTTTTGTCTCCTGATAGTGTAAAGCACCTTTGTGCCTACTCATGTGGGGCATTTGCTCTGAGCAAGCAAAGACAGAACCTGATAGGGAACACATTGCCAAGGAAAGTGTTGTTCATAAGCAGCTACAAACTTATTTTCTGTCTTTTAACACCCTACCTTTGTTCTTAAGGCTCCTGGTTTTATTTTCTATTATTATCATTTTAAAACATGATAGTCAAAGACTCTTCTCCCTTGCTCATGCATTTTTAAAATCAATATGATTAAAAATGAATCTGCTGTGCATCCATGTGATGAATGTGGTAAGAGCTCATTCTGCAGTTTTCCCATGAATGTCCCCATGCTGAGTTTTTCAATATCATCATCAAGACTAATGCAGCAAACACTGGGAAAATACAAATCCCAAGTCCTAAACTGGTTAAGCTGCCCATTCCCAAGGGCTTCAATGCTATCAGAAGTTCTGTCCTTTGCTGTGGCAGGCATTAAGAGTTTGTTATTACAGTGGATTTTCAAAAGAGGTAATCCTGAGATTACAAAGTTGGCAAGTCCAGAACTGGATGGTCCCATGTCCTAGACCCCATCAGAGAAAAAAAAAAAAAAATTCATGCACATGTTTAGTTCATTCTTATTCAGTAGAACATTGAAATCCAGCTTAAGCATGAGGTCAAATATCACTGAAAGTGCCTGAAGTAATATGACTTCACCATTAAATCTTTTGAGAGCATAAAAAGAGCATTAACTCAGTGCATAAGAATTACACCTCACAACATGCATATGGAGGCACTGACCTCTTCTTTGTTTTCCTAAAAATGAATGGGGATGGAGCTCTAGGGGAAGAATCAGAACTTCCATCCCCACTTTTAACTAGGGAAAAGCCCATGGAAATAATTTTCTTTACATAATACCTGCAAGAGTGGCTCAGAGTTTAAAGAAGTAATCAAGTCTACCAAGTGAGTTTGCATTCTAAAAATGACAAACTAGACTTAGATTTTAAACATTGATGGTGACAGCAACGTAGAAAACATATCTGGCATTTCTGACAAAAAAAAAATAAAAGTACAAAATGTTCAAAAGCTAACTGTGCATTTAGATTAGCCAGCACATAAACAAAAGTTCAAGACAAGCAGTGCAAAAAAATGGAAGAGTAAATAATGAGAGAGTGGGAAACAGCCAGACTACAGCTGCAAAGCTTGTAAATAGAGCAAGCAGCTAATACACTTTCCCAGCTTAAACTGCAACTTAGTAACACTGCAGTGAACTAATCAAAAAATATATGAACACACGAAAACTTGATGCCAAAATGTGCTTTGCAGTGCTGACACATTCCCATGGAATGCTCACTGGAAATGTCTTTCTCTACCAACCTTTGATTGCACAGGGCAGGAATAAATTCCCCTTGCTCTGCAGCTTGATGTGAGAGAGGCTGAACCCCAAAACCAACTCCCTGCTCCACTGCAGCTCTCCAAAATCACAATTAGGAAACCCTGAAATATTTGAGTGGGGCAAACAAAACTCGGCAGGGTGATTTTAGCAGAAAAAAATGAGTAAAACAAAACCAGATTTGGTTTGTTGGTCCTTTGCCAAAGAGCTGTGCTGCACAGAGCAGGATTGTTCAGGAGACCTGGGAGACACCAGATGCTTCCTGATAGCAGCATCTGATGTCACACTGGTATGAGGGACAAAGCCAGGCTTTGCTGAGACCAGTGTGCCCTGAGAGGGATATTTTTATTTATTTACTGTCATTTCCTCATGGCAGTTGGGAGTTCTTCAGAGATTCTGTCTCTTTTAGAGCCTTTGCTCCCAAGGGAACAGAGGTTATCCCATCCTCTGAAGAAGGTGATTGTCTACTGCAAAAAAAATAAAAATAATTTAAAAGGGGAAAATTTAGGAGATACAAAAATGAAACTCATGACTAGGGAAGTGTTTTCATTCAGCAATAAAGGCAAAGCAAAACAGACATCACCCTGAAAGAACAAAGTCACACAGGAAGGGATTGGATTCTTCTGAGCTTAACCCTGAAAGATGCTGTCCCTTTATGATTAAATTTGCTATGAATGACTCACCCACAAACTAATGTGAAATGCACTCCTCAACTGCTTCTCCCAGCAGTTCAGGATGTAAAAGCTAGTCCCAAATAAAAATTACAAGGCAAAAATAAAAACCCAACCACACTATCTCCCATTTCTCATCACTGAGATGCCTCACAAAAGAAAATACATAGAACTGAAAGCATTTTAACTTGTGAAATATGAAAGGCAATTCATGCTATAGAGGAATAGCTCAGCCTTTTAGCTGGGAAACAGTCCTTCCTTGGGTGCTTGCTTAACAGCTAGCATGCAAAAACAATTAGTCACTCAAGCAATTAAGAAGGTAAGTATCTCCTAAAAAGGTTTTGAGCTTTCCAAGCCCTAAATGCAACTGCTATAAACCTAGACTGTTCCTGAGTGTAATTTCCTTATTGTATTGCCTCTCCTGAAGAGATCCATTGTGTCTCATGTGTTGTAAATTCTTGATGCTCTTTTGGCTGCAGTCTGAGCCTCTGGTGAGTTCTCCTCTTGCTCCTCACTCTTCTTATGGTTTAGGAATATGTCTGACTTCAGGAAGCGACTGTAGCTGTCATATTTCATGAGATTGAATATCTGGGAAGAGGGGGAAAAGAATACAAAGCAAATGACCTCAGCAAAATGAGATTTTAAATTAGAAGGATGCATTAATTCCAATGTACTTTCATTGTGTTTGGACTAGAGCATTATTACAGAGCTGGACATTTAAAAAAAATACACTTCCAACTCTCCAGCATGTAGGAAACAATGTTGTGGTCACTGCTTGGCAATAATGTCCAGATCAGTTTAAAAATCAAATGATAGTTTTCACAACAGCCAACCTTGCACAGCTAATAATGAAGGTGAGAGGTGCCTTGGTCAGTGAGGAGGATGATCAGATCCATCTGGGAGGCATTCAGAGGGACAAAGCAGAGTTTTGGGGAAAGAGAGGGACCTTTTATGCACCTTTCTGACTGCAGTGACCCCTGGATGCTGCAGAGTAGCTCATGCAGAGCACTGGATAACCAAGGAAAGCATCTGAATAATCTGCACAAATACTGAAGCAACTGGTTTAACCAATGCTCCTTAAATCTATGCCAGTCTTCCCATCCTTTTTAGACCAAATGCCAAGACTGGTCTCAGGACAGACAAGAAATGCTGCAGGAACCTGCCACAAAGAGCTGACCTGTACAGATGTATTTTGGCAGTTAAAATGTGGGTTTAAATTGCTGGTGGATTAAATTTGTGTAATTACACTTTTCAGTAGGCCAAGAGCTTCTCACAGCCAGCATGGAAACATGAGGTCAGCCCCAAGCACAGCTTTTTTCTCCCAGGGCTTCAGTTCAGGCTCATCCCTCAGCATAACTGCTGCTCTTCTATTTATACCCACTGCAGACAAAGGAAAAAACAAACCTACAACTCCTTTGGAGTTTTCTGAAAACAAAAGGGTTGGGAGAGGAGCCTGGAGTCTGTTCAGGTGTCAAGGTCAGAACTATATTTTGCTTGTTCTTGAAACAGAGGGGAAGGGAAAAAAAGTAAACTTCAGAACTGTAATTGAGGGAAAACCAAAGCCAGCCTCACCCTCAGTCTATTATTTCACTGGTGGAGCCTCTCTGAGTCATGGTTCAGGGCTGATTATTTTCTTATGATACTCAGAATAAGTGAATTTCCAAGACAAATTTCTGTATTCTGACCTGCAGATGTGGCTACTCCATGTATGGATAACTCATCTTTACAGGACTCATTTCTAACTGATAGTACAATCAGGTAACACAACTCTTTGCTAGGAGGAAAAAAACAAACAATATTCAAGGAACCTTGACAGGCAAACACCTAAAACTTGACTGTTCTTGTCTATGCATTTGCTGAAATAGCTCCCTTACAGGTAAATTACATGGTGGATTTTACTAACCACTATTTGTTTGTATATTTAAATATTTAACTTCATGTCTGAAACCGTGAAAATATTATTCTTTATGCTACATATTGGAATATGAAAAAAAATCCCAAAACACCCACTCTGTGTGGAGCATGATTTTCAGGGTCTGAACTCCTCCTGAGTTAGGCAAAGTCAAATTATACCTCCTGACACTGGTTAACTGCAACAGAATTAAATTTCTCCAACCAGCTCAAGGGAAAAAAATTGTAAGGCAGACATTTCCTGTTAAAACATCATGCCTGTGTTAAGAACTTAAACCCCTCTTTTTTTGATATCACTCAAAGCATCTCCCAGAGAGAAAGAGAACTGAAGATCAAGATCTTCTGCAGTCTGGTCAGCCAAATACACAGAGCAGAGTTCTCAATCACATGCCAAAGCAGAACCCTCTTTCCCCCCTCTCTCCCAGCCTTTGTGGAGGAGGAACATTCACCCCACAAGTATTCTAAGCACATGGATTTCTGTGAACCACTCTAGCACCACTTCATTCAGCACAAACAAATGGCCTGGGGACAGTTAAGGCCACCCCATGAGCAGCAGCCCACACCCCACCAGTGTCCCCAGTTACATCAGGAGCTCCCTGGAGAACTGAAGCTCTTGTTACCAGCCCTGCTCTACACCAGACTGTGACTTTCCAGCCCTGCCTTTTTCCACTTCAGACCCTCAGTGCCAGCAGTGGTTAACACTGCTCTTCAGAGAACAAATTACACCACTCTTCATAACTTTATAAGGATTGAAAACTGGAGAAGACCATAACTCTTCTGAGCCATTATCTAACAGCAATAAACAGTAGCTTCAAGCACTGGAAACTTGCAATGACCCATAAATGCTCTGCATTTGTTTTTAAAAGCTCACAGATTTTCTTCCCACACTAGTGGGATTCCTCTGCCACTAGTCCAGTATGTTTCCAGTTCAGGTATTACTAATCCTGGGCTCTCCATGTGCATGTCATTGGTAAAATAGCAAATATTTTAACTCCAGTATTCCCTCCAGCTTCACTCTTACAGTCACTCACCCTGAACTGCAGTGCTTAGATCTACCAGAACATTTCCTTCCCTTCCCCCAAGTCAGAACTTTTTCCATCAAAAACTGTTTCTTCACATGGAAATTGAATTTCAGGTATTTCCACAGCCAATGTCTTGGAATCTGTCTGAAAAACAGCAGAGCCTTTGCTCCTCACACCCCTCCAAGTGACCCAGGCAGTGCCCAGCCAATGTATGCAATACCTGATTGGAATGGGCTGAAAACACTGTTTAAATCACTGTGCTGTTTCTCCACATAAGGAAAGAGCCAAATGGAAAATACAGGTAGTCCTGAGGATGGTACAGGAATTAAAAATAGTACTGCAAGTGCTGGAAAGCTGCAGATAAGAATGACTCACTTCATAACTTATGCTTTGAAATCAGCTAAAGATCAAGAAAATTTACCACCTAAAGACATGCCTGCAAAATTTCTACCAGACCTCCCAAGTTCTTTAGGGAAAGGCAAAGCAGAGACCAACTCCTCTGAGCCTTGCACGTTACAGAGGAGGAGGCTGTTCAGAAAATTGTGTTACATTCATATCAATATAAATACCAAAGCAAAGTAAAATGAAGAAATTTGAGCTCTCAAGGAAACCAGTGGCAACTACAGAAACAAACATCAGCAATGACTCAGAACAAGTGAATACACAGGAAAACGAAGGCACTGAGATAATCAGGGCCATTCTCAAGCTACCCACACAGGAACCCAGGAGAAAACTCCAGCCAGTTTTCCAGGAAAGTCCTGAGCTGGAATTAGAATGATTGTGTTGAGTCTCTTCATTAATTGGTTGTAGTGAGATGGGGCCAAGAACCTGGAATATCTCAGAGCAGCTGCATTAATATCCCCAGCGTGGAAGCAACCCAGCTGTGCTTACCTGTTCAATCCAGGCCATGGCTAGAAAGCAGAGCTCACTAAAACCAGAAAAAAAAATAATGAAATTGTGTTATTAGAGTAAATAACTTTACCTGGTCCTGGAGCTTCTGAAACATGAGAGGGTGAGGTGTCTCCAGGATGGTCTCACTCAGACGGGACTGCCCTTCAACATTGACTTGGGAGGAAGCTTTACTGGACAGGAAAGTCATGTAAATCTCTTTAGCTTTTTCCTGCATCTGTAAAAGGACATTCATTTAAAGAATTATTTGCTGTGGGAATGTTCTCTGTATCAGGTTCATCTTACTTGTGTATGTTCATTTGTCCTGGAAGAGGAACACCCCTGCAGGCCAAAAGCTACACTGACATCAGTGAAAGCTGCCAGAGCTCAGCTCGTAGCTTACAGCAGGTTTGAATCTCAGCACACAGTGTAAAACTGCTCAGCATCATCAACTACACCTTGTCTTTGCTTTTGGAACAAACGTTTTTCCTAACAGATCATCAGTATGGGCAAGAAACTCAGAGGAAGAAAAACTGGGAACTTACTACAGAGAAAATTCAGTGAAGTTAGTGTACAAGCCATGCTACTGCCAGATAACATTGTCACACCACACACTTTGTCTAAACCATTGCCTCAGAGCACCAGCTCCATGATTAAAGAAAACACCAACAGCTTGGATAACTGGCAAAGATGAGACTCTCAATAGCTTCTGAGAGTTGATAAAGAAGGGTGTGACCTGCAGAAAGCTGCTTGTTGGTATTTGCCCTGAGCTCTTCCCTTGTCAAAGCAGTAACAGCAATTACATCTTGACCCCACCAGCATCTTTAAGTTTCAAAGCAGTGAGCAGCCACAATCCCCTAAGTGCAATGAAAGGGCCCTTAACCAGATGGTTGGATAAGAGGGAGCCAGAGAGGGAGAAGAGAACTAAGGCAGGCAGGAGCCAAGCCCCTGCTGCAATCTGAATTCTGCATGCTGAAAGCAGCCCAGCAGCAGCTGCTCTGGGCCATCCCCAGCCCTGGGCACTCAGCAGTGTCCCCAGGGTACCTCTAATGAGCCAGCACAGCTCAAGGGCTTGAAGAAGGAAGGGTTTAAACCCTGCCCATGAAGGAGTCTCAGAATTGCTTCCATGTTTTACAGCTGAGGTACATTTACACTTGGGGGTAATTAGAAGAAAAGCTGCATGTGTTTGAGCATTCAGGAGAATGCCCCTAAAGAGCTGGGGCTCTCTCACTGCTGAAGGGGACACCCATTCTCTAGTATTCCTTTTTAAAACTCATTATTCATCTGGTGGGTAGAACATAATGTGTCAGGTGCATTAGGTCACAATGAACTGTTTTTAACAATTTCCAACTTGTTTCACAGCTCAGGGAGGACTGGGTCAGGCACTTCTGTTCTAATGAGCAATTAATCCAAGAGATCAAAGGTGTGACTGCTACAAGTGGCAAAGTTAATGTCCTAATGGAGGCACAGTAAAGGGCCTTCAGCTATTTTTGCATCAGCAATTGTATTGCCAGTTCCACCTAAATGACTTTTGAACCTGCTGTCCAATTTCAACCATACTTGAGAGAGGGGCAAAGGACTGAGAAAAAAAATTACCCTCCTGCTGAGTCAGTGGAAAATCAGCAAGAGAAAAGAAGGAGGAAAAGCAGCACACACACCAAGGGAAAAGCTGCAGTATGTGCTCAAAAGTTGTGTGTTCTACTCAAACTGCCAGGATGCTCTTTGCTGCTGGCTAATCAAGGCAGATGTAGCTCCTCACCAGCCCCAGCACAAGGTGCTGCTTGCCCAAGGACACAGGAGCAAGCTGGGCACTACAGAGAAAGAGCAGAGGGAGGCTTGAGAGCAAACACAAAACTAGAAGTGACTGTGAGGAAGTTTAAAGAGCGTGGAGGGGAACAACGGGACTGTGTGGGAGGCTGGTGAAACAGGGAGGCTCTTTGGATTTTGTGAGGAAGAATAACAAAGAAAGGAAGTGAAAGAGCTGTGGTAGGAGAGGAGGCCATTGCAGGGAGAGGACCTGGCTTTACAGCAGTGGGGAAAATGGAAATACACAGCTGAATGTTACAGGTTCTGCTGCAAATAGAACTGCTCTTCTGTGTCTTTATTTCAGTGGTACAGCAGCTGATTAACTACAGCTTATAATTTGCTTTAAAAAGAAAGAACAGTTAAAGCTGCCAGTGTGTTCATACACCCCCCAAATGTCACTCAGGCAGAGCCAGGTTCAGGTGGAGGAGGCAGAGATTGTCCCTGCTCACTCTGCTCTGCATCAGCCTGAAACTGAGCCCCCAGCACAGGGGACTGTGCTCTGGAGCAGCTCTGCAGCAGGGATTTGCTCACAGGGGGTTGTTGGAGGGTTTCTGGCAGCCCTCAGTCCCATCTGTGTGCTCTCCCCAGTGTCCGTGCCACATTCCCATTTGGAGCACAAAGTCCTGCCTGCAGCATCCCCCTGGCTGTTTCAAGTGCATGCACTGTTCCTTCCCACTTCCTTTCCCAAGGTCAGCTCAGCTCCCAAACATGTGTGGCTCCCAAATGAGGTGGCTGGGAGCCCCAGATGTTCCTCAGAGCAGCTCCCAGCTCTCCAGCTGTGCAGCACTGCCCAGCCCTGCCAAACCCCTGCTGCATTCCACATGGCAAGCAGCAGGAGGAACTCCTGAATGCACAGGGCTTTGCTCTGGAATCAGCACTACAAAACTTCAACACGGACATTTTGGTGGGTTTTAGCAATAGCTGAAAATATTCCCTGTTGTTGGAAGCATTTATTACAATCTGTAATTTATTTTTGAAGCTCAGCTGCAAGAGGAGAAACATTTAAACCCTGGGAAGCAGCATGACTGACATGTTGTTTATTTCATTAACAGTCACAAATGCAACAACATATGACTAACTCCAACAAAATATTTAAATTTTATTCCCTTATCCCCACCACTCCCATTTCAGTAATTAAATACACAAGGGCCACATGGGTGGCAGCAGAACTCACTGCTATGAGTGGACTTAACCCAATTGCTTTCTCATCAATCTTCACTAAACATTAAATTTGTATTTTAATTTCAATTTTAAAGAAATAACCTTTTCTGTTGGGTTTGGTTTTTTTTTTTTTTTTTTTTTTAGCTACAGAGCTGTGTCTTGAGCTGAGGGGGAAGTTTGTGCCTTTCTGCTAGAAGAAGATGGGCTGAACCCAGTCCATGTAAAACCTGCCAGTGCAGTCTGCCTCCTGCCTCACTCTGCAGCTGCCAAAAATCTCCCCTGCTCCCTGGATCATCCACTCTGATGGAACAGCAGCCTGTACAAAACCAAACACTGCCCCAGGCTGGCAGAGAAAGGACAACACTAACAATAACAATAAATATCCCTGGCACAATGGATGCTCAACCCACTGCTCATGTGGTGACCTTTGGGCAAGTTTAAACTGACCAAGTAAAGCCCCATGTCAGTGCTCTCACATCAAGTAATGAAAAGTTTATCTCATCCTTTAAAAATAGGGGGAGAAAATCCCCTTCATAGAATCATGGAATGATTTGGGTTTGAAATTATTTTAGAGGTCAGGTACTTCCAGCCCCCTGCAGGGACAGGGGACATCTTTGACTAAATCAGATTGCTCAGAGCCCCATCCAGCCTGGCCTTTTCCAAGGACGGGGCACTGATCACCTCTCTGGGAAACCAGTGTGTCCCCATCCTCACAGTAAAGAATTTCTTCCTTATACCTCATCTAAACATGCCCTATGTCAGTTTGCAGCCATTTCCCCTGTCCTGTCACTCCATCCCTTGTCCCCAGTCCCTCTCCAGCTCTCTGGGAGCCCCTTTAGGCACTGGAAACTCTCCCTGGAGCCCTCTGTTCCCCAGGCTGAACAGCCCCAGCCTGGCTGCAGAGCAGAGCAGCCTCAGCCCTTGGAGCATCTCCGTGGCCTCCTCTGGACTCACTCCAGCCTGGGTTAAACTGATATCAGCTTCATCTGACCAAGAGTCCCAGTGCCTATGAGCTAATCTGTGTGGGAAACCAGTTTTAAGGAGAAGCAGATTACAAAACAAGTAAAAAACCCTGTTTTTACAATACTGTGCACACAATAGGGAGATGCAAATGGATTTCTGCAAGAGTCACTTTCAGAAGAAAAATCCACGCTTCATGCTATCATAAACACTGGAAAGATTTCTATTTTTAGTGCTTTTCCTAGCTTTGTAAATTATCTAAACAAAGCCACCCATAAGCAGTAGCTACAAAAACTTACTGTAAGTCTGTGTCATTCTAAAGCACATTTATTCAATTGTAATAACTTGGGCAACACCAGACTCCAGGCTGACCATGCTTTGGAATGACTGGTACTGAATAATTAACCTAAATAGAACCTAGTTAAGTCTCTGCCCATTCATCTGGCAATTCATTGAAGGATTCACCAAGCTCCTGTCCCTGTACACCACTTGAACATTTTCTGGCATCCTAAATTAGCAATCCTAAATCAGCTAAAAATATGGAAATTATTTAGCAAGGCAAAATATGATTATTATCCTACTGAAAGTGTGGGACTTTACAGAAAAGTTGCCTGACTGGATGTTCTTTCCTCAATACTTTCTGTATTCATGGACCTTAATGAGGGAGAGAAGCAGCTGAATACACAAAACTGGAATTACTAAGTGTTACAAAGTTCACAGTCAAATTTAACATTTCCCTCTTCTTGCAAAAAATAGTATTGTTGTATTTTCATGGATTTATCAATATCCAAAAAATACTCACAGCTAAACCCAGCAAATTGTTTTGAGGGGAATTTTTTTCCAGAGCAAAGCACAGGATATTTACAGAACAAAAACTCCCCTACCTAAAATACATTGTTTGGAAAGACAGGGAAAGTTTGGTTGCTGTTGAAAAGCTGCTGGGAAACTGTTTTAGGTGACAATATTTGACTGATCCTAAGAGAGGAATCCTGCAGCCTGGACACAGCCCTCTTACACCTGCACTTCACAACACCTCTCCTAGCCCAGCTCTCCCATCCCCTGGCTATTCCTTGGCATTTCTGACATTCCTCTGAGCACAAACAATCCCACAGCACACTCCTGGAAAAGCTGCAGCCCGTGGTTTGGACAGGAGCACTCTGTGCTGGGTTAAGAACTGGCTGGATGGCCAGAGGGTGAGGAAGGGTGCTGCATCCAGCTGGGACCAGTCACCAGTGGTGTCCCCCAGGGGTCTGAGCTGGGACCTGCTCTGTTCAATGCTTTTATTGATGACATGGATGAGGGTGTTGAGCCTTTCATCAGTAAATCTGCACACACTGAGCTGGGAGCTTGTGTTGATCTATTGGAAGAGAGGAGGGCTCTGCAGAGAGAGCTGGAATGGTTGGATGGATGGGCAGAGTCCAATGGGATGAAGTTTAACAAGTCCAAGTGTCAAGTTCTGCGTTTTGGCCACAATAACCTCCTGCAGTGCTTGGAACACAAACCCTGTGAGGAACAGCTGAGGGAGCTGGGGTTGTTTATCCTGGAGAAAAGGAGACTCAGGGGTGGCCTCATGACTCTCTACAGCTCCCTGAAAGGTGGCTGTGCTCAGGTGGGGTTGGTCTCTTTCTCCAGGCAGCACTGACAGAACCAGAGCACACAGCCTTAAGCTGCATCAAAGGAAATATAGGCTGGATATTAGGAAAAAAAAATTATGGAAAGAATAATCAAGTGCTGGAATTGTCTGTCTGAGGAGGTGCTGGAATCACCATCCCTGGGTGTGTTCAAAAAAAGACTGGATGTGGCACTTGGTGTCATGGTCTAGGTGAGGTGTTAGGGCATGGGTTGGATTTAATGATCCTGAAGGGTCTTCCAACCTTGTGATTCTGTGATTCATTTGGAAGAGGTTTAAAGGGCATTTTCCCACTCTCACCTCTTCATGGTACTCACTTGGAGTTTTGAAACTACCTAATTTCACACTCACAGAATGAGCTCTTAAAGAACAGATAAACTTGAAATTTCTTAAGAAAACAACAAAACACACAAAAAAACCAGATTTTTTTTTTTTGAGAAACGAGCAAACAAAACATGGTACATATTTTAGGCCTGACTCTATGGGCTTCAAAGTCTAAATGTGAAGTGGATCCTGTGTTCCTGGTGAATCTAAATGTAAGCCAAGATCCAAGCAGTGGAAAAAAAAAACTTACTGGAGGTGCCTGGTTGAAAAATTTTCAGATAGAATATTTCCTACTAGAAAGATAGAGCTGTCATCAAAATGAAAATGCTCTGCAGGTATACATCAATTTGGATAAATATTTAAGCAAAAAGGTTTAAACAGACCCCTTTTGCTTTGTAAATTGTAATTTGATAAGGCAAAATGTTTCATTTCAGTGCTGTAAAATATTTTTGTTTGGGCTACTTGTTATTTTTATGTTTCACTAAATTTACACCGCTGTGATACCTTCCATGTAATAGCTGCTGTGCTCTAAAAAAGTTCTGAATGAAATATCTTTGTATTTGCAAACAAGATGATGCAACATCACTGAATTAATAAAACTATTGCTACTCCCTAGAAACTACAAATGGTTCAGTTTTCAAAACATGGGAAATTTGACAATTTCAGCACTTTGTTTTGATTTGAAATAGAACCAGATTTGTTTCCAAACAATTCCACCAGGATTATTTTAGTGCAATTTCTTCAAATATATTTATTTGCATTCACACAAAGCACATTATGCAACAGAGATGTTTCAGCTCTAGCTCTGCTAAGTAAACTTTGTTGACAAGTAGAATTTATTTAGGAAACATACCTGCTTTTTTCCCTGTGTTTTCTTAAATTCTTCACATGCTAACCAGAACAAAACATTTTCTTCACTAAACTCTTTCTTCAAAAATTCCTAGGAAAGAGAAAAACAAACACACAAAGGTTAGGATCCAGTTTCTCAGTTGTTTTTCCCTCTTCCTACTGCAGCTGTTAGAACTAGAAGCTGCCTACAATCAACTTTACCAAGAGTTTACCCAACCCAGTGTCACAGAACCACTGCATTTATTGCTTCTGCAGAGTTGATACTGAACACTCTGATATTCTGCACTTTGAAAGCACATTCCAGGAGGAGGATGGGCTGCATTAATCTCAGACCATACCAGTAACTAACAGGAACAGTTTCTTCAGTCTCCCTTAAATAACTCAAGCACTTTTACAGCCACTGCTCAAAGGGAAGTCCAAAAATATATGAATTCATTACCAGGTGAGTAAAATTAACTATTTTAATGAGAGTCACAAATCACTTGGGATTCTCATGTAGTATCTTTCTGACTTTTGTAATGAGTAAAATCTCTACAAATAGAAGTGTTTCTAAACATGAGCATCGGTGGCAACAAATTCACTTAAACAAACTGAAGCAGGAGATGTAGCTGTGCTCTCTATGCTGCTTAAACACAGCACATCCCTCCAAAAGTGAGGCATGCTTTAAAAGGGGAAAAATGTACATTAAATTAATTTATGAAATGTAAGGCTTGAAACTTTCATAGCTCTGAGATCATCAGTTTTCTCTTTCAAGTGCTAGAAAATAGAGACTAAATGATGCCAGGAATTAACCAGCACCAAGATTACTTTTTTTTTTTTTTTTTTTAAGAATTTAAAATCAGCGTTTTGCAATTCTTGTTTAGCTCACTTTTCAAACCAGTCTGGCAGGAAACCACTTTATCCCAGTGCATTTTATCAGCATGGGATGGCAAAAGCCCTTTCAAGCAGGCAGTTCTTATTCTTACATCTAATATGGCAAGAAGGCCTTGAAACACCAACTCACCACCCTCACCTAATTAAACTTCAAGCCATTTTGAGCTGCACCAGCCCACACTTTGTAGTAAACTGAAAGGGAATATTTTCAGTGGAGCTGCTAAACACAGAGCAAGAGCCACAGAGTCATCAGATTGCTCCTGGCAGCATGTGAGAATGGAGAGCCCAGGAGCCCAGTGATAAATAATGCTTGGCAGGAGGGAGCAGTGGCTCAGGGACTGCAGTTTATCCAGCAGGAACTTGTTAATCCTTGCAAGAGGGGATAGATCCCATTGGGAAGGTGCAGCCAAAAGTGTTGTCTGTGCCTTTTGAGCACAGGGTGAAGTGGCAGGGGACAAAAGGTGCCACTCTAGAAGCTCTGCCAGTGGCACAGCTCCAGCTCTGCCATATCTAGAGGGATGTGTGCCTCTAGCTGCACCCTTCATGCTGAGGCTCATCCTGCTCTAGAGCCTGAATTTTGCTTTATGTAAATATCCATGTTGAATATATTCACCCTAAAGCGTTTCACTCCCTCCGGGTCCTCGAGGAGGCTCTCCAGGGACGTGGCCCATTTTGAGGTTCCTTTCAAGGTTTGGTGGCTGCTGCTTGGGTGGCCATCACCATCATTTATCTCTGGGAAAAATAAATAAATAAATAAAATGAAAAAACCCAGCATCTTTAGAAAAGACAAGTACCAGTCACATGGATGTCTCCCCCACTTCCCCCTGCACTCTTGATTTCAGCTGCTCTCTTTAAAGGAAACACCATGAAACTGAAAATAAACACACACACATACAGACACTTGAATTCTGCTTTGCCTGCAAGGAGGCAAAAATTCCTTATAGTCACATAATTCATGAGCATGTAAGGAGGCACTGTCACTGTTTTATAGGAGCTCAAGCACCTCCTGCCAGGGGAACACAACGACCACAGTCCCTATTTTGCTCTGGCACTGTCAACAATGTTGGCTTTTCTAAAGGAACTTCTGGTCAGTCACACACGTGAAATTTATTTTTAAGAAGAGAATCATCACTGGAAGCTGGATGCTCAGTAAAAGCAGGGAGAGAAAGAAAAATAATGGTTTGTTTAGCAGGAGAGCCAGTCCATGATATTAACCCAGTCCAATGGGAGGAAAGACATCCTGCAGAAGAGCCTCACTCCAGATGAGTCTAGTTTTGGGCAAGAGGCTGATTTTACTGTTTGTTTCCAAGTCCTGAAATTCTCCTTTAATGAGGTGTACTGGACTGTGCCCACATCTGATGTGCCAGCCAGCCTTCTCACAGACAGGAAAGATGGAATACAATTTCTATTTTCTCTATCCCAGGAACAAGTGTATTTCATTTGAGGTTGGTGATGGCAAAAAAAAAAAAAAAAAAAAAAAAGCTTGCTGCTACTCTTCAGAAAACCTATTACTTGGAAAAACTCCAGGAATGCTATTGCTTATCTGAAAAACCCTAACACAGACATAAAGTGCTCAGCCTCCTCTCCCCTAACACACAAAATGCCCTGGGAACACAGGAGGGAACTCAGAAGGATAAGAGCTGCACTTCAGGTCACTTTGCACTGGAGAGATGCACAAAACTCTTACTGTAACAAGTAGAGCTTCTATTTATAACTCCTTAATTTCTCCTTACCAACTTACTGGAAATCTGGATCTGGCTTAAGTTCTGCTTTTAAAAACCTTTCTTTCAGCATGAATGTAATCCTCACTAAGTATCCCAAAAAACTCTCTATGCAGAAATATATACATATACATATACATATATACATATATATATAAATACACACTAGCAGATGCCCTTTCCAGTTGGTGAGTGGAAAAATGCTGAGGTTAAAGCCCTACAGAATATTGGCATGACAGCAGAGCCTCCTGAGCTGTGGTTGGTAGGGACCTGTGGAGTCTGTCTGTTTTACCAACTGTTCCAAGTGAATGAACATCTCTTCTGCCTTGATAGGGGATTTTGTTTCAGAAACTCCCTGCTAGTTTAAAGGTCAGGAACCAGAACCTAAGGATTGTCTCCAAACCACAGCTGCAGCCCTCACCTGTGACAAGAGCACAGCGAGTTGACACTGCCTCAGTTTGCCCCTCTGTGCAAAAGGATGTGGTTCTTGATTAGCACTTGAAAAATTTATTTTAGAAACCTGACTCAAAGTATTTGGGCATCTAATCTCAGTGAAATCTGAGAGATCTGAGTGGGAATGGCCAAGTGTGCTGCAGCAGCACAGCAAGCCCTCTGAGGAGCTGGGGTGTGCTGTGATGCTCACACTGGCCCTGGAGCAGGGTGGCAGCTCTGTGTGTGCAGCTGCTCATTTCTTTTCCAGCCAAATCTGAAGTGGACATGAATGATTACTTTGAAAAGCATGTGTTTCAATGAGCCAATGCAGAAAAACCCTTGAAAAAAAAATTCTGGTGAGCAAAGGCCAGAATAAGTCCTTCCACAAACCAGGATACATCAATCTGCTTCTCTTCTGCCACCTTGACTGATCTCCCATTTTACTGCTGGCCATTCTCTATCCTCCCTGACCATTTTCCCCATCTTCCTCTCACTTCCAGCCTACCCAGCACAGCCCAACTCTACCCCTCCGTTTATGTTCTGCCCCCTCTCCTCCTTGTCAGCCTCCAAACCCTGCTCCCTTCTACTCCCCTTTTCCCTGAATTTTCCCCCCTACACCCTTAATAGAACAAAATTTGGTTTTGAAGGGAGGACCTAAGTGTCCATTCTGCTGAGGCTTGTACAGGACACTCTTATTCAGTTTATTTTCTCGCTTAACCAGCTCCCCACAACGCAAAAAATAATACAGAGACAAGGGTTGTCTGTCCATTGCAACCCTTCCATTTACCCCTTGCCTCATTTATTCAATTTATTCCATGTATCCCTTGCCTCATTTATGTCCCAGAGCAGAGGCTGTGGGGTGTCTCAGGCAATCCCAGCTCAGCCCAGGCTGCAGCTCCCAGCACTGCCACCCCAAGGCTGGGGACACCAGGCTGAGCACCAACAATTCCCATGTCCAGTGCTCCTCTGCAACTACCACAAAACCAGCATAAAACATCAACATTCCCATTCAGCACAAACATAAACAGGCTGCACATGATGGTAGGAAACACCCTGAAATTTTACGAGGCTATTAAAACTGGTGGGTATTTTTATTATATCCCATTAAATATGCCATCACCAACATTTATTCTAATACAAAAGTGACCCAACATCCTCCCAGTCAGGATCATAACTTCTCATTCCACGTGCTGGTTTCATGTAGCAGATTTAATATGAGATTTTCATAATTTTTTAAGAGTTTAAAAGACAGGAAAGAGGTTTTCCCCACAAATGACTCCAGAAACTGATCCCCAAATCCATCTCTATTACTAAATTTACTTTAAAAATTATACTTTCACTGAAGTGCAAATTAATGAGTCTGAAACAATTCATTGGAGGAGGCAATACAGCAGTGTAGTTACATGAATGATCCTCCTGACATCTATTTATCTCTGATATTTATAAAAAGATAACCTTCTTCTGTTAAAATCATCTACTGGCAAAGTTAAGTAATATAGCCTTGGAAACAATCAGCTTGATTCCATTGTTTAACAAGAACCAAAATGTACATACATTTGTATGATCATTTAAATGAGGAAGGCAGACATTTGCTGTTACTAAAAACTGGGAGATAATTTTGTGCATCACAAAGGGCATTACAAAATGGCAGTTCTCCCACCAATATTTCTGTACAAGTAACACACAGAATATACACCAGATGATAAATAGGTTAACTACGTTACGGTACATTCATTACATTACAATGTGCTAATTAAATTTCAGAGCAGAGCTTGCTGTCTTTTACACGGGTTAGAGAGCCAGAGGCAGAGAAAGGCACGCACAGCAGAGCACGGTTGTAAGAGTTTCTGCTGAAGCAAACTTTCCAGTGAGTTGGAAATCTGCTTCAGAGACACCACGGCTCGCACCATGTGCAGGGAGCAGCCAGCTGCTCCTACCAAGGCAGCAAATGATTAAGTGCTTTTTTTAACAGCCCCATTCTTCAGAGCACTCCTTGCTAAGCCAGCAAACAGGCAGTTGCATTATCTGGAGCGCTGTTTTAGAGGAAAACCTCGCAGGAGCTGCCTTCCCATCACACAATGGCACTGCAGCAGCAGCCTGTGGATAAAGGCTCTTTGTGCACAGCAGAACGGTAAGTGCAGCACTAATAGTGCTGTAATTATCAGCTGAAGAGTGCTATCAAAAATGCCAAATATTTGCATCCTGGGCTGCCGTCCCAGGACCATCAATATATACAACTTTTCAGATCAGAACTCACAGTCCTGGCCCTTGTTTTTTGACAAGCACGAGGAGAAAAAACCTATGGGAACCCATGAAACGGAGTGACTCAGACACGGCTAATTGAGTTAGACACGCTGATCACTCTGCCTTCCAGAAGCTTTCCCAAGCTGCTGCCACTCTCCAGCTGTTGATACCGCGGCCTTTGTGGCCATATCGAGCAGCACAGACTCACACCCTGCACAGAATCCTGCTGAGCACATCTCCTTCCCGCACACACCTTCTGCACAACCCCCAGAAAACAACTGCCACAAACGCTCACAATGACAAAAGCACCGTGCAAACAGCACATTCCTCACTCTGTATTTAAGCATTGATGTCCAACAAGAAAAACTTATTCCATTTCTTTTTGAAGAACTTCTGACCAGACCTCCCCTCATCCACTTGGATCATAAATCTGCAAGCCACGAGCCTTTATTATTACTTTAAAAGCACTCTGAATACCTTGTCTTGTCCTACAGTCACCAGAATGCCTACCCAGCAATAATCATCAGCCTGGAATTAATAAATCCAAGGTATGAAGCAGTGGGAAACTTCATAAGCAAGCAGCTGAAGAAGGGAAAATTCCCTTACTTTCCATGTATCCAAGCGGATGAATCCTCTCACAATAATTCTTTCCTAGTAGCAGCTGAATTTTAGACCTTTTTGCTACAGCAGAGCTGTCCTTCACATAGGGAAGCATAAGGCTCAACATCCTCTTTTGACTGTCTCCAGCAACACATGGCTACTGGATTCCACTTTTAACTATAAGGAAGGAAACTAAGGGGACGTTCCTCTTTTGTAGCATCTCTGGAAGTGTTCACCAGACATATAGCCTTTAAAAACACCCCCTCCCTGCCTGTTCCCCTCCCCCCTCAAGAAAAAAACCCAACCAAAAAAAACCCAGAAAACCCAAACAACTCTAGACAAAGATCTCATTGGCTTTTCTTAGAAAGACTGCAACCTCTTCCTGCGCATCACAAAACACAGCGTTATTTTCTAGGATTTGGAGATTGCAAGTGTTACCCCAAATGTCTCAGCAGTGACAGATACCAGACATCACCCCCCGGAACCGACAGGCTCGCAGCGTCGGGGATACAAAACACGCAAAATACAGGCGTACAGCGCCTGTCTACGGAGGATCCGTGCTGTCCTACATTGTTACTCCTTGGAAATCTCCACTCCAAAGGCAAACTCCTCAAAGTCGGTGTGGAGTTGCAACAGCCACGCTCTGATGGGCTAATGACCGCCTCGCCCCGGGTAAGAGCAGCAGCTCCGACCGAAACTGGGCAGCGGAGGCAGGAGCCCGAGCCGGACCCGGTTCGCTCTTCCGCGCTCGGCGGGGCGCGCCGCGCTGCTCCCCGAAACGCGCATCCCCGGGGGCTCGCTGCGGGCTCGAGGGGCCACCGAGCAGCCCTGGCCCCGAGAGCCCCCAACAGCCCCGGCCCCGAGAGCCACCGAGCAGCCCTGACCCCAGCCCCGAGAGCCCCCGAGCAGCTCCGGCCCCGAGAGCCCCGAACAGCCCCGGCCCCGAGAGCCCCCGAGCAGCTCCGGCCCCGAGAGCCAGCGGGTCCCGGGAGCGCCGTGAGCCCCGCGCTCCCCCCGCAGCGCAGCGCAGCCCGCCCCGCGCTCCCGCTCGCCCGGGGGTGCCCGCCCCGTCCCCGTTACCTGAGGGCGGCCGCTTCCTGCTGAGCCGGCTCACGGCCCGGTTGAACATCCCGGGCGCCGCTCGGCCCCGCTGCCGAGCCCGAGGGCGGCCGCGCTGCCCGCCCCGCCCCGCCCCGCCCCGGGAGCGGCGCCAGCCCCGCACCTGCCCGGCCCCGCCGCGCCCCGCAGCGACAGCGACAGCGCGGTGCCTCCCGTGCACCGTGCCACCGGGGGCTTCACCCCCTCGCAGCCCCCGCTCTCACAGCCCGGTTATCATCTCCGTGTGCCCGCAGCCTGCTCGTCCATCCCTCCTCCAACTCTTCCCGGCTGCTCCTCAGTCTGCTCCTCTCATCGTGCTCGTGGACATGGGACAGCACTGTCCCTATTCAATCCCCCACCCGGCCACCAGCCACCCTCCTCTTTGCTCTAGCCACCTTGGAGCAGGTGCAAGAAGCAAAAACATTTCCCCAAGACCCGCACCTTCATGAAATGATCCCGTACTGTTACAGGGTACAATGTTACATGCCAAGCTTTTTGTGTTGGAGTGACGCCTTTGCTATTCCAACAATTATTTCTGAACTGAAAAGCGTAATTACAATTTTAATAAAGATACTTTCACTTTCAAAAATAACGTTTACCAATATATTTGTTAAAAAATCCAGCATGTGAGAAGTTTGTGTAATTCTGACAAAGCTGCAAGCCATCAAACAGACAATTACCTCAACAAAACAGTAGTGGGAGGCAATGGGAGCACTTAAATCCCACTGGAAATTTCACCAATACACAAAAAATCACAGAAACCACTGCAAGCAGACAAGTCAACAGTTGTTTTATTTCCACCTCAGCCAAATCCCATCCTGAACACACAGTTACACATTGCTAAGAAGCTCGGTTCACAGAGGGAACCTGGATGGGCTCCCCCTCTCACTGAAAATTATGGATATTTTCCACTTATATGCACAAGGCCAAGATCTCATTCCTGGGAACTGGTGACACCAGAAGACTGAACACAAGAATCAATTGCATCTGTGCTTCCAAAATAAACAACAGCACAATACCTTCCAGCTGAAGGGATTTGGCCTGCACCCCCTGGACCTCTGCCTTCAGCACCGGGGCCAAAAGCCGTTAGCTGGTAAAGATTTCTTTGCTTTTAGGGTGGATTTAAAAAAAAGAAAGTTTGCTGCTCTGCTGAGTGAACTGCTCAGCAGCTGCACGTGGCACTTCCAGGCAGATGTGCGAGACAGACACATTTGGGACACAACTGGAAATTCCGTGCAAGCATCAGAAGAACAGGGTGTCACACCCAGGCAGCAGCAGGGCCGGGGGCACAGCTGGGAGAGGTAAAGCACGTGGAAAGGCACATGGGAAAGGAGCAGGGGGCAGGGTGGGAGAAGATAGCTTGGACATGCACTTCCCAAAGCTTTTTTTGTCATATCCACCAGTGTCAGGTATTCCAGGCAGAACATTTACACTGAAGCAGTACAGACATCACCAGATTTTATTTTTCTTTCAGAATCAGGTCACAAAGCCCAAAGTTTCTATTTTAAGTCTTAGGAACTCATACTCCTAGGACAACTACATCATCTTCGAGCCAGTGTACTGACAAGAAGTTACTGGATTAGCTTTAAGACTTAATGTCAAGCATTTGGGGCAGGGGGAGAACCTAAGAATTGTGAGAATGGTCAGACTGTGCTCCTGGACAGCACATCCAACAGACCCAAGAGAGCCCAGCTCCCTGTCCATTCATGTAACAGCAAATCTGACCTACAGATCTGCCACAAACTGACCTTTAGAATCCAATACATTTTCAGTTCCTTTCCCCCTGCTGATACAACTGTTTCTAAGATTTGTTTCTGCCCTTTTTTCTTGAAAATACTCCTGCAGAGGCAGAATCCCAGGTGGATTCCCAGCGCCTGCCCTCTTAGTGTCGTGCTCCCGACGCTGCTCTGTGTGTCCTGCTCTCATGTTCAAGATCCAGTGCTTCATCAGACAGAACGACTTCAGGAAATTTTTCTTTCAGGTGAATTCAATGAAGATTTTCAGGCACGATTCATTTGCTGGCGTTTTTTTTTAATTCTTTTCCACAAATAAGCTGTAATACCCATATATAGCAAATTATGATTTAATTCAAACTCCGCCAGTGTCTTCATGCTACATCGCTACATTTTTACATTGATTTTTAGACCTTGCATCACAGCTTTTCCTAATTTCACAAGGCAAGATTTCCCTTAAAAATGAACCCACACACGTTTCATAACCTCTAGCTGCAGCCCCAGCAATATAGAGAGGATGGTGTGCTCTGACTACTTACCACATCATTGCACTAATACCTAAGGAACTGGGTACCATTAAAACTGAGATCTGTTCAAATACTCAAATGCCCTTAAATGTGACCCTGAAAGCTTTTGTGAGCTTCCTCCTGCTCCATTCTGCACATGCATGACCTGTTAGCACATGGTGTGAGAGCAAGCCTTGGGCTGCTCATCATCCCAAACCAGGGCAGTTTTCAATCTGGATAAAGTTCAGCAAATTTCCCACTGACACTGGCAGGAATAGGTGTGAGTGTGTGTAGGGGGAAAGAGAATGTGCAAGACACCCAAAAAGGCAGACACACGCTTGATAATGTGATTTCAGACAAAGATTCTATTTTAAAATTTGACTTGTATTCTGAAGAGTAATTTTACTTAAATTTAAATAGCTGGATTTGAAAAGAAATGAGTTGTGCTTAGCTGTTGCCATTGCAAAAATCTATTCTGGAACATGCTGAGCTATGAATAACACCACAGAAAATTCATAAAATGCACAGCTCATTTCAACGCCAAATTGTAGTTGAAAGACTCAAAATTAATCAACAGACTATGAGAACTCCAACTCATGATTTAAACCTGATTTCATTTACATCAACATAATGCAATTGATTTCAGTAGAGGTGGAACTTACTTATGTGATTATAAAAACTTAAAATTAGAAATGTTAACAATGAGTAGAGGAGGCCTTCAAACTAGGAAAGTCTCTTTTCTCTGGAAAAAATCCCAGCCCCTTAAAATCAGATTTTGGACTTTAAGAGCAGAAAATAAGACTAAATACTGCCCTGCAAACTAAATGCTGGCCAGAAACGAGTATTTTAATCAAGAATTCCTGCTCAAAAATCTTAGACTGTTCAGAGTATCACAGATTCAATAAAAGCAGGGTTCAAACTCTGTCAGTGTTCATCTTAACATCTTGATATTCATGATGGGCTGGCAAACACGGCTTGAAAACTTTTCCTTCCACATCAGCCAATGCTGAAATGCACAGAGTATCATGAACCTGTAGGGACTCAGATTTATGGGGTTTTAACCTAAATGCTTCAGCACAGTTTTCAGTTTCACTGCAAAGCAATGAGTGACCACCTGCTAGAACACAGCACAGTGTGGTTAACCGTGGTCCTTTCAGAGGAAGCAATGGCACTGGATGCTAAAGATCTTGGGTGGTTTCTCACAGTTCAAAGCCCAGAATCACTTTTGAGTTTTATTAACCCTAAACCAACAAACTATTTTTAGTTCCAAACCAAGGTTTTTAAGTCTTAGCTAAATGCAGTTACTGCCTGAAGATTCACAGACACCAGAGTAAAAGAGCAGGTAATAAAAGGTTTTTATCTTTTTTTAGTAAGATACACACAGAGTAAATCTAAGCATAACCTTCCTGCAAGGTACACAGCATAAAACAACCTTGAAGAGAATTCTTGTAGAAAATTATATTCTATTTCAGGCCTGCCTAAATAAATCTGGGGAATTTGTCCAGCACTCCTCACTTTGAACTCACAGAAAGCTCTGACTCACTCCTTTGTAGTACTTTCTACTATAAGGAGGTTCACAGGGTCAACTTTAATCCCTAATCTTGTGGAACATTCCTCAGTACCTCCAACTCCAGCAGCTTTATGTGTGCCAAAATACAGACTGCAAAACTCTGGCAGCGAATTCAAACATGCAGAAACTGAATTAGAGGCTGAGTAACTCCAGTAGTGCTCCTACCTTGCATTACTTACACCTCTCTTCATAAATTGCACTCAGAAAAAAACAAGACCAAGTGTTTCAAAGCTTGATATTTAAGTGTGATTGATTTTTTTACAATTTTATGCTCTTTGCATCTGACAGGGAAGAAAATGTTTCATTAGATTAGTATTAAATGTGTATTTAAGTTTGATAACAACTTTACTGCTAAACCACTCAGTTTTTTTCTTCAACTTTGTTCTATAAAGGATTGTATTTTCCTTTTATATTGCCTTTAAATTTCAAAGGCAATATAAATGCCTTTTTTTTTTACCTACAGTACTTAAACCCAGCTTTCAGAAAATAAAGCAGCACCATTAATTAAGTGTTGTGATGGAAAAATACAGTTTTCAGTAAGAAATTTTACAGCAATAAAACCCTTGACTTGGTAAAATATTCATATATTCAACTAGAATAAAATAAGAAATCATTATCAAAATCTTAAAAGCATTCTAAGGCCTTCTGGGTAACACACAGGTAGGACTGACTGGGGAGTGCAGTAAAGAAAACCCAGCTTTTGTGAAATGTTCAGTCTGGTATGAACCTGAAGATAGAAAAAAAAATATATACTTAACACAGGCTTTTAACACCCATCTATAAATATCAAAACAGGTACAGACAACAGAAATCAAAGATTTTTGCATTACAAGGAATATTAAAAATGATACCTGAGGTCAATAGGTCAATGTGTTTCTGCTAAGAACCAGATGCATTTATAAGACTTGTCTCCTGGGGCATGAAAAGCAAGTACAGCTCTGTTGACTGGAAACATAATTGAAGTGAGAAACACAGCAAAATGGGCTGTGGATAATGAGCCATGCATGGCCCTGACAACAACTGAATGAGATCTCACAATTCAAGTATCCATGGGTATTTTCTACAGTTAAATAATTACAAAGGAATAATTACAAAGGCTGTTTCTACAGCCTCAGTGAACTCAGACATACCTGGATCCCTCTAACAAGTATCTTGCATCTTGTCTTTTACTCAGAAGCCATAGACAGGAGACACTCCAGAAATACCTTTCAGGAAGGTTTTGCTGTAGAAGCATTCCAAGGAAACATCAACTTCTAAGTCATGCAGCCTGTCAGACACTTGGCACTAGACACTGACCTTGGAACATGAACTCAAAATGTCACATACCTTGGCAAATTTCTGTGCATACATCTTGTAGGACAGTTTCTGTGTTCTTCCATAAAAACCCACAGAAAAAGGGGTGCTGGAAGGAACTCTGTCAGATGTCAGTGTGAACACAGCATCACCCTGTGTATTGGCCTTAAGTCTTTGAAATGCAGCCACATCTTCAGCAAAATCTGCTGGTCCTCACACCTCAGGTTACTGACCATTCCAAAATGTATCAGCAATATATGTGAACAGCTGTTACACTTCTGGAACAAGATCTTGTTATATGCATACTGCAAGTTTATATAGATTTGTCCCCTTATGAAAATATCCATTATAAGTGATTTCAGAGATGTTTTTGGACCTTCATATCCTTGTTCCATAGAATACATAAATCCAAGTAGGAGGCAAGATTCACCTAGGAGTAGTATCCTAGAAACATTCACATTTTATTTTTCTTAGCCTGAAATCAGTTTCTAGAAAAGTTCACAAACACAAAATCCTCCTACAAAACCACAGCATGTACCTGTAAATGAAAGAAGCCCCAATTCACACCAAGATAGCAAGAGTTCAGAAAACATTGCACCTCAGCTTTCTCTGAGTATTTGCAAGTATACAGAACAGATTTATTCTGTACAGAACACAAGCTTTGCCATTTACCAAAGCAAGGAGCAAGGCATAAATATTTCCAGCCTTTGACTGTACAACAAGATCTGTGCAGCAGCTATAGGATGGAACAGCAGCTTGATGCAGTTGAGTCCAAGGTGTATTTGTGTAGACTCCTTGTGCTGTCTGGTACAAGTAAAACTCAAGTAGAAATGTTTCTACAAAGGTATATTGCAAAATTAAATAGTCCTTCTAATAACTAAGAGGATAATTTTCCCCCCAGTCAGTACCTGAGTTGGAATATTTTGAATAAGCAATAAATTTTATCAATTGGTCTTTCCCATCATGCTTGACAACCCAGCATTAAAGGAAACAAATAATTTGTGGAATGAAAAAGATCTGCCCCATTGAAAGGAACAAAAAACCCAAGAAGAACATTTTTCATAAAACAGCAGCCCAGTAATAATTCTCCATTTATTAAGGTCGAAGAACTATCTACTCAAATGAGGACAGCAGCTTTTCATCATCCCTGTGGTATTTATACTTCTACAGAGTTGGCTCTAGTAAGTCAATTTCCATCCAGGAAATGTGAGCATTATCCAGTGTTTCATGTGGTAGACCTACAATTCTTATTAAGTTCTTATCCATCCCTGTTCCAGAAGTTGTCAAGCATGGGACTATGTTCAACAAGCAGCTGTGCATATCTGAAACTACTTCAATTATACAAACAAAAAGGTCAATATAGACACACAACAGAATGCCAAGCTAAGAGGTCTACATTAAACAAAAGTCTGCAAAATCAGATGGTTAAAGCAATTTGCTTCTTTCTTTGGTCACCTTCAGTGTTCTAGGTTAGCTGTTTAATATGCACTTATTTTCTGAGGAACCAAAGAAGTTATTGGTTTCTACTTTTGAAATTTTAAAGTCACGTTATTTTAAGCAAGCAGATAAAGCAAGTTTGTGTCTGAATGGTCACAACCCTGGGGGTACTGCTGCAGTGTCTGTGTAAACGTGTTTGACAGTCTGCCTTGGCACTGCTGCTGCTGCTGCACCAGGCACACTGGGCTGCACCACCTATTCTCACCATCTTCCCCCTTCTTCCTCCTCCTCCCTCCTCCTCCTCCCCTCTACACCAGCAGCTGGGAAAGACAGCTGCTGAGAATCTGGGGTCTGTGACAGCCAGGTTCATGCAAGAAATGGTAACTGTGCCAGTTTTAGAAGGGAAACATTCAAACACCATCATCCATCAGTACAGAAAAGTCAGTTTACACTGAATTCCCTGACAACTCCATTAAGTGTTTTCCTTCTAAACAAAAAACAGTCTGTGCAATTCTGATGCCTTATTGACAGCTTCAACACTAAGATAGAAGGCAAAGCCATGTTTCTTTCCACAGCATATCAAGAATACTTTAATAACCAGTAAGATTCAGATCAGCTTTAATCAAAGCATAGGGAGCTGTGTATTTAAGCAAGAATAACTTGTATTCAAATAATCATTACTGATGTCAAATTAACGTTCTGAGTCATTATCCCTTAAATGTCAGTGAGCAGAGCATGTCATTCACACATCCATGATCTACATCAGCACACAGCCTCAAAAGGACAACACAATCAGTGTTCACTTGTCAACATGAAGTCCTGTTTCTTTTTCAAGTAAAACATTCAGTAAACACTTCAGCATTTTCTTTGATTTGAAATTATAGTACAGCAGGATGGGATTTTATCCATGTGATACTGAAAAGCACAACAACTTTTAAGGTTTTTCTTTTTTAAACAATCAACTGGATTCATAGAAGTCAGCTGAAATGAAACATGACAAAGACCTTCCCAGAAGCTACTGCCTTGCAGTTGCCTTTTTATGAACAGAAATTTCATTACATAGTGAAACCCTTAAATTTATCAATGTGGGACAGGCACCACATGTGATCAGAAGAAATGAATTCTCACTGACTTTCAGGAGAACTTTCTTTTGCTCTTACAGCCACAATCCAGATCCCAGATAATATCTAGATATAAAAATTCAAGCTGGAACAAGGCAGTTCTTCAGAAACCCCATCCATTTTTGGAAGCATACTGAACAAAAGATTGCCTGTATCTTGCAATGTAAGAACAGTGCAACAAAATCTTTTATTGCTGACCAGGAAACAGTTTCACGTGATTAAAACAAACACTTGTGCCCTTGTTCAAAAACAGTCAGATAATTAAGAAGTATCAGACACTAATCATGTCCATACAGTTTAAGTCTGCTTCCTTGTGTACAAACACAAGAAAAACAAATCACTATTTTTCTGCAAAACTAAGCCTTATTCACTGTGAGACTTTTTTGAGTGAAATGAAGGCAATGGTTCTGGTACAGTGAATCGCTTCTCATGAAGTTATCTCAGAAAGAAGAAGGTTCTGCAGGAAGAGTATGTCTAAAAACTGTTAGCAAATATACACAAGGAGGCAGGACTGATGAGAAGCTACAAGCAACCTTAGATTTACAGCCTTACTACTGCAACTCCACAAAATACAAAATGATTTTGTATGAAATTTTTCTTAAATAAAACAACTTTTACATAACTGCAAGTGCATAGTTTACAAGTTCAGCCTTGTCTGCCTGTTGTCAGTTTTACAGCAAAGAGGGACAATGCTTTGACAGATGACAAATACAGGATAAGCCCTTTATCATGTTCCACTTTTATTGAACATTTTCTGCAAATGCAGATTACAACCTTAGTTTAGGTTGCACGCATCAACTTAAGCCAGAATAAATCAGTGTTTCTGAAATCCAAATCCTAGTGGCAAGGGTTAGGTAGTGGTCGATTTCTGTAGTCAGAGAAATTACAACAGTGTAAGTGTCACTCATAAAAGCAGTATGGTGCAAGAGGCTCTTTGGTGCCAAAAAACTGTCAGTGATGCATTTATGAATGCTACTGAGTAAAAAGCAATCTAATTTACAACTCTTCCTCGCAGTGCTAGAGAAACATTAAAGGACACTGGAGACCCCCACACCTTGAGCAGTCTGCGAAGAAATATCACCATTACAGAAAAGCTGTATAAAAATCAATGACAAAAAACTTAAATCAGAAGGTATATCCTATCTTTCACCCTGAAATACAGGTCAGGTACGGCCCAGCTCTACAGCAGGCATATTAAATAATCAGATTTAAAGTGATCTACATATTGAGACCTGAAAGATCACTGCCTTAATCTCACACCCATTTATATGGGCATTTATGTGGCAATGTACTTGCATCATCTAAATCTTCAGTAGCGCCTAAAGAACAAACTGCCTCCACACCAGCATGCACCCAGAACAGCCATATGGCAAACACCTAGAAGGATGCAGAAACCCCAGATTTCAAGTGAAGTCTAAGAAATCCTAAAGGAATTCACAATTCATCTCTCTGCTGACTCGTGACTTTTTAACCGGCTAAGTGTAGCTAAGTGTAACAAAAACACCGACTTACTGGTGAGGTTTTCCCGAATACAATGTATAGGCCGATCCTCGCGTAGATATACACATATGTACAAAACGTATAGAAAAACAGGAGTCCTGCAGACAAGACTCCTATCTTGAGTGGAAAGACACTACACATACCATAAAGTAGAAAAGGAGATAAAGGGCCAATTCTGCCAGCACGAGCACTCGTGGTTCCACGCTAACTTCAGCCATTATTGCATGCATTAGATGCCCAGAGTCACAAGTACCTCTGGTGCAGCTGAGCCAACTGACTAAACTGCTCTTCCAGTACACCTCACTTCCAACCTGATCTAAAAGTCAAGGTACTACTTCACACATCAATAAATGAGGAGGAAAGAAAACCCTCATGTGATTTGCTACAGCAATAAGTGTAGTTATTTGCACAACCTGGCTGGGTTTAACACAACTGCAAATCTCCATTTCAAAACAGACTATTCTACCTCGCAACACCTGCATGGTTAGAAACAGAAAAAATATACAGCTTCTCAGACACTCACTCAGAACTACCATCTCTAAAAACCAAACCTTCTGTTTCTTTTAAAATGCAAGTTTGCTTCACTGAACTACCACTGCAAATCCTACTCTTTCCCTTCCAACCGTGCCTGCCTCAGCATTCCAGATTACAGCTGAGGCATTTGCACCCTCTAGCTGTCATAGGGAGGACACATTACTTATATCTAACTTACATTCATTTTCAACTTCAAATTTATTGAGGCAGTTTATATCAAGGTATCCATAAAATAATTCAGAAATAACCCAAGTATACCATTTAAACATCTTCATGATTTATCCATTTACACACTCAGTACACAAACAACCCAGCCTCTGTACAAGTTCATCACATGCAAACCACCCATAAAGACAAAAACTTTAATTAAAAATAAGTCACAACTCAGTGTACTGTTTCAACTGCATCTCCATTTACCAAATGGCACATTGAATATTCTCTAAAATAAGATGTTTTTAACAATCTTGTTAAAAAATTCTTGGGCAAAATATTTCTAGACTTAAAAAACATCAAGATTTTTCAAAACACTCAAGATACTATACAACTTATAATAACCTTGAAATAGGTTTACAAGGTTGTTAACCAAGGTATTTACATACCAAATAATGTAAAGCAAAAAATTTGTATTTCTAATGACAAAAAGGTGATGCATTAAAGATTTATGAAATTAAAATTAAGGCTCTTTGTTATAGTTCTTTATGTAACTTTACATAATAGCCAACTTTGGAAATGTCAGTCTTGCACATTCTTGTCAATCTACTGCATTTAAAGCAGTAGGGTATATTAAGTATTACTTTGAATAATTACATTGCTACTTCTATGTTTGAGCATGCTTTTGAAACACTGTAATTATGAAATATTTACAATGTGTAGCCTTCAAACTTTATGTAAAAGCCCAAGTATGACTGTCTGATTTGAATACAAACAACATACTTGTAAAAACACTTTTGCTTCTCAAAATTAAATGTAAACTACAGTTTTAACAAGCAAACCAGCTCTGAAAAGTTTCAACATGTGCCTGAATGTGGACAGTAAAAGTTATGTGAAATTTCTCAGACAGTACTGTTTTTCATTTCAGACTGAGCTATTCATTGTATCAGCTGTTTTCTGTAAGCATGTAAAAAAATTAAATATTTTTTTATAAAATTATTTCAAGACCTACATATACTTTGAGCTATGTCCATAGGTTTCTTGAAAACTCAATACTGTCTTGCAGGTTGTAGTGATTGGTCCACAGTTTATTTCAGGATCTGTGTTCAACTAAAAGCAACTCGCTGTTTTTCAATGTCATTTCTCTTAAAAGCACAATGATATAAAACACTGAAGACAAAACAAAAAAAAAAAAAAAAAAAAGAGGAATGGTAACCTTAAGATCAAATTCATTAGCCATTTCTCCTACTATATCAAAATTTGTAGTCAGAATTGTCTTTATTGACTTTATTTTTCATTTTTGTACACAAAGAAAAACATGTTCATATCCATCATGAACAAAAACTTAAAAAGGCAGAACTAGAAGACATTTGTGTCCTTCACCAAAGCAAAGCTGTGCTAAAGGTTCCAAACATTTCCATTTTTAAAATAAATATTTTCTTTTTTTTTTTTTTTCATTGTCTACATTCCAGTCTTCAGAATGTCACTGGAAACTGCAGCCTATCATGAAATACACACTTTTAAACAGAGTCCCAGCTCACTGCGTTTGGTAGCTTGCCATACCATATCCAGCTTGGTTAGGTATTACAGGAGCACCTTGTCCCTGGGCAGGCTGAGCACCAAATCCACCCATCCAGGCAGCAGATGGAGATTGGCTTAAAAAGAAACAGGATGGTTAAAAAAGTAGGGAAAAGCAACTTAAAAAAAAAAAAAGAAAAAAAAACAACACAAAAACATACTTCCTACACAACTACTTGTATCAAAATAGAACAATTTCTTCTTCTTTTTAATGAGTAATTCAGGTTAAGCTGTACAACGTGATTCCTGAAAATATCATGAGTTTTTTAAGAACAAAGGAGAAAAAAACCCACAAACCTTGGGTACCAGTTGGATATGGCACCTGCCTCCAAAGGCATGAACACACACAGGTGGCTGGAACTCAACATCAATGATGCAGAAATGCAAGAAATACCCAATACCTCATGGGCACGAACACCAGTGATGGGTTTATCAGGGCTTAACATGTATAACTGGCATCAGATAATGAAGAACTAGGCAAACAAGTTATTTCAAAATTCTGTTAAAACACAGAGGTCTTCTGAAGACTTCAGTCTTCAAGAGACACGTTATTAAAAGCCCATCCAAATTCTGAAACTGCACAAGTTAAAGTGTCTGTGTGTAGTTCCTTCCTGTAGGTAAATATCTGGGCTCCTGCCTCAGACTCACCACCTCAAGCCAGAATCCAGGATACATTTAGATACCAGACAAGACCACCCCCCAAAACTTTACCACACTGGGTGGTCTTTGTGCCTCCAACACACACAAAATGTGCCATCAGCTACAAGTCAGAGAGACTCACCCCAGTATCTGCTCATGGCAAGCACTGAACATAAGCACACAGGAGTCCCCCTAAAGTTTGAAACCTCGTGCAATCCTTCACCCAAATGAGCCTGAAACTTAAGATACAGCAATCTTGGAATATTCTAAAAATTAAATATAATTACTCACTCTACTCCAAAACCCTGTTGATTCCATGCTTGGCCATACATTCCATATGATGGTACTTGCCACCCATTTGCCATATATTGCCCATACTGTTGTGGATTTCCATATACTTGGCTCCATTGTCCCCATTGACTGTAATCCACCTGCAGAAAGAATAACCCATTGTACTTCAGATTCCAGAGATGGTTTATATTGCATTTGTGCTGCTGAAGGCAAAGTTTTGCCTATATCAATCAGAGAGCTAAAACAAGCAATAATGAGATCTGAAAAATAAGATGTCACTATGACTTAATTAGATCCTTGTACTGAAAAATATATTTGTGTGTGCTTGAAAACCCCAAAGACTATTTGGTTGGACAGCCACCTAATCTGCAGTTAGCAAAACAGCAAGAATTAGAATTACCTCAAAGTTTCTCCCTATCTTGGATCATATCCAGAAGACAGTAACAGATATTCCATCAAAATCACTAGCCCAATTTGATGAACTGGAACATAACTGAGACAGAACATGGAATTTCATAAGAACTCCACCACAAAATTTAGCCATTATAACTGGGAAGTCATTACAGGTATAAACACAATTGCTTTTGTAATACAAAGAAAAGTTTAAGTACAGTTACCTGTTGGAAGTTTTTAGTCATATCAGGGGATTCTTTACCCCAATAACATTTAACAACATGTCCTTCAATTGTGGTTCCATTAACTGAAACAATAGCATGTGCTGCACTTTCATGGGTAGAAAACCTAAAAAATGTAAAAACAAACTAATGTTATGTTTTACAGTACTTCCACCTGACTACTTAAAAAACAGTCACTCCATACATACAGGAAATTCAGAGAAAAACATCTGCTCTCACCAACACTGATCTTCTCGGGTAAAAATGTTGGTAGCCCTTTTTACAAGTTCCAAATTATTCTATGAATATATGGTGACAGCTTTTACTCTATCAGGACAAGTTCAATCAAGTGAAGTTACAGAGAGATGAAGCATTACTACATGCACAGACCCAGAGATTTTGCTTTCTCTGTCCATACCTGACAAATGAGTAACCTTTTTCTGGAAACACCCTTATTTCCATAATCTGCCCAAACGGTGAAAAAGTCTGTCTCATAAGTTGATCTAAAACATAAGATGTTTTTTAATTAGTAATCATCCTGGTGCCCATGAAGTTTCAATAACGAAAAAAAAGAGAACTCTTCTTACCTGTTAGCCCCGAGGCAATTCCTCCACAGTACACAGTACAATTTTTTGGACTTGACTGATTTACTACATCTTCAAATCTCAACTGTTTTGTATTATCTATAAAGAGAGAAGACTGGTTTTCAGCAGTGGGCTGACAGTAACCCAGACACTTACCTTGTATACAAGCATGAATTTCACATTTAACAAACACATTCAATATTTTATGACAGACCAGCAGTGCCAGCACTATGTCAATACAACATACCAAAGATCTGGAAGGCAAGCTAATATGTGATTTAAGTGACAAGATTTTGGCTTATGTTTTACACCTCCACTGAACAATGAAAAGACAGCAAATACAATACAGCATGACATGAAGCTCTTACTTTCTTGTGTACTTTTGGGGGCTGGTGGTTTCCTTGTTGCCCAGTTAGTTCTGATCTGGCGGCCTCCCAACCACTGGCCTCCCATGTGTACAATAGCATTTTCTGCATCCTGAAGAGATTAAAACAGAGATTGTAGCACTTTCCAACAAAAACTCTGTACAAATCTGCTACCAAGACTTGGTCATCAGTTAATTCCACTGTTACACCAGTAACAGTACTAAGAAGAGTATGAAACTCTAAACAATCATAGCAAGCAGACAAGCATTAATTAACATTGAAGGAAAGTGGTAACAGAAAAGGCCCTCAGAAGTCAGTTAGTAAAAACTTCCTCCCAACTACTTTCTACACAGGTTAGAAGCCAACTGCAATCATATATATCCTCCCTGCCATACACATAAACATACACACACATTTATACCATCTATACATATACTATACAAGCATCTACATTAGAATGTTCAAAAGCTGCCCAAAAAAGTGTGAAGGTCACATAGATGCCAGGACCAATCACTGAAATAAAACACCTATGATTAAATGTTTCTTTTGCTTCCTGGAGGTGTGTGACAGACGCTTTGTAAGTTCTTTCTACACATTAATGTCATTGTATGAACACACACAAGAATCCATGGCCCACTTTTTATCTTGAACATGAAACTGAAGACAATCTTTGAGTTCACAGTGTAAGCAGAAACATCTGGTAAGCAAGGGTAAGTTTGCTAACAGCTGCAAGAAGCAATTTGTCTCCCAAATGCTTTGGAAGAAGACAGGCAGAACATACAGTTAGTGCACATTTGAAATGTTTTTCCAAGAACACAAAGCTTAAGGAAAAAACTGCTAAGCTCAAGTGACAAAAAAAATGCAGGCAAGTTAAAGGTGAGCTGCTCCCAGCTAGAATTCTTTTCTCAAACCCAGGACCTTGATCTTTCTAGGTTTAATTATATTGAGTACTCAATTTGAAAACATATAAATGTAAAAATGAAATTACAAAAGATGACCAATAAGAAAAGAAAAACCCAGTCTAAAAGACAAAACCAAACCACCAGACAATGAAACACCCCAGCTGATTCAAGCACCCTTGGCTCCTAAAACACGGTGAATACATAATGAACTGACTAGGAAAGGAATCACTCTCTGATCAGTCTTGCTGCTATCCTGCTTGAGGATCACAGCTGAGACAAAAATGGAACAGTGCCCAGGTCATAACTGATCCATAAATGAGCAGGAGCTCAATTTTCTCTTAAGTGTGTTATGCATTAAGAGCTCAGGCTGGAGCACCTGAAGTCTGGGAGCATATCCCACTTCCCCAAATCTAGCAGAACAACATCTGAATAACAGGCCTTAAGGTACCAGCTCAGAACAGTCACACCAAAACCCTACAGGTGCAGCTGCTGTGGGAATGAACAGCAATCTGGACATAAAATTAAGAGTACTTTTTAGTAGTATGTTTAGAATTCATCCATTAATTTTGTAGAATGAATACAAATTTGAAACTGGAGTTTTTATGGCTCAGCCTGCAAAAGAATCTAGTAATTTTAATCCCATGACTGTTACACTTCCCCTCTGGTCACAGAAACCAAACAGAACTGTATGATAAGGGAAGACGAGTACAAGAAAATAACAGCTATGCCTTGCTTTTTCAGCTGTACCACAGAACAAAGAAAGTGTAACTGGAAAAATACAGGTACTGAATTGCAGTATCTTACAGCACTGGCAAATCTGAAGAAATAAAAATATTTTCTCTGATTATGACAGCTCCAGGTAACTGTTATAGAACATCAAAAGAGATCTGACATGTAGGACCTCTGACCACACAAACAGGCCTTTTATGCCTAAAATCCTGAAACTGTGTTTTTCCTATGCTAAATATTTAAGGAAAATGATTCACAGTTTCCCCATATTGTCCCAAACATACATACAGCTCCTGTACATGTAAATTTGTTTCCCTGGGTTAAGTGTAATAAACAGCGAATACATAAACAGGCAAAACCAAAAATGGAAAACAGGAACTATTTTAAACCTGCATTGTGATTACTCACCAGTTTGTTATAAAAAGATACAAAACCATAGCCTTTTGACTTTCCAGTTGCCATATCTTTAACTACCCGTGCATCCCTGTGAAAAGAAGCACAGCTATATGAGGGTAGTATTGATAACCTGCAAAATAAAAACTAAAAGGAACCACACACACTGTATTGTGAGCATAATTTTTTCTTATAAATTCAGTTAGCCCTAAAACTACAGTCATTCCTGAACTCTCCCTATTGCTTCTTTACCTGTTAGAAAAAAGCAGTAGGACAAAAAAAATAACATGTAATAAACATGCAACCTATGCACATAACCTATACTGGCTATAACTAGAATGTTCAAATTTGAAGTATAAGAGAAACAAAGTTTCCTTTTCTAATATTCTATTGGCTAGGGTCCTCTAAGTCTTACTGTTCTATAAATTACTGTAACAATTCTATCTAATTTACCATGCATTTTCTAAATAGTTAAATGTCTTCTGCCTAGTGATACAAAATATATGAAATATTAAAAAAATCGAAAAAGAGGAAAAAATAGGAATTAAAAGGCATACATGGCCTGTTAACAGATTTCTTTATTTTTCTTGGTCAATTCTCTACCATCATTTTGGAGTTTGGGTAGCTGTAAATTTTGAAAAATTGACATTTTCAGAAATTTAAGAAAGGAGAATAAAACTAACAACAATGCTAAGCACACCAGTACGAAAACAACAAATTTACACAGAAATTTTAGTGAGTAAGTTAAAATGATTGGAAATATAGAACTGCACTGAATATAGAATGTTAAAATGTAAATACTAAAATATGTATATATAAATAATGTATAATAAGAATAAATAGAAATGAGAAAAAATCTACAACTGAGTTCCAGTGTGCACAGTTCCTTGCAGTTAGCCTTCAAGATCCTGTCCATTCTTATGAGCAATTCTGCAAAATAACCAGAATGCTATTACTTTTAATTGTGACTTGGACTTTAGAAAAACTGCAGGTCTCAGGTATAAATATAGATTGAGAAACAGAAACCTGAATTATTCTTTTTAAATTGATTTTTAAAACAGTACTACTTACCACATTAAGAGACAAAAAGCAAAGTAAACAAAACAGCAGAGGTAAGAAATAAGATTTATGATTCATTTAAAAATATGCGTACAGAACAAGAGAAAAATAAGAATTTTGTTCTTAGAAATATATTCCTGTAAAGTAGTACAAAAACGTTCATGTGCAACTTTGATTTTTATAAAGATAAACTGATAAAAGATCAACAGACTTTTTTGTAGCAGTACTCTTTAGGACATAAATATTTTAGCACTCTCAAAGATTTTGTAAAGTTAAATATGTTCAATTAGAACACCAGGTGATTTAGTATCACCTGAATTGTCCATGAGAAGTTTAAAGAAACATTCTCTTAACTGGTAGAAATGTGCACATATTGTAAAGCCACCATTCTTTCATTTAAGATATTATAATTGTAATTCATCCCATTATCATTTAAAAAAAATCAGATTTCATTCTCATAAGTATTAGCTTTTTTCAAACCATTCCCAAGTTATTAACTAGCTGCTTTATAGAATTATATTCCAATTGCCCAGTTTTTCACATTGCCCATGAAATGCAGCAAAAATGCACATAAAACACACCCAAGATACAATAGATACCAGTTGTCAAGTCACTACTCTGTACACATTCTCAACACCAAAAAAATCACACTTAGAGCAGCAATTAAATTTTAATAAAAAGTTGAAGCACATTAGCATATAAATTAGGTTAAAAGCACATTGCTTTCAGCAAACCAGAGCACAATTACATTACTGTATTTACATTGTAAAACACACTGAGATACAACCCCCCTCTTTACTACCCACCCACCCACCACAAGCAAATGAACAGCAGAAAAATTATCTCAATAGATAAGAAATAACATTTCAACTTAGAAACACATTTTCACTATAACATTTTCTGACTGATAATGGAAATGTTTATGATGATACTTACGATATTTTACCAAAAGGAGCAAATGCTGACTTGATGTCTTCTGTTGTTATTTCTGGACTTAAATCCCCAACGAACACATGGAAGTGATCTGAAAATAAATAATTTACTAATCAAATATTTAACTGCTATCTAAAGTTTCAACTCCTGAGAAAGTGATGCTCTGCACACAGCACTGGGAACCAGGAACGCTCAGGATTCCATGTGAAGAGCAGCAGCAATTTAATCTGTCCACTCCGGTTTCCCCAGTTGTAAAGCAGAAACAGAAGAATTAGTTTGCAAAATTCTATGAAACACTAGATGGGAGGGAGAGAAGTTATGTTTAAAATGCATTTATGATAAATTATTACCACTTGGTGAAGTATTTGTGTAGAAGTGATACTGTGGCATTACATTACTTACTGGATGTATCTTTTTTCTGGCTACTTGGTGTTGTTGCCCAGTTTACTTTGACTTCCTGAAAACAAGTATAAGATTTAGTATAAATTCACAAAATTCTTACATTTTATAAGTTCATTCAAGGTTGGGTTACAACTGTCAATGTTTATAAATCATTATTTAATATAAAATACCATCATAAACAGAACATCACAAATAATACATTTATTGAACAAGACTTACTTTTTTAAAATCAAAACTTAAAAAAGATTATTCTACCAATATTTAATCTTGGTAAAACATCTTCAACGGTTTTGTTAACATTTTCACACAAATCTATGTTCTTTACATCTAAGATTACCATGTGAGCAACTTACCTTTCCCAAAATTTTTCTCCCATTCATAGCAGCTAATGCAGCAGCTGCATCTCTGTGTTCATAAAATTCCACAAAGCAATAAGGGTCATTGCTTGTATGCTGCAAAACAGAAAATCCAACAGAAGAGTTGACCCTTCTGCTATCGGGTTGCTGAGAAGAAAATCCAGGAAAATATATTACTTATAGCTAGAAACTTTCAGAATGATTTGCATCAGATTTATGAAATAGCCTTTGACATTACACTTAAATGCAAGAATTATTAAGATGGATTTTTCATTAAAGGTCTAGCAGTTTCTGAAGGATAGCTTGCTCTGAATGAGGACTGAAGTTTACTGAACTAAAAATAACTGATCAGAAAAGTGATCTGCAAACTGGATGGAAAGGAGGAGGAAAAGGGGGAGAATGGAGAGACTAACAAAACTGCCTCATGCATATACTCAAAGCCAGAAAGTTTTATTCCCCAGACATACTTTCACCAATTTTCTCTTGCCCTACTTAAGAAGTCTTTCCTTTTATTTGACTGAAAACCACCAGCAGGCAGCAACCTGGAAGCTGCACAGTGTCAGTCTCAAGTGAAAAATGCCATAGCAAACAGCTGGGAAATAACCTTTTAAAAGAACTCCAAATAGTCTGACTGAGGGAAAAGGGTATTAATCAATTGACTGTTAACTCTGTTAAACCTTGAGTACAACCTGTTTTTGCAGATGACCTATCAAATCACCTTTAAAAGTACTCACTGACAGAGGTCGCTGAAGTAATAAATGCACCAGAGTATAAAGTGCAAAGAACAGAAGTTTTCTGAAAAGCTGATCAAGTGGAAAGGATGTTGAGAATGCCAACTTGAACACTGGATTTGATCTACCTCCGAGATGTAATGAGTATAAAAACTCTAACCAAACCATTCCCATTAACTATCCAGCACGTGCACTGACCAAGAGATGATAAACACTAATATTACCCTAAGCAAGTTATTTCTCACATGGATAGGGAAGGGTCTAGCACACAGAACTCTTCTGGCATCAGTTTTCTCACCTATCAACCTCCCTCAGAGCCAGCAGAACACAGCTGCAACACAAGAGAAGCCTTTTCCAGCATTCCTTTTAACTTCTGACAACTCATCCACACTTACACTGATGAACAACTTTAATCCTTCCCCCTAAAACTGGATTGTACAGCTTCAAACATAGTCTTGTCTACTTCTGAAGCTGTTAAGATGCAACAGTTGAACAGATCACAAGGCCTTTATACACCTAAAACGCTCATGGATCTGAAGTCATCCTCCTGAACACTCTCAGTACTTGGGCCTCTAACTGATGCACAATGAACACATGAGAGAAAATGTACCTGAGATCATAAAAAAAGTTTCAGTCACTAAGTTCTCTATAAGCACACTTACCTCAGATGCCCCAAAAAAGAAAGCCTTAATTCACCCCTCCTCCCACACTTCTTAGGGAAACAATTTAAGGTTTCTTTAGGAAATTTGGTGTAGTTTATGCTTCAGCTGAAGTGCAGCCTTACTTTTAGATCATAGGAAGTTCTTTAGCACTGAGAACTTGTCTGAACATGAGAAGAATCCCTTTTGCAGACACTCAGATCTTTAGGTGCTCAAACCATCTAGAAACAATGTGTCACCAGCCAGAGTATTACATACCCCCAAAAGAAACACTTGTAATTTTTCTACACTTGATGTGTTCATGTCACATACTCTACAAAAGAAGAAGAATTACTTGATACACACAGCTAAAATGGAAAAATCACAAGTTTTTAAAAGGTGATGGTGGTAAGAACCATCAGCCATCTCTGTGACTGAATACAGATGCCAGCAGTTTTTGTTTATCAACTTGTTTCGTAAAGATGGCTCACTTATGGAAAGACCTTAAAAGCACAAAGCCTCAATCAAGATAAAAATGTTGGAATTTCTCATCTCAAGAAACCAAGAAACCAAACTGATGCTAACAGCTCTCACCCAGCCAAAGGTGGGAGCAGCAGCACCTTATGTCTGCAGAGCACATGACAATCAAAACTGTTTCTTCTGAGAAAAACTAACAACAGTGATCTGCCATCCTTCTGTTATTTTTCTCCAATAAACTTAAAGCAAATTCAGCACAGAAAGGTGTCACATGGGAAATTATTAGTCTAGACAAAGATGAGAGTGATTAAACAAGCAGCAAGCTGATGATAAGGTAAAAACAAAGAAACAAACAAGCTGTGTGACACACTGAAAGGAGAAGAAGCCCACAGGGGAGTTTCTGCCAGCATTCCTAAAGAAGTCTGGTCACAAGACTTGCCTTTTAACACTTTCATTAACAATCTTGACAAAAAAACTAATATAACTGTCCTCAAGAAATCTGTAATTACAAGTTAGCAGAAGCTTAAGATATAGTAAAGAATGAAGAGTATACAGGAACCAGAGATAAGGGACCAAAGCTTAAACCTGGCAGAAGCTCAGATTAGCCCCTGCCTGCTCAAAGCTTACCAGTTATAAACATAGAAAAAAGAAAACTACCATGGAGAGAGAAGTTTTGTAGGATGTGCCAAAAAGCTCAGAGAAATGGCTGCCAACCATAAAGGTACCAGAGTATTTACAATGGAGATAAGAAAGCATTAATACTTACCAACACTCTGTGCAAAACACTTTATCTGGAATACTATGGAAATTTTGTCACTTTGTTTCAAGGAAAAATTAATTTAAGAACAGACAGGTGCAGACAAGAGCTATTTGTACTGGTGCAGACAAGAGGTATTAGAACTAGTGCAGAAGAAGCTGAGGAAGAGTCAAACTTATTTTGAAGGATTTCTTACTTTTCATTTTTAGCAAAGAACCATTTACTCAAGAGGGACAAGAATTACTGAGGTTCATGTTCAAATAAAGTGAAAAATGTACAAAACAGCCTTGAACAACACTTGAAATAATAAGGTTTCTGATCATCAGAACAATGTGATTCTGCAAAGAGGGGGTAACAAAGTTTTAAATAAAGAGGAATCTCATCACCAGCTGATAAAAGGTTTGCCAGGGCTACAGGCAAAGCACAGGATTGCACACTCCAGGTCTCTCCTGCAAAGAGTCATCCCCAAAGCCAAACACTAGCAACCCAAAGAACCCCACTGCCAGTAGTGTCAAAAGAAGCCCTCAACCTCATTTGTTCTGGACAACTTAGGATAAAGTTACGTTATATTTGCTATACTCCCCCCCCTCCCCAGATGTGGAAGGCCTTACCTCTGTTATCATTTTACAGCTTTTGCATGGTCCAATCTGGCTGAATAACTGAAGTATGAGAACCTCAGTCACATCTCTGGAGAGGTTTCCTACATAGCTACACAAGGAAAAAAAAAGACCAAGATTTTAAACCAGAAATCATCTTTTAAAATGTAATTACAGGTTTAAAAACTTCAACAACTATAAAGAATCTCCCTTTAAAACACGTTGGGTATCTTAAAGACAATATTTACAAATTATTTCAAAGTTTTAATGCAGTACTCATGTGGTTCCTAAATTATGACGTTGCCACACAACTGAGAAGTGAAGCTCAATTCAGACAGCACTGGACACCAAGACCCAGTGCCAATCATTTCCCTGGCACCGAGATGTCAAAAGCACGAAAACATTGCTCAAGAATGTTGTGCAGAGCAAGCAACCAACTGGGCAATGATATTTTAAGTTTCACTTCCCACTGAGTATCTCATCAAGAATACTTCTGAATTTGGATACAAACACACATCTAACTCCCCTGAGCTCAGGAGCAGCTCTCAGACAAACTGTGCTGCCTTGCAGGCAACCAACTCAACTTTTCTGTTTTCCTGAACATTTGGAAAGCCAGCCCACTCACCAACAGACAAGGCAATTTATGCAGCATTCTGCCATAGGAATGCACTGCACAGCATCTATCTCAACAGCTCCCACCTTTGTGATACCCCCCAAAATTCTGGCAGTGTTATTTTAATATCACCCAGACTTTGATTTTTGTTTGCTTGTAAATCTTGAGAAATAATTCCAAGTTTTGAAATACTTTGCCAGGTGACAACAAGGGCTGAGAAAGTTATGAATGCAAAACCAAATACTTTTTAACAATGTGACTAATTTGTAGTCAAATTGTAAACAAAGTGATCAGTTAACAGAAAGGCTTGTCACAGTAACAGATGTCAAAAGCCATCAGCAGAGGGACATGCATCATCTTTACAAATAAGCCTGTCAAGGCATAAAGAATTCAAGTGCAACCATTAAGATGAGCAGAACCTTCTGTGATTTAGAAGCTGAAAGAATATACATTTTATTCAGTTTACTCTGGTCAGTTACAGAACATCATAAACCTGCAAACTAAAGTCAGCCTGACCTGTTAATACAGTGAACATAAAAGTAAACAAGCATTTCTTACTGTTCACAAACAAATTTATTTTGAGTTAATAAAGGTGTTCTGTGAAATTGCTCTGAGAGGCAACCCTTGAAAATTTTTGAAAAGCAAATTCTGTGTTTGACAGCTGGACTTTCATCCAGATCAGCAACATTGAAACGGACACTGTTTGTTCTCATCAGAACACCACACAATGTTATCAACAGATGTTTGTTTATGTCGCTCTTCTTTCAGCAACTCTGGGGCAATTCTGCACTTTCTCAGCAGGACTTCAATGCTACAAGATCCACACTGAGTTTCTGAAGTATCACCTGGGTATAGAACATCCACTAAAATCCTTCATGTACTCATTAGTTTCTTATTAAATACATACGAATTAACAGAAATCATTAATAGAAGCCTGTATTGTTATGAAGCTTTTCAGCAGAGAAGTTAAAATTGCAGAACTCCAAGACCCCTTACAGGACAAATTGTCCATCTCACTGACTTTTCAGTTCTATCCTGAAAACTTAGTAGTTAAACATTTATCCATACCTTCTTTCTGAAATATTAACTAAATTTTTGTTAATCATTCACCAAAAATAAATTGTAAATCACTAATAGCTTTTGGTGGAAGTATTAACCTTTGCAGATACTACTAAAATCAGATGGAAAATGTGTATCCCAGTAGGAATTCCAACAAAAACGGTCAGTGGTGCTGTGAACTTATTGCTAGTACTGGTTTCCTCTGTATCCTGCAGAATAGCATTCATTAATACTGAGCCTTCACAGCACACTGATACAGTAACACTGATATGAAATTAAAATACAGTGAAGTCTTATTAACACTATTTCTACTGCAAATCAGATACAGTAAGGAGTACAATTAACACAAAAAAAAACAAACATCATCCTCTTCTGCATAATATTAACATGTATTTGGGAAACACAAGAAGTCTGAAAATAAAGCTGGAGAATTCCTCTTGGTCTGACAAAAATTTTTAGAAGGCCAGGGAAAGCCATTTCTCAGCAATCTATTCAAGGTAAGAAAAGTTACACTAGCTGCTAGAAGATAGAAGATTTACTAGGTGTTTTTTTGATACCGCCATGTCTTCAGTAAGGCAGTTGTGAGAATGTTGCATCATAAACCTTAGCTAAGAAACAAACTGCCTTTTCATAAAAATAGGGACCACCTCAACTGCTAGAATCAGATAGGATGTGAGATCCTACTGGTCCATTAATTCCCTAAATGATAACCACTGCCTTGGTGCATAATATTTCCATTAGTCAGAGGCATTCCCACCCTTCCCAAGTTGCTAAAACTCAAACTTCAGTAACGCACACGCTGAGAATACTGCACAGTAAAGGTTCATGTAGCAAGGACAACACCCAGAGAGACCCGAATGTCTCAAAGTGCATGTAAAATACGGGAATACAAACCTCTACAAATTTGAAACAATATGCTAAAAAGTAAGACTTGATGGTTATTTTCATGTCTTTAAGCAGAATGCAGTAACATCACCTCCTTCGGTACAGTTTGAGATGACTTCAATAAAAACATACAAACAAACACCCTCAGTGTGAATGTCTGAATACTACAGAACTAAAGAAATAAATGTATTCACCACATTAGGAACAGACACCTTTTCTTTCTGGAAACACAAAACTTGGCTCAGCTGATGTAATCACCCAGTACACATGGCCAGCCTATGGTCAGCTTTCCCTTTCTAGCTCCATTTACACGTGATGTAACAGAGCAGCATCTTCTATTCTACTTCATGAAATCAAAAATTATCAGAACCACACCTCAAGAAACTACAAGACTCCTAACATGCTATTGTGTAGTATTTCAGTCTTTTTGGACTGACACCTTCTAGAGGATATATTTTGCAAACTTCTTAAAAATTGTAAAACCCAGCAGGGTAGAAACACTTACAAAACTTGGTCTTGGATGATGTGACAGAGCAGCAAAAGTTGTGGCTTTTTGCACACATGCAATAGTGTTTGCTCCCTAGTGCAAGCCTGAAGCACTTAAATACCAACTAATAAGCAGCTACCAAAAAAACCAAAAACAACAGAAAAATGTCCTGAAATAAATTTTTGTCTCTTCTGAATTCTGCTGACAACACAAAGAGTAACAAACTACTTAAAATTCAGAGATGTTGTAGAACTATCAAAAGAACAAGAGGCACATATCAGTCCATCATGAGTTTTGGAACTCAACTCCTTGGCTTGAGCAGAAAAACGCTCTTTTTGAAGGTAAGCAGGTTTGTATTGCATCCTAGACAGGCAGGCAAGAAAGGGACATTTACAGCCACTACTTTTAGGTCCACAGAACTCCCTTACATTCTTTTTTGAGGAAAGATAGTAAATCTCACACAGGCAACAATCAAGAAATGGCAGTTTCCATATTTAAAAGAAAATGATGATAAGCAATGAGATAACTGATATGCTCAAGAGCCCATGGAAATTCTAGCAACTCTGCCTTGTGAGCTACTGGAAATAAAATTATACCAAGAATAATCCACTCTGTAGCCTCCTCCAGGAGACATTCCTGAACTGAAAGAAAGTTCAAAAGAAGTGAATCCGGGTGAAGCTTTACTCCTGCACCTTATCCACATTCCAGACCTAGAATACAGCATGGCAAGGCTGATGAGATAACAGCTGTAGGTATGCAGTGACTACAGAGCAGCCACTGAATGCCTACAAACCACACAAAACATTTCTAAAGGCATTAACAAGAATATCACTTTGGAACTTTTCTGGTTGTCTGTGAGAGCTGATAGCATGAGCAACACATCAGGGTTCTGATAGTTTAGTAGTAGAAGCAGGATTTTGATACAGCCTGTGAAATCAAACAGTACTCATAGAAAACAGAGCTTTCAAGTGTTCTATTAAAACAAAACAAAACAATAAAAAATCAGAAGCTCACAGCTCATTTTAGGACCAGCTAAAAAATCACACGTGACAAATCATACAAAAAGGCCCCCATTCCTGCAGAGTTTTTTGGCAGTAAGTATCTAAGGTCATTCTTCACATTTCTATAAAGTTAAGAAATACAAGAAATAAAAATGCAAATGGTGTCAGGTTTCTGTATTAAGCCTCAGAAAATTTTCAGAACTCTTAGAGGTTCATGACTGACCTATCATGACTGGAAACAACATAACAGCCCTGTAAGTACTGCAAACTGAAACAATCCTTACTCCCGAGCTGTTTAAGATGGGCATAGACATTGAGTGAACAGTGGTTAGGTAGGTTTTGCTTTTTGTAAGTAAAAAAAAATTACTTGCAACTTCTCAAAAAAGAAAATTCCTTCCAAATTTACAGATTTTGGACTTCATTTATTCCTTCAGGAGTGAAAAACTAAGACATTCATAAAGTACTGCTTACACTATCAAGCAAGTGCTTCTGCACATGGTCAAACAGCTACTGAAACAATTTGTTCTTCACTTTCTCCCCTCTCCCCCTCCCCAAATACACAAAACAATGAAAACTTACAAGTTCAACTAACAATATTTTTACTTGTTGTTCTTGGGGGACAGTGAATTTTATTTATGAGATCACAACTGCTCTATATGAAAAGCAGTGCTCAGGATAATAATATTTAAAACACGACTTGCTATTCTAAATTTAAAGACATTTCAGATAAAAAGTAGGGATGAGAAAGTAAAATGGAAAAATGCTACAGCGAAATTTTTGTCTTCCATGCAAAAAGCCAACAAATAATTACAGGAAAGTAACCCTTTGTGATTGTGGTTACTACAGAACTCTAGGAAATTATGTGCATGCTGTTTATTAGTTTAACAAATGAAACAGTCACACATGTGCAATAAACCATTTGAGGCAGCTGTAGAGATGCTATTTCAAACATCAAGGTATAAATTTATTTTTTCTTGTCAGTAACTAAGTGGGCTAAGTCAGGTCCTTGATGGGTGTGTTACTGGGAAGAACCCATGGCCAGTGTGGTACCTAGACTTGTTAGCCTTAAAAGAACATTTTAAAACTTAGTGGAAATATAGTTCTTAAAAAGAAAGAAAAAGAGCCAATAATGAAGGAAGGAGCCTTGAAAATATAACTGAATAAAATAAAACACCGTGTGACTCTGCTCCTTCCAACCCTCCTATGCTAAAACAACACTCAAACCTAGGTCCATTCTGAGGGCCAAACAAAATCAGATCATTTGGATAATCAACACAAAAAGCATTTCACATATTCCTATTGAAATTACGCATCTCAGGGAGCGAGGACTGAGTGCTTATACTACACTACAAACGAGTTAAAACAACTTTTGCCTAGAAAGGAGAAAAAACATTTGCCTTGAGCTTTAAATGCCAAGTCATCATTTTGGTAGTGAGAACAGAACCACGAGACATTTTACTCTGTTTCAGTAGTTTCTTTAGAGTGGCTTTCAGTCCAGACTATCTGGGAGAGCTTTTCTGAAGGCTACTGTCCCGAAAGCTAAATAGACAAAGATTTCATTTGCACTGTCCTGAGCTGTGCTTGTCATCCGGGCAGCCCGAGCACGAGCCTGCCTTTCTTCCAGGGACAGCCCGAAGGCTGCACCGCTCACAGAGCCCGAACAGCCCCTGGCAGCTGCACTGGCGACCCGGGAACTGCTTGGAACCAGCAGCAGCACAAAATCCCTGTCCCGAGTGCCCAACCACAAGTGCGAGCCTCCCCCGTTTAAGCCACCAGGACAAAGAAAATTCATCAAAACCATATTTGCAAAGCTGAAAAGAACTCAACAGCATCTCCAAAATGCTTAAGTTTGTATTTTTAAACAGAAAACAGATGACAGCCACCAAGTGGCTAAACAGCCCGGAGAGACACGGCCAACACACAGTTATTTCTTTCTGCTGGGCCCGATACGCTGTTATTGAATCACACGGTGACACGCTGGAGGGAAAAGAGATCCCTCCCGGTTTCCCGGCGCTCCCCATCCCACCCAGCGCCGGGAGAGCACAAAGAACTTTCCCAGCGCCGGGACCGCCGTGCAGGGGGGGCCCGGGGGCGGCCTGTGCCCCCCGGGAAAGGCTTGGGACCCCCGCCTGCACCCCTAAACCTCCGGGGACAGATCCCGGAGACTCCGGGACTGGACTCCGTTACAGCCCGGGTCCAGCCGTGGCTCGCCCGTGTTTTCCCTGGATGGTGCAGCAATCTCCGTGTGGCCGCCGCGCTCCCCTCCCGCTCCCCATGCCCGGACCCCGCTCCCGGCCCTGCCGCACACGCTCTGTCCCGCTCAGCCCCCTCCGCTCCCCCGCACACCCCGAGGCCCCGGCCCCGCTCCCCGGGAGCGCATCCCTGCCCCCGCCCCGCTCCGCCCCGGGCCCGCTGCCCACCCTGCCGCCCCCTCCCCACTCACAGGGTCCTGGGTTGCCCGTCGTCTTCCATGATGGTGGGCGAGCGCCGCTCTCCGCAGCCGCGCCCGGGGGCAGCGCCGGAGGGGCTCGGCGGCGCACGGAGGCGAAGGGAAGGTGAGGAGGGTGCGGGCGGCCCCGGCTCCCCCCGCTCCGCGTCGCCCCCGCGCCAGGTCCCGCGGCCGCAGATCCCGAGCAGGAGAGGGAAGCGGCACCACAAAATGGCGGCCGCCACCAGACGCTCAGGAAGCCGCGCTCTGCGCAGGCGCCGCCCCGCGCGCTCCCGGACTCGCTTCTTCTTCCAGGCCCCGCGGGGCGCGATGGGGATCGTAGGCACGGCCTGGCACGGCGCTGCGGGGCCCCGCAACCTACTGGGAGTTGTAGTTCGTCTCGCCGCGCACAGAACGGCGGCAGGGTATGGAGGGAACTACAATTCCCGGCATGCCCGGCGGCAGTGGGGCCGCGGGGGCGCGCCCGGGCTACCGCGATTGGCCGCCGGCAGCCCGGGAAGATTCGCTTCGTCCCGATCCCGATCGCGGTCCCGGTCCCGGTCCCTGTCGCGGTCCCGGCCCTAATCCCAGCTCCAGCCCCGGCCCCACGGAGCGGGACGGAGGTGCCGAGGCTGCGCTGGAGCGCGGTGTCACGGTGTGCGGAGCACAAACGCCGTGACTCGCTGTGCCCTGGGGCTCATCCCGGCCCTTGCACATGGCCTGCGCCATGGGAGCGGCGGGGCCGCGCCGCGATGTGTCACTGCGGGCAGACACCTCCTCTGGAGAAGGATGGGGCTAGCAGCAGGCTGGCCAGCTGGAAGCTGCCCCTGTGTGTGGCAGGAGGTTGGGACCAGGTGTTTTTTTAAGGTCCCTTCCAGCCCAAACCGCTCCGATCCCGTGATTCCCAAGAATTCTGATTTAATGCGCCACATTCGTGTGCATGTGCCACCAGAGCCTGGCTGTGAATAAGCACCGCAGCAGTTCACCGGGAACATTAAGAGATGTGCGATGCTCAGGGAACGCACAGAGAGAAACCAAGTTAGGAATTGTCAGTGAGGAAATGGATCAGCATAGTTCTGCATAGGCAGAGGATGAGCATCCTCTCATGCAGCTCCTGCAGAATAATCACAGTACTCTCACCCTGGTAAAAAACAGTTTGTACACATATTGAATATTCAAGTACTCTTAAATACATCCCCCCCTCCCCCTGGCCAAATAAAAAAAACAGAAAAAGAAAAAAAAAAAAAAAAGTAATATCATAGAGAAAACTGCTTATATAGTTTTCAAACTCGGTATTTTCGTGCCTGCTGCTCTCAGAGTAGCGTTTTCCTCCTTTAATTTAAACATGCAAGACTGTTGCCAAGCCCACATTTCTGGTAGAAGTTGTTCTAGCACATGGATGCAGAGAGAGGTGGATAAAGTAACACTTAAAAATGTATTAAAAACACAGATCTTTGCATATGTCAGGAATTCGTGGGGTACTCTAAGCATGGATTTTGAATAGCCAGAGATGTGCAGGTAAGGAATTTCCATGTCCAGCAGGGATCAAAGACTTTTTTGTTTGTTTCACATGTTTGGTCTACAGGCAGTAAATCCCAGGAATTCTCTGAGTGTTGTGACATTTTCCAGTGCCTGCAGCTCCAGGAGATGATGCAGCAGGACTGGTGAGGTGCACCCAGCACTGACCAGCATCAGTATGTATATATCACTGCCTGAACTGCCAAATCTTTGTCTGATGCAGCAATAAACAAAATAAACTAAGGTTTGTTTCAGGGATAGTCAAATTCCCTGCAAAAAGTGGGTATAAATTGAATTACAGCAACATCGAAGGAGTGGAGCCCTTTATAAAGCAATTAGACACTGACTGAGTCTTCTCCAAGTGTGTACTGAGAGTGAATTTTTTCTGCTGAGTTTAAGATTTGCAATATTCAGAGTGCTGGATAGCACTGATCCCAGGAGAAATTCTCTGGAAAAAAAACCCTCCACTGTGCAACTATGTTTTTCCATTTACATTTTGAGGTTTGTTAATGGGGGAATCAGACCCAGCCAACGTGAGTTTAGGAAAAGGCAAAACCTGCTTGACTGACCTGTCTCCTTCTATGAAAGGAAAACCTACCTGGTGGATGAGCAAAGGCTGTGGATGTGTCTACCTGGACTTCAGTGAAGAGTTTAACACCATTTCCCACAGCATCCTCCTGGAGGAACTGGCTGTCATGGCTTGAACAGGGGCTCTGTTTGATGGGTAAAAATCTGGCAGGACAGATGAGCCCAGAGAGTTGCCCAGATGCTACAACAATGTTACAGTTTTCACTGAGTATTCACTCTGGCAAAGGAATTATTTTGGACTTGCCTCTTGATTTATCTCTTTGTCAGAGCAGCTTATCTGCTGGGAATTGGTAGCTTGCATGCCTCATTCTTCATTCCAAATCTGACAGCTCTGCTGGGGCAGTGAAATCTTGCAGAGATGGTTTGCTGACTGGTCTTCCCCTCAGCACTAAAATCAAAGCACTTTTTATTTATTTTTTTTTCCTACAGAACCTGCATTTTATAGATTTATGAAGAAAATCAAGACACAAGAAAGGTTTGAGTTCTTGATCATTACCTGTAGGTCCACCTGGGAGAGAGCACAAGCTGCTCTAGGAGGGCAGTGTGGAATTAGGAACAGGGATGCCCTGGGAGGCAGAAGCAGTGCTGCCTCTGGCACTGCTGCTTTCCCAGAAGGGAGGAGGAAGGTTTGGAGCAGGAGGGAAGGAATCTGGGAGAGCATCTTTGAGGAGCTGTTCTCACCCAGCACAACACAGAGCAGCAGAGATGCTGTAGGATGTGGGACAGTGAGGGCAGAGCTCTGATGGGAACCAGGCAGAAAGAAACTAGACTTAAATGCAATCTTTTCTTGCTCTTCATCATCTTCACTTCAATAGCAAGAGGGTTAGTCTTGATATCCAGACTCTTTTAAATCTAATTACTTTGATTTTTTCTTTCTTTACAGAACAAATTATCCTTCTGAAGAACAGCAGGTGCGGTGAGATTTAAAATAACTCTTCAAATATGGACACTTACAGATGTGTAACAGAAACACCTGGGGCAAAATTTGGAGGTCTCCTCACAACTGCTACCCAGCCCTTGGTCAGATTCCTGTGAGCTAACTGGGAAGCAGCACAGAATTATGGAATACAACCAGCCTGAACTTTAGCCATGTCCTGAAAACATGCTTTCCACTTGATTTCTTTTGTTATTTATTTTATCTGTTTATTCACACCCAAAATCTAATGCTTCATCTGAGTGGAATGTATTTAGTTTTACCTGGCTTAGCTGGAAGGTTGACATTTACAAGGAGACAAGGCTAATAGTCTGAGCTATTTGAATTTTGCAGTACAGACACAGCCAAAGCTCTTCCCTCACAGCAAACACGTGGGAAGCCAGACCTAAGTCAGGATGGCAGCTGAGCAAAATAAATTAATCAAATAATAATTCATAAGTAAACAGAAAAGGAATTGTCAAGTAACTAAAACTTCTAAAAATAAGAAAACATTAAAAAGGATCAGTTTCCTGCATCAAAATAATCTTTTATTTTGATATCAGTTACCTTTTACTAAGAGGAAGAAATCTTACCTGTAGGTCAAAACCAGAAGAGTAATTTCTCTCTTTTCATGGTTCATCAAGCCCATCAACTCTTCCAAAAATCTGGTTGTAATAACTGACAGCAAAAAAAAAAAAAAAAAAATAGCAAATTTCATAATTTCATTACAGCTTTATTTTTCAGGGGAACACCCTTTTTCTTTAAATTTCACCTAATTCCTCTGAGCTGAAAGTTTCTCGTGTGGAAGTATAACTTAATCAGGAAGCATCTAGAGCCTTTACACATGGAAAGGTCATTCCACCAAAAATAAACTTAAAGGCACTGCCAGTCTACTGGAAGTTTAGTTCAAATGCCATCCAGAATTTGTCATCTGTCAGCTTCCTTGTTTGCAGCAAGAAAAGACACATGTATTCTAAAATACAAGAAAACTTTCTGTTATGTCACACTGCTCCTATTTGGTCATGGCCTAAACTCTGAAAAAGCATTGGATGGGTTCCCAGAGAGCCAACAGCAGCAAATTGTGTCTGGCAAAATCAGGGAGTTAAATACACAAACAAACTGATGCACTGTTGCTTTCCTGAGGTTCACAAAAAGAAACTTTGAAGGCTGTACCACCTCTGAATTAACTGGAGCTGCTTCAAAAAGCCAGAAACTTCTGAGCATCTTTATTTCTGTTGAGAAACTGAAGAAAAATATTCCAAGAGAATGTGACTCCCTGAATGTCTTAGCAGGAGACATCTGCTTATCCCAATTACCCCAAACTTTGATCCTTGCAGCTCAAGGGTTTGTTGTACCAAACCCATGAAGCAGAACTCTATAAAACATGTCTTTATTTGACTGCTCAGAACCAAAAGAGATGTTGTTCCACACTTATTGTTTTTAAAATGTATTTCTGTCCATTATGCATACTTCATAATCACTAAACATCTTTGCTTAATTATGCTAAATAATGATGAACAAGACCATTCTCATTGATTATACATTACAACATAATTTACTGACATATAAATGCACATATTACAAATGTGCAACCTTGCACAATCCCTTACAAAGATTTTGTTTCTAAGACTTTAGCCCTGGAACAAGCAAAAAGGGGAACCATGCAGACAGATAAATATGTATTGTAAAAACAGAGTGGGGATTGTGTGCAGAAGTCACCTGGATATTCTTTGACTAGTGAGGCTGTAAACCTGCAACCTGAAATTCTCTTCATGTATTTTCTTTGGGGAAACTTCTGGCTGTATTTGTGTTAGAGAGGAAAGAAAGTGATGGAGGATATTGTTGTCTAGACACTATTAGATCACAACATCCCACACTGTGAGTTCAGTACAAGGGCTCAGTCATACAAGATTCTCTCTTTTAATCTGTTTATTGCTCTGCTGAGTCTTGCTGCCTGCTTGACATTGCTGCAGACTGCTCAGTTCCCTCTCTTGCAAGTTCTTCCTGGATATTCAGACTTGGCATTGCTCCCACTGGAGATGTGGAGCTAAAAAACCCGTGGTGAAACACAGAGAACTTCAGTCCTGGGTTCTGCTCCTGTTCATTAAAGCAGCAGAGGGTAATGGCTTAAAACAGAATTCTCAAAACAAAAAATTGCACCTAATGCAGGATGTAATTCAGGGAACACATATAGGGAGCCAATAAAATTCTCAGACAAAACATAAAAACACCCACATGCAGGGATATTGTATAGAGCTGAACTGGGCTGCCAGAAATAAGGTTAAAGGCTCTGATCTGGGTAAGAGCCACAAGACTTGAACACAATCCATTGCCTGCCCTAAGCATGGGATTATTCTGGGATGATATTTTAATTTTTCTACACAAAGGCACAAAAAGTAAAGATTTTTCCTTCTCAGTGAAGATCACTGACAATTAAGAAATCTGCAAAGGTTTTTGGGGGATGGAAGAAGAAACCAGGGCAGCACTCTGCTGCTTCTGAAACTGCTCTGGCTCTCTCACCTTGCCAAGGCAGACTATTTTGGCAACTCAGGATGTGCTGAAGAGTGGAAGTGATCTGCTCCAGTTAACTGCCAGGCCACATTCCCAGCACCAGGGAACACAAGGAGGGCTGTGCTGTCCCAAAGCTTAGCAAGGATCTTTCCATGCCAGTAAAACCCTCTGGAAATCAGATCCACTGTTTTTGTGGGTCTGGTTTTTGCACCATCTGTATTTTTTTTCCTAATAGAGTTGATATTTAAACCACAGAATAGGTTTAAACCACAAAATATGAGATTTTAGAAAGATATGATAAAATTTGCAATATGCATTTAGAAATGAAAATCTAGTTTTCCAGTGCCCTGGATTATTTAGAAATATAAACAGTGGAAAGGAAAACAGCTTTGTTCTGGGTAAAATCAGCCAAAGATTGAAAAAAAATCCTTTTTGCTACTCCAGACCAAAATTGCAGTTCTGTAAATGCAGATAAGCATCACCTAATCTTATGTTTCAGAAAATTGATTAAATTTGGAAACTATTTCCCTACAGCTGCTCTGAATCCAGGTTTTATGCATCATCCAGGTTTGTCTTGCTGTGAGTCTCTGGAGATGCAGTTGTGACTCAGCCCCTGGAGCAGAAGTGGAGTCTCCAGTTTCCTGCCCCTCTGCCCTATCAGGTGACCCTCCAGCAAGGATGGCAGAAGATAAAATGTGATCAGGAGCTGCAGATTACAGTTTTCAGTTCTAATTCAAGAGGGAATTTAGTGGCAGTTCAGTTTGACCTGCAGGTTTTCCCTCTGTGGCCCTGCAGCAGGAACCCCTGAGCCATCCAATCCAACATGAACCATTCCCTGAACACCAGACAGAAACACTGCTAGAGATGGGATTTTTACTCAACTCTGTTAGCAAGGAAATTAGAGGAAAATTATTATAATAAGTAGCATTTTATAAATGCCTCCTCTGGCTATTGTTTTGTTTTTATCAGGAGTATGCAGACTAAGATTTTCCACTTGGATTTCTTTACTGCTGAAATCTGTATTAAAATTCACCGTGGCAAAACTCATTTTTGTATGAGGATACCTGCAAGCATGGTTTTGTTTATAACTCCATTTCCTGATGGTTATTGTGCAAGTGAAGATTTGTGCTGACTCCTTGGCTGGTTCAAATTTCAGCAGAGGCACGGTGATACCCCCCATTAGAGGAACATGGGGGTTCTGTGCCACCAGAGAGTTTTAGTTTTCAGGTTTTCAGGTTTTTAGTTTTCCTGACTTGTTTGCAGCATTAAGTGGATGTGTAAATGCCTCTGTGGATCAGATAGCTGATCCACTGAGGAGTAACACTGTCCAGAAACCCTCCCCTCACATCTGCCCATCCTGCTGATGCAGCTGTCCTGTATGATGGATTTCCTAGGTAGGCAAACAGCAATTATGGCCCTGCAGATGTGGGATATCTTTGGAGGGGGCCTGGGGTGAGAGCTCAGCAGGAAACAGCTCCAGAAGAAAGGAGGGGAGGCACTAATGCTTCTTCCAACTCTTGTCAGTGCTCTTATCAGCGAGCCAGCCTTGAGCAGCAACTGCCCTCCTCAGAAGTGGAGGGGCTGCATTCCTGATATGGACCCAAAGAGCTCTTTGTATGGCTAGGGAATGCTGGCACTTCCAAAGCTGAATTCCCAGGCAGACACTGCTCCAAGGAGAGCCAGAAGGAGCAGAGAGTAAAGGACATGCATTTTTTTCTTTCTCTTCAGTCTGTAGCCTCCTTTGAGACTCCAATGTGCCAGGGAGAGAGCCAGAGATGCTATCAGCTCTGCATCTGCTTCTTCGATTCAAGGGAATAAAAATATTTGGAAAGGATGATTAGGGACAGAGCACCAATGTAATTAAATCGGCTGCAGTACCCACAGACACTGGAAAAATACTTCTGTCTCCCCATATGCCACATCTGCTCATAAAACGATCAATTTGCTCATGAAAGCAGGTTTTAAAACTCCCTTTTCAGTTGTTTTTTCCAAACTCTGTACTGTGCCTGCTATTGGGCACCCTCAGGTCTGGAAATGATTCTGTTTCTGACCAAGATTTGCCAGCAAACTTTGGAAAAATAACCTAGATGTTCCAAAGCACATTTGCACCACGGCAGCCCAGAGTACAGCAGGGCAGATTATCCACTAGGTGGGAGCCTCTCAATTCTGATGAGTGCTGGCCACTGTGGCACCGCCTCAGACTGACTCTCCTTCATCCTCCTGATTTCTAAGGAAGACAAAATTCTGCTCTCTGGGTCGGCTCAGACACTCCTAAACCGAAGAGCTGCCTCCATAGGCTGACTGACACTGGAAGAACAGGGAAAGAGCAGCCAATAATGCCTATTTAATACCTATTTTGGAAATATTAATTTACCTTACATATGCCACTCATGACATATTAAGAGAGTGAGTAACTCTAAACATTCAAGTTGTCTTCTGCTGCCTACATTTGGAATTGAATTTTGCTTTTGCTGGATAGGGGGCACAGAAATTAAAGCTGGTTTTGCTGTGCTCACAACCATATTTGCTCCCTGATTTATGACAATTTTTTTCCAGGTGGAAATAAAAAGGGAAAAGTAAAAATTTGTGCTGAAATTAACTCCTGGAATCTTTTTCAAAGAATCTGAAATTTTGAAATCTGAGTACATGCTTTGCAAATGCCCAGCTTTAGTGTAGTTGCAGTGTGATTGCAACATGTACATTTAAAAAGCTTTTCTCCATTTAAACAGTACAATTAGCACTCTGATTTCTTATTAATATTTTGAATTTTCTATTAAAGTTCATAGGAAATATATTTATCTATCAAATGACTTGCCAGTTACTGTGACTCCAATAAGCAGATGGCATGATCAGGCTCTGAGAGCCAAGCAATGTCTGCACCATTCAGCAGTCAGAGTGAGGTCAGACCACTTGTGGATGGGTTCATCCACCCACTTCTGCTCTCAACTTCACCATCAGTTACACTAAATTTTGTACCAAACACTGGAAATCAAGTCTAAAGTGGCCTGTATCATAAATGGCAGATTAGTACAAGATTATCAATCACTTTGCATCTTCAATTTTCTTAAAGGCAGGCCCCAGTTGTATCAGTGGCCCAACAAACAGCTCTGTGATTCTGAACAAATCACTAAGATAGTCAGCTCTGGTTATAGTAATTCATAGGTGAGACTTTTCTGTTTTTATCTGAAATAGTTCACACATCTGGAGCAGGATGTTCCAAATACAATCAGGGAAGACCTGGGCTATTCAGTGATTCTGTGGATGAAACATCAGGTGATGGAAATCATGCAGGTCAAATTCATCATGTCTCTTGAATCTGAAGATTGAGAAAGTCTTTGTTGGATTTGAGATTGATTGATTTTGGTATTTGCATTGAAAGTTTGTTGATTTATTAAGAGTGTTCATATGACTCAAATGCATCCAGCAGAGAACTTGGGCTGGAACCTGCTTCAGAACACAGCACTCGACACGTGCCAGACAGGTCACTCACCCAGGTTCATCAATGACAGCTCTCTGCAAACCCAACCCAGAACAAACATTTGTGAACTCCCAGTCCTGGTTAACAGAGCCTTTTCTGCCCAGCTGACCTGTGAAAGTGCTGCAGGTACTCAGGAGGAGAGCTGGTTTAGATCTCACTGCAAGATGTGTTGTTTCCTGACACACCAGAGATATCTGCCTGATTAATACAGTGAATAACAATTCCATTACAACACTGCTGTGCTGTACAGCCTGAGTAGAGCTGCTGGGCAGCTGGCAGGGAGCTCTCTGCAGCCCTTGTTCAAAACAAGGAAACATGGAAGACCCTGTAGAGTGTATCAACTCAGGGTAGCTACAATTACACTGTTTCTAGCTGCAGTGGAACATCTTGGAGCAAATGTTTAGTTTGGTGCTCCTGGGTGTGCGAAGCACTGTGCAGACAGGAACCTGGACCAGTCAGGAATGCTGTGTTCGCACTTACAAAAGCAGAACACAAAAAGTAGCAAATCCTTCTTGAGTGCTTTCCCTTCCGAAATAGAACATTATAGACCTTGAGCCTGGAGTCTCATCTGAGATTAGCCAGACACTACAGACACTCACTTATCTTAATAACAGATTTTCCTGAAGCCAAGATTTTTGCTTGGCAGTATTCCCTACATGAACATTTTCATAAATCATTCTGATCTGAAGGGTGGCTAATGACAATATGAACTAGAAGCCACATTGCCTCAGGGTCACAGCTCTGGCCCAGCAACACCTGAGCAGCAGAGAGCAAACAGTTCATCCCTGTACAGACATCCTGTGTAACCTGCCTGGCTGGCAGTGCTTTCACCAGCACAGGAAACCAGGCGAAATCCTACCTGTCAGGAAAGACAATTTAATTAACAGAAAAAACATGATGTCTTGCCAACTAAATTCAATCACTAAAAGGTTTTTCCTTGTCAGCCCAGACTGTTCTCTTTCCAGCTGGATGCTTGTTGACCCTGCAGCAGTTCAAGTGAATCTTGAATCACTAGCCCATGATAATTTCTGTGAAATGCAGCCCCCTCTGTTTCTTAGCAGGGTATGCTTCCCGCCCCTCCTCAAATGTTTAACTTAAGTTAGATATCCCTTTGAAATTTCCTTTCATTGATTTTTCACCTACTTGCTGACCTTATTAATAAGCTCTGCTGAGTATATGGTTGGCTGCCAGCTGCAGTAAAATAAAAGACCCCCCATTCTTCGTGCCTTTGTTTACATTCTCTCAGCTACAAACCCCATCTGTATCACTTCCTCAACTTACTAGAGTAATTTTTCTGCAGGACCTTTTCAACATCTGTGTCCCCTGTGTCTGAATCAGCTGCTTTTGTTGATTTGGAAGAGACTCTGGCATATGCTACAGGGAACATATGGTCTAAGTTTGCCTTTCTGTTGCAAAATTGAGAGTGAAATTCCTCTGCAGATTGGAAGCAGAATAAATCGCTGATATTATGCCTTTTGAGGCTACTGCTGACATTGGTGAGGCCAAGCAGAGGTTTTATACCAGAGAGCATGAGAGGCAGCAGAGGTAGGAAACACAGCCAGGGACAGGCACCACAGTCCAGGACTGTGAGATGAGCAAAGTTTGGGATTTTTTGCTTAGAAAATAGGTGAGTCAGAAAAGATGATGGCAATACAGACATCTGCAAGTAACGCTCTGAGAAAAAAAATAAATCCATTTATAATACTTAGGGGGTCAAGGACACACCACAGAGGGGACAGAAAAATCACAGGATGGAGCAGTGTGGTTCTGACAGGAACGAAGGAGCAAGTGTCAGCAATTATTTGTTTTGTCAGTGTGTTAAACAAAACCCCCTGCCAAAAGATGAATGACCCTCAGTGGCAAGCAGTATCAGGAGATCTTTGATCCTGCCTCGAGCAGGAGATCCTGGCTGTGCTCAGGGGTGTGAAGAGGCAGGGGTCTTTTTGAAATAAGAGGTACTTCAGTAATAAGCATCTACCTCCTAGGGATTCGTCCCTTGAATTCCTCTAAGCAAATAGCTTTGCACAAGGTAACTTCTGCGTTGGAGTGGCACTGTGCATTCACTTTTCTTCTTAGAGTAACCATCAACAGGCATCTGTGGCTGCTCCTGTGACTGTCAGATGACTGCAAGTGGTGTAATTGTGAAGCACAGTTACCTCAAACCAAACCCACTGAGTGCCGATAGAGCACCCATGAGAAAACCACTGCTCTAAACCTCACAGAGGCACTCTTTGCCTTCAGGTGCATTTCGAAGTGAAACTGAGGACCGAGACACGCATTTGCAAAGCGCTGAGAAAGTTCAAGCCAGTTGACTCTGAACAACAACGCCTGCCCACACCCTGGCTCGAGACGCATTATTTTTGTTGTTGATCAACCACAACCTCGAATTATCAGTCACGGGGCAGGGCGTTTTGGGGAGGAGCTTTGATCTTTGGCTCTGCGCTGGGCAGTGGTCGGAGCTGCGGGCTCCCCAAGGACGGGCTGGGAGCGGCAGGGACCGGCCGGAGCGGGATGCTTGCACTCACCCCGTGGTGAACAGCCCTGCTCTCCCTGCACACAGAGCCGCGGCTCCCGGGGCGTTCCCAGCGAGCCCTCCCGGTACCCCGGGGGTCCGCAGAACAGAGCCGAGCCGAGCCGAGCCGAGCCGCGCCGGACACAGCCAGAAGTTTCCAGCCAGCGGCTCCTCCGGCGTCCCCCGCCCTCCTCCGCGTCCCGCCCCTCGTCCCTCCCCCGCCGCCGTTTCCAGACAGTTCCAGCCCCGCGCCCCCGCCCCGGCCCCGGCGGATAAAGCGGCGGGCGCGGCCCCCCCGGCGCTGCCCCGCCATGAGCGCCGCCGCGCACAGCCCGCCGCCGCCGCAGATGGAGGGCACCGAGCCGCTGCCCCCCGGCTGGGAGATCAAGATCGACCCGCACACCGGCTGGCCCTTCTTCGTGGATCACAACAGCCGCACCACGACCTGGAGCGACCCGCGCCAGCGGGCGGCGCCGCAGGTAGGGCGGGCGGGGGTCCCGGCGGGGCGAGGGGGGTCGGAGCGGCCGCGCTCCCCCCGTGCGTGGCGGTGCGGGGAGGGCAGGAGCTGCCTTTTGTCTCTGACGCACTGCAGTCCCTTTTTTGTGCATTCAATCATTTGATACCTCGGCCCTGTAATGTTTATTTAAAGTTGGTTAAGTCCGCCCGGCCTGCCAGGGGAGAGGTGAACCTGATTTATTTTTCAGCTGTGAACTGCCCGAGCGTTGGATGCCTTTAAAAAAGGAGAGATCCGGCTCGGACTCCGACTTTGTATTTTCTTTCCCCGTTTTCTTTTGCCTGGTCCCAAACTCTGGCGGCAGCTGCCGCTCCGGGTTTGCCCGCAGCACGCTCGGGGAAAAGCCGCATCTCAGTCCAAATATGTCCATGGAAGGAGAGCGCGGAGGGGAGAGCGGCCGGGTTCTGCGGGGCGCTGAGCAGCGACCCTTTCGGGCCAGGCTCTCCGGCTTTTGGGGAATTCAGCCCGTTCCTTGCGGGAACACAGCCCTCTGACCCAGCAGCGCGGCGGCTGTGGGCAGAAAGTGCTCGAAACTTGAGCCGAGTAGGATTGGCCTGGTGGGAAAGCGATTCCCCGGGGTCTCTGCTCGGAACATCGCGTAACGCCGGGCTGCCCGGCTCCCGGGGGTCCCTCCCGGCCAGGGGCTCGGGCACGGAGCTCCGCGGGGCTGGAGCGGAGCCCGGCACCGGGGCCACCGGGGAGAGGGAGCGGCGGGGATGGGGCTGCGGGATCCCCGGTGAACGGGGGGACAGCAGGGATGGGGCCCCGGTGAACGGGGGACAGCAGGGATGGGGCTGCGGGAGCCCCGGTGAACGGGGGGACAGCAGGGATGGGGCCGGGGGATCCCCGGTGAACGGGGGGACAGCAGGGATGGGGCCCCGGTGAACGGAGGGAGAGCAGGGTCGCGGCTGGTGCGGCTGCACCCAACCTCTATTTGAAGTTTTTCTCTCCTTGCCTTACAACGTGAGGAGCGAAGCGCTCAAGAAGTGTTAATTATTTTACGAACTTACCGTTTCTTAAAATAGTAATTGCCCGGTTTGCGAGCGCAGACCGTGACTGAAAGCTCGGTGTGAGAGCAGCTGGCCTCGAATTAACCCCCTTTGCAGTTCTTTACGTGCTGGTTCATTTGATCTATGAATAAATTCTAGTAATAATACACAGGGGTCTTAGAAAAATGTAATTTGATAATAAAAATATTAAGACTAGCATAGAAAAAAAAAGTGTTTTCTCTCCTTTTTGGAGGCACCTGCTAACACTGGCTGTTATGGTAGTAAAAATAATGTGGTTTTATAACCATAAAATGTACTTGAAAAGAAAAGTGTGCTGTTTACTCCAAGGCTTTTGTTCCAGGAATACCACTTGAGGCTAACTCGTTTAGCAGAACAGTCAGATTCAAGCTGCTTTCAGTAATTGTGTGAGGAGAGTTGGAAGCTGTCTGATGGATCAGCCCTCTGCTTGAGTGGGTGCCTGAAACAAAACAAATTTTCACCCCTATCTCCTGTGAAGTCTGTGGTAATGGAAAGCACCTCTGTGCCTCTTCTGCCCATTGCAAGGGCTGTCACAGGTACAAAAAGCTGCATCAGCTTTTGTGGGATACAGTCTTTTCCCAACAGGAAAATCTGTTACTCCTGGATTTAAACAGGAATGTGTGCTTTGAGTTTCTTCACTGGGAGACAGAAATGCCTCTAGAGATGAACTATTGATTTTTGGTAGTTCCTATTTAAAAAGTCCTGTGGTTTATGGTGGTAGAAGTTGTATGTAACTGCTCTCACAGAGACATTTATCAGAACCTTGAGTTAAATGTGTGTGCTAGAATTTGTGGACAGCTGCTGAAATCATCAGTTTGTTGAGTACCAGAGTATTTCACAAGGACAGGTACTAGTTAGCAAAAGAATCTTAGAATTGGGCCCAAGGAAAATATTTCCTAAATATTCTCTTAGCTAGGCAATGCCAAGGAAGGCAAATTACTCACTGACATTAAATGTCAAATCCTGCCAGGATTTTTGAAGACACCAGACTTCTGTTGATACCTAAACAGGTAGGAAGGACATAACCACAAATGAAAGCAAAAAAGGAGATTTGATGGGGAGAGCTTTTTGATTTCCTTCACTCTCAGCCTAGCTCAAGTGAGAACTTGGGGCTTTTAGAAGTGGTCTGAGAACCACAAAAGCTGGCTCCATATGTCAGACTTCATGCACCTTTTCAAGGATGATTATACAAAGATCAAACTTGTGCTGACTCCATCACTGCATTGCTTTTGCTGAAATCTGACAGTGAAATTAGCATTTTTTTTACTACCTTTGAGGTGGTCTTACACTATATCCACTAATATTCTATCTGTGAGTATTCCTTTCTGAAGAGATTAGGCAATGAAACGAGGTATTACACTGTCAGTGGACAATGGCTGGAGTACAGATCTAGGGCTGAGGTTTTTTTTCTACTGAAGTAAGAATATAGCTGAGGCAGTGTCATCATAAAGTCCTGTTGTTCCCAAGTGCTTGATCTTGGTCTTCTCACTTACCCTAGGCTTAACATCAGTGCAGCCATGCTGACTGCAGTAATCTGTGCCAGATACATAATCAGGTAAAAGTTGAAGTGGCTCTTCTGAAATTTTAACCCATGACAAAGCCGTTTTAAAGCTGCAAAACCAGACCTTGGTTTTGCATTTAAATCTGTATTTTAGGTGTGTTTGTCAATTCAGATGGCTCTCTGCTATTTCCTCATTCAGTCTGGCCTTTTTTAATTTTACCCACATAAAGGATGGGTGTCATTCTACATGTTTGTTTCTATTACATGTAAGAAATCACTGCAGCATAAGGATGGATTCATGAGAAAGAGGAAAAAAATCTCATGATGTTTTAGTGAGAAATAAGGGATGACTTTGCAAATGACAGAAAAATATTTATTAATGAAGCTTCTTGGTAGACTAATGATTTTCTTTCAAGGATCTGATTAATCAACAGTAAGACATGGAGTAAGGCACAATCAATACTGTGAAGATATATATACATCTAGTAAAAAAGGTGTTTACTAGCAGTGTCACTCTTCCTTTTTTTTTTTTTTTTTTAATATAATTACTCATTTCCTATGCTTATTTGTTGTAGTTGTTTTCTGTGCTAACTGAGGATATCAAAGCTCTGCATACTTCCTGTAGGATTGTCTTATGACATTAAACTTGTAACTTGGTGTTCCCCAAAGTGTTGATAAAAATAGATTGCATATAAAGAAGAAAACAAAGAAGGTTTGTATAGGTATTTATCGATGCCCCTTCTATTCCCTGGGAAATAATGCAGCTAAAAATAAACCAAAGGAATTGACTGTGCTGAGCTTCACTGACGGATATTGAAGTGATCAATAGCTCACTGGTGCCTTGGGTTTGAGATAAAAGCTGCAGCAGCCAGGCACGAGTCAGGGAGCAGCCATAAAAGTGATCTATGATCAGCATTGGCTGCAGCAATGACTGCACAGGCCTAAACAAAGGAAGAAGAAGCCATCTCACCCTGCTGCTGATGCTTCCTTGGGGAACAACTGACTGCACCTAAGTTTCCATCCTCTCCCTTCATGGCTGTTGCATCTCTTTTCTCTCTGCTTCCCCAAATAAGTCTGAAGTCACGCAATTCGCATCTCTTTAGCAGCGGGCTTATTTTTGAGTGCTGACTTCTCATGGTCAAGTTGACTGAAAAATCCTTGGTAGACCAAATTAGAAATTGCATTGAGAGGTCAGAACAGCCTCTCTGAAACTGTCTCTCACAGTGGTTTTCCTCAGGGGAAGGGAATGTGAGGTCAGCTTAGTTACGATTAAAGTCTCTTCCTCCTGCAGTGTTTTTGCATTCCTAATGCTGCTGTGCATTCTGTCAGGCTAATAAGTTAGTTACTGGATTAAAAAGGTACTGCACTGAAAAGGTTTAATAGGTAGGAATGGTAAAATCATCGGTAGGGGATTTTTTTGGAAGGTTGTGTCCTGGCTTTGCCCAGATTCCCTGCAGCTGCTTGGTGTGTTATTTAAAGCTCCCCCTGACAGAACATGGTGAGCAGGGAGTTAACTTATGGACATATCCATTAACCTGAAAACAAGGGGTGGGTCTAATCAGAAATAAGAGACAGGAACACGAAGAAGTGATACTGGAGATAATGCAAGAGGAAAAGCAGAGAAGGTGTTGCAGGGTTCTGTGTAACTCCTGGCACTGAGTGCCTCTTATCTAAAGGACAAAGGAAGAATACTTGTGCCAGGTGGCAGCATTCTTACCTAGGAACTGTATTTTTAACACTTGTGTGCACAGGCAGAACTTTTCCATGACTACGTGGCAAAAATAGAATTGTTCCCACTTGAGCCATGATAAGGCAGGTAACAATCCAGTGTGCTTTGGGGTGTGCAGGCAGTATCACTATAGGTGAGCTGTGCCAAGGTAAAGGTAAAATGCAAGTTAGAAGAAATGGCTTGTTCACACAGATCACATTACTTAATTACAGGCAAAAGGAAAAAGGCTGTATCTTAAATATGTGGCAGAAGCTGTTGGTTTGATTATTTCTGTTTTACAGACAGGAAAAGCAGGCATGGGGTGGGGAAGAGACTTGTCTGCTATCAGCCAGTGGACCAGGTAGCACAAAAGTGGGCTTTTTATGGCTGATGGCAAAACCTTAGAATTAATAAATGGGGTGCAGTGCTGCAAGTGATTTTATAGTGTTGGAAAATTGCTCTTTAAGGAAGTGAAGTCAGAAAACTGCTGTGTACAAAATGAAATTTTAGATGAGAATGTGGAGCTTGACTATAAACTGAAATTCATAGCCCACTCTTCAACCATTATCTGCTTGTTCTTTTTTTTTTTTTTTTTTTTTTTAATGGGGCATTGTTTTGCTAATTTTTGAGCCTTGTACTTTCGGATGCATTTCAGATTCCTGAGTCCTAACTAATAGAAAAGCATCAGTTTGAACACCTGCTTCTTAGGTAATGAGGCAGTGACCAGAAATAACTGAATAAAGTGTCATTCTCATCACCCTTGTCAAGGATATTTGTGTTAGTGCTCTAAAGGGCTTTTCTCTAACTCCATCCACTAAAGCTGGTGGGGTGGGTGGTGATCCCAGCTCTCTAAGAGCTCTCTGCTCCTTGGAGCAGTCATTGTTTCTTTCTCAGACATGTTCAGTTTGGCCCATGGGATGCTTTCAGTGCCAGCTTCCACTCATGGGCACACAGGGCAGGTGTTGTCATGTTTTGCCAAGGCATTTTAGCTTAAGAAAGAATCCTCCTAGTGATTAAAAGAGGACAGGTTTTGTTCCTGCAACAAGATTGATCTGCAAGATAGCCAACATATTTTCTCCAGCAAGGTTCTCTGTTCTGAAAAGCTTAGGATTAGTTTTCTCCTTCAGTTTTTACTAGTGTTTATTTATTTCTAATGGCATGGGTTAGAGCGAATGTTAATGCAATACTTGTATAATACAACTTGGTAATTACAAGAGAGAACAAAAGGCCTGTTTGCCTACACATGTGTATGTTGGGAAATAAAACTCAGCATTCAGCAAGTAGAACATCAAAAGCAGCTTGGCCTGTAATTGGGTTACATGATGTGACTGACACGAAGGTCTACTGAGACAGCTCATGCAACTAAGCTTATTCATGGTTTCCTTCAGTCATTAGCTAATGATATCTTGCTCAGATGCCTATGTGCTCAGTCTGTATATTTAAGCACAAATAGTGAGTAAAAGGGTGAGAATGCAAATGTCTGCAGCAGCTGAGGCAGGGCTGTAAGCAGTTTGGAGTCAGCACTGAGAGTAAATCACTGGGTTCCTTCCAGCTCGTGTACTTCTCTGGGAAGTGTTGTAAAACCCAGCTCGTGCTGATGTTGTGCTATTAATATGTTCAAACACACAGCACTGGTGAGGAACTTCTTAGAAATACTTGGGATATGTTGATTTCCATTGGTAGCAAAGGTTGTGTAGCACTTTTGTAGTTTATGCAACAGACAAGAAAAGAAGGTCTGGCCAGAAGTAAAGTACGAGAAGTTCTGGAATCTAATTCCAATGGTTAAAATTTTGCCTTTCTATGACAAAAATGCTATTTTCTCTAATAAATAGAACAGTTATTTCATTCTTAATATGAATACTGGGCACCACTGGCTTTTTTGGTTATTCATGGCAATTTCTGATACAATACAGGTTTGAGCAAGTGTGTGGACAAAACTTATGGTCACTTGTTATGTTTTGGTTATATTGGTATATTTGATTGTGAAAGAACAGAATCATGCTATTCCTTTCTTCCCAAATATATAGGATTTGGGCTTAAAGTTATGAAAGGTGTGTTCTCAAGTAAGATTTTGTCAGGTACTGGTATTTTCTCAGTCATTTGAGCAACCAGAAGAATTGTTTGCATGGTACACAATAGCAGCAGCTTACTTAAGAGTTCAGAATGACACTGGAGTCAGTGGACCATCTGTTGGCATATAGAAAAGTTGTTTAATCTCTTGGCAGTGTTGGTAAATTTTGTTTTTCCCTTGCTAGATAATATTTGCAAAACAAGTACAATTTAAATACTTGCACTGCTGCTCTGCAAGAGCTACAGGGGTGCTACATGTGTGAGTAATGTGCTTTACAGACTTAATTGACTGCACTGCAAATAACATCAGTACAGGTTAAGAAAAATGCAAGAATGTGATGGCAATAAAGGAAGATTTTAGACTTTATTCTGTAGTATTAGAGAAATGAAAATTGTATTATGCAAGGAGTCTCAAAAGGGAGATTCTGAATTTGATAGAACTATTCAAGTCATTTAACATGAATACAGAATATTTTGACAAATTTAATTTGAATGGTAGAGCTGTCTGGAAAACTCCAGTGGCAATTTGCTGGCATCAGCAGTGACTGAATTTGCAGGTTTCTGTGTTTGACTCTGGAATTACACTTGAGCAGACTTGGGGCACACTTGAGTCATCCATTATCCACTCCAGATGTACAGCTGTACTGGCAATCCTGGTGCAAGGTTGTGCTTTTGCTCTTGCTGTAGCTTTTTTTTTCATTCCAGTGGCTTATGGCTTCAGAACTCACTTAAAATGGGAGCAAGTCGGAGGATTTTAGTGTCAGTCCTGACAGTGCCCTTCCCACGGGAAGCCAGCAGTAGGATGTGGGGGTATGAAGTGTTTTTTCCAGTTGCACAACTCGTGCTGGCTGCACCTTTATTTATCCTGGTGATGGCCTCACAACAGAAACGCCGGTCCTGGTCCGGAGAGGCGCGAGCGCTGCCCCTGCCCCAGCAGCTCCTCAGGCACAGCTCCCCTGTCCCCTGCAGCTGGGACAAACCCCTCATTTGCCTGCGTGTGGTGACTTACCTCAGCACCTCCTGAGCTGCTGCCTCGGGTTGGAGTTCCTGAGGGTATTTCAGGCTTCCTGAAATGTCAACTAGAGCTGTTGTGCAGTTTTTGCATTTTTGTGTTCCCTCTCTTCAAGGTGAATTAAGTGTGTGATCACAGCTGGGATTGCTGATAGTCAGTCCTGGTACTTAGTGAAAATTAGTTCCTACTCTGCTGCTTGTAGCTACTCTCGATTTTAAGGAACTTCTTGTTTTCTTAGATGTGGGCAGGAGAAATTTGCTTCAATTTTTTTTTTTTTTTTTTAAAGCAGAAACCTTAGTTAGGTTCTTTTTTTTCATACTTAACTGGGAAGGATGATGGATTAAGGCTTGTCATTCATTTGGTCATTTCTCTTTGTGCAGATTGGAGTTAAACATGAGCTCCGGACTTTTTCTAGGTAACAAGTTTGTTAATGTAACAAGCAACAACTGTATGTTCTTGAAGGCAAATAAAATAAAAAAGCAGCTACTTTTTGTTGTGCTGGCTGTGCTGTGGAGCAGCATTAGGGGAGAATCTGTGAATTTCTTTCATGTTGTGTTAAGATGAGTTTTCCAGAGCTTAATTCCATTCCTCCCCACTGCCAGTGTCCTCAGGCACACCTGAGCTTCTCCTGAATTCTCTTCCAGAGCCTGTTTGCCCAGGCTGGAAACACAGGCTCTCCTGCAGAAAACAGAACTGCTTAGGCCAGAAGTTTGGGGACGGGGACATTGGGATCTGCACGCACTCACTGCTGTCAGATTCTCACTAAATACAGACCTGAACCACTGGCAGCATCTCCCTGAACCTGAAGGCTCCTTAGTGGTGTCATTCCCCAGCACTAGAGTTTCAAAATACCTGGATTGTCCATGTTTGTGATTGTTGGACAGTGGGAAGAAAAGAAAGAGCGAAGAAAGAATGTTAAAGATGTGGTGGTACAAAGTGGCTAATGTAGGCAACAGTTTGTAGAGTTAAGTATTAATTAAGTGTTGAAGGGCACAGTGTCGATCAGGAAGTGCAATTGTGATGAGAGCACCTTTCCTAAACCTGATCTGTGCCTCGGGGCCACTGATGGTGGGAAAAACAAGGACGCTGTGTTTGTTCTTTTACCGAGGGCTGTTCCAGTATGACTGCACAGTTGAGGCCTCTGTGGTTAGACCTGACTACAGGGGAAAAAAGCCTGTAACAAAGGTACTAACTTTCCACAGGAGCAGCACAGGTTGTCTGAAGCTGTAAGATTACATGAGAAATCATGGGAGTACAGTCTATTTAAAAAATAGAAAGCAACAAAACAAAAAAGCCCAAAGTATTGAGAGAAGCTTTAACTTAATTTATAAACTGGATGCTTTGAAAAAGCAGTCCAACCTGATTTTTGCTTTGGGTTTGGGCTGCCTCTTTTGTATCTGCTAGCAGCAGGGCTTAAGTTGCAGTGGCAGATTTCTCAGATTGCTAAGAAGGTTCAAAACAAGGGCAGCCTTGCAGGTCTGGACATGAAAACAAGGGAGGGGAAGCTCATGCCTGGACTCTTTGGGGGTTTCATGGAGGGTGGGGGAAGTGGTACCCTGTCCTTGTTGGATGATTTATCATTGACTTGGGGGTGTTATCCCCAAATGGAGCCATTAAAGGCAATGCAGACCCCAAAACACATACTCCCTTCTGGGCTGTATGCCCAGGTGGAGCTTTGGCTGGCAGCCTTCTCATGCCTGAGCACCTGTAGGTGCTGCTGGCCCACCCAGCTCCTAAACCCTTCCTGCAGAGCCACTGGAAGTGAGGGAATCTCCTTTTTATAGCAGCTGGAGAGGGGGAGCTGCTCGGGTTACTGCACAGGGCTGGTGCAGAGCAGCTGCATGTGCAGAATGCCACAGTCAGCCCAGCACCAAGGTGCTGGTGTGCAGAATGCCACAGTCAGCCCAGCACCAAGGTGCTGGTGTGCAGAATGCCACAGTCAGCCCAGCACCAAACACCAAGGTGCTGGTGTGCAGAATGCCACAGTCAGCCCAGCACCAAACACCAAGGTGCTGCTTCCCTGGGAACCATCGGCTCCGACACGCGCCGGGCTCCGGCACAGCCTCGCATTGTTGTCAGCTGAGCACACCTCAGAGTGATTTTCCAGCAAATGCAGTTTGCTGACATAACAGCATGTTCCTCTGAATCCTGGCAGAGCTGTGGGGCCAGGCTGGTGCTGGTGGAAGGTGAAAGAGAAGTGCTGTTGGTGTGGGGGTTCTGAAAGGCCCCGGTGCAATGTGGTTTCCTGGTAGGGCGAATTTAAAATGACTCATCCCTAGATCCCGGTGCAGACGTTGGCATGAGATCATCCTTGTTCTGCAGCTGGGAAAGCCAACTTCAGATTGCTTCTCTCTGCGAACTTTCTAGGCCTGGCTCTCCTCTGTGCCTCTTCTAGAGCTCTTCCTTTGTGGAGGATTTTTTTTTTTTTAAATTTTTAAATGAGTAAAAGGAAATGGAACAATGAGGCTCAGACTTTGAACTTGTTCCTTTCTGTGTTTTTTGTCTTCATTAGTTTACATAAACAACAGCCTCTATTCTCTGCAGTTTTATTGCTAAGAGGAATTCTCAGAAATTACTTTTTAAGGTGATACTATCATATAGGAAAAACACTGATAATCTGGTTGGTAAAATAGTGATTCCTGATGAGTTAATATGTTAATGCGTACAGGAGCAACATGAAATATTTTTGCGGCTTAAACACTTCTTTAAAAATAGGGTTTCCAACACTTGCACCATATGTCCCCTTATTAAATTCTCCTCTTACTGAATAATGACATTACCCTCTGAATGACAGAGGTGCTTGTTATATGATCTGACTTAGAGATACATCTGGAACTTGGCCCTCGTGGGGTCTCAAAATAGAATGACCGATGCAGGAAGAACTTACTAGAGGGCTTGTGAGGGCTCTTAGTACAAGCCACTTCCACCCTTGCCAGAGCTTTGACATTGTCCAGTGGGTGTACTCAGACAACACAGGGATTTCTAAATCTTGCTTTTCAGTGTTTTCTCTTTAAGCTATCCTGTCTTCCCTTTCCCTCTCCATCAATGTTTACCGAAGCAGATCCTTCTTAGCTGGAAGTGAATACATTTTCAGTGTGTAGTGTCAGTATCTCTTCAAATAGGGATTGGGAAGAATGGTAATAACAATTTGTGCTTCTGTTGGGATTAGTCTTCCTTGCAAGTGCCTCTTCAGATGTAGCACAGATGTGTTGTGAGAGGTGCTGAGGAAATGTTTGTTCCCATCGGTACTAGTTTGAATTGGATGAGCTCCCTCTGAAGAGGGTGGGCTGGTGGCTAAGTGCTAGTGATGCATGATAAATAAGACATCCAGGTGGAATTAGGCAGGTATTTCAAAGCACAAGTGAATGCTTATGAGAAGTGGGGGTGAAAGCCCCACACATAAGCAGATTTTTTAGCTTCCTCCCCTTGTCTGCAGTGTTGTCACCTGCTGCTGGCTGCCCTGCACAGAGATGCTCTGAGCTCCTCATACACAGCCCATGCTGCTTTTAGGACAGACCTTTAGGGCAGCTTTCTCTCACCAACAAGTGCTCTGTGCTGTTTTCCCTTGCAGGAAGGCCAGTCCTCAGCAAATGGCCCATCTCGAGAGAGCCCCAAGCAGCCGGCAGCCCGAGAAGGACACGTGGGCTACCCCAAGCTGCGGGCGGGCTACATCCCCATCCCCGTCATCCACGAGGGCATCGACGGCCGGCAGCAGCACCCCTGCTTCTCCTCCGCGCAGCCAGGCCCGCAGAGGTACAAGACAGAGGCCGTGCCCGCCCCGGGGCAGGCTCAGCCGCCCCTCAGGGGTGCCTATGGTGGCCCCGAGTCGCCGGCCAGGGGCCCGGAGGCTGCAGTGGCCGATAAACAATGTGGACAGACACCGGCAGCTGCGGCGGCCCCGGCGCCGGCCACGCACGGACCCGAGGTGAGCGGCAGCACTGCTGGGCTCTGCTCGCAGTGCTCTTTGCAGCTTTCATGGCCTGAATGTCACACGGGGGAGCTTAGCCTTTGGAAAGCCCAGCTCCCCGCAGGATTGTGTTTTCCCAGCACTTCCAGAGTACTGGAAGTGCACAGTCACGGCAGTATAAATATGTATGGGTTTTTTCTAGCGTCACCCACTTCTGTTCTGGAATGATTCTGCAGAGAGAAATGCAGAGCTGAGCATGCCCTGTGGCAGGGGAGGGTCGTTTTAGGGTTTGTAAGGGTTCCCCCACAAGTGGAGGATGCAGACAAACCTCTTGTGTTCTGTACCATGAGTCAAACTGGGTGAACAAAGTGACAGAGACAAGTGTCCCGTCAGCTAACAACCCAGGCCACTTCAGAAGATCTTTGCTTCCTAATTGCAAATTTCAGTTGTATGAAATGGATTTACATACATGCAGATTTAAAAGTAATTTGTAAAGTATTTTTGTCCTTCAGTGGCATGTGAAAATATTTTCAGAGTCTGAGCTTCTTTGAAAAAAAAGTCACCCGGCTTGTTTTGTGTTTCAGAAGATGGGATTTTTGACCTGCTCTCTGTAGAGAATTAGCAAACTTGTGTTCTTGTAATATATGGAAATATAAGCCTCATTTTTATTCAAAGTAAGATGAGCAGGAAATTCAGCCTTCACCAAGGTGAAAACATATCAGGTCTGTAATTCAACAGTGGTGGCATCTTCTCTGAAACCCATTTGGAGTTTGAAGAATGTAATTAAGATCCTGTTGGCAAGTTTCTCAGCTGTCTTGACTAACCTTGCCTGTCCATGCACTACCTGGACAAGAGGCTTGGTTTTTCCTTCTCCCAACTCTGGACAGCTTTGTCTTGTCTGCAGAGTGTTGGTGACTCTAAACTGCACATCAGCAGTGCCACTGATGGGTGCTGTAATGCAAGCTATCATTTATTTATTCAAGGTTCCTGCTGTTCCATGGGCAGCTGAGCAGTTTATCAGCTCCAGAAGAGAGGTCTTGTTCCCCTTCTCTCCTACCTTGCCTGCCCTCTCCTCTCATAGCTCCAGTCTGGCCCTTCACAGGAGAGTGGGCAAAGGGAAATTAACCATGTCTGCATTACCAAATAATTGACATGCTCTGAAAAAAACCAACAAAACATACAAAATCTGTTTGTGTGGCCAGGATTAGAAGTCAGTATTGTGTGCTCTTAGGGGCTTGGGTTTGTCTCCAGTGCATAATTTGTTTGCTTAGCTTTAGTTTACCTCAAATTTAGCAGGTTTAGACAGGAACAGCCATGCAAAAGCAGCAAACATTCTGACTGAGCATCCACTCCCTGCTCGTTTCAGGGCTGGGAATGCTGTAGCTCAGGTTCCTACTTGTTATAATGATGCTCTCACAACTTATGTGGTTTGTCTAATGAGGCTCTTGGCCAAAAATCCAGGGAAATGGAGTCCTTGCATGCTGGAAACACGAGTTCAGTTTCTGTGGTGATTGCTCCCTTTTCTCTTCAGAAATGAAAAGTATTGTGAGCACACAGTGGTTAACATTTAATAATGGATTTTTGATTTCATGGCAGCCTCAACCTCCTGGAGCATCTGACCCTCCAACAGCTTCCCCTCAGACCTCTGGCAGACCCAACGCAGGGAGCCATCCGCTTCCTCGCGGTTATATTCCAATCCCTGTGATCCATGAAAATATGCCACGCCAGCCAGCACAAGCCTACCACCAGGCACAGAAGACCCACTACCCTGCCCAGCAGAGCGAGTTCCAAGCCCACCAGCCGGTGTTCCACAAAATCCAGCCGGAGGAGAGGGAGCCCAAGGCGGCGCGAGCGCAGTCTCCGTTCAGAGTGGCTCAGAGAGGCTCCTCCAGTCGGGAGAGTTCCCCAGCCAGAGTGAGCACCCAGGTGCAGCCCCCAGCTCCCATCCGAGTGCAGACAGTAGTAGACAGACCCCAGGTATGTAGAATGGGGAAGTCATTCATCTGCCAAGGACCTGAGGGTAGCTAGAGCTTGAAAATGAGCTTGTACTAACACATACGTGAAAGCACATAAAGCAGTCTCCACTGCTGGATTTAAACACACTGGGAGATCCTGAGATAAGCAGCAAGTTGCCTTTCCACCTGTCAGGACTGTGGTGGATCACTGAAATATGATTTAACACATGATTTAATCTTCTCTTGTCAGAGTATAATTTGGTGTAATTACACTGAGGTCACTGATGTTGCATTATGTTTATGAGAAGAAAACCAGGTCTGTGAGATTTGGGACATCCATGTAAATACACTTCACTGATGTCTCAGAACCATTTAGGGGATAGCATCAGATGCACAAAGTAATTTTTGCTATGAAGGAAGAAGGATAAGCAAAATCCAGAGCTTTTTATTCTTCTGACTTGAAGCATGTTCTTGGTCACAGAACCTGCTGCTGATTAAACATTTTTTCCATGTTAGAATTCTTTCTAAAACTACAATTGAAAGGCTACTGGGAATTAGACAACTGTGATTGTGTGGAAGGGGATACGTACGGAAACAAGCCTTCATTTCCTCTCTGGAGATTTTTCACATTAAAAATGACAGGAGCAGAATTAGGTTAATAATTTTGAAAACCTGGGCTAGGACAAAACAAGGAAGACTCAAGACTTAATGGCATATTCTAGGTCAGTGCTAATTTATTTTTGTGGGTGAGAGTTTGCACTCCCTAATAAAATTTTGTTTAACAGGTAAAGCAGTAACAGATTTTCAGCGCAGGCCATTTACGTATTTGTTTTAAATAAAATACAGATACTTTACTCCAGTCATCTAAATCCATAAGAGCTGGATTTATTATTTTTCAAAATCTGTTTATGTGCCCAAGTGAGTAAAGGGGGTGTCAGGGGGAGGAAAATGCAGATCTCAAATTTCAGTTTTCTGCTAGGATTTCAAAACTAATCTCAATTTCAAGAGATTTCCAATTCGATGATTTAAAACTGGAGTAATCCCAAGGATAGTCTCTAATCGCTACAGTGTAATAAGATTGACATGGTAACCTCTCTATGTAAATAGGTTAAAGATTAAAAATAAGCACTTACAAAAAAGGTATGTCCTGAAAACAGGGATAGGATGAGAATAGCCCAAAATGTGATTAAAACTCAGCAAAGTAGTTGGCTCTTCAAGAAAGATGAGCCCTTAATTAGTGAAACGGGCTGAAATCTTGGCTCTGTTAGTCAGCTGCAAGTAATCTCACTGACTTAAATTAGGTGAAGGCTTTGCTCAGAAGTCCTGTCTTTTAAACCTGCATATGGGGATGATTTTATTGAACATGGGTAGGATTTGGTGGGTTGAAATTTAGTGTTTGATAGAGTTGATTGGTGACAATAATAGCTGCTCAGCACAGTGCAATTCTTCAGTTTAAAACAGTAAAATTCAGCAACACTCAGGGAAGATTAATAGTCTTGTGTGTGTGAAATTGCACTGGTAGGAGTACAGAAAATTAGATGTTAGATTACTTGTTCTTTAGAGGGAAATCAGGAGTGCTGTGTCTCAACACAAAACTTGCCTTGCTCACCAGGTTTCTCAGCAACAAGTCCCAGCTCAGGAGCCACCAAGACCAGCCCCTCCTCCAGAAATCAAGCCTGACAACAAGGCAGCCCCACCGCCCGAAGCAGAGGCACCCTCCACGTATATCCCAATCCAGGTCACCCACCAAGAACCAGATCCTAAACTACCACCCCAGAAGCCTCCACCCATGGCAGAGAAAGCTGATAAAAAGGCTCCTTCCCCAGCTAAGGCTGCTCCCCCCCAGGAAAAGCCTCCTCCCGAAGAAGCGGCACCGCCGAAGACAATGGAAACAGGAGAACCTCAAAAGCATCCTGGTGTTTTGAAAGTGGAAGCAATTCTGGAGAAAGTACAAATGCTTGAGCAGGCAGTCAACTCCTTTGAAGGCAAGAAAACTGACAAAAAGTACTTGATGATTGAAGAGTATTTGACCAAAGAGTTGCTAGCCCTAGACTCAGTGGACCCTGAGGGTCGCGCGGATGTGCGCCAGGCGAGGAGAGATGGTGTGAGGAAGGTCCAGACCATTTTGGAAAAACTTGAACAGAAAGCAGAAGATGTCCCAGAACCTGTTCAAGTTGATGGACTTCAGCCAAATTTGCCAGAGCCTAAGCCACCACAGGAAATCATGGAGATTGAACCTGTGGTAGTCAAGAGCAAGGGAGATAGCAGTAATAAAAATGCCAAAGAGGAAACCAAAACGGAAGGACATCAGCCTGAAACTAAGGAAGAAGTGTTTACCAATCTCGCCACCACGACAAACACACCCAATAACCCAACTGAACCATAGCCATGTGCTGAAGTTAAAATCTCTCAGACTTTATAACTTAAAGTGTGTTTAAGTGAATTTTAAGTTGCATGCATTTCCGGAGCTCTTTTCAACTGGTTTTAATCAATGTAGCAGCTTGGGACACAGTAAACACTTTGTGGGGAAAGGAGGGGGCTAGAAAGAAAGTGATGCATTTATCCTTTATTCTTACACTATGTAAAAGACATGTTTCAAAAATAAACCCTGTACATTAATTGCTTTTAGATCAGCTGAATGGAAAAGAAAAATGACTTCAGGGTTAATATTGATGCGTGTTGTTTAAGATGTATTCCTTTGCAGGTGATTTTTGTAAAATCAGTGGCCTGCATTGTCAGAATACCAGTCCTCCTACAGGTATAGCCACTCTTAACAGTAATGTTTTTACTTTTAATGTTCACAGTTGGGCACTTTAAGTAATGATGGATAGAAAGTGTGTAAGAAACTGTAGGGATATTTATATGTGTGCAGGACTTCAATGCTATATTTTAAGAGGGAAATAAAGTAATATGGAAGCCTAATTTAGTCTTGTGATTTTATAAGCTGGAACTGTAAGGGCAGTAATTGGCTTTAAATACACTCTTCTGAACACAGAGATTTGTTAGTGCAGCATTATAGTTGAAGTCTGACAGCTGTTTTCTCATCAAGGCCAAAACATGCCTTTCTCTATTCATGTCCTCCCTTCTGATGTTGTTGCTGTGTCACATCTATGGGTTGAAAAAGAAATTTGGCTGAGCATTTCTGTCCCCTCACCCTGGAAGTCACCATTTAACAGAAATGTTTGTAACATTGAGATCTGTGGTTGTCTTATAGAAATTTCCAGATCTTAACTTCTTCTGCAAAGTCATTATTGTTTTATTAATAACTACAGAATTTTGTATGCAGAAATATGCTTTTTTTTGTATTTAGAAATACATTTTGTATTCATAGAGTCAGTAGGATTCCTCTCACTTGGTGAACAAAGCACTGCTTAAAACTGTTCAAAGAGACTAGCAATTTACACTTAGGCAAGGGAGATAAACAATTTTTCAGCTATATCCATGCAAAATGAAAGCAGTAAGATCAGTGCAGAGGAGGAAGGGGTCCTAACTCAAACCGGAAGTTACACTTGACTAGTTAATTTTACAAATGCAAATTTTCTTTTACCTGATAGCATGTTTGTGGCATAGAACCCCAAATTTATGAATCCCCAAACAGATCTGCTCAAGGCAATTGATCACTTACTAAACTACACTTAGAATCATGAGAGTGGATTTCAAATAAGGTTTAAACCCATCTGAAAATCTCTTCTTTTTAAGACACAGGTTGGGAGTGGTCATTGAGAACTGTCACTCTTTAAGTACAATATAGCATGTAAATTGTGCTGCAATATGTGTAGCATCTGAGCTGTGAACTGTCTGCTTAGTTGTAGGTAGAAGGTTGATGTGTCTTCCAGTTTCATTTTCACAGTCAACTGCACTGTGTGAAAATACACAATGTCTTGTAACCTTTTTGGCTGCTCCAGCTTTGGGAGCAGCATTTGAGGCATTCTAGAAGAAGAGGTGTGAACGTTCAGCTGCCTGCATAATTCCTGCATGAACTCACTTCAGTGGCACATTGCTCATGCCGGGTTGCATTTCAGCTGAGGACATGTGTCTGACATCATATAACAAAAATACTTAAATAGAGGAAAATCAGCTGTGGATTTTTAGAACTGAGCTCTCTAAGCAAAGTCTGTGAGAGACGTAAGGCCCTATCTCTTAATGATTTCTCTTAGACTAGTAAAACAATCCAGATCAAAACCACCTCATTAACTGAGGTGGCACAGTATAAATTAGGATTATAGTCTTAAAAATGTAGTATTTATAGGAAGTTAAACAGGTGCTAGATTTTTAATACGTGTCATTTGCTGCTAATGGAGTCTGATTCATATTACACTATTCAGTGTTGGTCAGAGTGGGTGGAGTCAAATTCAATTACAACTGATGGGGTTCTTTTAAGAGGCAAAGCTGGAGGTAGAGCTGCACTCTGCCAAGTGCTGCTTTAGAAGTTGATTCTTAAAGTCGGTGCTACTACTGCAGAATTAGGTACAACTCAAAACAAAGTGAGGTTTCATGATGTGGCCTAATAAGGGAAAGTGCATTTGGTTGCCCTGGAGCTGCCTAGCTGGAGACTGGTGCTCTGAGTCATAGTCTCTCTTTGTTTCCTCTGTTGCTCAAGACTAAACTGCGCCCAGTCCAGCTTATATGTCTTGACACATCAGCATAGCTACAAATCCTGCATATGGGCTGGGAGGAGGGAGTGGCCAAGGGGGAAGCAGCTGAGGATTCCCACCCATTCCCTGTGAGCTCCTGACCTACTCTGTGCAAAGCCTGTTTGCTGCTTTGAGTACCACTGATGTGTGGAGCTGGCAGAGGAAGGGGATTCCTCCTTCACTTGCTTTTCTGCAGGATGGTTGTACCTGCTCTGTGCTTTGACCCTGGGTGACAGCTGGAAACTTGGCTTTGAAACTCAGGTAGAAAGTAATTAGGAGTTTAAAACTGTAAGAATTATTGTTACATTGCTTTCCAAATACAGCTGTGCACAACAAACAGCAACTGTGCTGTTGAATACGAGGTTTTCAAATACACAGTGCATGTGCAGTAGCCATTTCAAAAAATTGAATAAATGTCAAGCAATGCAGTTTATTCAAAAGCAAATGATCCCCTGTCAGTGAAAAGCACTGCTTCAGGAGGGATATGAAAAGCCTGTACACAGAACCACAGTAAAAGCTTAGGCTATTTTCTGATTGCACTATCTTGTCCAGCTAGTGCTATTTTGAATGCCAGTAGTGGCCTGTTCTCTATTTTTAAAACCTCACAGCAGCAAGGCATTGTGTTTCCTGTAAATATAGCATTTTGACTATTTATTTACAGACTACCAAACCATGGCGTGCCCTGAGGAAGGGGCAGCAGTTACATGCCCCCAGGAGCATGGTGAGACAGGCCTGGTGTCTGATTCCTCTTCAGAGGGAGGGACAAACCCTTTATCTGGGTTATGTTTTGCTTTCAGCTTTATGTTGGCTGAGCTGTGTTTGCAGGCAAGGTGGGGAGGGAAAGGGTTACAAACCATACTCCACCCAGGAGGCAGGAAAGCAGCACAGCAGTTTGTAGAGGCAGGTTCTGCCCCTGCACTTCAGGTCAAGGTAAGTGAAGGAAGGCCCTGATCCAGTGTCCTCAGTGAGGGGATCATTTTTAAACATAATTATAATAAAAAAATAGCTTCTGGTGGCTGGCACAGCTGATGAAGAGGACAATCTCAGTCAAGGTATGATTATGAGAAGGTTTTAATTCGCTACGTTTTCAGTGTCCCTCCTTAAAAGTGCATCTATTGATCTTTTTAAATACTCATGTGACCAAATAGAAGGCACTATATCATGAACTTAAATAAGACATACACAAACATGGGGGAAAATTGGCTTAGAATAAAGGTCTAGTTATGGGCAATAATTTCTGTGCTTTTGGTCCTGTTGTGTCCAAGAAATAAAATGCAGTTTTCCTAGAAACAAATTTAAGTGCTGTAAAAGTTGAATATCGTAAAATTTTGCAAAAGCCAGCAGTAAAACAGTTTTTCTGACAGAAACAAATCCAGCCCTTCTGGGCCACTTGGGTAAAGGAGGCCTTCAGGAAAAACTAATCTGAGCTCAGCTGTGGAATACAGATCGAAGCCAGAAGTTAACCATACAAAATACCATTTCCTGGAGCCTTAATGTAAATATTAAAACTCCAAAGCCAAACTTCTCTGGGTAGATATAGTACTGCCATCGATGAAATATGAACACAGTCATTTTAGCATTTAGCAAACAGTGGTTTTATTGTCACTTTCACCTATTTATGTGCAATGGGACAGGAGAGCCAAATGAACAAGTGTGTTTAAACTATTTTTTCTTAAATAATTTGCTTAAAGATAAATGGGTAACACTGAGATACCTTGGCCTGGTTGCACAAAGAAACAGCATTTAGGACTGGGTAATTTGGGTTCCTGAGCTCTGCCCAAAGAACACATCCATAGGATTGTGCATGGGATCAGTCCCTGTGCCCATGAACCACTAGGGGGCGTGGATGGTCTGTAACACTAGAGACCAATGTAACTGAATTCCAGCCCCGGTAATCCAGAGCAAGAGCTATTTTAAGATGGGCAGGAGGCTGGTTACAAAGCAGGGAAACACACCAATTCTCAGTCAAACACCTTTCCAGGATCTAAAAATAAGCAACTTAAAAAGAATAAAGAGGCTAGTTCAGTTGTTCCTGTTGGAATTTCCATTCTAGAAGCTGGAAATGTGCATGAAAGGAAAGAACAGTTCCAAGTAGCCTTTAGCTTCCATATGTCCCTGCAGCAGCAAATTGCAGGGCAAGCAGAAGTGGAGGATCTTACCTTAAATTTCAGACTGTTAAAAGAAAAGTATATTTGCCACACATATTTCAGAAAATAATTCCAAAGGGTGTTGATCTGTAAAGACATACTTCATGTTTTAGAATTAAAAATGTAATCTGGAGTTCTTCATCCCTGGTTCTTTGCATTTGACATCTATTCAAGGGCTGTGCAATGTTCTCTGACGTGTTCCACAACAAACACAGAATTCACTGATAGGGTTTGTACTAAAGGATAACATTGTTGGAAGTCTTGGTAAAAAGGCTGGAGATAGAACAGAGATGAAAATAATTAACTCCTAATGAAATGTGGTGTTTATGCTAGGAATTAGGTGAGCAGGCAAGAAAATGTAACAAACTTCAAAATATTGCTACTTGTATCTACTCAGTAGATAGATGATCTATCTGCTTGTCATCTGACTTCTCAAATATAAAATAATTTTTAAAAATGGGTGGTTACCTGAGTTTTAAAACAGTAAGGAATACACTGAATTTAGCAACAAAGAGATTTTGAAACTTAGCCTGTTTTTTTACTGCATTTCTGCAGCCCCTGACAGTGAACAGATGAGATTTGCAAAACCATCCACATGGGTTACTTGAAGCCCTGCTTTATTGCTTTTCATCAATTCTTGAACTTTGAGTTCTCATCCATTTCTGTCTTGTCAGGAAAGCTCTGCTCCTTCCATTTGCAGAAATGAGCAGTGTCTGGAATAATTCCCTTGCGCATTTCCCACAGGGTTGGCAGGCAGATAATGTTTTTTTTTTTTCCTGCAGCCCATACTGATTTGTGGCAAAGAACGGGAGTTGTCAGCACTCTGTCTTGCCACTCCAAGTGCACAGCTCAGATTGTAAAATCTGTTAGTAAGAGCCATAAACCCAGTGCAAGCTTTCCTATTTTATTTAAATTGAGATGAAAGCAAGGAAAACCTAAAGCAGTTTTGCCCAGCAGCCACACATGCAATTTTTCCTTCCAAAGCACTGATGAAATTATAACACACATCCCTAGTTGGGCATTTCAGGAGATGTTGGTGAGTACTTGGTCACCAGGATCTTCCCTTGTGTTACAACTGATGATGAGCTCCTGTCTCATCTTCATTCTTACTCTCCCCAGCTGCCTTTCCAACAATCATGAAATGTTTCTTTTCCTTGGCCTATTACCACTTAGAAAAAAGAGCAAGATAGAGCAGATTTGCATGTGAAGATTTCTCTTAAAAAATTGGAGAGTTTGGTCAAAAAAAAAAAAAAATGTCCTGAGAGTTCAACTAACCTCCCTCATCAATTAAAGGTAATCTTGACCCTGAGCCAATGAACTCAAACATTTATCAAAGTTTCTGCATGACTGCATACCTCATATAAAGCCAGCTCTTAAGATGGAACATGCCTGGAAGCATGAAAACAAGGATCAAGGTAACTGTAAATCAATCCAAATTGGCTTCTCTCTGCCCAAAAGAGTGAAAACATACAATTTACTTAAAAACTTAGGAAATTTGCACTATGGTATATATAAGCATCTGCTGGTGCTGAAAGTGGACCAAAGCACTACCAAATTTTAAATGGCCTTATTTATTTCATTTAGTTCCTAAGATTGTTAGCTAGCACCCTGACAAAGATTAAATCTTGCACATCAGAGGTATCTTTTCATTCTAAAGAGTAGTTACTTCAATATGCTACTCTGTGACAAATAAAAGTATAAGAACTGAAGTTTAGCCATATGGATATATTAGATTACACTGAATAAAGGATATAAGGTAGGGTTGGATAACAATATCATAAACAAATATTGCTGCCTAGAAACAGCAGGCATAGACACATTAAAATATTTAAGGTACCTTTAATATTAACTACCTAGCAACAAGTCCCTGATTACTTCAAGGAAAATAGGCACTACTGGAGAAGGTGGGAATCATAGCAATTATTATTGTTATACCTTTTTCTTCCCCTCAGTAACAATTAGACACATAACTCTTATTATATAACACACAATTACCTGCGTAGGGAATCCCTGCCTTAAATAGTTTGTGCTTGACTACGCTAAGAAACAGACATGGTTGTGAAATTAGAGGACGTGGGTTTGACAGAGCTGAGAAAGTGCATCGCTGGGTTCTGGTTCCTGCCGTGCCTCTTTACGGATTTACGGCGTGACCGCAGCAGCCCCTGTGTGCGCACATCCCTGTTTTGGGATTGCAGTCAGAGGCGGCTGTGGAACCTGAGGCACCTTACAGGATGTCCTTGGGCAGAGGGCCGGGGCAGGGCGCCGCTGCTGTCACCTAATCCAGCTGAGTGTCCCGCCAGGGCTCCCAGCGCGGCGCTGCCGCCTCCCTGCAGCCCCGCTGCGCCTGCCCGGCGCCCCAATTTCCTCCTGCCGTGCTGGTAAAGCCGGAGGACCGCCATGGAAAATGGATTCCTGTAATAGCAAAGAGCAGTTTCTCATCTTGCATGTGCCCACCGTGTTGGCAGGATGCTCCCCAGCAGTGTGGGCAGGCTCTGGGGGATGCCACCTTTCCTAGGATTTCTTTTCAAATCTTATAAAACGTGTCAGGTTTGCATTGGAGGCCTTGGGTTCCTGCAGTTCCAGTTATAACAAACAACACTGACATATCTAGCCTTTTAACGGTGGGTACTTTCAGATTTGGCTTCCAAGATGGGTTTTGTAGAACCCTGCTTGCATATGACACTCTTGATATTCACATAAAACAAATAAACATTTCCAGTCTGGGATCTAGACAAAGATAAGTATCCCCAACATAAGCATTAGAGTTTGTTTCAGTTTAAAACCCCAGAAGCCATTGGCTCGTTTCTGCACCTCTTTACTCCATAACCACAACTCTAATCCTCATTCCAAATCTTAAAATCACCAACAATCCTAATCCATCAACCTCAAAAGAAATACAAGCCTACAGATACAGAAAAACAAACCCAGAATTTTTCCAGCAGTTCTTCTAGAGAGAACACAAGCAGCAGCTCTTAATTTCCTGCAGGCTTGAAATTGAGCACAACCTAACTGAGGGAAAGGAAGTGGGAAATTTAAGTGGAAAAAACACTGGGAAAGGTGTGATTTCAAATACCTTGCTGTCAGTGACACCTACTTTTGAGATTAGTGAGCAGGTCAATGTTGGTGAGACAGGCCTGGCTTTTCTAGAGGAGAGAATGAACCAGCCAGCTACAAAACCAGGCTCTGTATCAATGTTCACTCAGAAAAAGTTTGCAAATTTTACTCACTCACTTGAATTTGTGGTTTTGTCAAGTGAGGAATGTAGAATTGAGACATATCTTTATTATTAGTGAGTGTGTATTTCCTCTGATAAATCTGATAAAAGTTATTTCTTTACCGTAAATGATGCTTTCTTGGTTTAATTAAATTAAATAAATTAAATTAAAAAATTAAATTAAATTAAATTAAATTAAATTAAATTAAACATGTTCTCAGATTTTTACAGAGAGGCTTAAAGCATTCATCTTCATAATTGATTCACATTTTGTACCATCCAAGCTATGTAACCAAAGAGGTGAAATTCTCTGTGTCACATGGTGATATTTTGACTTTTTGTACCTCAGTTTTCCATTGGGAGCTCTGCATGAGTCTCCAGCAGTTGTTGATGAAGCCTGATCCATTGGAGTAATCCCCTCCTGCTGCTTCTTTTCCTCTAACTCTCCTTTCAGGAGCAGGAGATTTAAGGAGCTTTTGTACTTACAATTTCCTCTGTCCTCCCTGGTGGATTTTCTGTCTCAAGAACTGGACAGCCAAAGCTTCTTTTGCTTTTAGAAGTTGGAACAGAGCCTGAATATATTTATAAATAACAGAGCAAGAAAAGACTCAATTTTTGTATTAGCTCAAGTGGACATTTCCAGTGTGACTCAAGCAAAAAAACAAAAACCCCAAGCAAAACAAAACCCCAAGAGTCTGTCAAATTTAAAATATAAACTCCTGAAATTCCTTAGGCTTGAGCTGAGGAACTTGTTCCTAACTAATGTATTTTGCTACGTGATGCTCTGATATAGGCAAAAATTCACTCTGTGGAAGAACCTAACAGTGCCAGTGAATGGTAATTTAACATTCATCATGCAGATCTTGAGATGGGAGATTTAGATTAGATATTAGAAGAAAATTTTCAGTCTCAAGGTTCTCAGGCACTGGGAATTGGTTGCCCACGGAGATGGTGGAGTCACCATCCCTGGAAGTGCTCAAGAGGAGCCGGGTGATGTGGTTCGTGGTTTAGGGGTGGATAATCTTGACGGTCTCTTCCAACCTTGACAACTGTGCGATTCTGTGCCCACGAAAAGGGTCCGTTAGAGCACTAGCATTAAAGGCAGAACAGAGTGGCAGAATCTCAGGGCCAGCCGGGGCAGTCTGTCGCGCGGTGTCGGTGACAGACCCGCCGCGGCCGTTCCCCGTTGTGACGTCAGAGCCCGTGACGTAGCGGGGCGCCGGCCGGCAGGGGGCAGCAGCGCCCCGCGGATGGAGCCAACCCAAACCCAGCGATTTCACAGAAAAACACAGAAACGACGGCAGAGCATCACCTGAGAGCCGCGAAAGGGACGGGGATGGCACTGAGCTCCGCACGTCTGGCCAGACAACGCAATGCTTGTATCGCTCTCATGTCACATACGCAGCATTTTCGGCGCAGGTGTTGCTCTTAGAGGTGCCTGAACCCTTCAAAATCTCAAAACTACAAAATAGGAGGATTTAAGTAGTTCCAGGGCTTTGTGTCGGTTATTTTTTCCTTATACAGACTGGTAGGATGTAGTGTGAAGAGCAGCAAAACATAAAATCTCAGCCCTACTTTTAAAAAAAGTGCTACCCCAAGTGAAAGGTTAGGCTAACAATCTCCAGAAGTCCCTTCTGACCAGCATTGGTATAACTACACTTTGATTTCTGAAAAGTCCATTTTGAAAGGGTAAGATACTAAAATAATAATCAATATATTCAGTAAATACTTGTTTTGCTGAGGTGCTCTTGGTGAAAGCCAGGCTAGGTCAGAATTCATATAAGCCACTTTTTCCCAGAGAGGAAGTGATTGCATATCCCTTCAGAGTGACTTACATCACCAATAAAAGCTGCCAAGGAGCCACAAACGTCTGACTCTAAGGATTGCCCCATTCTTTATGATTTGATAGCTGAGACAGCCTTCCCTTGAACAAACTGGACAGTAAGAATAGGATATGTAAATCACAGAGCAAAAATTGGTCTTTGTGTGATGGAATAGTAAATTAAATACACATAAATTAATTCTATTATCACAATTGTTTGGGATTATTTTTCACCTGATTTCCATCTCAGGGAACTTTGCATGCTCCTGTGTATACTTACATAGTCTTTTAATTACCTGATTCCAAAGTGCTTGTTAGTCATCAAATACTCCATAGGCATAGGTCATGTTCCCATTATTCCAGCTTACAAGAAGCACAGTGAATTATTTGCAGTGTCAGTTATATAACCCAGTGGTGTTGATTCCCAGTGCTCCTCAAATCCTTTCCCATAGGCTTTATAAAACACTGGCAGGAATTTTGTCTTTCTTAAAGTGAATCAAATATATTAAACAAAACTGATATTTAAAATTACATACTCTAACTGAGGATGACCATGGTTTGTTTTGTTAGTATTAAATTGTGTTTGCTTTTGGATGCTGTGTTTGATTAAGAGTAGGGCAGGAGCTCCTGTTTTTAAGATTATTAGCAAATTTAACTGGAGTTTGTGTTTATTTTTTTCACTGTAATTAACATTGCAGCTTGAGGCAAATCAAATCAGCCAAACAGAACAATCACTTGTGTGATGCACCAGCTGGTCTCAGAAACCTCATTTCAACCTGGAAAGTTATTTGGAGACTTGCTCATGTTTGCTTTCCAATTTTTGGAGTGGGTTTTTGGCACATTCAGGGCTGCTTTTTCTCTAAAGAGGTAAATATGTCTGAAGGGGGACAAATGGAATGTCAGCCTTTTTTCTCTTTTTTTTTTTTTCCCTTTTTCCTTCCACCACTTACAACAGCAGCCTAGGGGGAAAAAAGCAGCACTGATAAATGTCACAAAAAGAAACAGAACTTTTCTGAAGAAGACTTTCTTTTCTTAATTGAAACAATAAATTGAGAAGCCGTGGCCCAAACCTTCTGGGGAAGTATCTACAGCCTTAGGGAAGTGCTGGAATCCACTGGCCTGAAATGTGACAATCCTGCCATCTCTCAGGTGGCTCTGGATGCCTAAGTTCAATTTGCACAATATTTATAACGAGGCAGTGACCTCACAAGAGCTGCACACAGGACATGACATGAAGACCGTGCTTCAGAAGGCTCAGGACCCTGCTGGAAGAAGCACAGAAAGCAAAGAGAGTTGAGTAGGATGAATGTTGCAATTTCTTGCAGCTGGCAAGAATTTGCAACTCTGTGGGGTTGCTATACCTTGGCAGAAACTTCTGCTGCTTGACAGATACATGCATGAGACAAGAAAGACAGGGAATGAATGGGTGAAAAGAAGGTTAAAGAAATGTGAAAATGGGCAAAGAGACTGAGATTCATAGAAATTAGGGTGAAGCAAATCCTCATAGGTTGTGAATAGGAAGGGATCACATTACCTTGCTCCTGTCTTGCCTAACCTGTTCTTAAACACCACATAATGTCACTGAGCAGTCCATTCCCAGGCCTGTTTAGCCAAATGCTTTGTCTCTAACTCATTCTTAGTTTGTCTAACTCATTCTTCCTGTGATTATGCTCAGCACTTGCATTTTCTGGAATAAGACTTGAGATTGTTTTGCCTCAAAATGAAAAGACTCAGGGGGGAACCTTTTCAATGTGTGTTCAATGCCTGATGGGAGGAAGAAAAGATGGTGCTAGACTCTTCTCATGGATATCCTGTGAAGGGATGAGAGGAAATGGCTGAAAACTGAAATACAGGAAATTTCACTTGTAGTTAAGAATTTTTATTTTTCTGTGAAGGTTGTCAAACAGTGGCACAGATTGCCCAGAGTGGGGATGGAGTCACTGTTTCTGGAGATGCCCAAACCCTGCTGGACATGAACTTGGACAACCTTCCCTAGCTGATCCTGCTGTGAGCAGAGGGCTTCAACCACAGGTACTTTTTGGCCTCCATCATTCTATGGCTTAGCAACACTGGGCAGAGAAAACAGTTATTCTTGTTCTCTTTCCAGCAATTCTCGTGTGTTTCAAGACTATTTTCCTGTTTCCAATGAGAAATTAGTAAAAAAATCCCTGTTCTTCAAATAATAAATCACAGCTTTTAAAGCTCAGATTACCCTTCATTTCCTTTGGCCTGTTTTCTATAGATAATTCTTGGAATGATTGTATCAAACTGAGCATAGAATTCCCACTGAGGTCTGACTTAGAGTAGAGTATAAGGATTATTGTGTAGGTCTTATGCATAATCTCCTATGTATTCATTGTAGTGTAAATGGATTTTTATTTCACTTTTTTTGTTACTGGTTCCTTTATCAATTTATGATCTAGGATTACCCCAGAACTTCTAAGTAACCAACTCTTCCTGAGCTTGTATTTATACAGGTGATTATTATTCTTGAAAATTTTTCCTTTTGCCAGGCATTTCATTAATTTCAGGTAATTTATTCAGCTTGCCATAATAACCTCTAATGGAATCCTGATACACAGCAGGCTTTCTGACCCTTCTAGCCTGGTGAGTTTACTAAGTACTCTTGGGTACTTATTGGTACTTATTTGGGCCATTGGCAAAGTACAGGATGGCACCAAACTAGAGGGTGAACCATTGATAATTTTTTTTTTATTCTTTCTTTTCATTTAAGAAAAGGGTCTGACTGTTCTAAAATTCTGTGACTCTTTCTACTTTCCCTTTGTTAAGGTCAGGATGGTGGCACAGATTGCTCAATATATAGGAAGTAATAACTGCCCAGTTATTTCTTAACAATAAGAAATTAGAAATCTGAATATTTTTCCTGCTTTCTGGGGCCTTATCCTCTGTCAGTTTTCAAAGATCAGCACTTACTTCTCCAAGGTGATCATGTCTCCACCTGGCCCTACCAGACTGATGACCTAGTGTAACTCCTGCAACAACAACACATGCCTGTAATTTTCCCTTCAGTAATTACTCAGGGATGGTTCTATTTCCTCCTACATCCTATATGGTGTAATGGTGTATATGGCCTCAATAAATGAAAGGATGCCTTGCAATTCTTCTTGTGTCTCTTCCCCCAAAGAGGCAATTAACCATTTATATGCTTTCTAGGATATTTTAAAATTTTTTTAGGAATGCCTTTGACTTTATCTCAGAAACATCAGGTAAAGCTGAGTCATTTGTGCAGCTCCATACCTGTCAAAGTGTTACAGCCCTCTGATTTATCACACATAGCCATAGAGTCAGGGTAAAAATCTTGTACAGAAATGCAGCTGATAAATTCTTCAGATAGATAGATATTACAATATAATTAAAATATCAAAGTGAAAAGCACATTGCCAAGTGTTTCATGTGGCTCTTATTCCACCTTGCTCCACTACAACGTTGATTCTCACTGGCAGTCCCCCGCGCAAATGCAGAACCTGACTGACTCCAACAAAAACACAGAACTTCCCTGATTTGTCTGAGGTATGACCATATATAAATTCTATTTTATTATTATTACCATAAAAGATAGACCTTACTTTCATTTATCTGCATATAAATACGAATGTAAACTGTTACCATGGCAGTTTAAAACATTGTACACATATCAATATAGTCAGGCTATAACACTTTTGCATAGTAGGGAAGAAATGTTACCTTTAGTCATGAATGTAAAAGTATAGTGCAAAGAACCTGCTGTGTGTTCAAGGACAAGGACTCACACTTTCTGATTTTCAGTCCTCTTTTTCAGTCTCATGTCTATCTTCTTTCCCTAGGTTTGACAATGACCTACATAGCATTGCACAAGAAAAGCAAAGCCAGCAATAAACACTTTTAGCCTGTATATAGCAATGATCATCTCTCCCAGTCACTCAAGTATAGAACATATAATCTCACAGGAAAATAAAGTTCTTTTAATCTTCTGGTTTAGCCCTTTGAGAGTCATAAGAATTCTAATTACCGGCACAGTACTTAACTGAGCATCAAGAGCTTGAGGATTGCAAGATCTATATGGGACTTTTTTATCCATATGCCACAGATGAAGGAAAAGCTGATAAGTGTTTTTTGACCTAAATTGTTGCCTGGCAGCTAGAGATTCTGCTCTTGGGAGGAGAACTTCACACATCCCTACTGCTCTTAAACACTGAGGTGTATCTGCAGTGTAAATGCAGCATTAGGTAGAGGTTCTGTAAATATGAGTTCTCATGGAGACCTGTGGGTATGTGTGTCAGTGAGGTTTTTTTATGGCACCAAATTTCTGCCAGAGTAATTTCACTTACAGTGTTAAAAACAATCACCTCATCTGTTTGTTGGTGAATCTGAGATACAGCAAGGCTTTCAGAAGACCACTCTAACTGTTCCACTTCATGACATTTGGGAAAGGTGATGGTCCCTGGAAAAGCTCCTTTGGATGACACTTTCTGAGGCTCAACCCAGGGCTCTGCTGTTCTGTATGTGAGCACATGAACTGGGTTCCTTGAGAATTGCAACAGAAAACAGGAGATCTACTTCAGAACTGCCTCTGACAGGCTCCAGTTGCTAAGATCTAAACTAGATCTAAAACTAGCCCCTGGAGTGTGCAGAGTTCAGCAGCTGGATCCTCAGCACCAGCTGTTTAGTTCTCCAAATCCTTTCCAATTCTATGGCACCGTTTCCTAATGTAGGCACAGCTGGCATTAGTGCATCCATACCATAGACATGATCTAATTGTGCCCAGTGTGACACTGAGCGACACCAAGGTAAGTCCTGACCCCCCAAAATCAGGCTCCTTCTGCTTAGTAAGGCCAGGTAAGGTTGTCCTAACTTCAATTACTGTGATTTGGAGTCCAGTTTCATAAACAGTATTTAATAGGTTACTGTGCATCTGCAAATCCAGTTGACAATATGCTGCACAAATGCTTGTGGCTATCCAGTGCAGGCATGGGACAGGAATAGAAACACACAGCTGGGAAGGAGGAAAGGATTATTTAAGCTGGCTTTAGCAGCATTCAGTATTGTTATTGAAAGTCACAGTGTGTCAGACCTTACTCTGCAAAGTTCCCTCTGGAACAACTTCTGGGGTGAGGAAAGGAGAGTTTGACCCCAAGTTAATTTGTTGCATAGACTTTTGCTGCAGCTGTACATGTGTTATTTTGAAAGCATGTTATTCTCAATATAGAGAATAGAGGCCACTGAAGTGATATAATATAAATATTTAGTGTTAAAACTTTATTAAATGAATTGAGTACTAGAGTATTTTTCCCATCACAACTCGGTAATGTTTAAATCCTGGAATGCTGAGACCACTGGCTTCCAAGCTGATGAAAAATGCCTCATCATCTTATACTCATCCCTTAAACATCTCATTCTGTTATTGACCTTGCCTTTTGTAATGGTTCTAAATCCCTGAAATCTAAGCAGACATTGCTGGCTCTGCACAGCACCTCACACAGTGGGGGTCCTTATCCAGAACTGGAGCTCCTGGGCATGACATAAATGTAAACAGTGCATAATAATTCATAAATATTGAATAAATAAGGAGTGCCAGGAGAACAGGGAGCAAGAGGAATGTGATTCAGTCCCCCCCCCTTCACCCACTTTTCCTGCATTTATTTCCATCACATATGACTGACAGATTTTTGCACTGAATAACTAATACATTTACTTTTCCTAGGGCAGCCAAACCCAGGAAAAAGTGACAAAAAGACGTGTACAACACTTCAGCACTTGGCAGCTCTGCTGTTCTTCAAGTGTCATTTGGCGCTTGGCCTCCACAGTATTCACAGCACATAAAGTTAGTTATGCAAAAATGGAATAGATATATTTTGTTACTTTTGCTGTTTTACTGTCTAATCTACTGATGCATTTTGGGGAAAAAGCTAGATTCAGTGGACACCAGTAATGTTACAAGGATGATGATGTTTTTTATTTCTATAATATTAAAATAGAAAAAAAGCCCTAGGGAATTAAAACAACTTCCAAGAAAGCAAATTGCAAAATTAATTCAAATTGGCTAATGGTATCAGAAAAAAATACCCCTTAAAATTTTTCTTTTTCTAAAAGACATATTAAATTCCAGTGATCCTGAAATTATACTTTTTATCTTCTCTAAAGGCAGAATTTGTCTTTCTGCAATGGGAGCTATTTTGCTCTTTAGAAAAACCTCACCCCAAATTAAACGTAAAGAAAGGGAGATAAGTTCTTCCAAAGGGTAATAAAAGCATTATTTTTTCAGACTGAGGAAAATCAAGGAGAATCTGTTTTAAATGAGATGCAAATTTTATTACAACGACCATGAAGAACAGCCTGCTGTTTACTTTGGAGAAATTATGAATTAAATGTGGCCTTGGTATAGTATAAACTATATTTTAACTGAGGAAGGCAGCCCAACAACACAGTAAGGAATCTTTTTATGTGCATCAGCTTGGTAGTCTGCAAAGTGCAATTTGCAATTTCAGAATAAAAGAATCGTAGGCAGTCAAAACATTCTCATTTATTTTTGCAAATGGTCCCATTGATTTGCTCTTAACAGCCAGTGCAACAGAGGGAAATCAATACACTGTCCATAAGCCATAGTTTATATTGCAGATATTAACCACATACACATTGCTTTAAAGGGAGGAGGTTGTTCCTTTCCTAGTGCTCACTGAAATGGAAATATTCCCATTGCAATTAAGACATACTCATGGGCAAGAAGGAAATACCAGAGTTCCTCTTCCTTTAGAGATAACTACAGCTGCCATAAAAAGTAATTTCAGTGAAAAGAAAGCTAAAAATAAATTCGGCAAAAATTCTTATGCAGAACTGCTTTCCCTGGGTTTTGAAAGTCTTCATTTTCTTGCCAAATAGCTAATGTTCATGCCAATAGTTTTGTATTTTTCTGTTATGAAACAAAACACACAACTGTTTTTCAGTAATACATTTACAGGCACTTCAGAAAATGTTCTGGTCCCAGAGAAATGTCTTTTATCCACTATATTGCCTGTCAGGAGACCCTCTTGTGTCACTCTTGTTCTGGGGAGGTTCCTTCCCAAAGCAGACTCCTCAGTCTCTATTTAATGTATAACAGACCCTCTCTAAAAAGCACACAAAAGCCTTCTCAAAAACTTACTTCAGAAGAGGAAAGTAACCTCACTTAGAGAACCCCCCTAAGCTCCAAAGAAAACAGAAGCACATGGAGGTGGGTAGGGAAGCCAAGGAGGAGTACAGAGATACTGCCTTGGACACACAGGGATGAAAATAGAAAGGACACAGCACGTTTGGATTAAAAACTGACAAGGAGTATGAAGGGTAACAAGAAAGGCTTCTGTAGTTGCTTTGGCATCAAAAAAGATGACCCAAGATTTTTCTAATGTTTCTCTGGGAGCTGCCAGAAGCATTGAAGCCAAACAAACAAACAAAAAATGTTTCATGACTTTTTAATGACATTTAGAAATAAAGTTTCTCACGCTGTCTACAATGCCATTTCCAAACCTGGTACCCTTCACCTCAGGAACAGTGGTGGATTTCTCCAATCTATCCGGCCAATTGTACTTTCAAGTGTGGAGTGTTACTAAATCACATCCCTTTCTGTTAATCAACATTTAAGCTTGAAACCAAGCTGCTGGCAATCAGGTAATACTGAGAGAGTGCATGACTAATTGTCAGCCTACACATTTCCTTACCATTAGCTAGTGACAATGAATTGCAAAAATGCAAAATTAATCTTTCAGTTTTTTTTCTCCCTATGCTAACTAAAGCTGACAGGCTCATAAAAACAGCACCCAGCTGTGAATCTCTAGAAAACACACTGAATGCAAGCAGAAAACTACCCATGGGGAAAAAAAAAGCTCTGATCAAAGCATGAAAAAGGGCAGAACAAAAGTCTGTCCTTGAAATCCCTGCAAGCATTTTAATGGTGACCCTCTGCACTGTGCTACAACACTGAAGTATTTGGGAAACACAAGCAGAATAGAGATGATATTGCAAGTGAGAAATATTTAGTGAATGATAGTGAAGACTAAAGACATGGGAACAAAAATAATGCTTTGACCCACTGAGAAGTTCAGTTCCTAGTCCCAAACCTGAAAAGTTCTGAAGAACATATTTATCTTAAAAGATGTTAATGTTCAGTTAAACCTATTTAAATTATACATCTAAAGTCATGCCTGCACTTAAATGCTTCTCTAGACTGGCTGCTCACTACCTCCCAAAATCAAGCTCTTCCTGGCTCTTGAATGTTCACATTTAATAATGAGATTTCTCATTTCTTAGTGTCCTTTAGTCACTTAGTGTTTTGTAGCATCACTAATATATATCAATGGAGCAAAATAGGACGGGAGAAATCAATCTTTTCAAAGAGTGATTTGAAAGTAGTGTACTGTAGGTGGTTTAACAATAATTGGTAATTAACTTGTGAATTGAAGGAGGCAGCAGCCCTTCACTGGGATGGCAGGTGCACACTAGAGCTGCTCCATCTCTCCCCTAACTGCGTGCAGGGCAGGATGCTTTTTGTTTGTGTCCATCTCTTCCTCAGTTTCACAGGCAGTGGGACTTCAGCTTCTGTAATCAAACAAAAGCTGTGGAAGCCTGTGGACAGCCCTCAGTAAGGCTGGGAAGGGTCTGTTGCAGTGAGAGGTTTGCAGGTGCATTTTCCAGGGTTACCTGCAGAAGAGACAGAGAGAACGATTTGCCCCTTCATTAGGAGGTGCCGCCTTCTGGAGAAATACTTAAAATAACGATGAGCCCTGTGCTGTGGTCCTGAGATTTCCTTTCACCACGAGTTATGCCGTGTATCACCTTCTGAAGGCTGAGGGGAGCGGAATTGAGGGGAGAGGGGAGGAGAAGATCCGGACTGGGAGGAGCAGAGATGAGGGAAGTGGGGCTGAGGGGAGAGGAGATGAGGGGAGAGATGAGAAGATCCTTTCTGGGGGAGCGGAGATTAGGAGACGGGGAATGAAGGGAAAGGGGCTGAGGGGAGCGGGCTGAGGGGAACCGATCTAAGGGAAGCCGGGCTGAGGGAAGGGGCTGAGGGGAGCCGATCAAAGGGGAGCCGATCTAAGGGCAGCAGGGCTGAGAGAAGGGGCTAAAGGCAGCTGATCTAAGGGGAGCCAGGCTGAAGGGAAGCGGCTGAACGGCCTCAGGGCGCAGCCGGGCAGGGTCGGGAAAGCAGCCCCCTCCCTCTCAGGCCCCGCCTCCACCCTAGGCCCCGCCCCCGGCCCCGCCTCCCTGCGCTGCCCCTTTAACCGCGCGAGGGGCGGGGCCCGGCGCTGTCACGTGCGGCGGCGGGAGCGGAACCCGAGCTCGCGCCCGCTCCGCGCGCTCGCGCTCCGGCTCCGGGGCAGCGCCCGCGTGCGCGCCCCCGCGCGGCTGCTCGGGAGCGCGCGTCCCCCCCCCCGCCGTGCCGGCCATTCCTCCTTCCGCCCCGGGGCCGCGCGCGGCGGCGGGAGCGGCGGGAGCGCCCCTTCCTCCCCTTGCCCTCCGTCCCTCTCTCCCGGCGGCTCCCGGCGTGCGAGCATGGAGCTGTTCCAAGCCAAGGACCACTACATCCTGCAGAGCGGGGAGCGGGCGCTGTGGTGCAGCCGGAGGGACGGCAGCCTGCAGCTGCGAGCCGGTGAGACCCCGCGGCCGCGCCCGCCGCCTGCGCGGGGAAGGGCGGGCTGGGACCCACCCGGGGCGGGCGCGGTGTCTCCGGCGGTACCGCGGGGTTCGGTTCGGTAGCGCTGCCCAGGAGCGGCCCCGGCTGTCCCGCAGGTCACGCGTGTCCCGGTGTCCCGGGGGCTCTGCCGCTCCGTGCGGGTGTTTCCCGCCCCCGGGGTCCGTGCCGGTGTCCCAGGGCCGTCCCCGCTGGGGACTGGTGTCAGCCTTACATAAGGGATGCTCCCCATGCATGGGCATTCCGTCTTGGGGCTGATGTGTCCCCAGGTCGCCTCTTCCAGGAGAAATTGAACAGGTGGCTTCGCTGGGTAGGGACTGGGTGATCTGTAATGTCCATCCCAACCCTTTGACGTTCTGTGATTCTGTGGCTTCCGAGGTGCTGCTGAATTTTTCAGTGATTACAGGCTGTGTAAGTGACCATTGCACAGAGCTCCACTGTGTGTTAATATAAGCCTGAAGGGAAGGCAGCGCGAACAAAAATTGAGCTGGGGTTGTGTAAAAGGGAATTTTGAAACAATGGTAATTATCCTGTCCTACCTAGGAGGTTGCTCAGTGAAGGTGTCTATAAAATAAAATGCCACCCCTGGGAATTACCTTGCTTTGCATAATGTGTGCTCTCCGCCCATGGCAGGAGGTTGGAATGAGAGGGTCTTTAGGGTCCCTTCCAAGCCAAACCATTCCATGAGTTTTTGTCATTCTCCGTGATTCTAGTATGCAGCTTTGATATAAAGGACCATGCTGACCCTGCTTGTATGAGAAAGACACTCTAAACAGCTGTTTCACCAAAATGTGGCAGGCTGCGTAGATGTTACATACAGCTTTCTAAAACTGGGATCTGTGTTATGCCAAAAAAGGTGGCTAAACATGTATATGACAAGGCTGGCTGTCTGACTTTATGAGCTTCTGTGAAAGGCTGAACAAACTTTAAACAAAAACATCAAATACTGTTGTTATCTGTGTTTTTCCAAAGAACTGTTTTTCATACTGCACTTTCTTGTGTTATATTTTCATCCATGAGTTGTGTCTTCTCAGTGCAATTTGTTTTTGTCTCTTAGATAAAATTGCAATCTGTGTCAAGTTAGCATGACTAATTCCTGTCCATTAACTTCACTAATCCAGCAATACTTTGATTTGCAAGTGGTCTTACAAAATAATTGGTGTTAAGCCAGCAGACTACTGCTGGTCAGTGAAATGTGTGCTTTCACAGGGGGGAAACCCCTCAGGTTTAGGTTTGTGATGGTTACAGCCATCTACATGGGCTAAAAGCTCTTCCTTGACCCCCACAGCAATTAAAACACCAGCTAGTGATCTGTAGTTTTGGAGATTGGTAACTTTAACTTTTAAAATCATTAATGCCTTGCTTTCATGCAGCCTGTGTTTTATTTTTTCTCGGTGTCCCTTAACCTGCTGGAGGCTTCAGTGCCCAGCAGTTTGTCTGCCTGCTGTTCCAGCAGCATTTTGTCCTTCGCCTGCCTCTGCATTTTCAGGCAGTTTCCATGTGATCCCTATTGTGTGTGACCTGCAGATTAACGAAAGGTAATGTGATATTGAAGTCCCCTGGCCAGCTTGAAACTCTCAATTGTTAGCAATGCTTTCCCATTTCCGTGTGTTTGCAGCTTTGTTTTTCCAGCCCTGTCTGTGGATCATCTTGACAGTGGGCTCCAGGTCTGTGAAATGAAATACCTTAGCAGGTTGAAAGTAAGCCCAAGAAATAAACAGTTCTCTCACAGGAAATGTTTCTTGGATCAATAGCTCTTTCTTGTATTAAGACAAAACTGCATATCCTCAAGTTTGCAATTTTATTACGTTTGACCATTTATTACTGAGGCCACTGCCTGGAAATGAGTAAATGAATTTCTGCGTGATGAGTCACTGCCGTGTTAAAAAAAACAACAAAGTCATAACTGGTGTTCATTGACATGTTTAATAATCTGTCAAAAGGCTGTGATCTAGCTGTGTGTCTCTGCTTGGTTTTGGAGGCCTTGGTTTTAAAAGTTCTGTCTCACAGAGGCTGCTATGAATTAATCTTTGCACATTCATGGGTTGAAATAGATAATTCTGGTAAAACCTTGCAAATCATTACTTGAGGGGATAGGTCTGAATCTAAAGAGCTGATGCTAAGCTTTAAAGTACTCTCCTTCCTCAACAAAGCCATGTTCAGAAATTTGCTAATGTTGAGAGCTGTATTTCTGACCTCTTTGAATCATGGAGATAACAGCTTGAATAAAAAAAAGGCAAATAATCTTAGTAAATATTTGCCATAAGCAAAGTCTGAGGTTGGCCCTCGTTTGACGGATGTCAGCCTGTGTTTTCAAGATGTTTCTGGGTTTTTTTAATTCTCTAAAGTGAAAGCACTAATGAGTCACCTGCAGGAAATCCATGAATCACTTTGGCATCATAGATTTTTATTTTATTTTTTTAAAGAATTTGGCTGTTGAGAGTGTACTTTTTTCAGTGTAGTGAAAATACATTTAGTGCTATTCAACCATGCCTTAAATGCCTTATTTAGGTCTTGGTCAGGATTTCACTCTTGGAATTACTCTGTTTATGCTCTGTGTGGCTGCTCCTGACTGTAATCTGCACAGATTACAAATACTTTTTAATTGATGATGTTTGTATAAATTATGTGTTTATATTTGCATATGTACACACACACACATATATATGTGTGTGTGTGTGTAAAGGACAAAAAGTGTTGAAGACACTGAATTCTTCTCACCATTTTTTTAGCAGTGGAAGAAGCAATGAGGCTGTTATGGTGTGAAAGCTTCTATTATCATTGTGCTGGCCTTGATAATACTCCAGGCAGTAATGTCAAGTAAGATTGGGAACAGTTGCTACTAGAACTGTTTCTTGTAATTATGCTGACTCCCACTGCTCTGGAGAAAGAAGCCTACCAAATATTTTGAGGGATACACAGATTGGAATTAGTCTAACGCGGCTTTGGGGACATCATGCTCAAAGACTCCATTGCCTCTGCCTGAAACAGTAAAATGGGTTACTGTGTTTGACCTCTGGAACTGTAAACTAGAGGCAGATGAGCATTTGTTTGTTTCAAACAAACGCTTTAGGAATTTGTTGTTACAATATTCATTTTCATCTGTTGAGAATGGTTGTGAGTCAGCAACTGAAGCAATGCACTTTAAATACTTCTCGTGAGGGATGTATTGCCAAACAGTATTTTCAGAGTAGCAGGGGACACATTTCAGGTTAGGTGTCTTAGTGTGATCATGTGAAATAACTTCTGAATCACAAATCATAAGGCCATCTAATATTCCAGCTGTGTGCTTGCCTTACTCCTCCAAGGCATTGCAGGAGTGATGTAGAAATGACTTGTCGGAATTCCTGAGCTGTTCTTCATGGCTGTAGGCTGGAGGAGGAAGAGCAGGTACTTTGTGGGAAGTCAGGAAGTGCTCAGGTGAAGGCCTTGAGCTAATGAAGGGTGTAAGGAGTGATGCCTCTGCTACCAAAACATGTCTTGCTAAGTTTAAGTCTACAGAGCAGCCCTAGACATGGCTCTGAGGGTGACAGCCTGAGTGTGAAGTCATGCTACTGAGTTATTTCATACATAATTGCCTTCCTGAATTTCAGTAGTATGTCTTGGAAACTGCCTATCTATTCTGGGAAATGAATTCCACAGGAGGCTGGAGCTTTAGAAGAATTATCTCTGTATTTCAAGTTTCTCCATGAGGAACCTCAAGCTGTTTTTTGACACCTTTTAAGCTGCAGTGGGTACCACACTCTTTCTCACCCTTGCTTGCTCATTCTGTTCCCTCTTTTCCCTACCCTTCCTTGTCAGCACCACGTACTTGTGGCGTATGTGACAAACCAGATGTCAGACTGATCTGCCTGAGCTGCAGCCCAGCGAGAATGTAGGCTGCAAAGATCTTCAGCAGTTGGGTCCCTGTTGCTGCCTTTTCCTTCTTGTGAAAGAGAACACAGGGGACCAGGGGAGTGGGCTGGGCTGCTCTATATCCTGCCTCAGATTAAATATTGCATACATTAGTCACTGTTGTAGCTTCTGACTCTGAGACAAGATCTTCCTGTATATTTATCAGAGAGAAATTACCTACTTTTTATAAGTAAGATCTACTCAGTAATTCCATCCATGGTTCTTTTTATAGAGCATAGTAAACCTACAACTGAGACTTAAGTGGGTTGATAGTGTGTTAAAGCCTAGCCTGGTGGGAATTAAATAAACCTTGAGGTGAGGTGTTTCTTTATTTTCCTGTTGAGTCTTGGCAGGTGGTGAGTTGAATATGACAAGGGTGTTGCTCTCTCTTTTTTTTCCCTCCTTTTCCTTCTGTAAAGGGTTCTGAAAATGCTGAACTTAGATGTGTAGATGTTTTGGAATTCCTGCCTATGCTGAAATGACCTGAGGTTTTAAATACATGAAAAACTTCTAATGCTTCCTATCTTGGTATTCTGGTGTTGCTGGTTCTCTTTTTTTTATTTTTTTATTTTTTTTGGCCTTCCCCTGGAATTAAAATGAATCTAATTCAAGTGGATTTCTGTGGCTTGTATTTTGCTGGCAGAGGTGACTCATTTTGATCTCATGAGTTAGAATTAACTAAATATTGAATAGGAAATTGCAGACTAACTGCAGCTAAAATATTTAGAACAGAGGACACTGATTTCAATAAAGAAAGGTCTGCATCTGTACCAAGGGCTTGTGGTTTCTTCATCTGAGAGCACTGTTGTTCTTGTTAGGTTGTTTCACAGTTTAATGGTGTGGGTGATATTTCAGCTGTATGTGTAAGGAAACATTAAAACTTTTGTGATTTTAGGTTTTAAACTCTGAACTGCAGGACAAGGCAGCTACTTGTTTGATACACTGCTTGTGTTCTTTCAAAACAACTGTTGTAGATTGGGATAGGATAGAAAATAAAGTAATAGGAGTGGAGTATTGAGAAGAGGAGAAAATATTGGTTGTATATCTAGAGGACAAATTTGGAAATAGTGCAGAAACTGTTTTTTATTAAAGCTTGGTTTTAATAAACAGGAATATTAATACTTAACCATCAGTTGTATTTTCATACTCCAAATGTCTTCCCCAACAAAAACTGGGAGAGGACTTTTTTCCTGAAAAGCTGAACCCAAATGAATGGAATAGCACTTGAACACTGAGGTTTTCCTTCTAAGGCAGAAATCTTATTTGAATAGAGCCCTGGAGCAGTGTTTGCTGAGTCTCTGAAAAACTGAAAACAAGGCCCTTGGACATGCTTTGAACAGAAAAACAGAATGCTGAGCCAAATTTAAATCACCTTGCCCAAGAGGCAATTGCAAGATGTAAATGGCAGATATACTGATCTGTCATTAATATAGTTCAGTTTTTTTCTTTGTTTGTTTCTCAGTTAAGGAAAAACAGCAACTTTTGCACATATGGGTGATGGTTAAGTTTTTCCCTATATTTGCATGCCTTCCAGTAGGATTTAAATAATATGTTGCTGCTTGTTATCTCAGTAGTCAAATTGTCCCCAACAATTAAATAAATTAAAAAGAAAAAAAAAAAGGAGGAATACTGGGGGGAGTGGCTTGAAATCCTGTGTGTTCCTGAAACACTTGCCAAATTTTTTAGTATAACACTCTTATTTAGTGTTAGAAATGGTCGTTTCCAATCCATAACTCTTCTTGTGCTTTGAGACTGATTAATTGGACAGTCAGAGTGGAAAGTTAATTATGGCATCAGAACAGGTGACAGTGAGGGAAAACTTTACCTTGCTTAGACTTGGCTCACTCTGAAATTCTCTCATGGCTCTTAAGAAGCATTAACATAAGTCAGCTCAGTGATTAGTAAAACAAACTAATTTCCATAATTGTGAAATCCTACTGCTCAGGAAATGTTTATATTTTAAATTTTTGAGCACAGAATTGCTTTCTTGTGTTCTTCTTTCAGTATAGCAGTAGCTGAAGAAACTTTTAATAGACAATCTTCAGAATGAGTGAACATAGTGTTTAAGCTGTCAGTTTTGTAAGTAGGTTTGAATAAAATCTTTCTCCTGCCTGATTGATAGTTTCCTTCCTGCATAGTAAATAGGATTTAAAAAAATGCAGACAATCTACTGCTTTTTTAGCTTTAAGGGTATATCCTCAAACAATTTGGGCTTTGTTGAAATACCAGCTAAAAATGAGAATGAATGTGTGTTGGTGTGGAATATTATTAATTAGTGCAGAGTTGTTGCTTTTGGAAGGAAAAAAGATATTTTTTCCTTTTCTGTTTTACTTCTGAGAAAATATATTTGCTAACAGAGTTGAGCAACGTGAAGTATAAGTAGAAGCTCTGAGGTTAAAATAGAAAAGCCAAACCAGCCAAGCGAAAAACCAACACCCTGAGCTCCAGTGGTTTGGCTCTTATTTGCATTTTAAGAGTCCCTGCTGGGTGGTTTCTGAATGGTATTTAGGGTTTGTGGAAGGGATGTGAGGAGCTGATTCTTGTTTCAAAAGGCTGAGATGTTTGTAATAGGTTGTTGCTTATATTTAGCCACCTCATCTCTAAAGTGGGATGCACCTTGTGGGTGCTCCAGGCAGTTCATTGGGGTTGTGGGAAGAAAATATTTTGTACCATTAATAAAAATGAACACTGTTTTAAAATAGTGTTTATTTCACCCATTAAAAATCTCTTATCTTTTGTATGTTTTATAATATATGCAATATAAATTATTCACATGATCTGCTGTACTAGTAAATAAATATATATATTTGGGATATGTGTTGATTTTGTTTTTCTTGGTGTAGCATTTGATAAAAAAGCTTGGAGGCCACTGATGCACAGGGTCAGACTCTGTTTGGAGCAAACACTGGTAACAGCAGTTTGTTTCCACTTCCAGTACAGGGGTTCCTTGTGCAATTCCATGTAACATTGGACACTCTCCAGACAACTGAACATTTTCCGTATGTTTCCCAGTTTCCCAAGCAATGCCTGGTGACTCAAGGGAGTTTCTGACTGCACCAGAATACAAAGAAGTATTTCTTTATCAAGATAAGTAGTAGGGATTCATTTTTGTTAGATGCTTTCTCTGGCACTTGCATCCTGCTTTGGCAGCAGCAATACAAATGTCTATTATTGTATGCTCCTGTCCCCACTGCTTTAAATCTGTCACTAAATTGCACTTGAGCTGTTTGTGTTCATCTCTTTTAATGCTGAGATATTGGAGGGAACTGTCCCAATAGAGCAGGTGATTAGCTGAAGGGATAACTTGTTTAAAGTTTGGAGGAGAACATGCAAGGAAATAAAAGTTAACACTTCACAACAATTAAGAGCTTGTAATACTGAATGTCTTAATGCTCCATCTTTCTGCAAGTAGCTTAAATACAGTTTTAGAAATCTGTGTTGAAAGGAAAACTCAACTAGCCTAAGTTTTATTTGCATAAGTAGTACTTTATGTCCTCCAAGAGAAAGAAGTTCCACTTTATATTCTTAAGTCTTCCCAGTTAATTTGTAATCTCTTGATCCTAGCCAAAATTCCAGAACACTGTTCAAAGATGAACTGGAACTTGGGAGCAGACTTTCTTTTGAAAAGCCACAGGAGGTCATAAAGGTCAAATGATGCTAATAATAAAGTCTTGCAGTTGTTTTTGATCTAAAGCAGGCATAGTTTAAAGAAAAAAACCTCCCTGAAATCTATTTTTAAATAGTATTGAAGCTTCTTCCTGAAAATTAACACTCCTGGTGTTAAAATTTACATTAACAGAGCTGCATGATTTATTTTGGCTATGCATAGTGAGTCATTGTGCTTTTATTTTTTGTATATAAATATCTATGGCTTGTTTTGAATGGTGAAAATGATGGAGAATTAGTGCTCTGTCAGACTCCAGGAAGACTTTTTGAGAATTGACACATTAATGTCCATGCTTATACACTTAGGCATAACCTGAAGGAAATTGAGTGGTGATGTGCATGTTTTATATTGAGTACACTGATAGGAAACACTTTCTAGCTGTGGTTCATTCCCAAATCCAGCAATGAGGGAGGTAAGAGGTGTGTGTGTGTGTGTGTGTGCCTCTGAACTACAGCAAGATTGGAAGAGGAATAATTATAGCTGCTCCATGGATTGAACCAGGCAGTAGTATGGGCTGGATTCAAATGATAAAAAATAAATTTTTTTTTCTTCCTGCCTTCTCTAGAGGAAGCTGCTCTCCAGACTTGCCTCCAGCCATTCTGTGTTGAGCAAGTGGTTTATCCCAAAGCAGAGGTTTGTTTCCTTTTCTGAGTTTGTGCCTGACCTTGGATCAGCTCAGCTGGTGGTAGACTGCAGAAAGAGCCAGAAAGCAGTTTTGGGTTTTGATGCTCTTCCAAGTTGCTTTTGTATCACCTTTATCAGGGTTGTGTTTGTGTAAACACAAAGAATTAAAGAGACTTTATCTGGTGTTGCACAGCTCTGCATCGCTGCTGTGAGCTCTGGGGGTGGTGGTGGAAGTCAATCACATCAAAGCTGGTTTTGTTCTGAAATTATGACAGAAGTTCTGTTGTGCTGCAATTGAATGCTGATACAATCACTGTGAATGGTAAATGCATTGCAGTGGTCATTAATCTCTGTCAGGAATCAGCAAAAAACCGCAACGTTTGTTTCGGTGGCGTGAATTTATTTAGTAAGATAAGGGAAGGAATGAGCGATTTTGTGCTTCAGGATGGAAACTTGGTGAGCAAGTGTATACATCAGAGTTAAGGCCTGTCAAACACTGGCAGTTCTCTCAAATTTAAACACATTGAGGACAGCAGAGAATGCCTCAAGTCAGGGAAGATCTTCTGTGGGACTCATCTCACTGCTCACACTGATTCTGGACACAGCTTCTGACTTTGTGCAGTGGCTGTTTTGACACTGCTCTTTTATCATCAACACAACACTGTAAGAAGTCTGTTTCAACATCACTGTGTTGCACTTTAGAGCTGATAGGTCTTTATTCCTGGCTCTGTGAGGTTCAAAAGAGGACTAGTATGACATTTATAGGAAGATAAATTTGTGTGGGGAAACAAAGGTAACTACTGATAAATTGTATTTCACATTATACCTCAAGACATTTTCTGTTTTGTGTGTAAGGAAAGTTCAGTGTTTCCTTTGATAGAGCCTTGTGGTGGTAAATTCTTACTGATAGGCATTTCTTTTAAAAAACAAGAAAAGAATCAAGCTTGTCATGAGTTCTTTCAGCAGTCAGAAATGTGGCCAGGTCTCATGTATGCTATTTGAAAACTTTTAATTGAGGATTTTCAGTTTTGTTTTGTCGGGTTGTTTTCTTTCTATGGCTTTAAAAGGATGTGGATACCTTCTGTAGCATGTATCACTGTCTACCATCTTAGGCTGCCTCTTAAATTCTGTAAAATGTATTTTAGTTAAAAAATTATCTCCTGCAGGCTTACAGTTAACATTCCTGGATCTCTGAATCTTTGCTTATGTAAGGATTTTAAATATAGACTGGTTATAATTTTCAGAGATACAAGACAGAGATGGCTGCTGCCAGTTTTACCAAATGGCTGCAAGGGAACACTCTTGATCAATTTTAGTGTTAGACAAAAGTTGGAGCCCCCTTCTTCCTATACAGAGTAAACAGGAGTGCACTCAGCATGAAAGCCCATCTTTGGAGATAGGTGGGGAAAATTATATTTACACCTTTGTTTTGTTTGGTTCATCCATCTCTTATTTCCAGAGTGCATTCAGCAGGAGCAAGAGGTTCATATTTGCAGTTACTTTAGTGATATTTAGCATGATTGGGTGTTGGCTCTGAGCTGAGATATGATTGTCACACAGGAAACTGAATTCTAACCAATAACGAAGTTCTAATCAGGTTGGAACCAGATGTTTTATTCAGTTAAAAAAACTGGCTTGCTTCTGTGCTGTCACACATACTTTCCTATAGAAAGTTCTCTAGAAATAGTGTAAGAAAAACAAATTTTGTGATGCTGTCACCAAAAGGATGTCAGTGTGATTCCACAGCTGCTGTTTTTTCACAGCCTCCAAGCATTTCTCCTGTAAGGCTTCTTTGCATCTAGATTTTCTTGGACACTGAAAAAAGCATGGTAATCCCCTTACATATTGCTAAATATGTCTTTCTCCCCTTATGCCCTGCCTTCCCCATGGAAAATTTTGTTCAAGCAGTCAGCCTTTACCATTAATAGCTTGATAATCACACTTATCTAAGAGCCAGTGCTGCCCAGCTGGTGGATCCATATTTGCTGCCTTTAAACTCTGAAAGTGGAATATGCATTTGTTTCCAAATACATTCTCTTCTTTTCCAAAGCTTGTCTATTCTTAAAGTTTAAACCCATTTCTCATTGTGTCTCTGCTGCTGGGGTAGTAGGATTCCTATAGATTTCTGGACTGGAGAAGAATTCCTGGATTATCTGGTGCTGCCTCTTGTCAGAGGAACCCACAAGAGCAATAGAACATCCACTTGTCTGTGCAGTCCCTAACACCAGTTTTCTTGTGTCCTTTTACAGGCAGGTCTAAAATGTTGTTTCCTTAATCCTCTAATTAAAACAAAATCTCATTTCTTCATTTTTTAATCTCTTGTAAACTCCTGGAGGAAACCTCTGGATAGCAAGTGAGGTTTTTTTGCTAATACCTTATCACAGCAGGAAATATAAGTTTTACAAAGACATAGAATGTCTTCTAGGCTACTAGGCTTATGGTAGCCATGGTAAACCTTCATTGATTTGGTTCTTTAAATTCCTTCTGTGCCTGGCTTTGTTTGCTGCTTGATATCTCTGGTTGACTTTTAGCTGTCATGGTAGAAATATGAATTTAAAGGTAATCACAAAGATATCAATAAGGAGGTGAAGTGTGAGACAATGCAGCTCTAGAAGAGTCCCAGGGTTTAGACAAAACTGGGATTGTGTGTGAGCTGGGAAAGAAGGTGGAAGGTTTGGGAATGAGGAAGGCTGCCTGCATTCCTCTCTGCTGATAGTGCAGATTTCCCACTCAGCACAGAAGTACTCCTGTGTGTTTTTTGGAGTGAAACTGAGCTCAGGCTGTTCTAGAACTTGTTTTGTGTGAGCAGAAATCTGTCAGGAGGATACAAGATGTGCTCAGGTACTTCAGCAGGGGTTGAGGGCACATCAGTCATTCAGTCTGTTGTACCCACCACTGATGCTCAGCTGTGTTTGTCTCATTAAGAAGTTAATTTTCTTCTGGCATGATTCACACAAGGTTCTGTGCAGCTCAAGTCACTGTCAGAGGAAGGAAGAAACAGGAATTTGGTCCAGCATGGTTACACAGCCCTGGTACAGCCATATTACAGCCCTGCATGCTGCTGCAAACATTACTTTAAATTCTGCTGCAGTGAGCTTTTAGTTCTTGCTTGTCTGTGTCCAGGCACATGTGATCCTTCCCATTTAATGAGTTGGTTCCAGACCTACCCTGACTGCAACTGTTTCTATTGTAGCTCATGGAAATGCTTGTATTTAACAAGGAAATTAGCTGAATCTAGTACTGTTAAATGTTATGCTGGAAGCTGGGAAAACAATGTGTGTTCTTGGAATATCAAGGCCTCAATTACAAATGTTTCAAGGAGGTTTTAAAACAAGTGTGTAAAAAAAATCATACCATCAGTTGTCACCTGCAGATCTCGGATTTACAAGAAGAAATGAAGATGTTGTAGATAAAGTGTTTATGTAGATGATTTGTACTCTTTTGTGAATTTGTTATTTCAAATATTCATCTACTTACACCAATAGCTGTTCAAGGTATTCAGTTTGTCTGGATGTTAAAACTGGAGAAAATCTTTTACCTTGGAACAAGTGTGTTTTGGTAAATAATAACAAGCTTGTCCTTCATGGTATAGCAAAACATCTTCTTTGAGATTTTTTTCTTTCCTACACAGATATTTGCTTTTAAATATTTGTTTTCACCTTAATGATTTGAATTAGGAATTTCATTTTTCCCCCCCTGTTGAATACTTGAACAGGTACTGCACCACAGAAACTCATTTTCTTCCTGCTTTCTCTTCTACTTCCTATGTGGTTCTCTGGAATTTGTTAAGAGCAGGAGAACTAGAAACCTAAACCTAAACCTTGTGTGCTGTGATATTCCATGTACTTGTGGAGAGTGTTTTAACAAAAGAGGAAGTGTGTGTGTTTATAGAAAGGGGATGTGAAAGTAATTGTAAGGATACAAATGGAAGGAGGGGGTGAAAGTCAACATCTGCTGGATTTTGAAGCTGTGTTGTTAACTCAGTGAGCTCTATTCAATTTCACTACAGCCATGTAAAATTTTTCTTGTTAAAAATTAAGCCAGCCTCCCTTAAATTAGATTACTGCTGCCTAAAGCTACTTTTCCCCCCTTCAAAAATCTGGAAAATACCTGGGGTAGGGCTTTGTTGGAAACTCAGTAATTTTTTCATAGCTACTTGGTAGCAAGCAAAAATGGAAGTGTTCATCTTCTGATTATTGCTGGAATTATTGTACATTTTCTACCCTCTAAGGTGGGGAAAGTGGGAGGATTGATTGTCCTGGTTTTTTACTGTTTAAAAACAGAAGCTTTGTTCTTTTTTTTTGCAGCCACTGATCTTCTTTTGGCTTGGAATCCCATTTGTCTGGGATTGGTAGAGGGAGTAATTGGTAAAGTCCAGCTTCATACAGGTATGTGCTTTGTTCTCTTCTGATGGGTTTTTTATTTATTTCCTGCTGAAGTTCTGTGGTATTACAAATAATACTGCATAGCTCCAATGGAGCAATTCCTTTGCTGTGGAAGAGAACTCCCCAAATGGACTTGTCAAGGGATTATATTATAGATGCACATGCAAATTCACTCTGCTCTCCAGTGTATGTCTTGTGATTGGCACTGTCTTGTAAAAATAGAGAACTGCATTCATAAATAGCAGAAACTTGTTTTCGAAGTTCTATCTGACTCTCCATTTGAGATTTATAAAATTCTTAAACCTTTTGGAATAATCATTTCAAGGAGATTCCTGTTGTTCTCCTGTGGTACAGTGCAAAAAATAATAAAGGAAGATTTCATCAAAAGTGTAGGGCCTGAATTCTCAACTGAAATATGAAAACCTGAAGAATAATTGCTTCCTTGGTAGAGAAATGTTTGAAAACAAAAGGAACACTTAAACTTGTTTGCAGTTAAATGACAGAGCTATAAAATTCAAGCAGGTGTAGAATTCATTGTTATTTTAATGATAAGCTTGTCTCTAGCTGATAGTAGTAATGTTTTCCTGTAAAATAAACTCAGTACTCCTTTTGCTTTATCAGCTGCAAATTCCTGTAGCCATAATAAGTATTTATTTTGATATATTCCAGCTTTGCCCAGGAAGACACCTCTGCCAATAGAGCTCTGGCTGTCTGTTTACTGGCAGATAGGAAAGGTATCCATAAACCTTTGCTGAGTCCCATTCTTTTTGTGAGTGCCTACACCCTGCATTTAAATTAGTGCCTGGCAATATGATCAATACAGGTAAAGTTTCAAGTGTGTTCCAGGAGGGCAGGATGGATTAAATGCTGAAATGGATCAGATGTTTGTGCTGCCTTGAATAGAAACAGATTGCTCAGGGTGGCAATAATGGGATGGAGAACAGGGACAGGGACACCCTGGCATGAGTGTAGGGCAGGTAAGTCCTAGGAATTATTGTGGCTCCATAGGTACTGTGACTCCTGGTCCTGTTTCTGGGTGTAATAGTTCAGAGCCCACCTCTTCAGCAAGTTCATGATCATGTCCTCCTTCTAGTTGCTTCACTTCATCTTCTTTGAATTCACCTGATATTTTGTCTGTGCTCAGTCTCCAGATTTATTCAGCCACCCTTTTTTAGATCTGGTGATATGAAGTGCTTCAGACTTTGCCATCTCAGTTTCTCTTGTCTTCACCCAGGTTGTCTGTGCTGGTCAGCATGTGCTGTCCATGCTGAATGATGGCTAAACTCCAGTAATGACCTTTTTCTGCTGTGGGAAAATGCTCAGTGGTTTTGACACATGTTTTTTGTGTTTGTGTGGGGTGTGGTGTTTTGTTTTAAAACCAGGCCCTTGGGTACACAAAAACCTTCCCCCTTTCTCTCTAGGGAGTCTAGTTATTAAAAAAAGCCTTTGAAAGGGTAGACTTCAAATGCTTTCTGGAAGGTTTTTTAGTATGTTGTGGCAACTGAAGATCTTTGCATGTGTGTTTATTGTGGGCTGCTTCCTCTGCTTATGAAATCCAAGTTGAAACTTTCCCCAGAGTGTTACACTTCAACAGGTGTCAGCTTGCTGTTGTCAGGTAAATTAAGATTATCAGGTAATAAGACTGATATCTCTTCTTTCCATGTGTCCTATAGAGCTACTGAATCAATTAAGCCCTTCAGGGCATTCCATTCAGTTGTTCTTAGGTCAGTGGAAGTGTTTACCTTTGTCTCTGCCTTGTTCAGGTGGCACCACCACAAACTGTTATCCTTTCTTTTTGTTGTAGATATTCTGGTATTTAGTGATACAACTGTCCTATAAATGATGTTTTGTTTGCTGCTATTAAAATGTCTGAAGAAAGATACCCTCAGCTATTTATCCTTGCTTTTCTTTTGAGAACTCCTTGAATTTACTGCAGTTTCCTGCTGAATGTCATCCATCAGGCTGCAGTCACAAGGAGAGGGCTGACTGAGGTGTCTTTCATAGGTCTCCTCAAACCTGCTGTTTATAATTAACTCCTACCTGATCATATTCAAGTGTAGCTTGTTGTTATCCTGGGGCTGAATCATCGAGGAGTCTGTAACAGTAACCTTTCTTCATTACTTATTCTTGTATCAATCTTTGTCCCCTGGAAACTTTATCAGCAGAAGTTGTATAAATATTTAACATGGCTGGACCTTTCTGTCCAGGCTCAGCAGCAGAACTGTGTTGCAGGAGCTGGGTGAAATGCCTGACCTGCAACAGGAGGAATTGCTGCTCTGATTTCTTCTCCCCTGCCCCTGGGTTATCAGGATCAGAAAACTTAGTTTGAAGCTCATTTGTTGAATTGGGATTGTCCTGCTCTGACCCTTGTTACCAACTATTGTTGAAAAGAAGTTTTAAAACTCCTTCCAACACAAGTACTGGAAACTTCAAATGCCTTTTAAAATATTAGGGTTCCTACCAGTGTGCTCCAGAGCTGTCACAAAGCCTGTGTGCACTTGGACAGAGATCCTCATATGTTCTTGAAAGATTGCTTATTGCTGGAATTGTCTAAGATGACCTTGAAATGTGCCTGTAATCAGTCATGGGCTGTCTGTAATTTAGCATTGGAATACCCTAGCCAATGAGCTGTAACTAGGGATGGGTTTTAATTTACTCTTAATCTTGCTGGTTTTATTGCTTGCCTCATGCAGGAGAATTTGTAGGAAAGCTGCTGTGACAGGGAAGCCATCTCATAGAAATCAGGCAGCCAATATTACATGGCTTATTTTTTTAATTCTTCAAAGAATTTTTGACATGAGTGGGCCAATTGTACCTCTGAACATAACCATACACTCATATTTGAGATTCAAATCTATTTAAAAGCAATATTTTGTTCTTCCCCAAAGTGAGTTTTCTTAAATATTCGGATACTTTATTTTTTGTGTGTGTGTGTGGGGAACTCAAACCCAAACAATAAAATGTTAGTTGAATATCAGAATGTAAGAATATAAATGCTCACCGTTTTCTGGCTCATCCCAAAACAGCTTGTAAGAAAATGCAGAGTAACAATGGGAATAAAAATAAAAGGGTTTTAGGATGTATTGTGGGGTTGTTACTGCAACAGATCATTGCACATTTTCTTGGTAAGATGCACAATTAAAGTTGTCTTTGCATAATCTTCCCCTATAGAGGCAAACACATCTCTTGCATAAAATATTTCCTTTATGGAATTTAAATTTGATGTCCAGTAAATCTGACTATAACCCAAGCTGGATTTCTTAACCAGTTCCAGCAACTGCCACTTGACAAAATAATTTCTGCTACAGATTCTTCTGTTTCTTGGTCAAAGTACAAGTATTATCTTGGTCAAAGCAAGTATTTATATTCATTTAGAGTGTTCTTCCAGTGCTGGTTAATTAAGACCCAGGTTAAATGCTGCTGGCAAGAATCCACAGACTCTGGAAACAGGAGGGAAATGGAGTTCTTCCTTCCTTATCCCCTAGTTTCCTTATGTTAGCATGCCTCTGAATCTTGATAGAAACTACAGGCTGTTCAGCATCTGAGATCTCTTCATTGAGATATAATTGAATTTCATACAGTCAACAACCCAAAGTATTCTTTTTGCATGCAGCCAATTTTAAAATTGTTCAAGTAACTAAAAGTATGAAATTGGTGGCGTAGAATTTCTTGCCTGAAATCAAAATACTTGCAGAAAGCAGCATTTGTAATACACTCATGTACAGTTTATGAAAAGTTGCTGCAAAAACATTTGAGGGAAAGTAAATGCTAGGGGAAGTGTTAGAGAAAAACAGCAGTGTTGTGCTGGCAGTGTTGAAACAACAGAGGAGTAAATTTCCATTTTAGTGAGGAAGGAGAGGTAATAGCTTCCTTTGGATGCAATTCTTCAAACTAGTTGTTGCCATCTGCTCTGCCACAGTTCATAAAACACTAAAAATGAACATTATATTCTGAGGGATGCCTTGAAAGGTGCACTTTTCTGGAGTGGAACACAGCTGTCCTGTTCTGCAGTGCACACCATGCCTCACACATTCAGCAGGAATAACTAATCAGTGGAATTGCTTTTTCCCTTCTGACTGCAGAAGCACATTCCCTGTATTTAGGGATCCAGTTATTTAGATATTGCTGGCTATTATAATATGCTGCTTTTATGTTCATTGTTGAAACTTTTACTTCAGGGCATACTTTATCTGCATAATTACTTCCTGACTGTTTACTTTTGATCTGCTGGGAAATTCCGTTTTCTTTCAATGTTCTGTGACTCTGGCTATAATACAAAGAGTTTTGCAATGTACACCAAGATGACATTTCAATGCATTTTTTAAAAATGGCAAAAGGATACTCAACTCACTTGTCTGTATTAAGCTCTTAAGTTCTTGTTTACAGCTACCAGGGTTTGTTAATACAGGTAGGGGGAAGACTGGGCAGAGATTGTTCCTTTTGCAGTTTTTTATGATGGCATATCTGCTCAGAAATGCCTTTATCTTATTCTAATCTCCAGTAGAACCCTCCTGATAATTTCACTGGAGCTCTAGATGGTTGCCTTTTTTAGGAGAGTGTCTGTTTTGTTTCTGGACATACATTGGTGATCTCCTAGGAGTAAATTGTGTGGCCAACCTTCTGCAGGTGAGAATAGATGAAGTTATAGGATATCTGCCTGGGTGCTCTGTTGTAAGTGCTTGGATTGCCCTTGCTTTTCAGAGGCTGCTGGCTTTGCCTTCTAGACATCAGCATGGGAAGGATAGACCTTTTCAGATGAACTGATAGGATCTTTATGTGCTGCTGGTGGGTTTGGCAGCATTTCAATTTCTCCTTTGCACAAGGACTTTTTTTAATCTGTTCCTTGGTCTCTCGCTGTTGCATAAAATCCATCATTTTCCTCAGCTTCCTTTTTCCAAGGCAGGTGTTCTCCAGGGCATGTGAGGAGGAGCTGCACAGAGGAGCTGCTCCAGTGCAGCTGGTCAGTGAGGATCAGTAGGTGGCATTTGCTGTCACTCTCCTCTCCTGATTTGGTGTCCTTTGACCAGTTTTAGGAGATTGTGCTTGTGTGACAGCTTGGAGTAACCTGCTCCAGCCTCAGGGCTGACTCTGGTGCATCAGGGTGACACCCTGAGATCCCACCTGCCCTGAGGTGTCTCTGATCCTGCAGGGATGAGGATTCTGCTGCAGTGCTCAGGAGCAGCACAGCACTCCCTTTACAGGACCATGTTTGGGAGGCAGCCTCTGGCTCTCACAGCAAGTTTGTAGTCATGAGGATCTAAAATTTTAAAGGCTTCTTAATATCTAACATAAACACATCTCTTTTTTTAAAGGCAGTAATGCAGAATCAAAGGGAGCAGTGGAGTGTCACACTACACAGTTGTCTGTTGGCAATGACTATTCCTGTTTTTTAGATGAAAGAAACTGCTGGAGTTTTCTGTGGTTTTCTTAAACATTCAGAGGATAAAATACTGTTTAGAATTTACTGAGCAAGGAGTTTGTATTTGCTATAGAGCTGCTAAATAGACTTTTCAAAGTCTGTATATCATATTCAGAGGCATGATACATGACACATCCTGCCATCACAAGTGTGGGAGCATTTTTAAGTCTATCACAGCAGGCTTTTTATGTCTTTGTATCACCTTTTCAGTTGAACTCAGTTGGCTGCTTCTCAGCTGGGAGAAGAAGTGTGTGTGTATGTTTGTCTCTAGGACTTTCTCTGCCTTTTCCATCTCCCTTAATAGAACTTTTGCTTTTGACTCCTAAAAGCCCAGCATACAACTCCTGCTCTAGCTGAGGAATTGAAAGCTGGGAATGTCCAGGCACTCTTCAGCAGTCACTGGGAATGTTTGCTTTGTTTCCCTGTCTCATTAAAGTGTGGCTGCTTTAGCTGCAAGTGCTGTAGGCTGGATGTGTGCATGGAATGCACCTGTCACCAATATCTTCATTAATTTTTATCTCACAAATTTCTCCACCACTTTGTGCTCTTCAGGAGTGATGAAATGAGCCTTTAAGCTGCTTCATGGTGCAGTCCATGTTTGCTCATCAGATTTCTTCACTCCTGAATCTTGTAATCAGGTGTTAGCTGTGTCTGTCTGCTTTGCTGTTTGATACATGACAGGAGGCACAAAGGGAAATTCATAACTTGCTGTCTGAGCTCCAGCTGCTCTCAAAATGTGCTGCCATTAGTGGGAATGTGCATCATCCTGGAGATTGTTAATTGCTATAGGTGAAGAGGGGTAATTTTAATGCAAGTCTGTGAAACAGTTAATCTCATTATATTAGAAACTGAATAGATATTTTAAAGTTTTTTTTTTTTCCTTAGTTCTATTTTATTTCAATGCATGTGACGAAACACAACAATGGCAAATCATCATTCACTGGATTCTTCTGGTCAAATGGTTTCTGGCACACTAATCAAAGTAAATTCCTGACAAGAATAAAAGCATAAATAAAAGCATCTACTGATCTCTATTTTCACAGATTTACCATGGTGGCTGCTTTTAATTCGTCAAAAAGCATTGATTGGCAAACTTCCAGGAGATCATGAGGTTTGCAAAATAACAAAGATTGCAGTGATTCCACTTTCTGAGACAGAACCTCAGGATCTGGAATTGGAGGTATGGCCATCCTCAAGGAACTCTGACTGTCCCCTCCTGCTTCAGTGAATTAAAAGTCAAGTGCCTCTTATCTCTTTTTTTCTGGTATAAGCAAATGTTAAGAATATTTTGTGCTTCTTTAAGTATTGTTTTTTGATCAAAAGTATTTTTTTAAGCAGAAATCACAAATTCTGCTGGTGAGGGAAATTGCAACGAAATAATACCTACATTTCATAAAGATCATTAGGAATACTGCACAAGAATAAGATTTACTGAATCAGGAGAAAGTATATTTTTTAATGGATTCTCTTGCATTCATCCCATTTTGTAATCTTTTGTAATCTTGAAGGGAAATCCTTACTTAAAGTGTTGCAATTTTATTCCTCCAAAGAGAATGCATAAAGGAACAAAAAGAAAAATGAGTAATGCTAATTTAATCTGGGTGGGAAGTTGGGGTGGTTCTAGGTGCTCAGGTCATGTCAAATTGAGGCAGAGATTCTCCCAATCACAGGAGAAAATGCCTTTCATAAAAGAGTGAGAATTAGGCTATAGATGGAAACTTGCATGTCCCCCCTCTATTTCAGTGTCTCCCCTAGGTTTGTGGACATCAAAATCTTGCTTTTGTAGACTTTCAGTTTTCGTGGAACTTTTTTTTTGAGAGTGTTTAAATGTTGGCTTTAATTCAATGTCATTATTTTAGCTTTGTAAAAAGCACCATTTTGGGATAAACAAGCCAGAGAAGATAACACAGTCCCCAGATGACACAAAATTCCTGCTGAAGACTCTTACTCAAATTAAATCTAATGTGTCTGCTCCAAATAAAAAGAAGGTAAAGTTTTCTACTGTTTCCTATTTTGTTCCAAAGTGTTGAGTTTATTATTCAAAGATTTTGATGGATTATCAAATGAAATACCAAGACCTTAAAAAACTGCAGAATGTGGAACTACTGTCTTGATGGCCAGATTAATTTTTTTGATTATTTATCTGTGGCTCTTCTGTGATTTTTTTCATTTTGTGATTACATAGTTTTGGCAGAATTGCTAATACAGTTTTTGGAGATTTTTACCAGGATTAGCTTCTAGGGAGGTTCTAAACTTCTAGAAATTGCTTTGCATAAGTATTTCTTATAATATAGAATTAGACATGAAATTTGGTTCCTGGCTCCTCAGAGAACATCATACAATCTCATCTAGCTGCTTTTAACACAATAATGGCTTGGATTAGGAAGTCAAAACAATAGTTATTAAAATGAGAGTTATGTTTCTGTGGCTGCTGTCTCTTGTGTTTATCTCTGCTGGGAATTTTAAGGTCCTGCTCATCACTGGGAAAGTGTTTGTCCTCCAAGGTTAGAAATGGAAAATATGACTGGAGTCTTTTTCACTCACAAAGAAAGACATGAGAGACATTTTTTTTTCTTTCAGATTAGAGAAAGCAAGGAGAAAGAGAGACTGGAGAAGAGATTATTGGAGGAGTTGTTCAAGATGTTCATGGATTCAGACTCCTTTTACTACAGCCTGAGCTATGACCTGACAAATTCTGTGCAGAGGCAGAGTGCCTGTGAGAAAACCAACCTGCCCCTGTGGCGAAAAGTGAGTGGTGTGTGTTTGTTTGTTCCACCTGGGGGATGATCATGGCCCAAACCTGGCTGGTCACATTTTACAGCAGCTGAACACCTTGTCCTGTAACCAGCTGAGGTGCAAGGAAACAAAACTCTGCAGCAGCAGGAGCTGGAGTGTTTTACTGAAAGCACTGACTTGTCTGTGACTTGTCTGTACAGTGTAGTGAATAAACTGGTGTCCTTCCCACAGATATTGCCAAACCTAACTTGTAATACTGCAAAATCTTCCCTTTTGTCTTCTTTAACAGGTGGATGACAGATTCTTTTGGAACAAGCACATGATTGAAGATCTCATCAGCATTGATGTGAGAAATACTTCTAACATGTATTATGAGAACAATTCTTTTTAGTTCAAATGTTTGCTTAAGGCCTCGTAGGCATTTGATTACAGACCTGCTTGGCAGACAGGTCAGGGTCAGGGCTGTGCAATCTGTATTGAGCAGCTGGCACTGCCTTCTTCCCCCAGCCAGCCTGTGATCATTGCTAAGGGGTGAGCTTCAGCTGAATCAAAACATTTCTTACAATAATGTAGAATAACTTGGTGTGATATGTTTGTGCTGACTTCTGAAGGTAAATTTGAGTTGTATTTTTATGTGAAATGGATTATCCCTGAACAGAGCTGAACTTGATAATAAGGAGGAGCCAGAAAAGAAATGACCTCTGAATTCCAAAGTTTCCCTGAGATAAGATTTTGGTCCTCCATAGTGGAGGATAGTGTTTTGTCTCCTCAAGCACAGTAACTGATCAGTGTAGAACAAGTTGTTCTGAACATCTGTTCAGAGTAAATAAAACATTTTCCTGGCTTGTGAGCACATAAAGAAGCAGCAAACCACCACTCTTTCTTCAATGTATGACCTTCTTTCATTTTAAATTAACCTTGTAGATCAAGGACTAAGCTGGTAACTTCTGTATTCCAGTTTAAGCCAAGTCTAATTTTCTTTAGGGATGACAGCAGACATCTTATGCCCTGTTCCTCTTTCATTGGTAATTATGCATAAACAAATGGTTATGGAATCACAGCAGGGTAAACCTATATCCTCTGTGAAGAGTTGTGTAATGCAGGAGTTTAATGACTTGTACTTTTCATTTATAAGGTATAAATGGATAACCTTGAGTTGGTGGGGAATTCAGATCTTGATTCTGTTTAAGAAATCAATGTTGCAGAGCCATGAACCAGTTGTCTTGAGGACTAAATTAACCCATTTATAGCTTTATACTGTTATGTGTTGCTGAGAACAGGCTAACAGCTAACTTCCTGTATAAATGTGGTACAGTATGTGTCCACACAGAGGTTTTAAAACTGCCTTAATGCAGAAACTAGGTTAAAAAGTTGCTTTCTTTCTTGCTCCTGATTTAAAAGCCCTGTGCCCAGTGCAGGAAAAATGCTGGTATCTCTTACAGAAATAAGGATATGCAAAACATTAGAGCCTGAAAAGCATGTGAAGCTGCTGCTTTCTAAACATGAGAAATGGCAGAAATGATTGAGGGGTAATGTTGAACAAACAGGTAAATAAATGTTTTTTGTAACCTTCAGAATGCTGAAGTGGACTTCTGGATTATCCCCATCATTCAAGGATTTGTGCAAATTGAAGAACTTGTAGTAAACTATAGTGAATCTTCTGATGATGATAAGAGCAGTCCTGAAACTCCTCCTCAGGAGTCCTCCTGCGTGGATGACATTCACCCAACGTTCCTGGTGGCGCTCATCTCGCGCCGGAGCCGGCACAGGGCGGGTAGGCACACCCAGGGCGAGCTGCTGGGGCTGTTTCTGAGCACTGCAGAGGGATGCAGGGGCTAAAACTGCAGGGCTGAGCTGCTCAGGAGATGGGCAACCCCTGTCAGAGTCTGGAGAGGCTGCAGTGCCTACAACAGGGAGCTGCTGTCACTTGGGTGAAGCTGAGTGAGCCTCACTGCCCTGCTCAGGAGCACTGAATGCATCCTTGGAGGTCACATTCCTGAGGCAGAGTTCCATTTGTGCAGAGATCTCCCTGGTTAAGACCTTGCTTATAACTCTGTGCTGATATATTTCAGTAAGCTTGGATGGGAATTAAATCTTCAGAGGTCTTTGAGGGCTTTGGCAGCAGCTGCAGAGGCTTGAAAAGCTGTGTGTGCATGCCTGTGTCCCAGGAGATGCTTATTAGGGGCAAGGTGTGAAATGTGACCATGCTTTGGTCTTGTACCTTATTTGACTTAGAGTAGCAAGGCAAACAGAAATTATTCTCTGCTCTTAGGATCTCAGAAAGATTGAATCACTTTACAGCTTAATAAATCCTCTTCAGGCTTTTCAGTCTATCTGATTTTTATGAAGACACTCTCCAATGTCTCCAGCTCCTCTCTTACACAGTTGGGTTTTCAGCATGTCAAAATCCCAGAAAAAAACCTGTTGAGCTTACCCTGCTGTAGGACTGTGCCTTTGTACCACAGCTCACTTGGATGCATTTATTGCAGTTCCAAAAAAAGTGTTCGTCAAAATAACTTGGAGTAAATGCTTGAGGGTTTCAGAGTAGTACCTAGTTTGCAGTCTGCCTTTTTCATACTAAATTGTTACAGATACTGAATTCTAGAGGGAAGATTTCTTACTGATTCCTTCTTACTGTTAATGTCACTTTGCTCATATGATTTCTTGTCCAGAGCATAAACTGTGTAGAATTTTCTCCCTGTCTGATTAAAGGCTGTAATGCTGCTCTGACAATTTTTCTATAAAGGTCCCTATTACAGGTATTTTACATTCCTTTCCCTTCCCTTCTTTAACCTCTTCCCTTCTGTGCTGTCAAGGTTCAGCTCAAAAGTTTGGTTCAGTGCTGCTTCAGGACTTGGAACTGAATTTCCATGACCTTGAATATTTTTTCAACTCTCTTCCTCCTTCCCTGTCTTTTGCTACCACCTGCATCCTTTCTGAAATGATGATGTACTCTCCTTTAAGTCAAGGATATGCAAACACATTTCTGTTTAATGAGCAGTTCAGAGCTGGGTAGGCATAAAACTGTGGTCAGAGGAGCTTTATCTCTTCTTAATGAGCAGAATTAGTTACACAAGTTAAAACAAGGAGGGGGAGAGCCTTCTGTTTTGTGGAACATACAAATCCTCTTGGGCTGCTTGTGGGATCACTGTGAGAAGTGGAGCCTCTGTCAGTGAAAGTGGCCTTTAGATTCATGGAAAATACTGAGAACTGAAGTAAAACTTTGTGCTAAACATGACAGAACAGGAAGAAATGTATCTTTTAAGATGGACCAGAGGTATTTGTGACTTTAATCTGCTCTGTCCTGTCAGCTTATGTTCTGCTGCTCATGGTGTATCAGTAAAGAAACTTTATCCATATAGTCAAAATAACTTTTGAGGAATAAGCTAGGATAGGAGTGACTTTTACCATTGATCATGGATTTGGGCTAGAACTGTTGTCTTGGGTTATCGTTGGCAGAAACAGCAACATTAATTATTAATGTTTAAGGCAAATTCTTTAATATGACTTTTCCATTCTCATTCCCCCTAGGAATGCGGTATAAGCGGAGAGGTGTTGATAAAAATGGAAATGTGGCAAATTATGTTGAGACAGAGCAACTGATCCATGTCCATAATCACACCCTTTCCTATATCCAAACACGAGGCTCTGTGCCTGTTTTCTGGAGCCAAGTTGGATACAGATACAACCCACGGCCCCGGCTGGACAAAAGTAAGTATTTGGGTGGAAAAACCTAAAAATTAGGGTCCCATGGAACTCTTCTTTTGAGATGTTTATGTGGTTGTGGTGCTTATGTAGAAGGATGAAGCAGGCTTATTAAAAGTTAAATTTTTGTCCCATTTCCTCTGCATGAAATGCAGCAAAATTCAAGAATGTGTTTGCTGTACACCAGATTATAACAGCAGTGCTCAAGATGAGCAAATTAATGAAAGACCTTTAAAAGTAATTTTGTACAATGTGTTGTTGTCTTTAAGCTAAAGTATCTTGGTATTTTAGAATACAAATTTGGGCATGATTTAATACATCAAACAGAACTTATTGCTGAACAGGCTGTTTCTGTCTAACTCTGCTCTGCCTTGTAGGTGAAAATGAAACCGTGTCCTGTTTTCGTGCACACTTTGAAGAACAGCTGAAAAATTACAAAAAGCAGGTGAGTGCTACATGACAGGATAGTAATCTTATGAAAATGCAGAGGCTGAAGTATTTTTTGGTTGTTTTCCTTGGTGATATGTTGTGGGTTTTTTTAGAAGCTTGTTGACAATTGTAAGGTTGGTACATAAATAGAATTTTACTTTAGGTTTTTCAAATATCCTTGTAAGTAACCATAAAACCCAGGAATAATTTATGGATATGTGTAAACCCTATTTCTGTGTACCTATCCTAAGCATTCAGAGCTTCTCTGTATTTAAATTTGTGTAGGCAGGGAACTGTTTGAGCTTATTTGTCTTGGGTACAATCTATGAAAGACTGTAACTTCAGCAAGATTGCTACAAATCTTTAACTCTTGAGCTGTTTGTTGTTGCATGGTGTAAATCTAAGCAGGTTGTGTAGCAGATGATGAGTGTTAAGTAATTAAACTTTTGAACAGGTTATTATTAACTTGGTGGATCAGACAGGCAGAGAGAAGATCATTGGAGATGCTTACCTTAAACAAGTTCTTCTCTACAACAATGCAAATCTGACTTATGTTTCATTTGACTTCCATGAGCACTGGTAAGAAACCTTTTAAAAATGTCACTTTGCATCTATTTTATTGGCATGAAAGGCAAGTATAAAGAAGCAGAAAACTCATTTTATTTCTACTTCTGCATGAAACCCTCTTTTAAACACGAATACAGTTTTTAAACTAAATCACTGTAAAACTTAAAGCTTGGGTAACCAAGCATTGCTGTTTGTGATGTTGTCCCTGACCTGTTAAATATGCACCTACTTATTGGGCAAAGCTTAATTGTAACACATTTTAAGAGTTTCCTTAAACATGCCATGAATGTAAAGCTGTTGCTGACCTGCTTTTTCAAGCTATGTAGCATTTTGCTTTTAATTCTCTATTTCTGTTTCTCTTGCTTGTTTCTATGAAAGCATAATGGGTTCTTTCAGGACCTGATGTTATTTCAATATAAAATACACAGGTTTTATCTTATTCCAGTGTGAGTAGTTGCTGTTTTCATGACTGCCCTCTGATGCTGCCATGCTCTAGAGCAGTGCTCACATGCCCAAGCATGTCATCTGTCACAGGCATGTATTTCTCCTGTTCCCCTCAAGGAGGCTGCATTTGTGTGAGGTCTAAACTGGTTTAATCTTCACTTCCAAACTTAATCTAGGGGTTGCAGCTGGCCTGGGAGAGCATTACTGGCTGACTGAGTATGGCATTAGTAGGTATTGTCAGAGAGGGTGCTGGGAGGAAAAACCCCCTCTCAGAACAGTATTGGCCTTTGAGAGTTCTGTAGGACTGTTGGCACCCTGGATTAATTTGATAATTAATCTTTTGATTAGAGGCATTTTCATTTTCCTTCATTCACTTTTCTCCTGCAAACAGCTGCAGTGACCAGAACTGTTTCTGCACTGTGAGCAGGAGTGAATTGTGAACAATCCTGAAAAATAGCCAGGAGAGGAGGAGGTGATGTCTATAGGTGGTTTCTGTACAGTCACTGGCAAAGTCAGGACTCACCATCCCAGTTCCAAATCTGCAGTAGTTACTTCTCTTGAGAATAAAATGAGAACAGAATGATGCACATGCCTGAATAGCTGCAGACTTACTCTTCCCAATGGAAGCAGTGTTAAGAAATGCAAACTCTTGGGAATTTAATGGTCTTTTAACCTCTTGCCTTGGATTTGGACGTTGAACTGTACTACAAAATAGTTCTGAATATTGGCTCTTGTTTAATGCTCATTGCAGAAGGGAATGCTTGTCTCTTTCATTTAGCCAAAACACTATCTCTGTTAGCATTACAAATAAGATAAAGTTGTTAAATAAAGTCACTGCTCTAGTTCAAACTAACTTTTGTGAAATTGTGTTTCAGCCGAGGAATGAAGTTTGAAAATGTTCAAACACTGACTGATGCCATTCATGATATTATTCTTGACATGAAGTGGTGCTGGTAGGTACTTAACTCTTTTTAATCCAGCAGGGAACATTTATAGAGGAAAACACAACAAAGAATAGATGTTCAGAGGCCTTAATTTTCTCCAAACCAATGTGTTTTATATTTCTCTTTTGCTGTCCAGCTTGTTTGTCAGAGTTTTTGTCTTCTGAAGTGTTAATATTCTACCTATGTAACAGCAGAAATTCTCAGGTGCTGTTTCCTGCCTGAGGCTTAGTGCATTTCACACTTTTAGGTCACTCACATTTAATGTGAAACACTTTGTGTTTGACCCACAAACTCTAGAATGGCAGCCTTACTGTTGACAGCAAGCAGACATGTTTGACCTTTAGTTTGAACTGATTAAAGTTCATACATTTGGGTAACAAGTGTGGCTGCAGCCTCAGTCAATTGCTCTGTGTTGTTCTGTATTGCTGTCATTATTGTTGGCTTCTCTGTTCTTGAAATTAAATGCCTTTGCTTTTGAAAGCTTGTATTATGTATGCATGAGTTGAATTCAGCATCTGATTGCATCTCAAGTTTTTGGCCTCAGCAAGATTTATGTCTGATATCCAGCCTAGATTAAAGAGGAGGATAAATTGCATCAAGAGGAGTTAATTCAGTTTGGGGTGTGGCTGGGGTGTGAGTGCAACCATAGATAGTGCTCCATGTGTAAAATGCTCTACTGTTTATAGAAGTTGATGAATTACACTGGATTTTAAGTGTCTCAGTGTGCCTTTGTTCTCTTCCTGTTGAAAGGGTTGACCAGGCTGGAGTGATCTGCAAGCAGGAGGGAATTTTCCGGGTGAACTGCATGGACTGCCTGGATCGGACTAACGTTGTGCAGGCTGCTATTGCCAGGAGTGGTCATGGAGCAGCAGGCATGTAAAACTGAGGGGCTCTGCCAAGCACAGAGTGCCTCACACCTTCATTGCTGTTCACAGAGAAATCTGTGTGTTGGAAAAATGCTAAACTCTACAAAAAAATCTTTGCCAAGACTTGAAGTGCCGCAAAGCTGAGAGGAATAATATGCACAAAAGCAAAATTTGAAATCATTATAGAATAGTGATGCTTCCTTCTGTCCTTCTTCAGAAAGGACTGACTGTCCACAACTTGGAGAGGACAAGATTATTGTCTTGTTGGATTTAGTAATTTCAGTTTAGTAATTTAGTAATTTTAGTATTTTTTTTAGTAATTTCTCTGTAGAAATACAGAGTTTAGAAACAAGACACCTTCCCCCCAGGTCCCTCACTGAAATGATGTTAAAGGACTAAAATCTAACAAGTTGAATGCTATTTTAGGTGCTTTGAAGTGAAATACTGTGATGCAGCAAGTAGGGAGATTAGTTGTCCCTTCTGTGTGTAGAGAAATAATTCATGATGTAAATAGCCCTGTGACTGTTGTACAGTGGAATAGTTCTCTCTATCCCAGAGAAGGGATTTCCAAGCAGGCTGAGAGTACTTTCCTTTAGCTTTCCTCTTTGCTCTGGCCCTCCCTTGCTTTTTAGAAGCTCAGTGGTCACTCTCTTCCCTTCTGAAGACTTCACTGACACAGCACTGCTACAGACCTAATGCAGACTTAATGTCCTGTAACTGAAACATCAAAGCCCTAGTCACAGCCCAAAATGAGCAAATCTGATTATGGTTGAAGTGAAGGAGAAAGGATGAAGTGGGTCCTTCATTAGGGTGAAAAGTGAATGGATCTGGCCATTGTACCTGGCAGCTCCTCTTTGTGATCTGCTATTGTGAGTACTGATGATAAGAGGAGGGATCAACAATCCCACAGTCATTATTTCAGAATAGGGTTTCTATCCAGGGTAACTCTTGAGTTCCAAGGCAATTCTTTCAAAAACAAGAGTGTCACAGATTGTTGTGAAGAGGCTTCACTAATCATTGCTGAAGTGTGAGCTTGTGATATGCTGCATCATTCTCATCCTGGAGCTGAAGTGCTTGGGAATGAGTCCATGCCTGAGAAATGCCCTGAGCATTGCAGGGTCAGTGGCATGGAGTGAAGGACTGGGGGTTACATGCACCTCACACTCCCTTGGAACCCCTGGACCTGCTTTCTCTCATCTGGAAACTTGATAGGCCTTTCAAAGTTAATGTACAGCTTTGTGATAACTTTCATCTAACTTGCACAGAGTGCTTGAGCATTTGGTTTCAGTTGTAAATTGAAGTTTTTCTATGATTTATTCCAAGTTATCTCTATTATTTAGTGACTGCACTGCAGTTCCCTATGTGCTGCTCTACCCACTCAGTGTGTGTACAAAGCCTGATGTTGGTATTGTACCCAACTGAAGGACTGGGTGTTCCAAGAGAGATATCTTACTCTAGTATCAGTGACAAACAGTAACTGTCCAAAATGTGCAAGCACTAATAAAAACCAACATAAGAAGTTATTTTTATTTGTTTTCAGACCTTTGAGGTCATGAATGCCTTTGCAATAGAACACATATTAACTTATCTTAAAATTGTGATGTCTGTTTTTTTGATGGTTCTCTATTGAAAAATTTCCTATATCTTGAGAATCTACAGTAACTTGTTTTCATTCTGCTGATTTTTTTGATGAGTGACTTAACATCCATAATTGTTACAGCTGCCTCCAGTGATATGATGTTTAGCAATTAACTAATTCATTAATTTAATCTGACAAATCAGCACAATGTCTTCCTTTCCCCCACCATACAAAATCTAACAATTAAACGCTCGGCAAGCGTTTCCATTTACTTTACCAAGCTCTGATGCTGAGAATGACTTTTACTTTGAGCACTGAATTAATACATTAATGCATCAAATTGCAGCTCAAAAAACTGGGTGTGATGCCACCAGAGCAGCCTCTGCCAGTGAAATGCAACAGGATCTACCAGATCATGTGGGCCAACAACGGCGATGCCATCAGCCGGCAGTACGCGGGCACAGCTGCCTTGAAGGTAAAGGGGAGAGCCTCCCCTGCCCCAGGAATGTCCTGCCTTCCAGGGCTTGTGTGCCCTGGAAAACACTGGGGTATTTAAGGGTTCACCAGGTATTCTGTGTGGTTTTGTCCTGGAGAGATGAGGCTTTGCAATGGAAGAGTGTTTTGTGTCACCCTTGGCGTGAGTTGGAGAAGAGCTGAGTGCTGCCTGCACTTCACCTGCATCCTGTTCTCTTCATGGCTGGGGACAAAGCACAGCAGAGATGAGAGTTTAAGAGATACATTAACTTATATTTTATCATGATTCTAGTATACTTCTAAATACTTAAAAAATACTCTTAACTTGTGGAGATCGAGCTGTGTGGGTAGTAGCATGATATTCATTATCTGTCTTTTCCAAAGACTCTTCTTAATTAGCTGTAATGCACTCTGCCTACCAAGATCAAGCATGAAACTCCATGCTCTGTACTTCTACTGCTTTGAAAAGTCATGGAATTTGAGATATTTGCTGTGTGTAACTGGTGGAACAAATTTTAGTAGTATTTGCATTTGGCATAAGAAAAATCATTATGGTGGAAATGCTTAACTCTTAAATCTCTCTTTAAATATCTCTGCTGAGCTTTGATTAGTTGATTGCACTAATATTTTTTAAAATATTAAAAACAGCCTGACATGCTTGTTTTCATTGAGTATATTAAACTTTAAATCTGAAGTGCAGACCTCAATTTATAGATGGAGATTTTCAGGCCGTCCACTGGAAGATTGCTCCACTCACTGTTGAGTTTCATGGGTTAAATTAATGAATTTTAATTGTGGTATTTATTTTAATTTGAAAGTGAGCAACATTGAACTATCCTTTATAGGAGTTGATGTGGCTTTTAGAAATACTCTGTGCCAGTGTTCAGAGTGTCTCTGAAAATAGAGTCCTCTAATGAAGTGTAACTACCAAACCAGCTTTTTATTCAAATTCTAAACCTTCCTTGGCCTAGAAACTTCCTTTTGTTTCTGAGGTTGTGAGGGTATGTGCTGCTTTCCCCCAGTATGTTATGTTTTTTCTTGTTTTGGTAGCAAAAGCAGTGAGATGAAAAACATTTTTCAGTAAGCTTCAGTCTTCTCTATTGTTCCAGTAGTTCCTTTTACATTAAAGGCCAAAAAATAAAGGGATTTTTTCTTTTGGAGGTATTGAAGCATCACAGTGATTGATGTATTGAAAGTCCTGCTTCAATGTTAGCTGGCTTATATGTCCAGATTTGTTTTCTGTTGGAATTTCCTACTGGAATTGTAATGTCAAAATCACAGGATTCTCTGCAGAGTCAATGCCAGAAGATGCTCTTTGAAAAAAATCAGTATTTTCAACTTCTGTATGAAATAGTTACTTGAAGATAATTCCTGAGTTACCATCTATTCACTTCTGAGTTTCAGAGTGCCAAATCCTTTGAGCTGAGCCTGCTGCTGCAAAGTTTGATGTGTGCATGATTTGCATGTTGTGTGTGACAGGGTGACTTCACGAGGACTGGTGAAAGGAAGCTGGCAGGGGTGATGAAGGATGGAGTGAACTCTGCAAACAGATACTACCTGAATCGTTTCAGGGATGCTTACAGGCAAGCAGTCATAGGTAAGAGCACAATTTCAACCAAGCTGAGCTGTGGTATTTAGAAAAGATTATTAAATCTTATTTGTTTCATCTTTCTGACTGATTTTTTTTAATTTTATTTTTTTTATTTTGCTGTTGCTTAAAAGCACAGTGAGTGGGTATATGTCTGTACTGGACATTGTAAGGAACAATCTCACTCACTTTGGAATTTAAGCAACACTCAATTCAGAGGGATTGTATGCAGTGTGACTCATTGGAGACTGCCCCAACTTAATTTTAGCATTAAATGTCTTGTAGCATCTCTTTTTTAATTTAAGACAAGGTTAAATTTATGTATCAAGTATCTCTTAAAATCATGAGAAACTCTTGTTTTTCACTGAAAGCAGAGTTACACCTTCTGAGTTTTCAGTTACAGGCAACATTCTCTTCAAAAAGACTACCAAGAGCATCATTAAAATGCAGCATTTGGAAGGAATTGACAAACTCTTGCCATGTATCACTTTTAATTGTGTCTTGCTTGCTATTTTCTGGTGTTTATTTAGATTTGATGCAGGGTATCCCTGTGACAGAGGACCTGTACTCCATATTTACAAAAGAGAAGGAACATGAAGCCCTGCACAAGGAGAACCTGAGGAGCCACCAGGAACTGATCAGCCAGCTGCTGCAGAGCTACATGAAACTGCTCTTGCCAGATGATGAAAAATTCCATGGAGGCTGGGCACTCATTGACTGTGATCCAAGGTTTGTTGAACAAAGTTAAAATTGATCAGCTGCTGCTCTGACACCTCTGTTAATTACTACTGGTGTTAAAAGGTTTTGATAGCTGGTGTGTGAACAGAAAGCAAGTGGATAGTTCTGTAGAAGGACAGGAGGGCTTGAAGGGTTTGCATACTTGTGGTAAAATAAAGGGAAAAGTCCTCTAAATATGTACTTTTCTCAAACTGCCATGAAAATGGTGCATGCTGGAATCACCTTTGAGACATTGTCTGGAAATGGATGCTTTTGGTTAATATTGCCAAAATGTGGCAGGTGCCATGAAGAGAATTTGTAGAACTAAGGGTGGTTAAAGGGAGTGCTTGAGGAGCTGTTGTTCCTTACTGCTTTATAGGGAAAGTGTAACTTGACTGATCAGATGAGATGGAATCCTTGGGAAATGCAATTGGACAGTCTAGATTTCTGTTCATGGAAAGTAATGGGTGTAAACTCTGAACTTCACTCCTTATCAAGTTCAGAGTTCAGGAGCTTGCAAGAGAAAAACAGTGGTTAGATCTGCAGGTTAAACTTCAGCATCTAAAAATAGCAGAGCAGGTTGTTATGACAGCTATTCAGGGCACAGACTCATCACCCTCACTGAGTCTGAAGTATTTTTCCATTTCTCTGGTATCATTTTTAATAGCTTGTGGGCTTTCTATTTTTATTTTTTTTTTACCTTCTGCTGATGTATTTGAGCTATTAGGTAACTTCAGGTTTGAGAGAGAATGTTGCTTGCATGGATCCATTTGATAACACACTGTGATTGAAACTTCTTGTAACTTGTGTTCAGCTCTTTTAAGAGTGTCCTCAAAACACAGTGGGCATGGGTTACAGCTCTGCATATAATCAAATAAATAAAACCTACCCTGTATTTATTTTTCTTCCCTTCAGTCTCATCGATGCCACTCATAGGGATGTGGATGTGCTGCTTTTACTTTCAAATTCTGCCTACTATGTAGCCTAGTAAGTTACCACTTTCCCTCACTGTGTGTAGATTATTTTAGTAGCTTTGCTTTAGATTAGCAGGAAGCACTAAATTCTGTTTCTTTTTTCTAGTTACGATGATGAAATCGACAAAGTGAATCAGTACCAAAGGTTAAGTCTTGAAGCTCTTGAAAAAATAGAAATAGGTAAGAAAACAGTCACTCTGTGACTTTTTTTGAATGCTCTTAACAATAGCTTGAGCAGTTATCAAAGATTCTTACAAATGTATTGAAGCAGCAGTCCTTGAGCCCACCTAGAAATGGCCCTTCAGGCTGAGAACAGATGCCAGGCTCTTCCTACTGCTGGAAATGGGAGCTTTGATCACTGAAGGGGTTCTAAAATTGTCCCTCTTTCAAACTCCTGAAAGAACCATGGAGTCATCCAAGCAGATTTCATTATTTACCAAGTGGCAGTAACAACTTTGTCAGCTTCTGTAATGAGTCATGTGTTTGTGCATTCACTGCTCTCCTTCTTTGATCCAAACACAGCAACAGGCTCAGAATTGTACTTTAGATCTGTTTCATAGCTCTGTAAAACTTTCTCAAGGGCTGATAACAAACATGCTATTACAAAAACACCTTCTTATGCTGATTTAACTTACTTGCTATAGAATGTAACACCTGCAGGCTAAATCCAGCATTTTCTGCTGGAAGCAGTGAAGATGTGAGGTCTTTGAACCAGACAAAGGTGATCAGTTGGAGAGAAGGGAGTGTGTGGCCTCCTGATGGAGCTGAATCCTCCATTACACAACACAGTGATTTCATCATCTCATGACTATAACTTTCACTGTTCCTGTGCAATTTCTAAGAGTTCAGGGGAAAGGTCCTCCCCACATGTTCTGGAGATTTGTATCCTAAGGTGCAGAGCAGAGTGAAACATCTACGTCCACACCTCATTTAATGCTATAGATTATGCAGTGCACTGAAGAGCTGAAGTACTTGGTCTACATCTTAAAATTTCAATTACATCCTCTTCATAAAAATATTAGCTTTCCCTTTAATCCTTGCAGGAGCATTCCCTAAAAATCCCACAGGATGTAAAAAGTGTAAAACTTCTTTTGCCTTCTATTTGAAAGGGTGATCTGCAATAAACAATCAGGCTGGATTGTAATAGACATACAGAGGGTTTAATTGCTTTTTGTAAGTTATTGTTTAGTTAATGTGAAAATCTTTCATTTAAAGTGTCTGTCCTGTTCTAATGAAAACATGAAGCTTTTAAGGCTGAAAAAGACTGTCAGCACTTACATACCCTTAGGTGCAGGCTCTGCAGTATCTCTTTCAGTGTTTGGTTAAAGATTTCTAAAGATTTCTCCTGGTTTCTCTCTCAGGGCCTGAGCCTACTCTCTTTGGCAAGCCTAAGTTCTCTTGCATGAGGCTGCATTACAAATATAAAGAAATGAGTGGATATTTTCACACTCTCAGGGCTGTGGTTCGCAGCCCAGAAGAAGATGGAAAAGGTTTGTATCCTGTGTAAAAGTTTTAGACAAAGAAGTGTATTCAGTGTATCAGTGTTGCTCTAAAAAACACCTGTTCCATTGCTCTAAAAATTTATCCTTCTTCAGAAATCACTCCAATAAAATCCATTTGTGTGAAGTGGGAAAGCATTTTTAAAAAAACACTCAGATGTTACTGTTTTAATAGAAAGAAAAATAAGTTTCAGATACAGCTTTAAAGCAAAACATCTCTCTAGAACTAATTTCCCTGTCCAGGTCTTTACTGCTCCAAAAAACTGAGAAAATGAAGTTAAAATTAGCCCCTAAAGAGGTAAAGAAATTGATTTCTTTAGTGCAGTCAGTGTCTGGAAATGTTCTTGCTTGTTGTTTAACTGCATTAAATGAACACTAACAAGGGAAAAAATATCACTTCATACCTGGAGCACTGAGTTTTGTCAACAAGGATTAGAATAAATGAAATTGCTTCTCTTCCTTCCCCACATGAGGCAGTGTGGCAGTGATTTGCTTAATGCTGAGTATTTAGGGCTGGAGGAGAGTTTATTCTTTAGGTTTGTTTTGTGAGCTTTAAATCAGAATCACAACTTGTAGGGCACAGCTGCTCTGTGGGGTGGAAAAAAAGGCAATAAAACCAAACAAATTATGTTAAAATTAGACCTGTTTCTTTGTAGATTGTGAAATATGGGCTTTTAAGGGTATTTTTAAGGGTCTGACAAGGCTGTTGGTTGGATTTCAGACACTCTTCAGTGCATTGCAGAAATGCTGAGAATCACAAAGCAAGCAATGGGAATGGATGTGCCCATTATTGAGAAGAAGCTGGAGAGGTGAGTACCTAAATGATGTGAACCTTCTGTATCCCACCTTTGCTCTCAACTCATCTGCTTCTCCCAGCTGAGCAGAAAGTGTAGCAAAAAAACCTTGTTCTTTTTTACAGGTATTGCAGACTGAATATTTGCTAAATCTGGCTACTGAGTACAGCATACACAAAATCAGGGTTAAAAAAATGGAGAATTCAAATCCCTTTTCATCAAAAACTAAAGTGCCTGCAGGAACTGCCTGTTCCCCTTGTTTGGCTACTGTTCTGAATCAACCCTCCTTTGTTGGTTTGAGCTTGATTAGTTTATATGGATACAATATTATGTAAAAAAAGTTTACATTTATTATTTATGTAAGGAAAGGGTAACTTAGGAACTAAAATGCCCAAAAATAGACTGGAGGAGAGTGAATACTTGGTGCTTTGACTGTACATTAAAGATCTTTTTCCTCTTCTAGGAGGAGCAGCAAACCTCATGAAGACATCATTGGCATTCGGTCTCAGAACAGAGGGTCCCTGGCCCAAGGCAAGAATTATTTACTGAGCAAGTTCTCCTCCCTCAATCAAAAGGTGAAACAAACCAAGTCCAACGTGAACATCAGCAACCTTCGGAAGCTGGGCAGCTTTGCCAAACCTGAAGTGAAAGTCAATTTTTTAAAGCCAAATTTGAAAGTGAATCTTTGGAAGTCAGACAGCAGCCTTGAAACTCTGGAGAATCCAGGGGTAGATCCCAAAGCCCCCAGTGAGTCTGACACAGAAGCCTCTGACAATGACTCCTTCCACTCCGACGACTTCCTGAGCAATTCCAAGTCGGATGAGGAGTCGCAGCTGGCGGGTTCCCTGGAGAACATGGGCCCCTCAGACTATGTGCTGCCCAGCTGTGGCATCCTGGCCTCGGCGCCGCGCCTGGGCAGCCGCTCGCAGTCGCTCAGCAGCACGGACATGAGCATCAGCGTGCCCCTGCCCGAGGGCCAGGGCGCTGCCTCGCCTCCTGCTGACAGTGCAGAGCTGCACTTTGCCAAGCCCGTGGATGTGTACTGCCAGAGGTTCGTGCAGGATGCCCAGAGCAAGGGCTGCCATGCTGTGGAGCCTGAGGCTGGTTCTCAGGAGCCCCATGACACGCTGACCCAAACCAGCAGGAGCACAGCCAGGAAGGCAGAACCTAAGGCTGAAGCTGTTGCAGACATTCCTTCCAGGCCATCCAAGCTGGATGTTCAGTCTTCTGAGCCAAATCCTCAGCTCTTGGCTGTGGGTGGGCCTGACTTCAGTAAATCCCACAGAAGCCCGGGCTCAGTGTCTGGGAACCACGAGCCAGGACTCCACACCACTCCCTCCCCTGCTGACGGCAGCAGCAGCAGGGCCGTGTCTCCCTTCGCTAAAATCCGCAGCTCCATGGTCCAGGTTGCCAACATCACCCAGGCAGGATTGACTCAAGGGATTAATTTTGCTGTGGCAAAGGTCCAAAAGAGCCCTGCGGAACCAGAAGCTTTAAATGAAATCAAACAAAAAGAACTGAGAGAAATGTTTACGCAATGCCAGACACGAATAATTCAGATCTAGTCGCTCATTTGGGAAGTGTTCTTCTAGCTGTGGCTTCTAATAAAATAACACAATGACATCAGGACTACTGTGGCTACTGGATACTGGGATTGATAACAGGTAACTTGTTTACAAGCAGTGAGAGATGCAAATGAATTTGGTTCTGACCAAGCTTCAGAATTTTCCCTCAGGCAGGTGAGACAGAACCTGTATAAACCATATTTAAACAGGTAGCTTAGACACTGGGATTCAATAAGCATGCTGTCTATCTTAGATGTGTTGCACAGTTATTTTTTTGAGACTAATTTTGTAGCTCTTCTGAATTATGTAGAAAGTATTTATACTCAAATGATGATACTGCACTTCTCTGACCTTACTTACCTTGCACTACACCAGCAAAATAAAGTACCGGTAAACTACTTTTTATTTATTTTTGGACTAGTATTTTTACTTGTTTTCATTGAAGTTCTAGATGCAGCTCTCTATGAATTGTGCCTCTACAATGGGAACCGATGTGTTTTTGTTGAATTTAAGTATGTTAACCAGAAAGTAAGATTTCTTTGCTATCCTTTTCTTTCCAGACATCCTGGGACACTTTCATTATAAATAAAGCTTAAAGACCCAATCTGAAATACCCACAATCTTGCAGTGCAAATTTCTTCTGTAGATTGGTTTTTTTCCTCACTTGTTTTGAGGTGAGGGGAAATGAAGCAAATGTCTTTGAATTGTTTTGCCCATATTAAAGTAATTCCTTTTTTAAATTCCAAACTCTGCCGATTTGCTCTAATTTTTTGTCTCTGTAAAACAAGACAGATACCTGCCCATCAGGCACTGTGTCCCTCTGTGCTAGGATTCTCTTTAAGTGTGGAAAATTATGCAAAATCCCAACTGACATCTAAAGCAGAAGGCCAGTGCACTGCTTTGTAAGATCAGGGTTGCATTAGAGCATAGCTGTCAGCATCTACTCAAGACCAAATTTGTGACCAACTCCAGCTTTGCACCTTGCAGGGTAAAGCATCCGCTCATGCTGGGAACTGGATCAAACATCTCCTCTCTGTGTGTGTGTCAAAGGATTTACATCTACTCAATACTCCTTCCCAGGAATGCCTTGCCATGCCATTCTAGTCTAGGACATTGTCCAGAAGCTGCTGTGAAAGCAGGACCTTCCTGTGCTGTGGTTTGTGACTGTAACCACCCCGACAGACCCAGTGCCTCTGTCCTCGTCCCTGTACTGTAGATAGGCTGCACGTGGTGTCCCCACAACGTTGTGTCCTGGGCTAGGGTAGCTCTGTGTCTTAGGACTTGTACTGTGTCTGAAATCATTTATCACCTGAAACTTTGATAAATAAATTTGGTTTATTTATTTTATTAAAGTGATGTGGGTTTGGGTTTTTTTTTTTGAGTGTCTACACTTGTGGCTATATTTAAAATTAAACTACTGCTGTATTTTAATGTGAGCAATATACATGAGATATTTTAATAAAAAAAATGGAATCAAAAGATGGGTTTGGTATGTGATGTTAAGGAATGTGGGACTGCAGGACTCTGGGAGTTTAAAAGTTACAGACATGACCACTGTAGTAAAGGGCCCACAGCCCTGACTTCAGTTCTTTTATCCTCTAGAGCAGTTCTGCTCTTCTGGGCAACTTGTGTACCCCTTGTCCTGTCCTCTCCCTCTCCAGCTCAATGTCTTTCCAGCTTGGGAACTGTCCCATCCCTGGCTCTGAAATACTGGAGATGGCAATGTGCACAAAACCATCCCCTGAGGCAGTCTTAGAACCCTGCACTGCATTCCAGCCCAGCTGCCTTTTGAAGAGACTTAATTTCCTTCCCCCTTTGTTCAGTTGCTTTGCTTCACAGTAATGCAGCACAAGTCAGATGAAACCATGCATATTCATTTTTAGTTAAAAAAAAAGAAATAAGCTGTAAGTGATTTGAAACGGCACCAAACTTGGCTCCAGTTTAGGATACACAAAAAATGTTTCTCATAATAAGTATTCATTATTAGTGTGAAGAGACAAAATATCCAGATTGGCTGTACAGCAAAACCCCTCATGTTTAGAACAGGAAAATGCCATAAAAAGGGGGTTCCTGTCCTTGTGATTTCAAGCAGCAGAAAGCACTAAGGGGGTCTGAGCTTGATGAAGACTTAGCAGGAGCCTTTTATCTTGTTCTGAACAGGATTAATTAAAGCAAAATGTGGAAGTGGTTCCACCACAGGGTCCTAGAGGCTGTTTCCACACTGCCAGCCTCCCTGGATTACTCCCAGCATTTAACTTTTTAAACCACCCTTGGTAAACAACTTCTTCAAGTCTCTTCTCAGGACCAGCTCAAACTGCACAGCAGGAATCAGGGCTGGAGAGAGACCATTCTTAATACTTCGGTGACATTATCCAAACCATTTAACCATCCTGTAGTACTGCCAAGGTAGAAAGTAAAGATATGTTTTGTATGTATCACCCATTATCCAGTCAATGTGGAGCTTTTTAAGAAGCTGTACTAGGATAAATCTCATTGGAGAAATTTGAGAAGTCATGGTTTGCTCTAAGCACAAAGCAACTGTATTTCACACCTGAGCTGGTCATGGGTAAGATCAAACCACTGCTTGGTACCACACTGATGTCATCACAATGATGCTGCTGCTGCTCTGAGTGTGATGTGCCTCAGCTCACAGAACAGCAAAGAGTGAAGTCAGCACCTCCTGCAGCTGCTGGCCAGCTGAGAGCTCTGATCCTCACAATTCAGCCAAGCAGAAATTAGAGCACAAATCTACTCCAGAACAGAGGCTACCACTGTTATGTATTAAGGGCTCTGGCTTAAATGTCCTTATTATTAAAGAAAATAAGTTTACACAACCTCAGTATTAAAGTTTAATATCAAACAATTTGCTCAATGTTACCAATTTTCAATTACAAAACAGGGTCCAAAAAAAATTTCATAAAATATGTTTAGGTGGCTGAACAGAGTTAAGCGTGTTCAGACCGCAAGGGCAAATATCCATAACTTTTTGGTATAAATTATCTACAAAAACTGGTATAAACAATATTCCAATCTTGGTATGGGTTCCCCCTAGGATTAGAGACATTCTCAGGGTGAGATCCAGCAGGTGTTAAAGTTCATTGCCATTGACACATTTCTGCTGCTGCAGCCTGGCCTTGCGCAGAGCCTCCAGCTGCTTTGCTCTCAGCCACCTCTCCCTCGACAGCGTCGTCTGCCCCGCGCTGAGCGACAGGAACCTGGGGGAGCACAGAGACACATCAGAACAGCTCCTGCTAACCCAGCACAGCTCCAACCCTGCTGGCTGCAGTGTTCCAGGAATTGGAAAGCATGGGATGAAAGCAGGGAGGGAATACTTTGCCTAACTCAGAGGAACAAGGCAGAGGAGATTCCATCTGGCCAGGCTGGAACAACTCAGCTCAGCTGCAGACCCAGTCTACAGGTTGCTGGGAGCCCTGAGTGGTGCCAGGAGCAGCACACCCACCTGGCCACCAGCAGCATTTTGTGCAGGTCATCGGCCGTGACGCTCTCAGGGTTGTTCTTGCGCATTTCCACAAAGTCTTCTTCTACTGCCTGGAACAACACAGCGTGGAATTATGGAGCAAAACAGATCTGCACCATGAGATGAGCTTTGGAGGAGCTGAACACTGTAACAACCTTTAGATTTCAACGTTTCAACTCTTTGCTGTGCAGAAGTGAGCCTGAGCAAAACCAGGCTACTTCTCATCTTTGAAAGGAACCCATTTTCCAAATGAGTGTTAGAAAGCAGGTTACCGTGCTGTTTCTTATCTGTAATAAATTCAGTATATACTTCACAAATACTTGAAGGCACAGCCAAGATGTGAAAACACTTCTGCTGTTTGGGTTTTGTAAAACTTGAAGGAGAATCACAGACAGGGAAAGTACAGTAACTGTCTACTAAGGTGCTTTCTATCCAAATACACTGTTGAAAACATTAGGGAAGCATCCATACCTTGGTCACCTCCTCAGATATGCTGTAGTCCAGCAGCCTCAATAAACTCAGGTAAATTCGGAATTTGTTCAGCACAGAGGGCAGCACTGCAGTGAGGAGGCTGCTCATGTACTCTTCCATGTTTGGGGGAATTATCTGTGGTTGTAAGTGGACTTGGCAATCTGACTGAAAGAGAAAATTACATTTCATCTCTTTCCACATCTCACTGTTTTCTATTCCAAGACTAACTTACTCTCAAAAGCAGCAGAAGTCACTATTTCCCGTAACTAGGGTATAAGACACAATTCTTGAAACATTCCCCAGCTCACATTTTGAGCAGCTCCCAATTCAAGCAGGAGAGCAAAGGCTCAGGGGACAAAGCTGGAATGTCAGAGAGGAGATGTTTGCAAGTTCAGGCTACTGCAGGGGCAACGCCACATCTGTGCCCATCCCCTCAGAACCCACCATGCCAGAGGGGAGGGAGGCTTTGAGAGTGGCACATCTCTGCAGCTTTACCCATCCCTGGGTCCTTCACCATCCCTGTTCAGAAAGGAGGAGGGAAGCTCTGTCTCTCTGTAGTCCCATGAATGGGTGTCTGGCCATGAGGGAGAAGGCAGCAGCCACTGCCAGTGCCACACCCTCCCTGGTCACAAGACATTTCCTGTCCCCACTAGTCCCTGGCAGGCCTGCTGTGAGCAGCAGCTGCAGTGACAGCTCCCCAGCAGGAGCTGGAGCCCCTCCCATACCGGCAGGAGCGAGCGGCCCTCGGAAGTGATCAGAACATTAATGTTGCATGGGAATTCCATCCGGTGGTAATTGAAGTCATACTCCACCTTCTGCCAGGTGATCAGGTTACCCAGTGCTGTCACATTATGGACACCTGCAAGAGCAAGAACAAATTCCCTGACCACTGGACTGATGTCAGCCCTGATTTTTGTCTCCCATCTGTCTTTAAGGAGCAGCCAGCAGAAGGATTCCTGCAATCATCCTGTTCCTTCTTGTGTCTGAGGTGTCTTCCAGATAGAGACAGCCACCTCTTAATGTGAATTAAAACTAAGAATCCTTGATTTCAGGCCTAAACTTTGTCTGGCTTAGTACATGAGTTTATAACTCATGTTTTCATTTGCCCTACAAAGCCAAGTATCTATTTACAGAGAAAAACCAAAAAAGCAATCTTTCCTCAAAAGCAGAAAAACACTACCAATTTAATTTTGCCAATTTTTTTATAGTACTCACTCACCCTACCTGGAATTTGGTTATTTAAAATATAAAATATTAAAATTGACAAATTAACTGGTTGACTCTTGGAATTCTCTCTTTGAAGTGCCAACATGTACCTGACCAACTGAATTTCTCTTTAGCAGTTACTGCATTAAATGACAAAACTACTTATGATTTTACTTTTAAATAATTAGTAATAATTCAGTATATTGTAAATAAAGGCAAAGTTAGCAAATAAAGGCAAATTTAATATCAAATTAAACCAACTACTACATCTGAAGACACGTTTCTCTAGGATTAAATTTTGTTCCCAATGTTGCTGTAAGAAATGAAAAATTTTTACTTCTTTACTCTAAATTCAGTAGAAAATAGTATCACATCAGCAAAAATGAAACAATTAACAAGCCTTTTTTATCTGCAACTTTTAATACTTAAAATATTATTTTTTCACTAAATGCTGGGGATTTTTAGACATTACAAACATTTTAGAAAACCTATAAACCAGCAGAACAAGAGTTCTTTCTAAATGGGAGTTTATAATATTTTAACTATTTTTTTGGAAACAGACAATGCAGACCTTGTTACTAGTTTTAGTATTTTCTTTAGCAAAGTTTTGTAGTTTTACAAAAGCTGAGTAACCAGAAATACTGAAAACTCAAAAGCAATTGAATAATTTCAATTAGCAACTTTTAAGAGCAGTAATTAAAATACCAAAGCAGCTTTTTCAAGACAGCATTTTTCTTTTAAAATTGATTTACTTGCGGTGATTTCCTGTTGTTGTTTCATAGAATCTCCTGAGTTGGAAGGGACCCACAAGGATCACTGGGCTCCAGCTCCTGGCCCTGCACAGGACAGCCCCAGGACTCAAACACACCTCCACTGTGCATTCTCCAGGTACTGAGCTTGTAAATGCAACTCAGCTCTTTATGTGAGTTATTATTAAATTAATTTCTAAAGCTCTGCTGAAAGCATGCTACACAGTGCTACCTCAGCTGGTAAGACAGAATCCCCACTATTTTTAACACAGTAATAACATTTTTTTCTCCAGTTTTTAGCTGTGTTCTCAGGGATGGTTTCCAGATATATCAGTACAAGTATAGAACATAAGGCATCAGCATATGCTTTGCCCACTTCATGCACTCTCACAGGAAACTGAAAGGCCACTCTAAATGAATCAGAGTTATTTTGGTATGAAAGAGTTCTCCCAATTTTTCTTAAGTTAGCTGAGAAGGCTGCAGGAAGCTGCTTCAAAGCAGTGAAATAGGATGTAGAAACCACAAACAGTTTTGCAATAGACTCCTCTTATGAACGGGACACGATTATCATCACTGTGTTAAAACACAGCAGCTTTTAACCTCCCAAATGAAATTCTAGACACCAAGAGCTGTGTACCTGCAGTGTCCAGCTGCCCCTGCTCAAGCTGGGTCTCATCTATGACCAGAGAGGTGTTGCTGGCCAGCTGCAGCAGCCCACTGAGCAGGCGATTGGCTGTGTAGTCCTTGCGAGGGATGAAGCGCGAGTGGTTCATGCTCTCGATGCTCATCCGCAGGTGGTAGGACTGCAAGGACAAACAAACCATCAGCACCTGTGCTGGGCTCCAGCTTCCCAGGGAATGCTGCTTCCTGCAGCTACAGCTGGGCTGGGAGCATGCACAGTAAAATATAACCTGTCACTGCAACTCCTTGTCCCAAATATCCAAATGCTGTATACTTAAACATTTCCCAAAGGGAAGTATTGCTGTTAGGAATTTCCATCAGCTGTTTGTCACATCTAGGATGAGCTCAATAATAAATGATTTATTGCAGCAATACTGTTAGTGTGACCCCAAATTGAATTACTGTGGCTTTTCTGCAGAGCAGTATCCACAAACTTGAGTAAACCCTAATGACACCATAATTAAATGACCCAAATGTCTAAACACATCAAGCCAGAAAGACCAAATAAAGCATGCAGCATCTGCCTGTCAGTTCAATACCTCTGAGGAGAAGATTTCATTGCATGTAATGAATGCATTCCTAGATGATGAGGTACACAGACTTCACACACAGGCCAGCCACATCTCTATTGTTACCTGCTCTCTAAATGAGAGCAGCAGAGCATTTCACCAGCCTGCCCTGACCCCGTGGAAGCAGTGAGAACCCTTTCCCCAGAGCAATGCTTACTGCTGGCACCAGCTGCTGGATGAGGCGGTACAGGTGCTCCGTGAAGGTGCTGCTCCGGGGACAGCCGCTCAGGTTGAGGGTGAATTTTCCCAGAGGAAGCACATCCCTTCTGGCATAACTGCACCAAAACCAGCAGAGGTTAGGCAAACAGCTGGCTAACACTGGATAGAGGTGTCATTCAGCTTGAGCATTGTGTGGTGTCTCAGAGGCAGCAGCATTTCAGAGCACACGGTGTTCTGAAGGAACAGTGCCCAAGGAGCTGGGCCAGGCTGAAGCTGCCCCTCAGGCTGTGCAGCACCACACAAAAGCAGTGATTTACAGTGCTTGGCATCCTGCAATGGCTTTCCAGACCTTCTGTTCTCCTTGTGCTCTGTTGTTACTCAGTGAACACACTTCATTCTCTTCCTTTCTGGGACCTAATGTCAACTTCCTCCTTATCACACTTGTTCATCTCCTTTACCTGACCTCAGCTTTCCTCTCCCTCTTCTCACTGTGTATCTTCTCCCCATTCTTGACAACTTTCAACCTTTCTGTGATACCAGCTAAGAGAGAAAATACAGTCTAGTCTAAGTGTTGGAACATTCACAGTCCCACTAAAAAGAATGAAAACTACTCATTTTGATGACTAAAATAACTAACATTATATTTGGGCTTGACAACTCTAATATCTAAAGTTTCACACTTAAACTTTTAATGAGTTGAAGGATGCTGCTCTTTTCACCCAGAGATAGTTTAAATCAACAGAAGAATAAATTCCTACCACATGCTAAACAGGTCACTTGAACTTACCATTAAATAAGTTTACATTTAATTAAACAAATTCCCAGAATGTACCTTTCAGTACCTTGTAGTACCTAAGCAATAATTCCTGCAGTCAGGAAATGCTGTCTTTGGGAAGTCAGTGACATGACCTGCTCATTAGAAGAAGCCAGAGGTGGAAAGATGTTTACATACCTCTGCTTGAAAGTGTCTTGGAGATTTTGTCAGCTCCCAAAGCAGCACTGAACAGATACACTGCCATAAAGCTGGTCTTTTGTCAATATTTACTGTTATTTCAGACACTGAAATCTGCCTTTGTGTGTATGGTGACAGGACAACTCTACCTGGACAAAGTACTACTGAAATAAGTATTATTTAAGTTATTTCTGTCATTTATTTGCAGACTGGTGAAGAATCCCATAAGAGATTTCTTTTAAATGATAAATACATAAAATCTCAGCACATATGTAAATACTTACACTGTAGAGATGAGATGCAGTATCAGGTATTCAGCAGCCAAGCTGTCTCCCAAGAGGGCATGGGTGAGGAACCCCAGCAACTCTGCTCTCACTGGTGACAGCTCAGACATGAAATTAGAGACAACTGGAAAAAGAGCAGAAGACAAATGTCAGAAAATGTTCTTGTTTCTCACCCTCTTCCCTCTATATAAATTTGACTTTCTGTCACAGTTTGAAGAAAAATGTTTATTCCAAAACAGTCTAGGAAAAATAAACAAACGTTCCTTGGTTTTTCCAACTGTCTTTGGATAACCTGAATCACTCAACACTTCCTTGGAAATGATTTTTTAAAAAAATTAGATATTGTGTAATGCATTTGCAGCAGGCTATAAAGTGTAGGGCCAAATTTCTAAAATCCATAGCTGCTCCATTTTATATTAGAGGCAGAAAAAAACCTCTTACATATTGCTCAGAATAAGCAATACAAGGCACTCAAGGAAGAAAGTTTAAATATCAGAGGTCTGCAAGCAATAATTCAATGAAAAACATAACAGTCAAACAAGGCAGAAAGCAGAATTGCCTTGTTTTGTGCACAGTATTATGAGTCTCTATATTATCAGTATGTTTCTTATTTCCAGTATCACACTAAATTGGAAATCTAATTTTCCAGCAATTCCCAAGTCAGTTTGAAAACAAATCAAATCTTATGGCTGAACAACTTGGTAAAACCCTTGGGCACATAGAATGCAAAACCAAATTCCACATAAATCACGTTTATTTCAGCCAAATAAAAATGTAAACATCACACAAACACAAACATCTGCATCCTGTGCAGCATTTCATAAGACTGAAATCCAAACCCTGCTGTTGAGGTATTTGCCTCTGAGCAAAGCAGTGTTTGTTCAGATGTCCTGGGAAGTGCCCAGAGTTCAGACACTCACAGGTTTTACTCTCCTCTTCGTTAAGGCAGGCAGGCAGCAAGGGGTTAATGTGTTGCAACTTCTGTGCCAAAATGACGTGGATCCTGGGCACTAATGAGGCCGGGGGGCTGTGCACTCTCTGCTCCTCGGCAGTGTCCATGCACTCCATGGGATCAAGGGTGGAGCTGTCCCTGGGGAGAGGGCACAGCAGCTGCACTTAGAAACATTCCAGGGAATTTCTCTGCCTCTGGCCCCAGGCAGCTGGAACCAGGCCAAGAACAGAGCAAGGAACAGCATCGCTCCCAGCTCCTGCTGACTCCTCCCACATCCAAACCACCTTCTTTAGGAACTTTATAAACACAAGAAATACTGAATCACAATTGTATAATGACATATTAACACCACAGCAGGCTTGACCCAAAATATCTGGATTCTATTATTTTCAGAAAATAATCAAGTCATATTTTTCTGAAGAGAAAATCAAATAACCCAACAATAAATTCCATCAAACCAAACCCTCACAACCAAACAAAACCACATTTATTATTTGTTGAACCATTTAATAGGCTGTAGCTTCAAGTAAAATATTACACACTGTTCTGTCCAGCCTGTACTGAATGAGGTCTAAACAACAGCTTTAAAAAAAAAAAAAAAAAAAAAAGTCATTTATTACATTTGTCTCTGTATGCAAATGTGGGATTTTCATATCCCACCAGGTTCTGGAGCCTGACAAGATCTTCTAGACACATATCAGCTCTAGACAAACATCACACACTGAGTAAAAGAACTATGAATAAATAAATCCTAATACCTCTGCTGGAACCTGGAGGTATTGCCTCTTAATTTAAGAGTTCAGATACACAAGCTTTGCTCGCCCTGAAGATGTTTTACAAAATTTCTTCCAGCTGGTTTTTCATTTTTCATTTTCATTTTTAGAAAGTAAAATCCCTCTATCAGATGATAGTAAAGTTTAGCACAAATGTCTTGTACTGGTTTTAAAAGCTGTCAGGCTTTATAACTTCAAAGCCACTTCAGCAGTTCATCCACTCTTTCCATTAAAAGAAATTTATTTTTTTTTTTGCATTCAAAATGTTGCCAAATGCTACCATTTTGTCTTCTTGTTACAGAATGACAGGAAAAACCCACAAGCACCTGTGACAGAGCAACTGAGCTGTCAGTCTGGGATTAGCTGTCACACAGATGATAACAAAAAGCAGCTGACCAGGCTGAGTTAATTTTTAAGAAGTTGGCACTATAAAGGATTCACATTGCATGCTGGGTATTGTACTTGCCTGACAGATAAACAAACTCACCAACAGAAATGTTTCAGAGTGCAATGGTTCAAGACATCAGCAGTATTTATATTAGATTTTGGTCAAGAGTTTCATTTTTAAAATTGATTTCTCACATCTTGGATTAGTTTGTATTTTGTCAGGCAAGGAACTGCACAACAGCAGGTGAAATGAAAAGTTTCTATCAGTGGATTAACAAGATGAGACACCTTAATTAATAAAAAAAAAAAAATCAACCAATGTTTTACTCATTTTGATCACTACCACTCTACATGCAGACATGCAAACTTTTTTAAAGATATTCTTCAGAAATGTTTACATTTCTGGTAACAACCTTCATGGACTTAGAAACTAGCTCAAAAGGACATTTTATAATTTTAATGCTTCTTTGAAAGCTTTGTTCACTATTCACTTATTCACTGAAAATTTAGTTGATGTGAAAAGCACAAAACATTTAGCTATAGAAGCATTTTCTGCTTTACAGACTGTACAACAACCTAAAAAAAGATGCACTGGGTATCCAAGGATATGGATGTACCAGAGCACATTGGACTTCAGTTTCCAGGGTGCTGGATGCAACACTTTCCTCATCAAGCTATTTTTAAGCAACAAAATTCACGTCTTAAGCATAATTATCATGCACTTACAAATTTCCTTGTTTGCTCACTGCACTAAAAACCTGCATGTCAGGGCAATCTTACCTCTCTTCAGTGTTCACTATGCTCAGCACTGGGTCCACAGACAGAACACCAAACACCTCTAGCACATCATTGACTTTGAAGCTCTCCCAGCTCTCATAGACCTGCCCCAAACAGAAAGAAAACAAAAAATACAGAGGCAAATGGGTCAGATGCTGGACAGCAGAAAAACACAGACAAAGGAAACTCAGGAATCTCAACTGTGGACTGAGAACAGACTGAGTGAAGAGGTCTCCCCTCACCCTCAGTGTCAGTAAGCTTACACTGGAAAAGGGAGTTTATCATTCCATGCTTTTTCTATTGGCATTCTTTGGCACACAAATGTAAACAAGTGTATTCTACTCTGATTTATCAAGATTTGCTGAATAAGACAGAAGTCAATACAGCAACAGCAGAGAAATTTTGTGTTAAAATTTCACAGTAATACAGCATAGCAGTGAATCAAAGACTATTTCAAATTTAATACACAAATGTGTGGTTTATTGGTTTTACAGCTCAGTTTTTCACAGCTGTTTTTCAATTAGAGAAGATATCCTAGAAGAAAAATACCAGGGCTCAATACCAGCTGCATCCATCTAATAGTGGAATCTTTTCTTTTAAACTAAGTGTGGTGAGAAGGTGTAAGCTTCAATAAATGCTGCTGAAGGATTCCAGCAATTCAAATGCAGCCCTCAAGAAGAGAAACACTGTGTAATGAATCTATCTCTAGAAACAAAGCTGTGGACTTGAGACACAATTTCTGTGCCTACAAACCACTGCAAGGCTGATTCTGTCTGCCTCACTGAGAGCACAGCCCTGCTCATCACTTCTCTCACCTTTACAAGACATGCTGGTCCCTTCTCTCCTGGCAAGGGAAAGTTTAGGTCAAGTGGAGGGGAGCAGTTGGGAGAAATGACATGATGACCTGCAGAAGCTTCTGTTTCTAATCTCTTTGGCTCCACACATCCATGGATATCACCTCCACTGCCTGAAAAACACACGATTTGCAGGCTTTTTAAATAGAAATGCAGAATTGAACAACTTTCTTCAGGAAACAACACAAAATAAAACTAATTTAACAAGACTCCTGAGACAAGAATGTTTAATAACTCAATATACTTGAGAGAATATACTCTTAATATGAGAAGTCTCACAGGTGTATATTTTATGTAATCAAGTTAAGTGTGACAGAGTACTGGCAAAGATTTGTGTGTCCTGGAAACCCAAACATGGCCAGAAATCTGATTTTCAAAATGCAATGTTTAAACCAGGGGAATGATGTTTTTTTTTCTACAGTCCATAGGACTGCAAAGGTAATATTTTTCTGCACTTCATGTTTCAAAAAACAGATCAGAATATGCATAAGCTTGTATTAAAAATCTCTCTAGATTGTTAGCAAGTCATTCAATACATATATAACACTGTAGGCTCCCCCACAATCCTTCAAATCAAACCACTGACTTCAACCAAACCTCCAAATCATAAAGGCTGCAACAACACTAATAACTAAAACACCTTTTAGCAATGAATTTTTGACAAATTCTGGAAAGGTACCTACTATGCATGAACAGCAACTCTTACCCATGTGTTGCTCCTTCTGTTTGGAGGGATGCAGATCCATGTCCTCATCCTCCTCGTAGCTCCTCTTGTGGCGGCTGGGGGTGTAGGAGGTTGAAGGGCTCACTCGGGCTTGGCTGGCACTGATGTAGGCTTGGGATTGTGGGTTAAGGAAGCCACAACTGAGCAGGGAAAACTCTGCCACACTAAGGTTTAGTTGTCTCTTTTTTTAACAAAATCCTGATCTTAACATGCTCAGCTACAGGTGTTTTATAGAGACTCTTGCTGTGTAAGTGTCCTGATATAGAAAATGCCAATGGCTCAACTGAAGTTTTTCTTTTCCTAAGCATTTGCAATTGGAAATTAACAGAAATTTTCAAGACTTTCCCAGGCAAAAATGTCTTCTAAATCAAAACAAATGCTGCTACATTCATTTGCATCCTCTTTGTGCATATTAGACACCATCAGCTTTCTCTTTTTTTCTCTTTCTACACCTATTACCTCTCCAGATTCATTAAATAAAAAAGAAGAAATTTTAAATAAACTTATCTTCTTAAATCAAATTAATTAGTTGGTGACCACTGATTCTATAACAAAAAAGTGGCTCAGTCAAAAAAGATATTTCCTTCACCCATGCTGATTCACCAGGCACTGGAACACAGTAGAAAGTCTGTCTCTCCAAGGTGACTGTTTGTGAGGAGTTCAAATCAATTTCCTGCTGAGGCTGGAATCCCAAGAGAAGTTTTGTTAAAAATCTGTAACAGTTTGCTTTCTTTTTTTAAATTAATCCCACAGATTCAGTTACTCAGCCAGAAGTTACAATTAGCATGCATGACTACATAACTCAGGAAAAAGTGAATATAAATTGTTTTGATTCAAACTGCACTGCACTTCCAAAAGTAACTGTTTTCCATAGCAGACAGTTTCAAGGTCATGAAACTCCCCACTCCACTCAACCAAAACAAATTTTAAATACAACAGAAACAGCTGGAAGCCTGCTCACATCAGAATGCCAGTGAGCAGTTATGAATACTCTGCTTTGCAAACCAAAGATTAATTTTGCATTTAGAGCAGTATCTTCAGGAATCCATTGCCAAGTATCAAAGAAGCTCTGTCACACTTATAAAATTGGAACTTTCCATCCAATATTTCTTCTCTAAGTTAATATAATTTATATAACTTACCCCACATTCTGCCACATCTCTGTATTTACCAAAATGCAAAACCTGTCAAGAGGGAAAAGACAATGCAATCATTCTGTTTCTGACAGCATCCTATACATGAATCACACCAAACTCACTGCAGGCCAAAGTCCCTCACAGACATCCTGCCAAAGCTTTCATCATTTTAGCATTTTCTATTCCTCAACAGAAATGTAACAGGTTGTGCTTTACTGATACCACTGGAGTTGCTATCAGTGTCCATAGGTTTAACTCACAACTACAGGAATACAAGGACCAGAATGAGGAAAAAGACAAACATTTGCTAAAATAATAAATCAGTATTCCACTTACACGTGCATTTGTGTTTGAGTCAACTGTTTCATACACTCCCATGTAAAACTCAGGATCAAACATATCTTGAACCATGCAGCGAAATTTCACTAAGCTGTTGGGTTTTAGGTAATGTACAGGAACATCATTCAGTGATGGAACCTGTGAAAAAAGAGATTGTTTTATACAACTGGTATATATTGAGCAGTGCTCTGAAGTAAGCCAAAATCAGCACAAAAACTTAATTCTTTGACCATCCAGTTTATTCTCCTCCTTAAACTCCTATATATGTAGCACACCTACTATTTTCTGAGTGCATCTCTCATCCTAATCTAAGCAGTAACAAAGTGTATCTATTCCAACACCTTTCTGCAATGGCTGTTACAGATAATTGTTACAATTATCAGTCACTTAACAGTTCGCGAATTCTTCCAGTCCCAAAACTACCAGTCCCAACACTGGACTATGAAAGAAATTGTTATAGGTCTGTATAGGTCTGGAACTGTATGAAAACTGTACAACATTTGAAACCAACTTTTAAATTGGGAATTATTGCAGCTTCAGGATTAAACAGAATTTATCTGCTAATTTATTTAGCAGTACTAAAGCAATTTGCATGCACAATTTCTTGTAACAAAAGGTCCTGGAAAACCTGTATGTTAATTTCCAAGTCCACATTGGGGAAGTCTTTTTCACACCGTTTTACATGACAATGGGAAAATATAAAGAAAAAGAAATCATTGCCTAAGCACATGGTATAACTTCAAAGAATGAGACTTGTAATATGAATAGTTTTTAAAATTTGAAGATAAAATCTTTGTTGAAAAAGCCCACACCCCGCATTAAAATGCAACGAAAACCATAAGTAGCCCTGTAGGAAGTGGCATTTTTACAGAAGTATATCCCCTCACAGGTTTTTAGTAAGAAAATATGATCTCAATTCCTTCTGATGTTGTAAATTTTACTCAATTTTGCCATTTATGCTTGGATTTAAGCTGCAATTTAGTACTAAATACAGAATACTTTCACTGACAGAGAAATAAATAATTTTCACCTGTTTTTAGTCATAAATAAAACACATTTGATGTGAAAGTTTCTAACCCCCTTATCAGTCCCATTATGCCATTTCTGCTACAGCCTTTTAGAAAAGTACCAGCTTTTGAACTCAACTGTGCATATTTTATTTTTAAAACCTAAAGCAGAACTTCCCTACTGAACTGCACAAACTAGGCCTGACCCAGCCCAATTAAACACAGTTTTAGTAGAAAAAGCATTTTTCCCTTAAAACCTGAAGGTTCAGGCAACTGTTTATTCAACCCACACAAGTTTGCAGCATCGTAATAAAAGCTCCTGAGAAAGGAGGTTTATAGCTAGCAGGTGAGAAGCTCGTGGTACACACTGAGGACTCACACTTCCCCAAAAATGAGAATATTTGTCATCTCCTGCCATCTACTGACTGTGCTACAGAGTGGCAGCACCCAGCAGTGATGGCCTAGGGGAAGGAGAGTGCTAAAGGCAAGGGGATGGATGGGCTGAGATTTCTCATCCTGGTTTGCACTCAGGTTAAAGCAGCCGAGGTGTAAATTCACATCCCAAAACCTGGGCCTGAAATTCAGCTGTGCACTTACCATTAAAAGGTAGGACTTATCAAAAGCAAGCCACTGCAAACAAATGTAAAAAACAATGAAGCTTAAGAAAAAGTAACTCGAAAAGAATAAAACACTCTTACCCAGTTAGTAGCATTATTTTCTTTTAATTTCTCCTTGAAGTATTCGGTTACTTTCTTCTCCCAATCAGAGTTTGAAACATTTTGGGCTAAAAAAACCAACATATTTATGCACCTAGTAGCACCACATAAGAGACTTTTATCCAGCATTCTCCCAGCGTATTAAACCCAACTTTCACCTCTGTATTAAGGAAGTAAGTGCATCTTAGACTAATTTATTCCCCTTGCAATTCACTGACTTCCCATTCCGAACCCTTGCAGGCCAACCAAGAAGCACAGAGCCATTCTCAGAAGCGAGGGAAAGCTCCACAACAGCGCAGCGGGAAAGGGCAGGAGCCGAGGCACCGCTTTCCGCGCTGTGCCGGCTGAGGAAATGTTTATTTCGCTATTCTTTTAGTTAAGATCGAGCCCAGCACGGCAACAGCCGCGGCTGATGGCACAGGCAACACCAGCGGCGCTCGGCAGAGCGTGCAGGCAGCACGCGTTGTTGCCGGAATCCGGAGATACACGAAACACACGCTGTATATAAGATATATACGATATAAAACAGATATATAAGATACAGAGCCGGCCTCGCCGCTCTCCCGCCACCACCCCGCGAGGGAAAGCGCCGTCCGGTTCCGGGCGCTCCCGGAGCGCTCCCGCAGCCGCGCAGGGACGCGGGCCCGCCTCACCGAAGATGCCCTGCACGATGCTCAGGGGGCTGTTCAGCCAGTCACCCACGCACGGCATGGCGGGGCCGCCGGCACCCTGCGGCCGCCGAGTCCCTCTCGCCAGCCCAGCGCGGGGACCGCCGCCGCTTCCTCCTCCTCCCGCTCGCCCTCCTCCTCCTCTTCCTGCGGGAATGGCGGCCGGGCCCGCCCCCCGCCCCTCACGGCTGCGCGCGCCCGCCGCCGCCATCTTGGCTGAGGGCGGAAGGGGCCGGCACAGGGACGTGGCCGGGGCGCGGCGATGGCGGCGGGGAAGCCCGGGGGAGGCACTGGCACGGGCAGCGGTACCAACCTGCTCTTTTCCTCCGCCACCGAATTCAGCTTCAACGTGCCCTTCATCCCCGTCAGCCAAGCGCCGGCCGCGCCGCCCGGCCCCGCGCTGCTGCCCGCCGGTACGCAGGGAGGGAGGCAGGGAGGGATGTGCGGGGTTCTGTCACCGCCGGGAAGGGGCGGTGGGAGCCCTCAGAGCCGAGCCGGGGCTCCAGGGGGGGCTGTGGGCCTTGGGGAGGTCGGTGCGGGTGGGCTCCACCCGGCGCTGGGGCTCCCCGAGCCCGGTGTCCCTGCCGGTGCCTCAGGAGAGACACTGCTCGGGATTGCATTTTCCGCTTTCCAGCACTTAAATGTCTTCTACTTCCCCCTGTTTAATGCTTCTGAGTGTGGTTTTTAATGCTGTGTCTAAGGATGGGCGCTGATCCTCGCGCTTCCAGCTCAGCGACCCGTCAGTGCTTCCATTCAGTGTTCACTTAATGTTTTCGCGTTTTTTAAGCCCCTCTCTCATGTTATCTTCTGTTTTCCCTCTTTGAAAATAGCACGTTAAGCAGCAACCTTAAATACCTTTGCTAATTTAATCCTTGTTCTAATATCCTTTCTCCTAAAGCTTCCCAACACATGCTTGTGCAACTTAAAATCTGATGCTCAGGCAGTTTCAGATAAAGGAATGGATTTTTCTGGGATTAAAGCTCAAAAAATTAGAAATGCATCTATAAACCAGATATTTCAAATTTTACTGTATTTGCATGTTGGGATTGGACTAATGACCTTTGAATGTTCCTTTTAACTCACACCATTCTATGCTGAGTCTTCAAGACTTCATTTCAAAACTGTTGTATCTTAGCTAAAATAAGTATTGATATAGCTGGAAATCTACTTCTCTTTAGACTTAATAAAATGTTTGCCAAGTATGGCTTTGAAACAGTTTTTTAGATCAACTACATTTTCTGGATAGGAGGGATAAAAGCAATAAAATATTACTTGTGGTATCTGTTTACTAACTCCGTTGTACAATACTCATAGATTGTTTTTTTCATGCAAATATACATTAATTTTTCATTAAGAAAATAAAACAATTTTAGATGCTGATCTGGCTGGTAGCTTTACACAAATGACTGTCCTGGCAATTTCTTGAACATTTTGAAGCCAGCTGGAGATAAAATCTGATGGGATTTGATTAATGTGGTGAATCTTATGCTCTCTGTGTGACTTAAAATTTGATAGATGAGGATTCATGGATTTGCAGCTGGAGTGAATTTCAGTGTCAGAGGTTGTGCCCTATTCTGTGTCAGTCCAAGTAAGGCCCATGTCCTGTTAAATGTTCTGTTTCCACACTCAAGTGTACTCACCATCTGTTGTTGGGATCTTCTTGCTGAGTAGACTATTTTGTATTTGGAATCATAGTTTAAAATTGTGTAAAATGTAGTAAGAGTCAATCCAGGGATTTGTTTGATACCTGACAGCCAACATTAGGGATCTGTGTGCAGTCATTCATTTGTTTATCTGTCTCCAGGAGTGAGTAGTTAGTGTTTTGAGCTCTGCAATTTGACAATAAGATGCATTCTCTGGCTCAGGTGTGGGTGATGTAACCAATGTATTTGCTTTAGGATGGGAGGAGTGTCCCCAGTGAGGACGTGGACTGATGGCACTTGTGGTTTTCTGGTGACAGTCTGTGTGTAGGGAGGGATGTACAAGAGGTTGACACAGGCACAGATGAAGAAAGACTGTTCTGTGTGTGGGGAGAGCACACGTCAGAGCTGTACACTCCTTTTTTTACATTTGTATGTCCTGCTTGTTTTTACAACACAGTTTTTGCAAAACTAGAAAAAGTCAAGGTGAACAGTAATATTTTGTGTTGGAAAACTATATGTGCATACATACATACGTATAGTGGGTTTTTTTGGCAACCTCATTTTGCAAGGAAAGCTGCACTTAGGCTTAATCTCAAAAACCTGTTTAAAACTGGAGAACAGTAGGTGTTTTGTGAACATTTGTTTGCTAAAGGCCCTGAGAACTCTTGAGCACACTGCTGCATGTGTATGATGCCCTGACATGGTGAGTGAAGTGCCTGCTCTGCTGCCAGTTGTTTGGGCAAGCTGAGAGCTGACAGTGAGGTTTGCAGTGTGCTTCTCTCTGCCCCACACTGTTTATGAAATGTGAAAGGAAGGTGGATTTTATTGTGGTTTCAGCCTAAGTGGTTTCAGCATTTTCCACACAGTGGCTCAGAGACAGAGATTTTGGGTTTGTTCCTCAAAGTGGGATCAGTGCTGGAAGTGAAAGCAAGAGGAATTGATAAATGCAGGGGATGCCTCAAATTGACACTGTCTGCACAGATTAAATAAAAGATGATTAAAATAGTTCTTTTTAATCTTGGCAGCTGTGTAATTTATGATTAATTAATTAGAACAGCAGCTTCCTTAGGGAGACTTCTCCATGGATTCCCCTGTTCTCCCTTGATGCTCCCTATTACAGTTGTGTTGGCTGTGGATAAAGGCATTTGTTGTTGGCTGCTCACTGCTGCAGAGACTCTTGGGGACTGGGCAGCAGAGATGCTCTGTGCTGTCTCCCCACAGCCTGGCATCGTTTGATTGCCAGGCAGGTGGAACACTGTTGGTTTCTGCAGTGGCACTGACTCCTTGCAAGGTGCTGCTCCCTCAGGAGGCAGCACTGCTCGGGCCATCACAGCCTTAGGTGAGCTTACTGTGAGATCTCAAATCATTATAAACCTCCTTTATTCCCACTTGTTCCTAGATCACTGCAAAGTAGAAAACTGTGATTGATCAGGACCTCTTTTATTTATTTTCTCCAAAAGGGCTTTCATGGCCTTGCATGTTTGTAAATCCTCTCCTGCAGTTATGCAGAATGGAGGCTGATTTTTCTTTATCAGAGATGTGGCTTTTATGCAGGTCTAGAGTAGGTTTTTTAGGGATAACTGGAGTAAGTGCTGCTCATTAAGTGGATTGGCATCATGATTTGTGGCCATCTTGCAAGTCAGATGAGAACCCTTGAGAGAGCTCTGCTAAAGGAGCAGGCAAGAGTGGATTGTTTAACCTGTAAGTTTGGCCTATTTAGAAATGTTTTTAAGCTCTGTCCTAAAAACTGGAGCATAAAGTCCTATGCTTAGTAGCTGTTTTCATGGTGAAATATATGAACCAAGGCTGTCCTGGCATTTGAGGGGTAAGTAAAGTTGGGAGGGATTTTAGTGCCTGCCATATTGCCCAGGGAAGATCCTGACTCCAGTTATATGTTGGTTTCTTATTTAATATTTGTTGCTTTTTCTGTGTACACTGAGTGACTTTCATGGTCCATTTTAAATGCTCTTGAAGACTTGGTATCTTTTGTTTCATTTTATGATGTGCTGAATTAAGGATGTGTAAGCCTTATGGGGGCAAACAGTTTTAGCCATAGCTGATGGTGTTACAGAACATTTTAACCCCACAGAGTGATTTGAAGCTCTCACAAGATTCTCGTGATCCTTTTGTTTTTGCAGATGATTCTGCAGATGTTGGGGAAGAGGACAGCTTTTTGGGTCAGACATCAGCCAGCCCCAACCCACCACAGACTTTCAGCTACTTCTCTCAAGTTCCCAGCAGCAGTGATCCCTTTGGGAGTATTGGGCAGCCACCTTTAACAACTGTTTCAACACCTGTTGGACCACCAGCCTTCTCCAGAACTCCCACTTCACTTCCACTCGTGTCTGGCTCCCAGGATGGGCAAAATGCCTTTTCACCACATATTCCCAAATCCCAGTCTTACAGTGCACCACCCACTTCCCAGGTGGGAATGGCACCTTACCAGCCCCCTCAGCAGAGCTGTCCCCCACCTGCCAGCACTGTCCTGCCCACGGGGACCCCACAGCAGCAGGGCTACAACCCCTACAGGCACACCACCCTGAGCAGCAGGGCCAACCCCTACCTCACCCCACCCCAGCTGCAGCAGAGCCACCCCCCTGCCACAGCATCCCCTGTGCCACCCATGCAGATGTACCAGACACCCCCAGGGCCACTGACACAGGTATGTGACTCTCTTTGGCTACCACAGCAAAACAAGTCACTGTCCTCTTTCAGCTGCATATTTTATCTTTTGAAGATTTTTCTTCTTTGCAAAAAACCCCACAAGAAGTCTTGAAGCGTTTATAGCAGCAAAAACTTTTCACTATAAGTAGGTTAGAACTGTTGTTCCAGGAAAACTTCCTGATCTTTGAAGTGAGTGTACCCTGAGGCTGTAGTTCTGTGAGCCTCTGGGCATCAGGAACAATGCCAGTTGCTCTTTTCTGTGGGTTTCTGAGTTTGCTGAGTTTCAGCTGTGCTGGTGCATTTTTTGTGCCTCAGCTTTAAATTAGGTCATTTAGCCATTTCGAAGATACGGGCTAAAATCTCTTTTCTGGTGAAGCCAGAACTTTTTGAAACTAAGTCACATAAAATTGTCAGCAAAGTCTTTGAAACAAATTGGTTGAGGATTTTGTGTCATATAAAGCAATAATCTTCATTCTTTCCTACCTGCACAAAAGCATTATTAAAGTAATGCCAATGGATTAATAAAACCTGGCACGATTGCCTTGAAAACAGCAAAAACTGTTACTCTTTTTGCCTGAGCTATTGCTATATTTCTGTTATCATGAATAAAGAATGTGAAGGTTATATTATGGCAAAACATAGCAAAGGCAGTAGAACCTAAACAGTCTGGAGTTTTAGATTATGTAATTTCAGAACTTCTGTTTGTTGGATTTTATATATTGTACAATATTTTGGTGCCCTTTTTTTTCCCCTTTAAATGTGTCATCAACCAAGGCAGTTGCTACTGTTGGCATCAGTTGCTTTTAGTTGTACTGACTGGGATTTTTGTATACTTTGTATGACATGAGCTTTATGGAGGCTGCAGACCCTTTCAAAATCAATACTTTTCTTGTACCACTGATGCTACATTTGAGTTTGAAATCTGCCTGTTCTGGTCACTTTGCAGGAAGAGAGCTATTGCTGAAGTGGCCACGTGTTAAAATTGGGATTCTTTATGCAAAAGCATAATTATGTGTAAATGAACAATGAGAAGCATGTGTTTTTATTTTCACATCACATTTTGTTCAGCTCAAGTTTTGAAAATTTAAGAGAATATTTGAAATCTGACTGATTTAGGTAATCATGATGCTAAACCATGGCAGTTTTTAACAGTATTTGTGGTAATGAAATTCACATTCTTTCTCAGTTTGAGAAGGTGTAAGTTCTCAAACACATGATAAAGTGGACAATATTTTTAGAATGGAATGTAATGTTCTTGGGGAAGAAAACATGTTAGAAATAAAGGTTGAGAGTATTCCCTATAGCAAAGTATAGAAGAATGCTGTAAAAACCCTGTGAGACTGAGATGCTGAGCCCATCTCTTTTCAGTTTCCACAGTCCCAGCTCCAGCCTGCCAGGCCTGCAGGGCCCCTGGTCCCAGCCCCTCCTGTGCTGCTGCAGAACCAATATGAGCCAGTTCAGCCCCACTGGTTCTACTGTAAGGAGGTGGAGGACAAGCAAATATGGATGCCATTCAGCATTCTGGATTCTGCAAAACTAGAGGAGGTCTATAATTCTGGTAAGTCCTGTCTTGTCCAGAGGTGAGCAGAAGGACTAAAGGAAAATATGGGGGTAATGCCCCTCATGTATGTGGCAGTAGTAAGTAAGGTTTTGAGGGTGTGTTTTGTGCCCCTCGATTTACTTCACTGAAATCATCACTGCTTGAAGCTGTAAGTGTTGAAATGTACCATCCCAAATAGGTATCTGTCCGGGTTTGAAGGACAGGTATCTGTCAATAAAGGCAAAAGCTTCTCTTTAAAATGGAGAATGTAAACCCCCTCCCTCCAAATTAATTTAAACTTGAAATTAAGGGGTCTCAGGCAAAGATATGGGAATTAGGAATAACAGTTCTTTACTGGGAAAATTAAAATACAAATACAGTATTACAAAGAACAATCCCAACCCTGACAGAGTCAGAATCCAAGCTGACACCCGTCAGGGTGTTGGTAGCAATCCCATTAAATGGTGGCTGCATCCTCCTGCAGTGGCAGATGTGGTTCAGCTGGAGCAGTGCTTCTGTAGAAGGTGCAGTTTTCCTCCAAAAGTCCAGGGATGATGTGGGAAGGTCTGGCTTTCCTCTGAAATCCAGTGGAAGGATGGTACCTTGCTGTCCAAAATCTCAGTTTTTATCTGGGTAGGAAAGGCTTGGCTGCTCCCCCTGGCTGGAGCATCTCCCAGTGGGATGATGGAATTTTACCAGTCATACACTGGGACTCAATGGCCCACCAGCAGATGATGTCTACCTGGAGGGAGGATGGGTTGTGGAAAGATAAAGGTGATTGCCCCATCTTGTCTTAAAGCTGGCCCATTAGCAGATAATGTGTGCCACAGAGATAAGGAATCACTACCCCACCCAGTTTTAACAGATGGTGATAGAATACATATTTCTGGCCACATCAACCCACCACAGTATCAGATTTTCATATAGAACTTGTTATTTGTGTCTTGAGTTGCCTTTTTGTTAAACTGCAATTCTGGAAGAAGTATTCATATTTGGGAGTTTTTCCAAGCTTTTTGTTGTATACAGAGCCTATAGAAAGCATCACAGTGTCACAAAGCTTCTCAGCCATGGTGTGACTGTCACTCCTGATGGCCTGATCCAGATCACAGGAGTGGCTGGGGCTGGGCTGGGGCAGCAGAGCAGTGTCAGTGTGTAACCACGTGTGGCTGTGTGTCCCAGTCCAGCCCGACCCCGAGAGCGTGGTGCTGAGCACGGACGGCGGGCGCTACGACGTGTTCCTGTACGAGCGCCTGCGCAAAGCCGTCTACTGGGACGAGGAGCCCTCGGAGGTGAGGCGCTGCCTCTGGTTCTACAAGGGGGACAAGGACAGCCGCTTCGTCCCCTACACTGAGGACTTCAGTGACAAGCTGGAGGTCAGTAAGTCACAGAGACTTTGTCAGTTCATTTTATTAGTCACCTTAAAAACGCTTCTTTCTGTTTCATGAGGATGATTTTCAGAGTGCACTTTCTGGAGCATAAGCAAATCCTGGAAAGAAGAGTGTCTTGAAAGCCACATTGCTCCTGCATTAGTCCTGCACTGCTGGGACCTCAAATCTGCTTGTGTATCTCTACATGTGACATTTTTATATAAATAAAGTTATGTAAATTTTAACTGTAGCATTTACATGAGGCCACAAAACACTGAGAAGGTTGCCATGCTGATTTTGTGTAATTTGTTTACTGTTTCAGGCAGAATATAAAAGGGCTGTAACTACAAATCAATGGCATCGGCGACTTGAATTTCCAAACGGGGAGACAATTGTTATGCATAATCCCAAGGTAATAGATTTTGGCAATTGTGTCTCACAGGATTCATTAAGAGGGAGTGAGCAAATGGATGGAAGCATAAATTGAATGTGGTCTTAGCCTTGCATGAAACATACCAGTTGGTTGTTCTGGGTGTGTGTGCTTGAAAGATGAACACTAAACTTGTGCTTGGTTCAATGTGCTGTCATGTGGTTGAAAGACAATGCTTTCTGAAACCTAAAGAGAATAAGGGTTTGCATAGTAAATATTTTGGCTATGCATAACTGGCATCATATGGTAAGAAATTTGAATTAGTTTAACCTCAGTCTGTACCAAATGAAAGATAATTAAAACAAAGAGCTTTCATGTGGGGAAGAGCATTAATCTAGCCATAAGGTAAATAGTTTCTTTAAGGCGTGAGAAGATTTCTGCTTATTTTCAGACCATAAAAAAGTAGAGCAAGACAAGCTTTTAAAGTTACTCTAAATACTCTGTGTCATGTGATGGACTTCAGCCTTATTGATCAATGCTGTTAACTGTTCACTTATCACAGATGCAGTAATTAATACACAGAACTATCCAAGGGCCAGAAAGGATCTTGGTTGCTCCTACTTAAAGTGTTTAATAATCCTGGTTAGGGAGTTCTGTCCAGTAAAAATCTAGAGAAGGAACATTTAAACCATTTGCCATCATAAATATGTATTCAGACTGTCAGTCCTATAAACAACTGAACTACTGAATTCCTCACTTTTTAGAGTTTCTGGACAGAATGTTATGTTCAGATGTTATTGTCCTTCCCTGTAAAGCACTGCCACTTTTTTTTTTCCCATTTTCTCCTTGTGATAGAGTTATTGTAAATCAGGTAGCATTCAGTTTCCTCACATTAGCAGTTTCTACTAAGGAAGAGTGGATCTGGAGTCTAGGAAGGAGGAGCTTGAATAATGCTTGGCTGAGAAGCTAAAATGATTCAGAACCACTGAGCAGGCCCAGCTTCTTCTGCCTGGTGGTTACTTTGAGTCATCTGTTTGCTTTTCACACAATGAGGATTTTGTGGAAGAAACCATTTGATTTTCAGATGCAAGGTAGAGCAATCAAAAGATATGTTAGATATGTTCAACCATGCTTTCAGACTAACAGTATGATTCATGAGGGTTTTCTGTGGTTGGAAATACAAATACAACTGTATTTGTTGCAGGTCATAGTTCAGTTCCAGCCTTCTGCCACACCAGATGAATGGGGCACCAGTCAAGATGGGCAGGCAAGGCCAAGGGTAGTGAAACGTGGAATTGATGATGACCATGATGAGATTCCTGATGGTAGGTGATGAGATCCTGATGCACTCTGGATCATGGGAGCATGGGAGCAGTCAGGTTGGATCTGTGAAGAAACTGGACAATAGTGGGTGGAGTGGCTGTGTGCTGTTTGTTCCTGGCATCTAAAGATTAAAGTTATTCCTTCATCTCAGCTGCTTGATGAGGTTATCTGGTTTTGGGGAGTTTTTATCAAAGGAGTCCTGTGGGCTCTATAATGTCCTGAACCATGTTATGTAATAGACTTTATAAAACAAACGTGTGTTATACTTGCTAGACTCTGAACTTCACTCCTGCAGTACATATTGGTACTCTGAATGTTTTCTTTTTTTTTTTTTTTTTTCTATAGGAGAAATGTCCAAAATTGACCATCTGGTATTTATGGTTCATGGCATAGGTCCTGTATGTGACTTGAGGTTTAGAAGCATTGTTGAATGTGGTAAGTTTGAGCTTGTATAATGAACAGTTGTATTCTTGCTGTTAAAATGAGCTACTCTATCTAGCTTATATTCAGATAAGCACAGCTTTATAATTTTTTTTTTTTAAAGTCTCTAATGTTAAGAAGTTATTTTCCAAATGATGATTTTCCAAAGGCAGAATCTGTATTCTGTCTTGAAGCTTTAGTTGTTATTAGTAGTACTAAATATCACACTTGCAAGGTGATTTGGGTTTTGGGATGTGTGCTGAGGGGCTTTTTGGTTGATTGGTTTTTTGCTTTTTCTCCTTGTGGTGTTAGTGGATGTGTTTGCTTTTTGTGGTGTGATTTTGTGTTTGCTTTTTTTTGTTTTTTAAATACACTCTGGTACAACTGAGTGAATTAAGAAAGCCCTGTCTAGTTTTGGAGTAAACAGGCAGCCATTGTGAGATAAAGAGAAGCTTGGTAGAAAATCCACTCTAACAAAAATTTGTACTTTCTTATTGTTAAAATAGTAATACTTGAAAAGATTTTTGCAGTTTTCAGTTTCCATCATTTGTATTCTGACTGACTGTGAAATTAAGGGGAAGGATGGACTGTTTATGTGTTACTTGAGTATTGCAGCTATTAGATTTTCATTATTGTTTTTCTTCACAGTTGATGATTTTAGGACTGTTTCTCTGAAGTTATTGCAGACTCACTTTAAGAAGTGTTTGGAGGAAGGCAAAGTGAGCAGGGTGGAATTCCTTCCAGTTCATTGGCACAGTTCTCTGCATGGAGATGCAACAGGTGTAGACAGGTGAGGATGTTGTTTAATGTTGAAAACATCTTAAAAGCTGATTTTTAACAGGTTATGGGAAGTGGAGAAAAAGAGTAGTTCATATGCTCTGCAGGCCAGATGAGTAAATGTATGACTGGATTAGAGAATTCTCTTGTTTATTTTCATGTACACAACTTTTCAGTACTGGATTTGCATGAGCGTGGCCAATGCATGATACTGGATGATGAGTGTATGTAGAGATTATGATCACAAGTATGAGGTGGTGAGCCTGGAGATGTTTTGTCCATGAGGTGTGGACAATTTAGAGTGGAGAGTTTTCTATTCTTTATTTTCCTGCAATCTGATTAAGTTTGACCCTGGGAGTTACTTCTGAGGAAGGCATTGAGCCCTCTGTCCAGTCCTATAGGAGTGCCTGAATTATGATTAGGCACTTGAGCTAAGGAGTTACAAAATCCTTTAAAATCCTTTCCCTGTGCCTACCCCATTGCTGTGACTTCACATTTCAAGCTGTTTCCCTTGCTCAAAGCTGGGGAAGTAAAAATTATGAGGATAGCAACTTGTACCACTTGAAGTGATGCTGATGTTCTCCAGACTGCTCTAGCTCAGTCAAATCACACTTCTTTCCTCCAGCCTTGGTGTTTTATTTGAGCACTGCAGGAAGAGGGATCCTTATTCTGTTAATCAAACCAGGCAGTCTCAAGTCTATAGCAGTTCCAGTGCAGCTGTCTTGACTCCAGGCAAGCAGATGGTGATGCCAGGCTTTTTCTTCAAAAAGAGAGTATTACCATTCTGTGATTCTAATTTTATATGCGAGTTCCTTTTTCTCTTCCACTTCAATCTGCTCACCAGACTTCCCTGGTACTTTATGAGAGCAGTGTTGGAATAGAGAAGAGGCTGTTTCAGGCATCCCTTCAGCCTGGAGAAAAAAGAGCTGTATGTTTCTCAAATATTACAATCAGCAGGTAGCATTAATGTGTGGATATGCAACGAGGTCAGAAGGCTGGATGGGTTTTTAAAATCTCTTTAGAGACCCTTTCTGTAGCATTTACATTGCATTAATTTCAAAAGCTGACAAAGCCCTCGCGAGTGTTTCTGTAAAGCCTTTCATGCTTTTAACGATACTGTGTTACCAGGAACATAAAGAAAATCACTTTGCCAAGCATCGGTCGCCTGAGGCACTTCACCAACGAAACGCTGCTCGACATCCTGTTCTACAACAGCCCCACCTACTGCCAGACCATCGTGGATAAAGTGGGCATGGAGATGAACCGCCTGTTCGCGCTCTTCATGAGCCGAAACCCCGACTTTAAAGGGGGAGTCTCTGTGGCTGGGCACAGCTTAGGTGATTGAGGAATGCTGCTTTTATCCCAAATCAGTTCCTCCTTAAAGGAAAATGGCCCCTTTGTTATGTGTAAAACTGGAATTAGCTGTTGGGGCATGGCTGTTTTTCAGAAAACAGCTGACAAGCTCCTCTCAACAGCTGAGTTTTATCAGGCTTTGAGAGAAAGTTAGGACTTCCCTTCGTGAAAACTTAGTGTCTAATCTGTGTTTGAAAGTTCACAGGTTATCTGGTGTCTTGTTAGGTGGATGATGCCTGTGTCTGAGAACCCTCACCTAGTAAAAGTACAGTCATGTTTTGGAAAATGGAATAAGTGTTAGAGCAGCATATTGACTGTACTGGTTTGGACTGGAACTTTTCCTCCAGTTCATCATGCAGACTCAGGTGTTCAAGGAAAAACAGTCATGGCAACTACATAAAGCATGAACAGGGAAGAAAAGGGGTTGCTTTTACCTGAAAGTGATTATGTTCAAGTTAATATATAGGTATTTTAATTCAGCCATCTCTTTTGATCAAACTATACTGTGACATCACTATTGCATGTAAGTTTTGCTCAAGATTTAGGGACAGGAAAACCTGTATTTTTCCCAAATCAACTCTAATTCCTCTTTGCAGGTTCCTTAATTCTATTTGACATATTGTCTAACCAGAAGGACTTGGCTTCATCAGTAAATTCTGGACCATTCTCTGGTGTTAATGGGAATCTGAAGGATGTGGCTGTTCATGATAAGCAGGTAATTTGCATGCTGGTCTCTCCAGGCCAAGAGATCTGATATTTTCAGTAATTATTTTCTTAACTTTTCAGAATTTATTATCTGAACCAAGTTTGTGGTTTTGATAGTACATTTAGACATGTTAATGGATAGGTGCTGTTTTGTAAATATTGCCATTTCTCAGGACAAATTAATTGGATCTTTCTTAAGTTCCAAGTAGGCCAGTAATGAGGTTTGATGGTGAACATCAGCTTTGACCCTTGTGAACATGTAACTTGGTCTAACAGTATCAAAGTGGTGGGGGAGATGTATAAAAGGAGAAGAATCTGTGTTTAAACTAGAAATGGTGACCAGTTGTTTGAGGAATAAAACAAAGCATTTTTGAGTGTTTTGTCTCATAGTAAGTTTTAAATATTTATTTTGCAGGTCTGTGTTAGTTGAAAATCTGTATCCTGCTTCACTTAAAATGGATATATATTTACAGAGATGGCTTAATAATGTTTTTAAGATAAAGTAGTTAAACTTGGTTCTGCTTGCTGCTTACTGGTTTTCTTCTGGTAGAGGATGTGATCCTATTTCTGTGCTGTTTTGTTGAGATGACTGAAGATACCAGTTCCTTGGGCTCCTCCATTGCTACTTCTGCTGATGACCTCTGTGAGCCAGAAGCAGAGGAAGATGTTCCTACTCTGCAGAAGACTCTGGAAACGCTCAGTTTGTCAGAGTACATGAGCACCTTTGAAAAGGAGCGCATTGACATGGAGTCTCTGGTACAAAAATGGGCACTTGGCTTGTAGGGGTTGCCAGGGTATGGAGGTTTATGTTTGGGTTTTCTTGTTGTTTTGTTTTTCCTTTCAGTTCTGTGGCCATGAGAGCAGTTGCAAAGATAAGATTATCAGTGCACGACTTGAAGACTGAATGTTCTCCAGCTCTTGTTGTTTTTTCTTGGTGTGGTGCATCCTCTCAGTTATATTAAGGCACTTTGTGTCATGTCTTCTTAATTTTTTGTATTTTTTGTAGCTTTATAAATTGACTGAACAAATTCATAAATCATTGCCAGTAAGAAATTATTCATTTTACTAGAAAAGTTATAAGTACTTTTTCTACTAGAAAAATATGTTTTGATGTGTGTGTTTGGTGTTTGTTTCTTTAGCTCATGTGTACAGTTGATGACCTGAAGGAGATGGGAATCCCTCTTGGACCAAGAAAGAAAATAGCTAATTTTGTAAAAGACAGAGCTGCTAAGCAGGTAAATACACTTCAGGAATGAAATAAAAAGTTGTTCAGCAAATGTAACCAACTTCCTTATCTGGAGTAGCTTCTGTTCTTGAACACTCTTGTTAACATCCTGGATATATTAAAGGAATTTTGACAACTGTGAAATTAACTTTTATTTCTCCCTAACTGTAAAACTTTTCTCAAAAGGAACAGAAGAAAGCAGTAGCAGAAAAGAAAGCTGTGCTTGCTGCCACACTCCAGACTCAAGAAGACACCCAGAAACCAAAAGAGGCAGTTTCTTCTGTCTCACCTTCAGAGTCTGGTCAGATGAACTCAAAGAGGAAGCTCCCAGTTGGTGCATCAGTGTCTTCTGTGAACATTGACTATGAGTACTTTGAAGTTGGAACTGGACAGGTGAGACTATGTAGGTCTCAATGATTTGAGCAATTTGAAGGATTTGCTCAATCCTCTATTTTCACTATATTTTCTTTAATGTTGATGACCTTTTGCTGCTTCTTTAAAGTTGACAGTTCTGAGAGAGGATGTGTCTGATTTCTGTCTGGTAGGTTTCTGTGGTTTACAGTGCACTGGATTTTGAACCAGATATTTTCTTTGCTCTTGGTTCCCCTATTGGTGTGTTCCTTACTGTGAGGGGTGTGGAGAAGATTGATGAGAACTACAGGCTCCCTACCTGCAAGGGGTTCTTCAATATCTATCACCCAGTGAGTAGCAGTGCTTTTGAGATTTGATTTTAGTTGATGTAAATGACAAAAAAGGCAGAATACTGAGTTTTACCTTCTGAGCATTACACCTCTTGTTCCCCTATGTACATTTCCCAAAACACTTCCAAGCATGGGTTGGGTTTTGATAATATTTGTCTTGTTTCTTTTCTGAATTAAAGAAGTTTTTTGGGGGGCAGTTGTTTGGGTTTTTTCATTAATTTGAGGCCACTCTTTTAGATTTTTGTGGAATATTTGTATTTTTACATGCAGTCTTTGTTCTTCTCTGTATCATTTTGTTTAACAATTCAACGCTGATAGAGATTGAGTGCAAGGAAATCCTGCTGTTGTGTTTCCTCATTAGAATCTCCTTCAGTAGGAGAAAGACCAAAGTAGTTAATGAACCTGCTTAATATGTCGTGAGCTGAATTTCTGTAAATTCAAATGGTGCAGAATTCAAAAATGGTTGTCTCTAAACCATAAATAGGGATTTTTTTACTGAAATGTGATAATAAAAGATAACTAAATATTAATGTGTTATCTCTTAACAGCTCGATCCAGTAGCTTACAGGTTAGAACCAATGATCATTGAAGACATGGATTTAAAACCAGTTCTCATTCCACATCATAAAGGCAGAAAAAGCTCCATCTGGGTAAAAAGAAAACTTACTTCATATGGATCCTATTCATTATTTACTCATCTGATGCATTAGGATATTGTAAGATTTTAAGAGATTAATGAATATCCCTGGATATCTGACTCCATATTTTTCCTAAACCAGAGGTGATTCCACACAGCCCCATAAGCTGGATATTCACAATTCCATTCAAAAATAGTAATCATATTTCCTCCAGATTTAACATTCTCATTCCCAAAGTTCAATTAAAAAATTGCTGTACCTTGCTTGATCACCTTCATTACTAAGAAACTGTGGAGCAGAAACTAAATTTATTGGTGTCCCTAATGACCACCATGATGTGTTTAACCAGGGTTAAATGTTGGAAACCCTGAGAGAAAAGGAGGTTCTGTAGCCACTGGAGGGCAGGGACTGATTTTTGTTGCTTATGGGTGCTCAGACCAAGGTGCTCTATTTAAGTTTTGCACTTTAATAAGGAAAGTCAGTTTTGTTGTTGTGTAAGTTCACAGAGCCCTCCTGAAAGCCTCTCTTCAGGCGTTTGGAGAGATTCTGCAGCACCTGTTCTTTGGATTGTCCGTTAGAGTGAGTTTGCTTTGCTAGACTACATGATACTTGTTTCAGGTTGCAACTCTCCAAAAGTGTGTCTAGTAAAGGAGAAAAACATGGTCTGTTGCTCCTTACTGTGTTTACTTTGATGTAGGTGGATTCATTGACCCATTCAGTAAGAAGTAATTGTGTATTAATTGCTTTTCACCTAATCTTCTAAAATTGAATATAGAAGCGAGAAACACAAATTTTGATATAGCAAGCCTGTTTCCCCTGGTAATTGGGATGTTTATTGGATAGAACTTCATCATTCTGGTTTTAGTTGGTAATTTTAAATCCTCCTGAATTAAATTTTTAATTTGGTTTTTTTTCTTCCTCAGAGCTGAAAGACTCTCTGTCTCGTATGGGATCTGATCTGAAGCAGGGCTTTATTAGCTCTTTGAAGAGTGCATGGCAGACCCTTAATGAATTTGCACGTGCTCATACATCTTCAACCCAGCTGCAAGCAGAACTGGAGAAAGTAGCTAACCAGATTAAAGAGGAGGAAGAAAAGCAGGTGGTGGAAGGTATGTGGACACATTGTTGGTTTCCCTCTAACTTCCTTGTCTCAAATAATTTGACATGAGTATCGCAGTGACTGTTTGCTGTTGATTTTCCTGACTCTGTTAAGGCGGTCTCTCCTAAATGCCAGGTTCCCACCAAAGCTGCTCTGTCACTCTCCTTCTCAGCTGGGTGTGGGAGAGAAATTACAATGGAAGCTTTGTGGGTTGGAGTGAATTCAGGGAGAGATCACTCAGCAGTTCCTTCTTAAGAAAACTGTTTAAACTTTTAGGAAAGAAAGAAGCGTATAGTTCAGTAACCTTTCTGAACCATGCCGGACAGTTCAGGTTGTTATTATTGTCTTATCACAAGCACTTGGAAATTACAGCAGGAAAAATGGGTAATATTTCTTAAATATAGTCAAGTAGGCTGTGCTTGAAAATAGTTTAAATCTGAAACTCTTTGATTTTAGCTGAAAGATCACTGAAAGTCCAGACCCTCCAAAAGATGAAGACGTTTCAGTGAAGGTTGGGATGCTGAATGGAGGGCGTCGCATTGATTATGTTCTACAAGAGAAACCAATCGAAAGCTTCAATGAGTACCTGTTTGCTTTGCAGAGTCACCTGTGCTACTGGTAAGGGGAAATATCTGTGGTTCCAGAAATACTGCTTAAAGTACACTGTGTATGTGATTGTCCAGGACTGTCAGGCTCAGGGTGTTGTGCTTTGACATCACTCTTTGATAATCCAATTTCAGAGTAAAATCCTGTGTTGCCACACAGTGAACAAATCTGTTTGCAATAAAGGCATTCCACACTGTTCTCTTGACCTCTCTCCAAACACATTTTCAGCTACTGTCATTTTCAAAACAAGGAGAGCTCTGGAAGCATTTTCACTACTGTAGTTTTTCAAATAAAACTGTTCTCAAAGGATTTTTATTAGACTACAATAAGTGGTAAAACTTTATTGCTTCTTCTGGCAGAGCAAAGGATGTGTGAACTATATTTAACACCACACCTTAGTGTGTAACAGCTAACCTTGGGTGTCAGCTGTGAGCTGTGCAAAGTGATGTTGGTGAGAGAGGAGTGACTGGTCTCTCATTTTGAGTTCAGCAGGTGCTGGACAAAGAGTGCTCCAGTTTCTTTCTGAAGGTTTTGATATTCAGTATGTAATTTTCAGCAGGCATTTTTTCCAAAAGTTCAAACACAGCTCTGAAGGCATTACCTGAAGGGTCTCATTAGAACCATCATCACTTCCCCAGGGAAGCTCAGCCCCTGCCAGAGGAGGGGTTATGGGGCTGCCGTGAGCACTGAGCCCTGTCAGCGTCACCTGCTGGTGGCAGTGCCGTTCCACAGGCAGGGCTGAAGGGATGCCACAGGGTGGCAGCCCATCACTGCCAGGACTTTAAAAACTTAGTACTTGTTGCTGTTTTTGTCACTCGAGTGAGGAAGATAAGCACAGTGATTAATGACCCAAATAGGAGAGCATTTTTTTCCTAAGGAATAGTGGGAAAAGCTTTAAATGAAATGATCTGAGTGTTGGAGAGATTAGAGCTTCTGTGTTGAACCTTCTGCTTGCTTGTTTGCTGCTTATTTAATGCAGAGACCATCAAGTAATGTCTGTGCTGAATTGTGGAAAATACATGTAGTCCCTTAGCTTACATGTTCTGCATGTTATGTTCCTCACATTTGGAGGATCACAGTTCTGACCATCTCAATCTCCTTTACTGGGTCCCTATATAGTTTATTTTAAAAACCACAGGGAACTGCACCCTAACAACACGCTAACTGCACACTAACAACTCTTGCATCTCTGGAACTTTGTGAAAATTTGCCTGTTTAACATCATTTTTTTATGTTGGTATTGTTTATGTATGTTTAAATAGCATTTTATAGATGAAGAAGAAAACTAAGTCTGTTCATGTTACCTTTAAATTCAGATAGCCCAAAGCTTTGAAAAGAGGAAGAAAAGCAGCCACTTGAATGAATTTAATTTTTAGATTATTTGAGAGCTATCTAACATTTTAGTGGTAAGAAAGAGAGGAAGATTATGGGTATTTCACATAGTCTATTTACAATTAAGGGCCTGCCAGTTAGAGAAGAATTAGAATATTGCTGCTAGAACTGGGCTAATTAATGGAGTAGGACAGAATGAGTAGAATGAGGCATGGAATGTATTCAGGACAAAAAGTGATACATTATTTGAGGAGATTAAGACAAAGAAGTAACATCAAAGAAGTGGATAGAGGAGGGGATTTGGAGTTGCAGCATAGGAAGTTAGGGAGGACAGGAAAAAAGGTAAACACATAGGCTAGGATTGATAGCAGAACTAATTCAAAACTTGTGTAAAATTACAGCTTGAAGGAAGTTGGTAGAGATAAGGCCATCTTCATGAAAAATAAATACTAGGCCAAGAAGTTGTACAAACTTTTTAGAGAGCTGAAATAGGATGGAATGTGACTTAGGAGAAATAGAAGATGGACCATACTGAACTAACTTTTTTCTTTTTTTTTCCTTCTCTTTTTTCCTTTTGTTTAATTTATTTCATTCTTCATAGGGGATCTGAAGACACTGCCTTGCTGTTTCTCAAAGAGATATACAGGACCATGAATATCAATCCTGAGCAGCCACAGCATTGATGTATAGAAACATGAATTTGTAAGTTTGCTCTAATGGAACTTCTGTGCTCATATCAAATTCAGCTGCAGCTTAGATGTCTTTACTTTCCCTTTCTCCTCTGAAGTTTAAATTACAAGCAAACAGCCATAAACTGTCATTTTGATTGCAAAAACAATTTCTAAATTTGAATGCAGAGGTAGCCTTAATTTCATTCCCAGCAGACATCTGATGTTAGTGCTTTTGGTACTGGATCATAATTGCCACTACAAATACAACAAAGTATGATCTCTCTATTCTTCTTCTTCTTCTCTCTCAGTTCATGTTCAAGAATAGGAAAATTTGGTGAAATTGGATATGATGAAACTTTATTTGCAGTGAAGTAGATTAAAGAACCCCAACAGTGTTTCACTGCTGTAATGTCCACTTTGGATTGGTTGACCAATGGTGCACATTTGCCAGCAAAAAGCTGTTTGTCTCCTAAGAAGGTGTTAAACTATTGCTATTGATAAATTAATTATAAATTAATTATAAATTATTGATAAATTAATGAGACCTTTACATAGGTCAGTATTTTATTATCTTTGTATAGATTAAGAATTTCAGTAGAACAAGTGAAGTGACACAGCATGCAAGTTTGCTTTGAAACAAAATTAAATACACATTATAATTGAGTATCTTAGAGCTGAAATATTCTTGCAGGTATTTTTATTTTAAGATGTAGGTTTCCAAACTGAGGATGTGTATTGTACCAATTTGCATGACTGGATGTTACAGAAAAGAAAATGCTTTCTTTTGAGAGGCAAGGAAGAAATAATATCCACCTTGCCTTTTTGGAATCATACAAGATAGTTTCTGATGTATTTCTCCATTTTCAGAAGAGCTGATAATGTCAAGGTACATAAATACCCAGCATGAAGAGAAATGCTTGACATTTCAGAGGAAGATTTTAGGTATCTTTCATTGCTACCATATGGTTTGAGTACTCTTTTGTAACAGAATGCTGCTGATGGTCAGTTGATAGCAGCTTTTTAAAAATAAAATGTCAAGGCTGATCAAATGCATTTCTTTAAAGCATGGAGAAGTAAAAGGAAAAAGGCACCAGCTGGCTGCACAGCTCTGACAGTGGTGTATCAGTCATCACAATGGCTTATGCAGAGTCTCAAGTCACAGTTGCAGAATTTTTTCTCTCCTTCTAATTCTTTGATGGCTCTGGTTGAAATCATATGAATCTCATTGCAAAGGAAATGCCTTTAGCCTCATTACAGGGGGAATGGGATGTGATGATTTATCAGTGCAGAGCTCAGAGGAGCTTGTTGCTCAGCTGCAGCAGACACTGGGGTAATTGTGTTTTTTTCATTGAGAGCTACACAGTTGGGGGACAGCTTAGCAGGATGTCACACAGCAAAGCACAGTCAGGGAAGTCTGTAATTCCATCAGGAATTCCTCAGAATGTCCCTCAGCACTGGCTTGACTGGGCAGTGTTTGGGACTGGGATTCAGATACCAGAGGCTTAGATGGGAGAGTGCACTAAAGTGGTGTCTTGGGAAGGCTGCACACCACAAGACCAGGATCTTTCCTACGGGACAAGAAATGTCTTTACATGTGCTGTGCAAAATATTACCACATCACAAGGAATCTGGAAGTACTAAAGTGGAAAATTCTCCCCCAGTGTTGGCAATCGTGTTTTTTTTCTCTTTTATTCTTTCATAACCTTCAAACTTGAAGGGTGGCAGTGTGAAGTTAATTATCCAGTAGTGCCTCTGACTGCAACATCCATTTTATTTTGTATCAGTGACTTGATTTAGCCCTTCTAGACCATCTTGAAGCTGCTCTTTGTGAAACAGTAGTGTAAGGTTTCATGTAAACAATGGAAAGAAGTGCACCAGCAGATTAAACCTTGGACATGTAAGCTATCACCATCCTCACTAGGGTAATTTATTACCAAAAGCTAAAGAATCTAACAGCTGGTTAAAATGTTTAATGAGTGACACCCTATTAGCAGTTGTTGTGAGCTTTTTCTGTTTGCAGTTGTAATTGGCAATTTGTGTCCACAGAAAGTACATTTCAGAGGCTTACTGTATGAAAAGTTTGATTAAAAACGTGTATGGATTTTTAGATCTTTTTGAACCCCCTTGAAATTGAATGGTGGCTTATTTGATTTGATTGGTACTGCTGCAGGAATAGAAAACCTGATAGATTTCCTATTTCCAATATGTCCATGTTCTGTTCTCTCTGCACAGCCATAGCCATTGCTCCAGAAAAACCTCTGAAGAACATCTGGTATTTTCATAGTTCCATATGACAGGATAAGCATCAGAAGTTTTTTTTCCTGCCAGTCCAGAACTTGCTGGGATTCTACCTTCTTGTGTCACTTCAAGCAAACTTAAGTTATGAGATGATCAGCACTGTCATTCAGGAGATGGATGGAATGACACACTTTTGATCTTAAATCACTTCAGTTGTCCCATTGCCAAATAAAAGGTGATTGAAGAAGGTTTTTTTGGCATGCAAATCATAACTTCTCTCCTTCAGCTCTCCTGTCTCAGCTGGCTGCCAGACATGCTTTGCCTACCAAGGCAGCATGTCCTTAGTAGAAAGGACTTCATGAGAAACAGCATTAATCTACTTTTCTTGACACATTTGTTTGTCCACCTTTAAGAAATGAAATGTGAACTGTAGTTATAACTGTCTTTAATACAGATTACACAAACCAGTTCATATTTACTAAAAACTAGCAACCAGAGTCATTTTCTTACTATTGTAAGTGTGATGGAGATTATTTTATAAAGACCTTTTTAAGCCTCTGTTAAGAGTTTTATTGTGGCTTTTTTTAAGTAAAAATGAACCTTTGACTTTGAAAATATTACAAGTTAGTTACAACTAGTTCAGTGTTCACATATCCTGAAATGAGGAACAATTTAAAATGACATTTTGATCTGTAATTATAGAATCACAGACTATTCTAAGTTAATTAAGGCAATTTTAGTGAAATTAGGCTGCAGTTGTGAGAACTTAAACACTTACCTTGACCTTGCAGTTTGACATCTCAGAACAGTTACTGTAAATAGGAACCTGAAGCTTATGGGTGCTAGATAATCATCTAGATCCAGCCCTGCAATCCAGACTCCATTTTCATGTAGTGAGGTTGAGGTGAGTTAGGTGTTGTGAAACCCTTGGAACTCATGTCTGCATACTGAGCTGCTGTAGCTTTCAATTTACACACACATTGTGGCTTTCCTTAATACTAGTGGCTTAACCTTATTCCTGACTATTTGCCTCTGTTGTTGCAGTAAACAGATTTTGAAATGCAGTATGGTTTTTTTTTTCCCTTGATATGTGTAAAATACACATTATTGTTTATATAAACTGATGGCTGTAATTAAAATTACCTTACTTCCAGTGGGTCTTTACAACAAGGTTTGTATTTAATCACAAAAAATAGCTTGTAGGGTTGCTTAGGGCCTTGTTCAAGGCTGGATATTCTTTGCCTCTCTAGCCCTATTGTAATGTTTGACTACTAGGATTGCCATTTTTTTCCTAATACACAGTTGAAATTTTCTGGGTGGAGCTTATATCTCTGGCCTTTTGTCCTTTCTCTGCATCTTCAAGAATAACATCTCTCTCTTCTCTAGTACTCTCACATTGGATGTTGAGGACAAGATTTTCCTGTTTGGCTCCTCAAGGCCCAGCACTTCCCTTGGCATCTCCTTGCCTGCTGTGGGCTGTGACCCTCTAATGAGTCTTGGGGCTTCCCACTGAACTGGCTTTCCAAAATCCTTCTTGCTCTGGGGAGCAAGTTTGCCAAAGCAAACTTTTTTATCCAAAACAGATAACTGTCTTTGTATCTTTAAAAATTAACCTGTCAGACAGAATTTTTTAAAGTTTTACAATGTCCTTTGTTAGCTAGAATACAGATTTTTTTTAAAATAATATATATATACACAACAAAACCCTGTGACCACTGGCCTCATTTTCATGTTAAATATCAGAGTGGAGGATTATATGCACTTGTATTTATCAACTCTGTGCCACACTGAGCAATCTACTGAGTTTGCTTAAATAGCATTTTAAGAAGGTGCTGGGCTTTGACACATCCCCTTGGGAGGGGACAGCAGCACCAAGAACAGTCAGATTTGATGGGTGTGTGAGAGGAACCTGGCAAGGAGCTGCCTTTGCAATGGAAGAGGGAACAGGAGGATGCTGCAGGAATGAGGAGCAGCTGGAGTGCAGAAATTGGTTTGGGAATGTGGCATAAAACTTAGTCCTAGTTATGGAAACAAAAAATGGGATGCAACTACAGTAAAAAACCATTCTTGCATCTCAAATGCAAATGGAAGTATAGACATAAAGGAAGGAAAAATGACTGTAACCTATGGATATATAAAACAAAGAAAAATAAATAGAGTTTATAGAGTGATTTTAAATCTGCTACAAATGAATACTTTGCTTCCTCAGCAGAAATCTTTCTTGTGTGCTGCAACACATATCATACACAGCACAGTTTCCACTATATCCAGTAAATTTTGGTTTATTTTTTATGTATTATAATGCATAATTAAATGGATAAGGTTAATTAAACTTAATCAATTTAAAGTTTTCCCTGCTCCATTTTCATCTGTGCTGAAGTGATTGTAAGCATTAAAAAAAAGAAAAAAATTGTCCAGAAGAAAAAAAAAGATTTTTTTTTTTTTTTAAATATCTATGGAACAGGGTGTAGTTGGACAGGAAAGGAGGTGGAATTTTTATTAATTAGTTCCAAGCAAAAAAATCAGGGAAAGAAATCTCTAAGAAATCCAGTATCTTTCCAAAAAATTCTCATTTGGACAGAAGTGAATTTTTCATTGAAAGCTTTTTCTTTTGGAAAACTTTTTATCCACTTTATCTTCTCTCCCTCTGTTCCAGGACTTCTGTTTCTGCCAGTAGGAATGTTCCTGTCCTTTGGGAACACCTCCTCACACAGCTCTTCATAAAAATAGCATAGTCAAAGAATTCCTCCTGGTGCTGGGAGATGCCTTGCATAGCTGAGATTTCCAGTAACTGTGCTGGAGTTGTCCTTGGTCCTTTCCCAATTCATGTTTAATTAATATTTCTAACTTTGTGCCTGCAATATGACAAACCTTTTACAAACTCTGTCTAAAATGCTATTCCCATAATAATATTCTCCCTGATTCCTCCCTGCATGTGATTTTTTTTTTTTTTAACATGTGATGAATAATAAAATCTAGCATTTCATGTTTCCTACAAAATTATCAGTGCCAAAGTGCTGCTGGTGGAGACTGGATCTTAAAACAGGAGCAGGGATTGGGGAAGAGCTATATTAATGGACTATTATTTTTAATCATCCCTTTGAATTGGGGTGTGTTCCCCAGAGTTGAAATAGTAAATCCCATTAATTTCTGTTTAATAATGGGAAATATTATTTCACATGCCTGTTCTGTTTCAGTGCTCTTGGCAAACCTGTGCTTAATCCAAATGGCAGGATCACTAGCAACTACTTACATTTAATAGGAGTAGTCTGGGTTGTTTTTTTTTTCACACTGTTCTAACAGCAACTCTTGAACTCTGAGCTTTGCAGATCCCAAAGACCAAAGTATTTGTCTTTTTTTTTTCCACAGTGGAAATTTTCAGTGACCTGAGCAGGGGTGGCCACAAGTACAGGGTTTGCTCCTGGCACTGAGCTGAGCAGTTGGAGAGCAGAGAACCCACCTAATGCACCCCCTTGAAGGTAAAATGCAGTTCCCCAAAGTGCAGGAGGAGTGGTGCTTTCAGCTTGATGGCTCTTAAAACACAGGACTCTCAGGCTTCCTTTACATATGGAGGCTGTAAAAGAAACATCTTTTATATGTCTATAAACCAGCTCCAGATCCATATAAATCCAGACAATCAAAAGTGAAGTGTGTCTATTTAAAAGATGGTTATAGAGAACATCTAAACCTAAAAGGAGAACAAATCAAGCAGTTGACCTTGTAGCTCACTTTCTGCCAAAAACCAGTTCAAATAACTTTTAATGTAATCTTGTTAAAATGGCCTCATGAGTACAACCAAAGCAATGTTTATGCTTGAGACTGCTCTGAGTGTATGAGTAGGACAGGTTTATTCAGAAACCAGGAGCTCACTTGAATGTAGTGAGAATCCAAGTTTTCCTGAGCTGAGGTTTGTTATGGGTGTTGTGAAATGTTTGGTTATTCATCTCTTGGTAGCTTAGAACACATTCATGGTGTTCTCTGCATTGCAGGATGTTCAGGTATGGTTGTTCTGCCCCCACTTTTCTGTCTGTCTCAACAAAGGACTAAGAAAATACAGCTCTGAATATCTAAATAATCAGCTCTAGCTCTAGCAGCCACCAAGGAGGGTCTAAAGTGATGTGGAAGGGATCTGAGGGAGAACCAGGTCTCAGATTTCTGCTTATATTAAGTATTCAGGAAAAAGGAAGCTCAGCTTTGCCATGGCAAATACTTCCTCTGGTTTTTCCCCTTGGCTTCTCATGGAAGCTCCAGGTGGAGAAAATACTGACAGAAAAACAGGAGTTGTAGCTGGACAGCAGAAATAAATCACCTCCAAAAGTCCTTCATGAAGGTGGCAGCATTCTGCAAAATATCTTGGCTAAATGATTTGTTAAGGGGCCATTCTTTCTCAGAGCTGAGCTCTGTCAATAAACAAGATTAGTTTTGCTTTGCAGCCCATCCTTTGTACAAATATATGTGGTTTCAGCCACTGGAAGCCCCTTTGTTAATAGGGTCGTGATATAAGTTTATTGATTGAGATGTGGTGACATCTCATATTGAATGATTTGTGAAATCCTCTCAGGAGATAGCACATTTAGAAAACAGTGGTGCCTGACAACAGCATCAAAAGAGCTATTAACAGAAACTACAAACTGAGACAGAATTAACAATAGATATAAGTGCATATGTATGTATTATGTTTATGTAATGAGGCACCTGTTTGAAAAGTCCTGAGGACAGAAGAGGGATTTCTCCTGTGACATCAGTGCTTGATTTGCAAAGGAGCTGAGAAGCTCTGAAGCAGGAGCTCACTGCAGCCTCAGAGCCTGAGCACAGAGAACAGCCTGAGCAGGAGCTGCAATACATTGGGTTTGGCTCCCAAGCCCTCCTGAGCTCAGCCATCTGTGCAAAACTGCCATGTGCACCCAGGTGCTTTATTACTCATAAGCTGGAAGAGGAAATAAAGAAGTGCCAAATACTTGTGCAGACTGAGGGCTGATCTTCTTCAGCCTTTTGTCCTTTGTTTTGATAATAGATCCCAAGCCTAGCCCTTCCTCCGGGAGCAATTATACAAGTTATAAACTCAAAGATATACTGAACTGAAATACACTTGATTTATTTTAACGTGTCCCCAATATATTTTTAATATGACCTTGACTTGTTGCCTTTCTTTTAGATGGCATGCAGTTCAAAATGCCAGCTGCAGCAGAGCACTGGCACAGCAGATTCGAGGCAGGGGTGGAAATGCATCTGTGCTGTGTTCAAAGGGCTTGTGTCAGGCTCCTTTTACCCTCATGTGAACTTAGTAATTAATTCTGCAATTGCTCAGCGGTGTTTTGACATATTTGGAGTTGTAACATCACCCTACAAGCCTCTTTCCCTGTTTTGACCACTCAGCTGCCTGCTTGGATGTGTCTGTGCAGCTGTGAGGCTGCCTGGGGACCTGGACTCAGGTTAAAAGTAGTTCAGAAGGAAAAAAAAGCTTTTTCCTCTGGATGAGCTCCTGGTTCAGGTGGACCAAACAACTTCTCAGCCACAGCAGAGGCAGCAGCTTGGGGCTGTGGAACTTAGGCCAGCAACACTGCTGAAAACAAATGCTTGTCAAGCTGTTCCTTGGGAGGTTTATGTGGCAAGAACTATATTTTTATTATTTGAGGTGAAAACAAATAACAGACTTATCTTGTTGTCTGCAACAGCAGCTCCTCAGGTGTTATTTGGTATCTGTGCAGACTGGGCTACTTAACAAATATCTTCTGCATTCTTTAATCTGAGTCATTGTTATAATGTATAAAGGACTTTTGTTCACTAATGTCCATGGGAGGTTTTTATCCAGGCAGTCTCCTGTTGACTACAAGCAAATATCCCTAGCAAAAAATCTCAAGTACCATTACCACAGGAGTAAAAACCCTTTGAACAGTCTGTATGTGCTGAACTCACAGTGTGCCTAATTTGCTGATAAATGTACCTTGTTAGGTATCATTTTCTCCAGATATGCATTGACCTTTTCTTGAATTTCAGCAGGAGGTTCATAGTTAAAGTACAAGATAATTAATGACCTAGCTAATCATATCAGATGTTGTACTGGAAGCACTGAGGGTAAAGCAATTAGGGATTAGTTCAGTAGAAGTTAATATAATGCTAAAAACATTGTGGGTTTGGGCTTGGCCAGCAGTGAAACTTTGGAAATTTGTAGGAAGGACAAACTCTTTCAAAACAGGCATAAATTCAATGAGTTTAACCCTGGTGCTTTATCAGGCACAGCCCTAAGGGAAGCTTGAGGCATCCTGTGCTTTCACTACCACGGGTCAGGATTTTGAAGTTCACCAAATTATTTAAAATTGAAGCTGATGGTAGGATGGGGAAGGAAAGGAACAGTTTGTACAACCTTCATTGCTGGAAATTGTGAAGAAAAACAGTGTGAAGGATGGTTTTGGGAGCAAAGTAGAAAAACCTTTTGCAGAGAACTTGTCTGTGCTGGCAGCTGGACCCTCCTGTGGCTGAGCAGCTCCTGTTCTTTACCTGGCACAGTGCCTGGGATTCCTGATGGGAGCAAGACTGGCCCCTGCTGGGCTCCTTATCCCCTTATCCTGGCCAAGGAAAATGCCTCATTCCAAAAACCCTTTCTTGCCTGGTGCATCGAGTCCAAGCTCATTTCTTCTGGTCACAGAGTCAGCTGTGGGGGCTCAGAGCTGCAGGAGGGCTCAGCTCTGCCCACACAACGTGTCTGCAGAGAAATGGAATGGTATTTTCCTTTTACTGCTCTTCATTCCAGGTGTCCGTGTATGTAACTCTCCAAGGAACCCTTGCAGCACCTTGCTAATCACAGCAATATTCTGCAACATTGTTTTTTTACACTGCCCACAGTTATTATAATAGAATATCCACTGGGAGAGAGCAGCCAGTGCAGCAGAGTGGTTACTGCAAATAATCCTGGATCTGGGTGAAACAAGTCCAGATGTGGTAATATCCCATATTAAATGCAAATAACAGAGCAGTAACCTGCAAGATGCTAGAAGAGGAAACCCCTACCAGGAAAGGGCAATGCAAAAATATTCACTGCCTGGCTTAAACCAGATTTGATCATTACAAACCTACAATTTACAGCTCAAATTAGTCTTTTGAGTTGAAAACATTATTTCTACCTTAACTTATGGATGTGGAAGCAGAGAAAACACCAGAAGTAGGGACAGATGGCTTGTCATCTTTGTGAGCAGTTCCCTTAGGAATGTACCAACTTTCAAATACAGTGAATATATGCCACTTGCCAAGATTTGTTACATAGCTCCACAATCCCTTGACTCCAGAGCTGCACAGAAAAGGTCTCTGTGAAGAGCACAGCTCTCTGGATGAATTGTCTTTTCAGGTACCTAGGAGAGTGATCAGAAAATTCCATCAGAATACAGAGGGAAAAGAATCTGTTCTAGATGCCTGATAAACCACAGAAGTCATGCACAGCACGTCTGAGGACAAACAAGAATAGTGCAATTCCTTTTGTGTCCCTTGCAGCTTTTTGGTGCTGTGTCTGACCATGTCTGGCTCCAAAATATGCTGCCAATATTTTAACAAGGGCTTGCTATGGATAAAAAGTGTTCCTGTCCAACCTTGCCCATTACCCAGTGGTTAAACTTTGTGTGCCAGTGGCAGCCTGCAATGCAAAGGTAATAAATGTCTCATTTCTTGCTCTCTTGAGGGCTGTTTAAAATAACAATGAACTCCACAATCTTTACTTTTCCATGCTGAGTTTCAAGAAAGAATTCCCTCAGGAGGGAAAGGAATTTCTTAAATTCTCTTTTGTAAGGGAATTTCAGCACAGATTATTGAGGACTTCACCTTCAGCAGAGTGAGTTAAGGACTTGGAGCTGAGCTTTGTGCTGATATATTTTGCAGAACTCCAGCTCTAACAAAGGAGCTCCTGCAATGCCTGCCAGCAATAAAAGCAAACCTTGAGTTTATCTTGGCAACACTCTCACTTGCATTCTGTCCAAAACTATAAAATACTACTATCAGCCCTGAATCCATTGTTTCTGAGCAATGAGCTTCAGGATTCAATTAGTGTATCATTATTAATACACACAAGACAATGACTCTAAGTGCTTTTCTTAGAGATAATGGCAGTGCCTTTACCCAGGCAGGGATGGTGCTCATGAGATAACCTGTGCTGAAAACCTTGGTACTCTGTGTCCATGGTGTGTGCATGCTGCAGAAATAGCAGCTGCTTTAAACACAGCCTGATGTGTATTCTGCTCAAACACAGACCAGGTTCTGCCCTGCACTGTGGCAGAGAAGCCCTGGTATTTCCCTCTGTGGGGGGATTATGGCTTTTAGGAGCTCTGTTAATATTATATATATATATATATATATATATGTACTGCAGAACTTGTTTTAATTTTATCTTTTAGAGGGTGCCTGAGCAGAAACTAATTAGCTGTTTTTCATGCCTAGTACTGAATGTGGGAAGTACCATATAAAATGGGGATTAATCATATCAGGAATGGAAAGCCAATTGAAAGAGAATGGAAGTTTGTTAGTGCTTCAGTGGGATTTAGATCTGGCTTGGCATGTTTTTGGAGGGCAAGCCCTGCTGACAACCTCCTGCCTTTCCAGTCCACACCCCTGCAAAGGCAGTTACCAAAAATGTGCAGCAAAAGCAAAAGTCCTATCTGAATATGAAAATACCCATGATTCATCTTTCTTTTTAAGATCCAAGGTGTAGAGGGGAATATAAGTGTTTATTTGCATTAAATAGTCAGATACAGAAATAAAAGAGGTCAAATAAAATGTTAATACCTTTATCTTGTTCTGAGGCAATATTTTGTCTCACAGCATAAATTGATTATGCTCCACACTTTTCCTGAGAAGGTTTCAGAGGGGGTCTTCATTCATATTTTTAGTCAGGAACAGGGAAACTGAGCCATGGAAATTAATTAAAATTTCTTCTTTGACATGGGAAGAAAAGACCAGAAGCAGAAATTTTTCCAGACGAAAATGAATAGAATTAGAATTAGAATTAGAATTAGAATAGAATAGAATAGAATAGAATAGAATAGAATAGAATAGAATAGAATAGAATAGAATAGAATAGAATTTTCCAGAGGTTTGTGCCAGTCCCCCACAGCCAGCAGCACCCTCCTGCCCAGAAAGATTCCTTCACAGGGAAATTTCACCTGGCCTAAGCTGTTTTTTGGGAAGCAGAACTTCCCAATGGATCTATCCTGTTTTTCCTGCACTGGCAGCAGATTGTTTCTTTCCCAACAAACAAAGAAATAAGAGAAGCAAAGGAAGGAGCCATGTTGAAATTCAATCCATTCATCCTTCTTGTCATCCCTGTGCAATCAAACTCTCTCATATTTCTTGAGGAGACACAAGGGCCATTTAATCTCTTGGAAGGAAGAGTTGATGAGCCAGAAAATGGATGAATTATCAGCAAGTGCAGACAATCCATAGGAGAACAATACAAACAATGTTGACCTTGTGTAAGAGAATTTGTGTGCAAGATGTGAAACCAAACACTGAAGATTTTTTTCTTCCTTTAATTTGAACTCTAAGCAGTAAGGAATGAATTACAGGCTTAAATTCTACCAATCTGGATGGCCTGTGTTAATTATTCTGGACTTGAATACCAAATTTCAGAAGTTTTCTCTCTCAGGCACTTCAGTTGTATCTATTAATGTTGTCAGGGAACTTATGTTTTGTAAGAAGGCAAAATTCATTCTGCAAGATGAAATATTGATTAAATTATTTTCTTGTATTTTCATTTTGTTGAAATGAAAGGAATGGTTTTACCTACAAACCTCTCTGAGCACTTCATATGTTATAAACCCCTATTAAAACATGACATTCCAGAAAACAAAATAATGACAGATGTTTTTATTGCCCAAGACATCTAATGTGTGAGTGGTAAATTACTGAAGAGAAAATCAGATTTTAAAAAGTTCTTTCAGATTTAATAACATGGAATACCATCAGCAGCACAGGTTGGGCTTTGTTTTAATAAGATTTTTCAGCTGTCAGTTTAAAAAATCCCCCAAATCAATACTTTATAGGCAGGACAGCTGCCAGAAAATATGATGCCAAGAAAAACAAAGCCCTGTTTAACATCAGAATGGTTTTCCATTTTCTTCATTTCTTTGCTTAGCAGCATTTAATTCCCGGAACTATTCTGGCCCTGATTACAATTTACAAGTAATCACAAAATCACTCCCTTTGGAAACTCTGCCTTTTGGCATGTTGTGTAACTAACATTATTCATGGGGATCCTAGCTCAGTTATATGTCCATCAATCACAGCTTTGTTTGGGTTTTTTTTTTTCTTAATGTTTTTTACTTTCTTTCTTCTCTTGGTTTATTGGTTTCTTGTCAGAAATGGAATATTGCATGGCAGCTCCATTTATATCTAATAGAGAACATGAAATTATGACATTTCTATTGTCTCATAAGAAGTAATGGTTGCAATGTGTTCTTGCAGAAAGTATAAAACTACATCCAAAATATTTATATAAAATAAATGGAAGTGATCTAATTTACAGAGCACACTCAGCATACATTAAAATTGAACTTCATTCAAAATACCTCATTAAAATATAACAAAATAATCAGAATAAAATCCTAAACTGTTTAGGAAAAAAATTGTTGCCCCAATACATTTACATTGATGAGACAACAGCTTTTTCTATTACCAGTCAGCATAGGATGATGTTTTCTCTTCAGTCCAGCTGAATCATAAAATTATAAACTCATCTACACGTGTCAGAACTGACAACCTGAACTGTTGAAGGCAATCTTTGTACATAAGAAAGAATAAGGTTGTTTTACAGCACCTTCAGGACCCTTTATAAATACAGCTCTGAAAAGAAGTTCAGCCAAAACTCATTTTTGAGTTTCTCTGGTTCCACAGGAGCAACAGCTCTGCTTTCAAACAGCAACGTGGCACTTCCAGCCAAGGGCAGGACAAACCCAGTTACTCTTGGTGATCTGATCTGCTCAGGGAGTTTTCTGTAAACGTTCCTGTGTCTGTACAAAATGGGATGGAATTTGCCAACAACCATCATCTTTCCCAACGTTCCTCTGCTAAAGTTGGAGCTGTTCCAGTAGATAGAACAGGATTGATTTTCCTGCAAGCTCAGTAGCCAAACAAGAAATAAAATGGCTGTGGGTGGTCTTTGCAAAATCATTAACCATGACTTTGCTACCACCAGCCTTTTATTTTTTTTTATTATTTTCTTTGCTATTAATGCCATGAAGAGGTAATGGACAGAAAATGATGCCCAGGATGTTCCACCTGAATGTGAGGAAGAACTTGCCTGTGCAGTGACTGAGCACTGGAATAGAGACCAGAGACACGTGGAGTGTCCCTCACTGGAGATGTTCCAGAACCTTCTGGACACAATCCTGTGCCCTCTGCTCTGGGATGGCCCTGCCTGAGCAGGGAGCTGGGACCAGGTGAGCCCTTCTTCCTTAAAAGAAGGAAAATGAACTCAAAAATCTGTCTAATTAGTCTTAGCATGATTCAGATAAAAATACATTCTAGAAGACTGGTTTAATACATTTTTTAAAAAATCTAGTGATAACCTGTTATGTAATATTTCCCAGGGTTCAGTGTCTTTTGTTAACATCAGCAGACCTCCACTGTGCTCAATGCTGGTGTGTTTGTTGTGTCTTTGGTCTCAGTCTGATGTAACTCAATGGGAAAGATTGCCTTCTGCTTGATGTATTTTGGAATGAAGCAAAGGGATCACTCTCCCCCTTTGTTTTTTTTCTAAATAGATACCATATCAGTACAATTTTTGCAACTTCTGTCTTCTGAATGTACACACAGGAAAATTTCCTCCAGGAAAAGAACTTGATGAATAGTTGCTGTGAGGCTTTGTTGAAATTAAAAATAATGCCAAATACAGGGATCAGAGCCCCATCACTGGCTTAAAAAAAAATTTTAAAAATGCTTTAAAAAATTTAAAAGTTAAAAAAAATTCCAGGCTGCTGGAGCTGGGCTTTACATGTTACCCAGGAATAATGGTGTCTGTTCTCACAATGGAAAATGCCTCTCTGGAGTGTTCAGCTGTTAAAAGAAGGAAAGGTTATTACCTGAAGCTAGGTACTAAAGTTTGGTTTATTTTTAAATGGAAGGTGCTTTTTGTTCATAGGAATTCCTGGTCATTGCTTTTCTGGGATAGATGATTAAGGGCCAAAAAATATATATATGAATAAATCAGTTTCCTGTATCAATACATAAAAAGTCCAGTCTCTAAGACTGGGCCCACATAGCTTACAGAAAAAAAAAAAAAAAAGCCAAAGTAGTAAGTGGAACAAGCTGAATCATTGATGTATATCACTGTGGCATCACTATAGCAAAAAAGGTTAGATGTTTAAGTCCTAAATACTGTCTTTAATGAGTTCACATTGAAAAATACAGTATTTTCTGTTTCCCTCTAAAGGATAAAAAGCCTGATTTTGTACAGCTTTATAAATGCAGAGTTCCAAAGCTGTATACTGTTACATTTCTTTTAAGGAAATCAGTCAAAAATCCAGTTTCTTTTGTTTTTTTCAAATTGCACATGAAGAACTGCAGCTTTATTATTGCTGTCTGTCACTGCTATGATATGAGACTGTTTTAAGGCCAGCATATGAGCATATTGAAATATGGGAGTTACTGTAGGAGCTGGGAGGCTCCACATTGTGGTGAGTATCTGGGTCTGATCACAGTGCAGTCATTTTTCTGTAACTCCAAATTTCATCCAAAACCTGCTCCCATTTCCCTATCAAGCCAATGAACAAAAATGAACAAATAATTTGCTTTTAGAGTAGGTTTAGATGGGATATTGGGGTGGCACTGGATAATCTTTAGGGTCCCTTCACTTTGGTTCTTTGATTTGAACCTTTTCACTTTCTGGCCATATCCAGTTCTCATCAGTGCTGGGGAAAGTTGTTTGGTATTGAGACCTTCATTAAGGTCTACAGGATTTTGAAGAGAAGAGAGAAGTTTTTCTTATGTAGCACTTAATTCAGAGCCCAATAAAGAATTCAAGAGTAAAAATTCACCTGAGGGAGCACAGACAGTGATTAAACTTAAGCAGAACTTTCATGCTAAATTAATAGATAATACAGGGATTAAACCCAGAGGATCATTACTATAGCTCAGCAATGTAACTTGTACTTATTAAGGAAAAGCAGAATCAAACTGCAACTCCTTTTTCTGAACCTGGTTGTTTCTTCTGGGATTTCTTCCATCACATGGATGAGATTCAGACCCTAATAAAAGATCCTGGAATCAAGGATTTTTGCTTCAGATGGTGTTTGCTTCAAAGTCACCTGACACTGACTTTCAAAACAAGAGTGAATTCTGTCCTTGTGATTGATACTGGCCTCTGTAAATGTTTGACCACTGGGACAGGAGGAAATGGGTGGCTTTTGTATGGAAAAAGCTGAAAGTTCCCATTAAAAACACTGCTTTGGCTCTTCTCCTGGTACTTCCCTTTCCCCAGGGTAGAAACAAGCACACAGCTTTTCCATTTGGGAAAGAGGGTCTGGCCTTAAACTGTGTCCTCTTGAGGTTCCTGAGAGACCTGCTCAGAACTGAACAGCTGATATTGATTGGTTCCAAGCTGCCTATTAACTGTGAAAACCATCTGTTCTTTGATAGACTTTAAACAGAGACCTAATTAAAGTTCTGAAAGAGAGTGATGCTCACAGAGGCTTTGTTTCCTTTAAAAAAGCTCTTTAATAGCCTGGGCTTTTGTAATTCCTGTTTTTTGATCCCTCCCTGTTTGCTTACATCCTTTAAGATACTGATTAAAGTGGTCTGGAAGCTATTTTGAAAATGGTAAGATAATCTTTCATACATCTGAGTGAAGAAAACACTTGGCACTGCTAAATGTGGGGGGAAAAAAAGAATCAAGTTCTTTCCAATCTACTCATTGACTGTTTTATGCTGTATCTTTATGTATTGGCAGCTTGCAATACAAATAATTTTTAGTTCACTAGCTGGATAAAACATAGAACTAATTTATAACAAATATAGCACTAATCATAGAAACAGTGCAGCCCTGAATAAATAACAAAGAGTAAAATTTCAACAAATTCTTTCTGGAATGGAAACCACCCTTTTCTTTTCTTTCTGGAATGGAAACTTTTCTTTTCTTTTCTTTTCTTTTCTTTTCTTTTCTTTTCTTTTCTTTTCTTTTCTTTTCTTTTCTTTTCTTTTCTTTTCTTTTCTTTTCTTTTCTTTTCTTTTCTTTTCTTTTCTTTTCTTTTCTCTTTTTCTTTTTCTTTTCTCTTTTCTCTTTTTTTTCTTTTCTTTTCTTTTCTTTTTCTTTTCTTTTTCTTTTCTTTTTCTTTTCCTCTATCATGGATTATACCACTACCTTTAACTTTTGCCTTACTACTGGGCTAAGAGGAACAAGAAAGGAAAAACTCACAGACTGGCAAAACAAAAATACTTATGGGAAGCCCTGAAGACAGGTGAAGCATCAGCTCACTGGTAGAGCCCAGGAATTGTCAGCTGGAGCAGGGCTGGGAAAGGAAAAACCCTGCTCATTGCAGCCTTCTGCATCACTGGCTTTTCATGGTTGAGAATGACCCAGAATTAGGGGCAGCCTGTGTAAAAATGATTTGTCTTCTAGATTCCAGCTTTTTCTGTTGCCATGGTAATATTTCACTTTCACCCCCCTTACTGGGAGTCTGTGAATATTACTTTAGGATTTTATGGAGTGATGCTCCTTTTACAGCACCAGCAGCTCTGAGCTACCTGGTTGGGTGAGATAGAGAAATGGGATCATCAATTTTCACTTCTCTGTGACAGCAATTTCTTTGAAGTCAAACAGCTCCTAAAAGCTGATGTTATCTTTTTGAGCATCCTCAGAGCTTTAGAGGCTGCTACCATGATCAAAAACATTTTCCTCAACTCGTTTTATCTTCTGCTGAGGTAGTGTTGGCCTCCTCTTCTGGATTAGAAATTCCAGAGTGGAAGTTGCTTGGTATTTATGGCATGGATGAGTTTAAATTATTAAAGCTTATTTCATTATCTAACTTTGAAAAAGCACTTCCATATTCTTGTGTCACTTTTCTTCCAAAATAATCAGAAATGAGAGTTTTGAGCTCCACAGAAATCATTTGACACACCCTGTCAAACTCTGTGTCAGGTTTTTAGAAGCCATCCAGTGCTATCACACCAGCTTCAAATTCACTTTTTAGTGACCTTCTGCACAAGGAAAAAAGTCAGAATTTTCTTTCAGCTGCTCAAAACTTCAAGGTGTTAATTGCTTCTGCAGTACCTGTCACTAAACTCAGTGAGCAGGGGCCCCATTAGGATTGTTTTAAGCCTTTTGGGTCTGCAAAAACATGCAGGTAAGAAATCTTTTGATACTAAAGGAATTAAAATCATACTTAAAATTTTTAAAACACAGGCCTTTCAAGGGATCATTTTTAGCCATTAAAATTAATGGCAATCCACCCAAAGGGTTTGATGAACATCAGGACAGGCTGTTGTCTCCCAGACACTTTCTGACACAGTAAACAAAAACTAATGAGCTGTAATTAAAATCACATTGTTTACTATGTATTACTTGGCAGAAGTAATTTTTTACTTTCAAGTTAAAGTATGGTTCTGTTCTGGAAAGTCACTCTGAGAGTGACACTGGGAAATGGCACATTTGTCACTTTAGTCTTCCCAGGTGAGTTTGCTCACTTCATAAGCAAAAAACCAAGTGTTTCTTCTGCCTTATTGCTTGCCCTGTAAATGATATTTTGAAAGGGAATTTCAGCCATGTCCTTCACTGCTTATGATTCATCATCATTGAGTATGATAAAGCCCAGAGAGATCAGAGCTGAGATAAAAAATGCAAATGAAAGATACCTGTTGTAACACTGAATTAAGGATACATCAGTGATTTGGAATACAGATTTCTACATTGACTCCAATTACTTTTCCATCTGGTGTTTGGAAGCTAATTCTGAAAGTGTTTATACATCTACTTAATCCTCATGTTGAAAAAAATCACTGTCAGCAAGTGGAAGCCCCATCTAGTCTGATTATGCCAACTTTTTCATTTTCCACTGACTGTCAACTTGAGCTGTAGAACTGATGTTGAGGAGGGGGGAAGAAAGAAAGAAAAAATAAAATTAAAAAATTCTTTTTATTCTGCCATTTTCTATGTCTCAGGCCCAGGTCCTGAAGCTGCTGTGTGAACAAGCATCCTCACAGAATGTCTGAGCTCCAGCCTCAGAGATTATGATGAAATCTGACAAAAAGGTCACAAAGCACTACCAGGAGCAAGGACATATCACCAAAATGTATTTACATTGAGTCCTGCAGGTCTTTAATCAATAGGAATGAAAACAAAGCCAGCAGGGGCTGTGCAGGGTTAGGGATCCACACAGAACCTCTGCTGTCCTGCTGTGGCTGGGACAGTGACCAAAGCAGTGGCAATGGTGGAATTAAATTGTTAATGGATAATTTAAAGCAGAGTGGGTAGAATGCAGGGGATTTGTGGGTGTTCAGGCTGTGCTGAGTGCCTGGGCTGTACCAGGCAGCACTGCTGCTCTCCCTGGCTCCTCCATCACCCTGATACACAACAAAACTGGGGAGGCAGTGAACAGTGAAAAATGGATTAATTACTGTGAAATAAGTTGTGCTTAAATGCACTGTTGCATTTCTTTGGATCAAAGACAGTTCTTTAGAGCATACATCTAAGGTTTAGGCCAAATTAAAGGTTGTTAATCCATTTATATAAGCTTTATGACACATAAAGGCTTGCAATGTAGAGAAAGACATAACAAACATTAAAATTGTTTTAATTATCCATCACACATCTGAGCCCTCTAGAGCTCAGTTTTTTGCTGGCAGCTGCCACTGCCATTCCCCCAGGTGACACTGTCCCCGTGTCCCCATGACAGTTTTCAGGATCACTGTGGGTCTCCTGGAATTACAACAGCAAAAACATTCATTTAGAAAATTTAGAGATAGCAGGGATTATCTCCCCTGTTGATCTGACTCCATCGTGCTCCCCTAGGAGTAGTTTTAGCTTTTATACTGTTTAGCAAATAATTCTGTTTAAGGTCTTTTGTCTAATCATTTTCATCATAAATAATTTTATATAAAGATACCTGATTTGCCATCTTTAAATCCCATGGGACAGTGCTATTTAAACTCTAAAAAACTTTGCCTGAAGCTCCCACTCCACCTGTGACAGCAGGTTTGTGCATCCTCATAAGGAGAAGAATAGACAATTGTCCACTGTGGGTGTTAAAAATCCCTTTTCCACTCACATCCACACTATTTCCTCCAGGTTCATCTTCAGGAGCTCCCCTGCTCAGCTGATGTTTGATTGAACACAGCAATATTTGTGTTTTCTGTGGGGCAAGACTTGAGTTGGAGCAGCTGTAACATCCCCAGGACTCACAGCCCCAAATTAACTAACAGCACTTGGGGCACTTGGCAGAAGAGGGACTGAATTATGCTCTATGTAAATACCTGTGCACTTAAAGACAAAAATCCAGGTGAAGCCAGCCCCTATAAAGATAAGTTGGAAGGTGGCAGCATCTGCAGCACCTGCCTGGGAACAGTCCTGGCACATCTGAGCAGATTGGAAATCGATCTCTGTAATTGATGACAAACACACCCCAACTCCAAGCAGCTGCTGTTTGCCTGCAGGCAGCCCCACACACTCCACTGAGCAGTGACTGACTGAGCTGGCACTGCCACAGCCCCAGAGCTGGGGTGCAGCAGTTTGCTGCTCACGTGGGGAGAGGAAATGGGGAGTCAAGAGAGCTGCTCTGCAAAGGTTGGAGTGTTCAACCCTTCCTACCCAGCCTCAGAGCTTTCCCTGTTTGCTGGAAATGTCCCATCCCTTCCCATCCAGCCTTAGAGCTTGTCTCCAGGGATGGAAATGTCCCATCCATTACCATCCAGCCTTAGAGCTTCTCTCTACTGCTGGAAGTGTCAGATCCATCCCACCCAGCCTCAGAGCTTTCCTTGTCTGCTGGAAATGTCCCATCACTTCCCATCCAGCCTCAGAGCTTCTCCCCACTGATGGAAATGTCCCATCCATTACCATCCAGCCTTAGAGCTTCTCCCCAGATGGAAATGTCCCATCCATTACCATCCAGCCTTAGAGCTTTTCTCTACTGCTGGAAGTGTCAGATCCATCCCATCCAGCCTTAGAGTTTTCCTTGTCTGCTGGAAATGTCCCATCACTTCCCATCCAGCCTCAGAGCTTCTCCCCACTGATGGAAATGTCCCATCCATTACCATCCAGCCTTAGAGCTTTCCTTGTCTGCTGGAAGTGTCCCATCCATTCCCACCCAGCTTCAGAGCTTCCCTACACTGCTGAAAATGTCAGATCCATCTCATCCAGGCTTAGAACTTCCCTGCTCTGCTGGAAATGTCCCTTCCCTTACCATCCAGCCTCAGAGCTTCTGTGCACTGATGGAAATGTCCCATCCATTCCCACCCAGCCTTAGAGCTTCTCCCCACTGATGGAAATGTCCCATCCATTACCATCCAGCCTTAGAGCTTCTCTTAACTGCTGGAAGTGTCAGATTCATCCCACCCAGCCTCAGAGCTTTCCTTGTCTGCTGGAAATGTCCCATCACTTCCCATCCAGCCTCAGAGCTTTCCTTGTCTGCTGGAAATGTCCCATTCTGCCTCAGAGCTTCTCCCCACTGATGGAAATGTCAGATCCATCCCATCCAGGCTTAGAACCTCCCTGCTCTGCTGGAAATGTCCCTTCCCTTACCATCCAGCCTCAGAGCTGGACACTTCCACTGATGGAAGTGTCAGATCCATCCCACCCCGTTCAGAGCTTTCCTTGTCTGCTGGAATTGCCCCATCCCTCCCACCCAGTCTCAGAGCTTTCCTCTTCTGGAAGTGTCAGATCCATCCCACCCAGCCTTAGAGCTTCTCTCCCCTGCTGGAAGTGCTGCTGTGCCTCAGTGTCCTGCAAGGCAAGGGGGGAGAAGGAAGGAGCTGGAAATGAAGAAACAAACACCTGGTTTGTGAGAAATTCCTCAGTCTGGTTACAGCAATCTGTGTGTCTATTTATGAATGATTACTCTGCAGCACAAGTGTTCCTGTTGGACGTGGACATGTTATACTGATGGCACCTTTTTTTGGACATAAATTGGATTTTTCTTCAAGTTCTGTCCCAACCAGATTTTATTTGTGAAATGCTGCACTCCCTTTTGCAGGGAGCAGGTGTACTTATTTAAAACTTCCATTTTCCTTCTCTGAGACAGCAAAGCAAAGCAAGCCCTTGGAATGGCAGCTTGGGGAAGAGCTGGAGATATCTGCAAGGCATCCTCTGTTCACTGGCAAAGGAAATAGGAAAAAGTGCATGAGGAAAAGCAACTCTTGAGCCATATTTCCTAATCTGGAGGGACAAGTGGGTGTGGGAAGTAATGACAGCCTGCAATAGCCTTGGCTGGCCATCTGGTAGGGGCTTTATTTGCTCTGTAAAAGAGAGTGAATTTAATACTCAGTTTAGAAAAAAAAATTGTGCTGTCTGAAAATTCAGTCAGCAAAATAGACTTCCAGGAGGAGAGAGAATTTCTCACAGCCCAAAAACATTTGTTGGCATGGAGATTCTGTAAATACATACATGTATGTATGTATATATATTTTTTTTTTTTACATATATATGGAAATTCTTCAGAAAATTATCAAAGATCTCTAGAGTATGCCTGGTTAGGTTGTTGGGCTCTAGTGGGTTAAAGAATTAGTCACAGAAAAATAGGAAAATTTGGATATTACACACTGAATAAATTGAAAGACATCAGCAGGAGCTTAAACACAGTATTCAGTCAACAGCTTTAAAATAACACTTGAAGAGCTGTGAAATCAAACATTCAACGTTTCAGAGATGGTGAAGCAACAAAATTGGCATTTCTAACACAGTCAAAGTTGGTTCATCTGCAACTTTGGATTTGTTTTTTTGAAGGCTGAGCTGCAGGAGGTTCCTTCCTTCAGCAATACTTATTTGTTGAGGTCTCCACTAACCTGCAGCTGTGTCATTTCAGCTCAAAGCTAGAATTAACTTCTTTAGGGAATCTTCATGGAGCTGCTTTTGCTGGGAAGTGAAATATCCAGCATGTAATGACCCTGTGGTTTGTTGTGCAAGGTAACAACCCAAGGCCTGCCAGCTCTCTCATTGTATTTCATGATGCAATCCTTGAGCCAGGACTGAAAAACAGATTCTGGTGTGCAGAGTGGGGATAGACCACTGAGACTGTTAATTCATAATTGTAGAATGATTTGGGTTGGAAAGGACCTTAAAGATCATCTCATTCCCAGCCCCTGCTGTGGACACCTCCCACTGGACACAGATCAGTCTTATCCTCAAGGCTTGAACAAAACCTCTGGCAGCAGTCACATCTACAAATGAAACATTCAAAAACCCCAAAAACAAAACAAAACAAAACAAAACAAACAAACAAAAAAAACCAACAAAGAAACCCCAAAAAACCCAAAACAAAACAAAACAAACCCAAAAAAACAAAACAAAAAAACCTAAAAACAACAACAATAATAAAAACCCCAAAACCACCACCAACAACAAAAACACTAAAAAATAACCAAACCCAAAAAAAAAAACCCATCCCAAAGATGCAGGCAGTGCTCAGGTTTCATAGCAATTCAGAATTTACTGTCCTGATTGCAAAGCTAACCTCTGGCTGTAGGGAATTTATTATTTGAAAGAAAAACTCCTCATATGAAGAGCAGACATAGCACAATTTCCACATGCACTGCAAATCATCTTGGCATGGTAACTGAACTAAAATATTAACTTGAGCTCAGTGAGTATCCTGGGTGTTGATGTTAGCTTGAAGTACTGACTGCTCCAGAAATATAAAATACTCAAGGATACAGAGACAGGATTCATTTAGCCTGCAGGAATCACCCACTTTCCTTAATTCAGGGTTCTCATCTCCCAGTGTAAATACTTTGCCAAATTATTTCCTCATTTTATTTGGGGTTTTAAACCCTTTTTTGTCAGTAATTGCTAGAAACTCAAGCAACTTTTTATTGATTATTTTACTGCCTAAATAGTTTTTTTTATCAGAATATAAGAAGACCAGAAAAAACATTTCTGTTTGATCTTCTCTGAATAAAAGCCAGCAGGTGACCACTCCAAAAGCAGAAAAATTACTTACAAATTTGGTTTTTTATATCAAAGCAGTTCTCAGTGTGTTCAGACCACAAGGAGCATCCAAGTTGCTTAATAGGAGATACAATTTTCAAGACAGTTTTTAATCATTTAAAACATCAATGCTAATGTTGGTCCTTATTTTTTGTTCTGGTAACATGGGTATTATACTAGAATCCATCTTTCTGCTCATTAACACTCCAAGAGAGTAAATAAAAACATGCATCAAGCAACAAATGTGCTCTCTAAGTTTTGATGTTTATGGCACAGAACCTCATAAACTCTGCCTTAAAGTGTTTTGTCAGTGTTAGACACTACAAAGATTTTGCTTTTATACTTTATTTCACAGCCCATCATTTGCCCATTACAGGCTTGTTTTTAGTGAATTCCCACTGCATTTCATTTCTTTTTAAAAACATTTTCTTATATACTCATCTGAAATGTCTTTATGTCTGCATGCTGGGAACATCCCTATCTCAGCTCTCTTTGATGATGTTCTTTCTGCTTAATTTGGGTGCTTTTCATATTTGGTGCACTAATTGGCTTTTCACAGTCTGGCTTTTCAACTCTGCATGATGGATCTTAGTGCATTAAACCCATTTTTACCTTTGTTTCCTCTCCCATCCTCCAGCTTTTTTCCCCCCTTCTATTAGTTCTGTGCCATTGTCTTTCCTGTCAGCAATGTGTAATCACATAGATCAAAATTGCTTCAAATTAACTTTTTGCCCAACTCTTTCCTTACTCTGTGAAAGCTTATTTAAGGCAGACTGACTGAAGGTATGGGATAAAATCTGGAGTCTGGACAGGAGGTGTGCAGTCAACCTATATATATATATTTAAGAATTATTTGTGCTAAATAAAAACAGCCTTCCTGCTTGCAAAGGGAGAATTCCCTTGCTTATGTTTTGCTATTCAATCAAATGCCTTATTTGAAATAAAAGCTTTTAAAAAAACCCCAAAACCACTAAAACACACCCTAGAACGTTTAGTCCCTCACCCAAAAAGGGATAAATTCCCCAAACTAGATCACATTTACATTAACCTTTTATTAGCACTAAGGTTGATATCTGCTAAGGAAAAATGTCATATATAAGTTCAGGGAAGCAAAATAAAACCATGGAAAACTGAAATAAATCCTTCCACCCATCCCCAGGGGAGTGTCAGTGGAGTGTCACCCATTCCCTCAGGGGTGTCAAAACCAAACAACTTCAATGTTTTTCCTCACTTTTAAAAATTGTTCCAATTGGTGGCTGACAGCAAAGCAGGGGCTTGTTAGGGATTGTGGATAGGACAGGAAAGGGGGAAAGGAAATCCCCTTGTCCACAGCTCACTGTTCCTTACTTGGGAATTTAGGTGGTTCTGAGACAATGCAGCCATGAAATCAATTCTGTCACATGCCATAGCAACATTACCTATATGCTCATAAAATGAGACACTGATGGAAATGAAATGTTCAAAATCCTATGGCTGAACTGGAATATATTTAATCTCTCAACGTGAATGCTTATTTCTATCCCACGCCTTACTCTCTTTTTTCAGGGTGCTAAAATTATTTCCAATACAAGCAGCAGGGCCTGGATTTTACAGGGGAAGACTTGGCAGCCTGTACCTGTTTCCTTATAAAACACTCTGTGAAATGCATACAGTGAATTAATTAGGAAATAGAATAGAGAAATACAAAGCTTTGCTCTTTATTAGGCTTACTAACAGACTAATTAATATTGCTAGGTACCATATCAGGTTTGGTGACTAATTCCAGCTGGTTGGGAAAAAAACTGAAGCAACTGAAGCCTAAATCACCCTGATGGGGTGAGGAACCTGCTGCATTAGAATGGAAAAAATGGAGAGTGTTGGGTCACAGCAATGAATGTAATATTTGAATATCCATATCACAGCTCTGGGAAGGTTCCTCATGTACTGGGCACAGCAAAAGCCAAATGCAGGCTCTGGACATGGCACCAGCCCTTCCTCCATGCTCCTGCTTCTTCTTCAGCACCAGGTTGGAAGCTTCATTTGTAGCTTAGAAGAAAAAAATAGGCCATGGGAAGAAGAATTATCTGCAAAGCAGAGAGGATTTTTTTATACTTCATTTGAAAGCCTCAGGAGCCTGTAGGGAAAGAACAAAGAGCTTATTGCTGGCCTGTGAAACATCTGGAAAATGATGAAAAATGATGAAAAAGGATGAAAAATGATGAAAAATGATGAAAAATGATGCTCAGAGGGCTGAGAAACCTCTCCTGTGAGCAGAGGCTGGGGGGGTCCATCCTGGAGAAGGCTCCAGGCAGACCTTAGAGACCCTGCCAGTGCCCAAAATGACTCAGGAGATCTGGGGAGGGACCTGGGACAAGGGCTGGAGTGATGGGACAATGGGGAATGAGCTCAAACTGAAGGAGGGCAGATTTGGGTTGGGTAAAGAGAGGATACTGGGGAAGCCAGGGAAAGAAGCCTCTTGGATCTTCTCAGGCTGCTTGAGGAAAACATAAAAAAAGAATTATAACAACAATTGGGCACCTGCTGGATGTGTGAGAGACGTGATGTTTTTGTGAAAACACATTTACCAGGGCTGTCACCTTCCTTGCACCAATGAAATCACTTCTATCCTTAGTTCCACTATCTACTCTATGTAAGTGTAGTTTGATTCTTTAATAAATGGGCTTTTTGCTTCTCTTCTGCATGAAGGAAGTATTGTTGCTGTATCCTTTTCACACCTCTCCTAGCCCGACAGCAACACACAAGGAAAGAATTCTCCTCTGTGAGATGCTGTGGCTGCCCCTGGATCCCTGGAGGTGTCCAAGAGTGGGTTGGACACTGGGGTTTGGAGACCTTGGTACAGTGGGAGGTGTCCCTGCCCATGTCAGGGGTGCAAGGAGGTGACCTTAAGGTCCCTTCCAACCCATTCCATGTTTCCGTGATCTTTCTCAGGTACCCACACTGCAGGAGAAACAGGACTTCAGGTCAGCAAACCAATATGATTGTGCAGAAGCTGTTTTATTGTTCACTTTTTAGTTTTAATTATACATTTAAGGCTACTGTCTACGTGATTTTGCATTTTTTGATTGGTGCTTTTATGTTGTTCATGAGCCTTGCACGAGTCCCTCAGGTGTGATGATTGGTGGCTGTTCAGAACTTCACCTTTATCTTGGGTCTTCTAATCTTGGTATTCTGTTTCTCAGCTCTTTCTCTCCCAATTTAGCACAATTTATGTTTCAGTGGCCTTGAAGGGTCTCAACAAGTTGTAGAAAAACACCTAAAAATGGCTCATCTTGTGCACTTGTTATAAATATTGGTCTAAACTAAGAAATATACAGAAAAAACAGCTAAACGTGTGAAGAAACAGCAAAATATGCAGAAAAACAACTAGGGAGCAAAATATGGAGAAAAACAGCTAAATATAATTAAAAACAGCTAAATATAATTTGGATGGTGCATACAATACAGAGCATGGCTTAGACTTGTTTAGACATCTCACTGTGGCCCAAACCTGTTCAGTATTAGTACACCACACTGCTTTTTTTTTTTTTTTTTTTTTTTTTTTAAGTACACCACACTGCTTTTCCAACCCAAGCACTGCCCTCAGCTCTGTAAAACTCTCCTGCCCCAAACCTGCATCCTCCTGGTCCCAAATCCTTCCTGCCCCTCTCCCTCCCCAGGGCACCATGCAGAGCACTCCTGGTGCTTTCAGGGGCTGGTGACCAACACATGCTGGGAAAACATTTTTATTTCAGCTGCTGCTCCTGAGAGCAGAGTGTTCAGGTGGGGGAGAAGCTCTGGGAAGCATTTTGTGTGTCAGTAATGAAACCCCAGCATTTCCCAGGCTGAGTGCCAGCCCAGCTGAGCATCACCAGTGGAGCTGCTCACTTAGCTCTGGCTGGATCCACACCAGGCAGGCTCCAGGCTGCTCTTCCAGCAGGGCTAATGGGACTAAAGACAGCTTTCCCCACTGAAGTAAACAGAAATGACAGGCTGAATAACATGCAGCTTTTAAAGTTACATAGATGGTTCAGCAGACAAATTTTGCCCTGTTTGTGTCTCCAGCAGGAATATTTTCCACTTAAATTAAAATAACTGCTGATTTATGCAATCAAAACAAAAGCTGGAATAAGTTACATGGTCTTTTAGGGTAATCACTTAAAAATATCTAACATAAATGGAACTGCCTGCTTAAAGTAGACAAAAATATTTTATTCAGAAAAATAGCTCCTTCAGATATAACCATCAGTCTTCAAGCACAAAGCAAGCTGTGCTTTCCATCATCATCCAATTGTTCACATGCAATATGAGATATGAAACACTTTTAGGAATGTTTTTTACACAATGTTTATTTGGTTTTATTTATTTATGACAGCACAGGATACAATTGTTGTAAGAGATTCTTGGACATCTTTGCACCTTGCATTCTTTGATATTTTAATTCCAACACTGGAAGCAAAGGGATCTCAATGACAAATATAAGCATTCAAAATGTATTGGGAAACTTGTCTTTAATACTTACTTGGATTTTGCCAGGCACTGTGCCCAGCTAGGAAAACACTCAAAATATCTTTGTCTGAAATAATTGAAACACAAAACTTCCAGAATTTTCTTTTCAATAATGATAAAAAATGAAGTAATTGTTAAATGTGAATTCTAGAAAAAGCCCTTGGGTGCCTTACATTATATGAATAGGGTCACAGTGTTACAGGGTTACAGTGATGATCTTGTAAGCTTGGATTTCAAACCCAAAAAAGTGAAAAAATTCATACAAACTCTCTGGATGTCAAGGCTGACAGTTTTGTGGTTTTTTTTTTTTTTTTTTTTTTTTTTTTTTTTTAATGTGTTATTTTAATGAATTAGGTACAGAAAAATTATTTTCACTGGTTATCTCATGTAAAGTAATTTTAATTATTTTTCTTCTGCTGTTCAACAAAATTTCTAAAAGTTATTTCTAAACAAGACAAAAAATTATAAAGCTGTTTAGCGCCAAAAAGTTCAGCTCAAGAAGTAATTTTCTGTTCCAAGAATCAGGAAATTGGATCCACTTTGATTCTCTGAATAAAAAGGCAGAGCCTACTGGAAAACTTCAGCTTTTTATTGTTTTTTCCATTACTGCAGAAGTGCTTCAAAAGCCATAATGAACCTTTTAACTCTAAATAATTTCACCCAAGTGCTGTTTGCTTCAGGACAGACTCTGCCCTCTCCTGCACCTTGGTGAGTGTGCTCTGGGCTGGCAGTGAAATTGTTTCCAATGATTCCAATTCCCAGCGATTGACTCTTGGAAAGGCTCACAGCTGATAGTGTGACAGAAGAAATTGAAACCTAAATACCACCTTTGTTACATGTTTGGATTCAAGAGAGCACCATCCATTTTATGCCTACTTCATTTTTTAACAGACTCATTTGTGTGGTTGTCAAAACCAAATTAAAGGCACTGTGTGTCTGCCATGCCAAACACAGTAATTCTTTCAAAACTTGCTTTTCCAGTAATGATGCTATTCTTCCTCTTTTTTTTTTTTTTTTTTTTTTTTTTCAGGAAATGGCTGTTTTAGAATGCAGTGATGTGTGTTAGCAACAACTGTGTGAATAGTTATTATTTTAAATAATAGTTCTCCTATTTATTGGTCAAAATAGAGAAAAATATTAGAATTAGATGAAGTGAAAAAAGTAGTGCTGCTGCCTCAGTGCAGTGCAGTCACCTTCAGTTTGTGGTATCAGAGTTTAGCAGTTTCTTTTCCATAATAAAGGCCAGCATTTCTGCAAGGAAATAGCACAGTAAATTTAATAAACTTGATTCAAACATACAGAACCTGTAATTATAAGGGATGAGGCATCTGACATAAGAGGACCTTCCAATCCTGAAAACAAAAGCCAAATCACAGTAATACAAAAAACATGCAAACTCTGAGACAGAAGACAATCCCCATCCCAGCTGCTGCTTCTCTGGTGTGCCTGATCTGCTGGCCAGGTGAAACTTGGAGATCAGCAACTACCCCTGACCCCCACAGCTGATATAAAAGTCTTTTAGACTGCTCTAAATTTTTTAGACAAGTGGAGGGCTGGCTGCATGCTTGGGAGGAGCAGGAAGGTTGAATAACTGAGGTCAGTGTTGATCTTACCTATTAATCCTTTCAATTTTATAAAAAATAATTAGTTTTGAAGTGCTTTAAGGAAGTTGGTGGGGAATATTCTGCTTTGTCTGTGTTGTCAGAGTGTTTTTTGGGCTGCTGCTGGCCAGCCCCTGTGTGGGCTGTGTGCAGGGTGGTGGCCTGGCTACCCCAGGGCTGTACTGGGGCTTGTGGCCCTGCACAATGAATTGTATATAAACGTTTTACACTTGAATTTTCTGCTGTCTTAGGAAAATGGGAGTAACTCTACAGTTACAAACCCTGGGCTCTTTCTTGATGGTGAGAGCAGGCAGGGATGGGTCTGCAGCTGAAGTTCAGGTGTAGTTTAGATTTCCATGGATTTTGCTGTGCCATTTTCCCCACTCTTTCTCTGTTTTCCTCTCACCCTGGGAACTGAGCTGCTTTAGAAAACATGAGCTCACAGCTTGCTTCCCTTTGGGAGGGTTTTGAGAAGCAATAAACAAATTAAAAACTGAAGTGAAAAGCTGATTCTGTATTTGTGGCCAGGGCAATAAAGCAGGTGGAGTGACTGGGTCCCAGTGCAGCCCCAGGACAGGGGCAGGGAGGGAGAGAACTGCCCTGCATGAGATGTTTGGTGGCTTTGTAGAAACCTCTGAGCCCCTGTTCTTGTGTCCTTTGTCCTGTTCTTTATAAGGTGTTTGTGCTGCCCTGCCTGGGCTCCTGTGATGGGCTGGAGGATTCCAGTCTCTGCTCCCAGCACAGGCATCCCCCAGCTTGCAGCTGCCTCTGCCCCTGGGCTACAGCCTGGCAGGTAAATGTTGGCTGTTTGGCAAGCTGCACAGGCTAGGAGAAATATTAGCTGTACCTCCAGGCTGACAGGGCTGGAAAGGAAACATTTGTCAGAGTGATTCCTTGTGTTCTCTGCTTTCCCTGGTCTCCCTTATGCATTGCATTGAGGTACAAAGGTGGCATGAGAGGGGAGGGAGATGAATTTCTCTAATTGTGGGGCTCTCTAATGGTTTCCCTGAGGGGCTGTCACACACACCAGGGCTGCTTTGGAGCACATCTCCTCCAGGGTCCTGTCACCAGCACTTTTCCTGACAGTGAAACCTCTCATCTGAAGCTCTGCTAGTGTTTTACAAATATCCTTTATGTGTCTACAGCCCTCAAGAGAACACAATGATTGTGTCTTATCTGGTCATGACTTGTTCAAGTGAAAATAAGGCACAGATGTGTCAGGGCAAGGTGATGCTGTCACAGGTGTGGGTGGGACTGGGGCTGTGCAGCCACTGTCACAAAATTGGTTTAGAAACCATCTCATTCCTCCCCCATCACAGAATCACAGAATAGTTTGTGTTGGAAGGAACCTTGAAGATCACATAGTTCTGGCTCAGTACCACGTGGTTGATAAGAACAATCTTATTCTAGGCTCTTTATTTTGGGTGTGGCAATGGTCTTACAAAGAGCTGTTCATCCTTAGACTGCACTTTTTAAATTTAGGTGTGCTCATGGTTTGAAGTATACTGTTCATGCCAGTGCAGCTTTCCACAGTGCTCAGCACCAGCAAGCCAAGAGAAAATTTGCCTGTGATTTTTACATTGTGCCTAGAAATAATTGTATAACACGATATGGCAGTGGGTAAAAGATGAACCTAATACACTTGGATACACTTCTGTTTGAGTTTTTGAGAAGCTGTTTGCTGTGTTTTTGCTGTGTTTTCTGTGTGGCACAGTGGGAGTGCTGCTCCAGGAGCTCATGTCTGAGGAGCAGTTGGATCAATACCAATCTCTGCAGCCCTGTGTGCTCACAAAGGCTCACAAGTGCAGCTGGTTCAGCCCTGGCTGTGCTCACAGCAGAGATCAAAGGGAGATCAGAGCTCTGGTGGCTCCTGGGGATGTGGAGGGTGGCTGAGACAAGCTTGGAAATGAGTGAATGAGGTCTGACATTTGACACAATGAATAAATATGATTATGGATTAAAAAAAAATGAGTGAAGAGGAAAAGGATCTCTAATGCTGCTGAAATCAGTCAATATAATGCAAGCAGTGCTGCTGGGATGTGCTTTGGCTGTGGCTCACTGAAATATTCCATGTCTGTGGTGGGAATGGGGTGGCTCTGAAGGAATTGGGAAGGATTCTGTGCTCTGCAGTGGCAGCTTGAACATAAATTGGCAGCTCTGTACCTTGGAGCACTGCAAGACAATCTGCCTGGCCTGGTACAGCTGGAATTGTACCAGAATACAACACATGGCACGTCTGAACTAATATTTTTTTTTTCTCTTTCTGAAAAATTTCTTCCATCTATGCTTACCTTTCTTTAGTTTTACCTAAAAAAATATCCCAACAAACCCCAACCAAAACTACAGTTGTGATTTCTGGAACCTAAAACACTTAAGAATGGATGGTGAAGAGTGATTTCTCTGTAATCACCATGTTTAAGTGTCTGTGGCTATAATGTTGTGAGATTGTATCTTTAGGAAGTAAAAGGTAAAAATATCAGAATTCCCACAGGTTTAATCCTGTTCTTCTGGAATTCTTGGAAATATTGCCTCTGATTCAGCCTTCCTCAAGATTATGGCTTTCAGGGCTGTTCTTTAGGTTGTTCTGGTTTTGTGCAAAAGTCTGAGTAGTGAGCCATGTATTTATTTTTTCTTTTCCAATCACCTGTGTGTGTTTAGATGTATTTCATAGTGTTAAGCTGAAATAAAACTAGCCTTGCTAATATTTAGATCTCAGTGTATTTCCTGAAAAAGGCCCATAAAACACATGAGTAAGTCCAAACTATAAATTAGATTTGAGGACAGAAATATTTTAGATTAGAAGTATTTTTTCAGGCAGCCTCATAAAGGTTTGGGAGACTTTTCTTCATTTAATTCCATCTGGAAAAACAAACAATAGCCTGCAAACATCCTTTTTACTATCCAAATGGCTCTTCTGCCTTTGCTAGGTAATGTGCTTGTGGTTTTAGGGAGAATTAAGCCTGGAGTTCTGCTCAGAGAGTATCCAAACATCTCACTGTGGTCTCTTATATTGAAAAACAGATCTAATTATTTTTACTTACAGATGTTCTTCCTCCTTATGGGAGGCACTGCAAGATAAATTGTGCAATTAGTAGATTGTTTTAATTCTCACCCCTATCCACTATTAAATGACTTTTTATTAAATGCTTTTGAAATCCTTTTAGTAATGTTATCTCAATTCTTGTGGCTGACCAGCAAAGAATATGAGGCAGTTCCCAATAAAATTCTGTTCTTCTCAAGCTGTATCAATATGAAAAGAATTTAATAAGAGACTAGGCTTGGGATGTTTGCTGTAATAAGCAAGTTTAGTTTCATTAAGAGGAAATTAAAATTTAATGGCAGAATCCATGACCTAAATTCTTGAGAGAGTGTGTAGTGATACACTTCTGTTCAAGTAACTGGGCTGGATTTAGTCCAGGTAGTCCTAAGTTTTATGGCAACTGATTGATAATTAATTGTCCACAATTAATTGTACTTTAGGATTGGATAGTTCTTGGTAAACAGGTTTCTGGAGGTTTGAAACTAAACTCTTCAGAGGAATATCATCCTCCATGGGAGTGGCAACTGCCCAAGAAGGAACCAACAGGCCAGTCTGGACCCTGGTTCAGGCAGGGTTCAGCTGTAGAAGCTGGGGTGCAGCCTGAAAGGATCAAGTGTCCCCAGACAGATTCATCAGTTCCCTTGCAGAGTCTGATGAATTTGCTGAACTGGATTTAGTCCCTGGAAAACAGTGATGTGAGGAGCTGCTTATGTAAGTGAGATTAGCATCTGTGCTTACACTAGTTAGAAAAAATTAGGAAGGTTATTAATGCTTCAAATCACTGCCTGAAATTAAAAGGGAAAAAAAAAAGTCCATAATGGCACATCCATGCTGTGGTGTAATTATGTGCATCACCCTTTCTCTGATTAAATGCAATTCAAGCTTCTGTTAAAAAGAAATAAAGAAAGAAAAAAAAAGGACAATTACAAACCTCCCTAAAACCCCTACACCTGTTTCTGGTTTATCAACTGCTCCAACCACAATCCAACAGACCTCTGGGGCAAACAGCAGCCCCAAATATGGGATATCTCCATGCTTTATTTGGGGTACTGGGAACTACAGCATTAAACCCTCAGGTATTCCATGGGTTTCAAGGCCTCTGCAGCTTTGTGATCCCAATCTGGAAATGGGAGCAGCTGGTTTGTGCCTCTTCTAGGGTTCTGTGTCCTCTGTCTGCAGAGCCTGTGTGAGAAAGGAAGATAGGGTGACAGTTTTGCTTTTCTCTGGACATTACTTTGTGCTCAGCTTTGCATTAAAACTCCCTCCTAACGTGGACAAAACTGTGTCATCTCCTTTCTCTACAGCAAACACAGTGATCAGAAGTTTAAGCCCTTGCCCAGTGGGTGGTGTGTGTTTGGTGTTTAAGTTAACAGCCTTGCATTTTTATATCAATATACTCAATATAATTATTATTTCGTAGTCTTTCAAGTTGCCACTAAATTGAAGAATGACAGTTTTCTGAATGTGTGACAAATCTGCTTTATCTCTTAAATTAATCAGCAGGACACTGCATAAAAACTAGAAATAATTTAATAAAGGAGGGACTCCAGATGGCTGAAGGTAGGTTCAGGCATTCAGAACATTCCCCATCCTAATTGCAATACCATGCACAGCCCTACATCCTGCTGCTTTGGGGAATTTACAGATGAGCTGCACTGCGATCTGCTGGGAGGCAGAACAGTCACAGGGCTTTATTGTCACAGAAAAAGCAAAATGTCTATTGAAGAAAACTAATTGCTGACAGTTTTTGAGCTGGCTCTGGTGTATGATACATTTGTTCTGCCCTGTAGATTCTTGTTTCAAAAAATAGAGGTACACACATGCAAATAGAAACATACTGCTCCAATCTCCATGGCATTGATGTACAATTTCCCTCCAGTGACTCCAAGCTCCCTTTGTCTGTACAGGTGTTTGGTTGGCAGTGGGATTTTTCCAGAGGTTCTCTTTCAATGCAGCTCTGGTGAGAGACCCTGCATTGCACAGCCCAGGTCCTGAACAACAAACTAATGTGGGAGGCTTTAAATTCTGTTCTCCAGCACATCCCTTTCTCCTTTCAGGAGGCAGCAAGAGAACAGAGTGGTCCAGTTTCACCTTGGGGCTGTTCTGGGATGCTGCTCTCATCTGAGGGCAAAGAAAGCTGTAATTCAGGACTCTGACCCACAAACACCTGCAAAAGAGAAGGGAATCCCCCAAACACCTGTTTCTGATCTCCAGTGCTCACTGTGGCATGGTTTTTTGTTCTTTTGTCCTTCTCTTGCTGAGGAAAATCCAGCAGGCAGTGTCAATGTGACCTTCAAGACTTCAAATACCCACTCTTAACTGACTTAAAGCCAAATCACAGCCTGGCTGCAAAGGGCTCACCTGTATATTTTAAATGAGGGGGGTTTATGCAACAGACTAGTTTCCAGAATGATTTAAGGCACCCCATATGCAGAGTAGTTACTTGCTGATAACTCAATATTAGCCATGTATTCTTGGTAAGTCACTTACAGGTGTAGGAAAGTTTGTACTGCTGCTCAATGTCTTCTCCAGGAGGCAAGGGGATCTTGGGCTTCTGTGAGTGATAATTTGAATTAAATTTTTAAAGTAATTTTTAAATTATTTTTGATGCTTTAATTTTTTTTCCCCATGAGCCCTCATTATTCATTCCCTGCCCGGTGAAAAGCCATTTATCAGTTTTTCAATGCCAGTCTTGGGGCAGTGGGGAGTTCCTGCTGAAGGAAAGGCACTTCATGTGTCACAGGAACTGGAAGGTCATCAGTCTTGGAAGGGTTGTGCATGGGCATGGAGGTTATATGAGAGAATTCAGCAGCCAGACAAAGAAAATGTTTGTAGTGATTAATTAGCTGTGCCTGCTGTTGGGTTTTGCTGATGAAATGTGCTCCTCTGATTTCATTGGGCACCCAAGGAAGTCATGGTTGCCACTGGGATACCTTTGTCAGGGTGGAAAAAGGCTGAATACACAATTTATATCTGAAATAGAAGCAGTTGTGCATGGATGGACTGGAATGGAGCACAGGCTGTGCCTCCTGGGATCTGCAGGAGCCTGGGCTCAGAGGAGAACACATTTTGGCCCAACAGGGTTATGAAAGGGTGGGAGCATCCAAAGCTGGGAGACTGTGGATACCACTGAAGGCCCAGGCAGAAAATGCAAGGCCTTCTTCAGGCTCTGAATTTTTTTCCCTCTGTGAAACCCTTTCCCAGCCTGAGACAGTTTCTCAGCTCTGGCCTGAGCTTTTCCCAGGGTGATAGCATTTGGGAAAAACAGAAAGGAATTATAACAAAGATAAACACCTGCTGGATCCGTGGGAAAACAGAGACAAGAGGTGTCTCTCTCTCTCTCTCTCTGACCAATGAGCTGTCTGTATTTTGTTTTTCACGAACTATCTGATTTAAAGCCATGGCTTCCTTCAATAAACTTCTATTTCTTGCACCAAGTGAGAGAGTGCCTTGTTGCTGTTTTCTCTTGCTGCTCTGTAATCCTTTATGCAGCAACAGGAGACCACAGCTGTGAGATGACCAGAGGTATCAGGAGGGTTAAATCACAAAATAGTTTGGCTTAAAGGGACCCTCAAAGGGCAGCTCCTCCAGCCCCCTGCCATGAGCAGGGACATCTCCAGCTGGACCAGGATCCCCAGGTTCCTGTCTGACCTGGCAGGGATGAGGCATCCACCCATCCTGTGCCACAGGTTCGTGCAGTAATCGTCACAGAGTAACAGTTTATACCTTCTCCTCTAAATAAAATAAAGCAAAAAATTGCAATAACAAGAAGTTTAGACTTTGGAGGAATGATTTCTTTGCAATATTAATGTACAGGCTGCATAATGTACCAGGGGAGCGCTGCCAACACAAATTTGACAAAAGAATGAGTGTGGATTACAAGAATAAAACTATTCAGCCTCCTCTTGGCACCTGCTATAATCCATCAGACCTCTGGGAAATTCAAATGTATAAGCAACTCCTGGAACAAAACAATCACCATTGCTTTCCTATTTTAAAATTTCATGTGCCTAGTCACGAGGTGGGGAAAAAACAAAAGATCTGCAAATGGTTACAGATTTATCTGCTGCCTCATTTAGGCAGCTCACGTCTCCAATGGGAGCATTTGAGTGCTGAAAATTGATTTCTGGACAAAACTGGGATCAAAGAGGTAAAAATTGGAACTCAAACCATGTTTTCATCATCTGCCAGACTTCAGGCAGCTGCATGGTGGGAAGGCTTAGCAGCAGCCTGGGCTGTGGCTTGATGATATGATAAACCTGGCTGCTCCATCAGTGATGGAGGATCAGAAATGCTGTGCCTGCCTGACACAAAGCTCTGATCAGAGAGAGCTCGCTTGGAAGGTTGAAGTTTTGTTTAAAGGAATGTTTATGGATTAACTTTGGAATGGGAAGGTTTTGTGCCATGCCTGGGGCTTTGTCAGTGGGCATAAATTTGACAGAAAGGAGCATGAAATTCAGGCTGTGCTCTCTGACTAACCAGAAATGCACAGTTTGTACAGTTGGTGATTCAGGGGTGTTATTTATTTTTTAAAAATAGAGATAGTTGCTATTTTTTTTAAGGGGCATGCTTAGTTTTAGGGGGATATTTTTTCAAAGACTTATCTGAAAGCTGGAGCTGTCCAGAGAAGGGTGATAAAGATGAGGGAGGCCCTAGAAAACATGAGGAGCAGCTGAAGGTGTTTAGTCTCTATTAAATGACAGAATTTCCAGAGAGATTACACATGAACCTTCTGAAAATTTCAGTGTTTTGTGTAGAATCTATGACACATGATTTTCAAATAAGTTAATTTTACAAATCAGTGCAAACAATAGATATATGTTTATGCACATTCACTGTGCTTCTACATCTACAGGTTTTCAAGATCTAGGGATGTGGTCCAGTCATGGGCAGGAAAATTCTTTTGCAATGATAATAATAATCAAATTTGCCTTCCCAAAGCAACAAGCTACTTTTTTTTTTTTTTTTGCTGTAGAAAAATATACTGGTTACAGAAGGAAACAAAATAATGATGAACTGAAGATTCTTAATCTCAGTTATTAAATAAATACCTTATTCAGCTGATCAAAACATTTATTGTAAGAATAGTGAGTTTTTTTTTTTTTTTTTTTAATTCCAGGGTATGTAATTATTTTTTAAGTAGATGAATGAAATCTGTGGGTGGTGAAAAATAACCCTATACAGAAGGAGTAGCAGGTGTGGTGTTACTTGTTCCTCTCTGTCTCCTGTAAATCAAAAAGTCTATATCAAATGATACAGGTTCTGGTAAAAACACTCCCAAAATGACAGAACCTTTCCTTTCTAGCTCTTCCAGATGAGGGAAATGTTTCTCTCATCCTCTTTGTGAAAAAAGCCCTAACTTATCCTCAACATCATTAATTCCTTCACTTTTATTTTGTCTATATCCAATTCCTGTTTTCACAAATGACTGTATTAAAACAAAATGTTAATTATATAGAGGCTGACCCCTGACAAGCTTGCATGCCTTTAATTTCCTCTACCCTGTTTATGAGCTCTTGCTTGGAAAATATCTGGAAAAATAAATCATCTGGAGTCTGGGCAAATGCTCCAGAGATGAAAGGATGCTCTCCCAGAAGGAGTGGTGTCCTCCAGACCCCTGGGTTACCAACTGCTCTGACTGTGATTGCACAGCTCTAGAGGATCCTCTCTGAGTGGGGGAACCATTTAGAGCTTAGCTCAAAGCCAGCTGCAGTTTTTGGGAATTCCCCACAGCCTCAAGTGTCTGAGGATCTGCCTCTTAAGCCAAATCACTTGTCACCTTAGAATCAAATCCAGCAGAGCATCAGACTGTGGCTGCCTGTTCTCACACCTTGGATGTGTTGAGCCACCAGTGCCACCTCCAAGTCACCCTGGTGCCAGCAGAGTTTCCTGGTTTTCCTCTGACCCCTTCTGCTCCTATTCCCCTCTGACCCTTGCCCTGCACACAGTGCTGATGCCTTGACAAAAAACTGATTCCTTTTGAGAGCTGAGAGAGCAAACACTGAGCTGGTACAAACTTTAATGCTGCTGAGATGGAGCCCCTGAGGCCATGGAGTGACCTATGGCTCAGTGCTCTTGCCTCCACTTTTTATACACTTAAAAGAAAATCATCTTTGGGAAGTGGAGGGGGAAAGATGTGCTTCTCAGGGTGACTCAGTGGAGCTATGGAAGAACAAGCACAATCCCAGCAGCCACAATTGGGCTTGCTGAGCCCTTCTGGTGCTTTTAGGAGAATATTGCAATTTACTCCCTGCCCTATGACCTTGAAAGTACTTTAACATAATTTATGTGTGAAATTTATCTTGTTGGTGTGTTACCCTGTTCAAAACAAACAGAATTGTTGTATGAAGAACCAATTGTTGTTTGTTGAGTGAAGTTGACAGGTTATAATGTGTCTGGTTGCAGCTGAAAAAATGGGGGTGTGTTCTTAGGAACTGAAGACAAATTCCAGATATTTCTGTCTTTATGGAGAGGTTAAGTTTCCTGCTGTCTCCTTGATTAAATTAGACCTGGCCAGGATGTGATGAGGCTCTTGGGGGAGAAAAACAGTTCCTGTAAGAAATACTGTCTGTTCTTTTAAGGATAAGCCATTCAAAGCATTTTGAACTGACCTAACTATGGTAAAAGTGGTACAAACTAAAGACTCAGCTGTCTGCTGAAACAACATGAACCACAACTTGTATCTCAGGTTTTTTTTGCTGTGGTTTTGTACAAATGGATGTAAAAAACCAAATAACTGGGTAGGAAGCATAATTGCCTCACTTGGGAACACAGGGCTGAGTTATCAGGGAGTCATTTCAGCTCCCCCTGTGGGACTCAGGGAGCTGAAGAGATGAGCAGACTGAGTTAGTTACATGTTTTCTTGGGGAATTTCCAGCAAAACAGGTGGTTACTCCATCCCTGGCTAATTTATCAATGTCTTTTTACACTGTTGATCCAGGCAGATTGTTCCCAGGCTCAGCACTTGTCTCTTCTTATGTGCTGCACCTGGCATCTTATGGGTAGAGTAGAAGTGATTTTCTTATATAGGCAATCCTTATAAATAAAGTAAATTTAGGAAATAATTTGTGCCTTCAAACAGTCTGCTGTGTTCAACCACCACTTGTGCCTGGTTCTGATAAATGTGATCAACTCACCTGCTGTCCCCACTCTGTAAAGGCAGGGCCTTTTACATCCACTCTGGAAAACCTGTATGACCTGGTGAGGAATATCCAACAAATTCCAGAGGATGCAGCTTAACAGTACCACTCTAGGCCAAGAAGTTGCAAACACAAATTAAAAAAAAAAAAAAAATTATCATGAAACACTACTTGCAGTGCTATTTTTTCACTTGCCAGCCTAGTCTTGCTGTTCATGGATTTCTAGCAATGGCAGTTTTGATCTGTATTTTGATTTGCAAAGGTGAGCAGAAATATTGCCTTTGTTATTGCAAACTTTATAGTAGAGACTCTAGAGATAACTTGCCTGATTTTACCTAAAGGTATCTCCAAGCAGTTAAGGGAAAATGATGTATTTCTGCCAAGCCATTAAGAGAAGACTTTGTTAAAAAGTTGCCCTTGCCTAAGTCTTGTTTTTATGGAGCAATTATAATTAGCTAGGACTGCTCCAAGTGTCAGCCAGGAGTCAGGGTGCTTCAGGGAAATAAGTCCAACAAGTTTATTGCTTCCCAGTTTGGAGTGATGGCCTGCCTCAGCAACCTGCAGCATGCCAAATAGGTCCTGATGGGATGAAAACCCAAATCTTATTACTTCTGAAGGTCACAGCATATTAAATGCATCACAAATATACATAAACAGCTGTAAAATGCAAATTTACTTCCTCCATCAAGCAAAATTTCCTGTAATATATTTCTAGTTGGTTTCTTGTACTTGGCTTCTGCTGAAATATGTAAGATTTATTTATGGAGTGGCTGAGTTGGTGTCCATTTTCTTTTTATTATTTTATTTATTTTAAAGAGCTCAGTTTACACCACTGAACTTCCCAGTTCCACATTTATTTATATCAGATAAAACATAGTGGGACTTTATTTCTCTTTAGTGAGGAATAATCTCTTTTTAATGCAGCCTGTGCTTTTTAAATTGAAATCAACTTTGTCAAGACAGGTGGCTAAATATTAATTGTTGCAGCAGCATGACATGAGGTGCTGTTTGCATTCCCAGATTAGAGGTTCAGATCTGCCTGTGACAAAAGAAAAGATGCTCCAATGTATTGGTGCTGCCCATATTAACAAATAGTGACTGATGGCCCTTCATGGACCAGAAGAACCCAGTCCAGGATACCTTTCATCCACAAGAATATTTTGTCTTTTGCCTTTGCTGACTCAAAGCTTCAGGAGTGCTCTCTTAAGACATTACCTATAACCTTAGTGGTGTTCTTTTACTGACAATAAAAACTATTTTTCTCTTCCAAAAAGCTAGTGCTTTCCCAACATTTTTCTCTCTTCCACTGAAAGAAAAAAAGTCTGAAAAGAAGAGTTGCAGAGATCCTTGGAGAGAAAAAAATTGTGTAATCATAACTTATGACTGACTTTTTTGTCTGAAGTTGTGTGACATGTTTTATGAGTATTTCATCTTTCAATAAAATGGTTTTCAGCTGCCTCAATTCACAAGAAATGGCAGCAAAATATATTTTGTTTCATACTTAGATTTTTGAATGCTTCTGGTTGACAGGATTATTCATGAAGGCCCTTGGAATCTTTTCTGAGGCTGTTTTTGGTAGGCTTTGCCATTATTCACTAGGGTAAATTAGAATGAAAAACATTAGAGTTTGAATTTGCCTTCCAATAATTTGTGTTTGATTTTATTCTATTTTATGCTTGAGTTTGCTTTGGCTTGTTATAAAAATATCAATTAGTCTCTATCCTTTGTTTTTGAAAGAATCCCCACAACCTGCAAACAGAACTGGAAACTCCAAGAATTTTCTTGTCTGTCTAAACCATGATTTATGAATGCTTCTTTGTTTTTCAGAAGTCCCAAACTTAGGGCTGAAATTAATAATCTTCCATGAATGAAAGAAGGCTGTGAAGCTTTCATGCAGGTTTTGGTTTTGTGTTTGAAGACAAGTAGAGAAATTTGGGCTTTTAGAGCAATTTGCTACATTGCACATCTTCCAGTCTCTAAAAAAATGTGCAGACAATCTTATGCAATAGTCAATGAATGTAAATTTATAAAAAGCCAGGGTTTCTGTTGGAGAAAAGAGCTGTGTCAGATGAACAGGGCACCTTAACTCTTGCTTTATAAATGCTGAGGAGGTGAATGGTTGTGTTTATTTAAGTACTGTAGTGTGAATTCCATAGAAGTATTTTATCCATTTAAGACTTAAAGTTAACATTTGGAGGAAGCTTCTCTGTTTGAGACTCCAATTGTAAAATCAGGTTTCTAATGTAAGGCATCTCTATAGTCAGTGGAGGAAAACTGACCCTTGAGAATTCAGTTCATCAGGAATAAGGTGGGGGAAACTTCACCTGCTTGTGCAGATATGCACATGCATATATTCCCCTCTGGATTATTTTTGGGGGTATGGAAGGAAGGAGGTGACAGAAAAGCACTGGGTTACTGACTTCAGCCAGTGGCACTAAGAACAAGAACAATTCTGCCCTAAATCAGCAGTTGCAGCTTGGTCACTTCAGTGCAATTTCTGCTGTGGCCACTGCTCAGGAGCCTGATGTGCAGGTCAGATCTGATGCTAAATATGTAGTGACTGGCATCATGATGTTTCTTCCCGGTTTTCTACTGCAGCTGTTATCAAATTACTGAATTTTCTACCTCTGTGTCTGACTGCTGTCAAGGGGAACAGTCTGCCTGCCATGATTGATGGTAGCTTTTCCCATCACTGCTGCCTTCTGATTTCATTTTCCAGGCATGTCTACATCAAATTTTATTATGAAAGATCCCTGCTTTGTAATTTCATTATGCAGAGAGAAAGAAGAAATAAAAGCATAAGCACTTTTGTAATAAAGCAATATGTAGATTTCCAGATTCATGTTCTGAAATGCTCACTGACTTAAAAACACAGTGCTTGAGGCAGGAAAAGGCAGCCCTGGAATTATGAGTTTAGGCTCTGGAGAATCCAGCTGAGACTTCTGCCAGTACAAACAGGCAATCAGAAAAATATCTGCCCCAAGGGGCTTCAGATTTATAGACAACACAGGCAAACTGTGCATTAGGAAAAAGCACAGGAAAAAAGTCTGAGGGGATGTGACATGGAATGACAGAGCCAGAAAATGGTGGCACTTGACCCCTCATGCAGGCAGCACATGTGGTGTCCCAAAGGCTCTGTCCTCCAGCTGAAGAGCTTTTGCTGTGGGAGCTGAGCAGCCTGGACCAGGACAGGAGCTGTGACATCCTTGTCCCTGTGAATTCTCCCTGCTGGTGAGCTCTGCTGTTATCAGACATGACCATGATCACATTTTTGGCTCTCCAACCTCCCTCCCTTGGTGTAGGAGCCCTCCAAACCTTGCCCTGGGGCTCACCAGCTTTGCCCTCCCACCCTCCAGAGCTCCACTCCATGAGTTTTCCTCAAGCCCCCTGCTGCTGGATCAGAAATTCCAGGAGAGGATGGACTTGAGCAACAAAAAATAGAGCAGAGCTGTGGAAACAAAGCCAAATAACATATAGCCTGGAATTTCTGAGGAGATTTGAAATATAAACTTGACCAGCTTTCTGTGAAATGTGAGATTTAGAGCTTCAGCTCCTTAAAGCTGGTTTGTTTGGTTGGGTTTTTTAAAGTTGTATGTTAAGAGAAAAGAACAAAAAACTTTATAAATCAAGTGGTAAGAATTGTGTGGCCCAGTGCAGGGTGGGGGGAAATCTGACCCTGTTGAGATCTTTGGCATTTTCTAGGGAGTGTAGGAGGGCTGGGATCATTACATTCACACTGACCTGTGATAAAGAGTGACCCAAAGCAGAGGCAGGAGGGCTGTCAATGCCATGATGTGTCCAACACTTTGGGTTCTGACTTCTATCATGTATCCAGCTCTGAACTGTGACTTATAACAGTCCAATAGATAATTTTGCTTTTTTTTTGGTTGTTGTGTTTTTTTTTTTTTTTTTTTTTTTTTAAACTCTCTTTACCATAGGAAACAGTATTGATGACTTGGATATATGCACTACAAACATGTTAGTCCCAGCTCATTTGCTGTCAGTAAATTGCCTCCTCTTTAAAGAAGAATGATGATGGCTCAAATTATAGTTGATGTTGCATTGCAAATAACAAATATAGAGGAGCTCTGGCTATGATGTTGAATGTTCTTTTCTGAAGTTTTAGCTGTAATCACTTAATGATGGTGATATGTGAATAAGGCAAGGGGAAATTTTATAATGGTGCAGATAAAAAAAGCTACAAGCACAGATCAGAAACAATACAGGGGGAATGAATTATCTTTCCTATGAAACTGCCTCAGACTTTCCAAATATCTCAGCTAGAGTGCCTTTTGCATGGTGTGTGATAAAGATTTTGGTAACCTGAGCCAAACTTGTTTATGCCATTCAATATATATTTCTTGTATTGTTTATTATTTGCATTGTACGTGCATCTTGTACAAAACTGCATGGAATAGTCTCATGCCAATAGAGTTAAAAAAAAAAAACAAAAAAAAAACAAACAAACTTTAAAGCCAAATGAGTATTAGATCATTAGATTAAAGCCAAATGTCTGTAGATCCCATGCCTCTGAGAGGTGCCAGAGGGCTCACAGGAGGGTTAGTAGAGTGTTAATCTATGATCCTGGGAGATGTTTAATCCTGAGTACAACCTCTCAAACAAGCTGCTCTTGAGAGTCCCAAGACTGAAACTTTCATCCCTTAAACAAAATGAATGTTCTTATGGAGCAATCTGTTTTGAGCATCTTTTTTATTTACTTTAATAAATAAATTTGTTCCTTAGTCTTGTGATGCAGCTATCATGGCATTTAGAAATGGGCCTTTAATGACACACTGTGTCTCAACACTCCTAAATATTGAGTGAGAAGGGCATCAATCCACTGATCTGGCTGTCAGACACCTCTGACTAAATGCATCCTCAAATTAGGTGACCTCACACATTAGCAAGGTTTATTTCTGCAGCTGAATTCACAGCTCATTTGCTTACCAGTCAAAAAAAGGGAGGAAAAACAAATTTAGCTGTTTCTTTTTTTTTCCTTTTAAAGGGATCCTGGCTTGTTGACCAAACTGTGTGTGTATTTCTTCCCAAATTTAGTCACTGAGGTGGGACTGACAGAATAATAGTATTCATCTGGATACTACATCTCAACATGCATTTGAAACCACTTGAATTTATTCTACTTTATGGTGAAAAAATACCCATATTCATTTACTTGTTTTCAATTTGTATGAGATAATGTCTCTCTTCCAATGCCAATCAGCAAATAATGGTATCAGTGCATGGAATTAGCCCTGACCAAGAGGAACAGTGTGTGGTCTGTTGTACAAATAGTCAGACTGATCCCTTCCTTCCTATTTCTTTTCCCAGCTCCCTTTAAGATGAAATTGTGTGAAGTATTAAACACACAGGGCTTATTCACTAGTTTGTGTTGGGCAAGTGAATTCAGGGCTTGTGGGAGATGCCAGATGGGCTCTGGCAGAGACAGAAGGTCTCTGTGTCCCCCCCAAGCAGCAGCAGTGTGTGATGCCCAAATTGTGCTGCCAAGTGCCTCAAACCTGACCCACAGGTAAGAGCCTGATTTTGACACCCCTTCCATCCATATTTAATGGGTGAATATCCTGAATATTCCCTTTCTTCCTGCTGTGCTACAGCTCAGTGGGGAGGTTTAGATGCTGCTCATCTTCAGCCATCCTTTGAGACAAACATCCCCTGCTCTCCAGAAAAGGCACAGCAATGATTGCCCTGCTTGGGCTGGTAAAAAAACATAAATCCCCAAACAAAAACACAACCAGAAGGAAAAAGCCCCATCATGAATTTCCCTTTCAATCCTGAGTGGCTGAAAACAACAGACATAAAACTTAGAGTCTGATAGCTCTTCCCATTCTATATTGCTGTTGTTGTAAGGAGATTAATTTCATAAATTTATTCTGCTGTAGCCTGGTGCAGTGGGAAAACAAAAGTCTGTATAAATTTAAGACTGAAATTTTTTTCTTGGGTTAATAAAATTTCCAAACCACAGTATTCCTAATTAGAGAGGTCTTTGTGGTCTCTACAGGGTCAAGGCACTGGCTGATTTCAGTTTAAGCCATATTTTAGTTTAATTTGTTCTCCAGTTGTCATCAGTTGAAAAAGTTTTATGAATGTGGGTGAAATTGAGAGCTACATAGCATTTTCCTGAGGAATACATATATAAATATTTGCAGTGACTCTGGTTTGTTGCTGCACATTTTGTGCTGCCCATTTCACAAAGCTGAGCAGAGTGGATTTGGTTTTCACATTGTGACTTGCTAAATTTATCTTGAGAATGAAATGCCAGCAGGAAGATTTCTCAGGTTCTGTTTTTTTTGAGGATTTTCATAATGTTTTTTAAGTTTGAAGGAAGGAGATTATTTTGGATATTTGGGCTGAAAACAGAGCTGCAAGGATAACAAATTGGATTACATTAGGGGGTTGGAGGGACCTTTATTTCAGACAGAACAAAAACTGTAATTATGTATTTTTTTATCTATTTCATGGCATAGAACATGCTGAATAATCACAGCAGGGCATCAGTTGTGACAGGTATTACAACCCAAACCAGACTTAGCAATTTTCTTTCTGGCATACACCTTCTTAGCCAGATAATCCTTATAAAAAACAACTAAAAAAACCTATAAAAACCAATAAGAGGCCTACTAGAATTTCAAGGGATTGATATGTGAGTGTGTGTAGGAGTGAGTGTGTGTCAGCTGAGTTTGCAGAAAATTCTTCAATTAATGCATAGGGTTTTTTTGGTTTTTTTTTTTTTTTTTTTTTTTTTTTTTTTACTATAGTTAGTCAGAAAATGTCAGTGTTCTTCATGGGAACAACTGAGATAAATCATAATCAGATTTGGTTTGGGTTTGAAGGAACCTTAAAGATCCTTAAAGTTCTAACCTGAATTTGGAAGGGGTTAATCCTTTGCAACCCACTGTGAATATTTTAGGCTTAGTTTTTTTTTTTATTTGTCTTCAGTGCACAAGCTCATATGAAATTAGAGAAGCAAAGCAATATATTGACTTCCCTCTGAGTACAGAGATTTGAAATAAGCTTTTACACCCAGGTGGCTCAGCCAGCAGAACTCAAACAATAGAGACATCTTGTGCTGCTAGATCAATGTCTCATACTAATGAAATTTGTTTGAAATACTGTGAGGGTGAATCCTAAAAATCAATCTGTTTGTCTTTAGGTGAGAAAAAGGTGTAGTGTTGAACATTCATCCTTCCTGCCTCTATTTTTGGTGTTTAGTCTTTTCTGTTAATTAGAGTTTGTCTTGTTAATTATAATTTCAGTCTTACAAGGTCCTGAAGCTGCTGTTGGTTTGGTTGCACAGTGTAAAAGAAAAGAGGGAAAGAATCAGCCCTGAGATGTTCTTTCCCTGCTGTCCCCAGAGCAGAAAAAATTGAAGAATTAAAGAGTGTGGAGAAAGGAGAAATGAGGGAGCACTGTCTGTGTCCTGAGGGGATCTGCTCAGAATTCTTCTGGCAAAGCCAAATTTCAGCCCCAGCTGCCTGTTTGGATTTGGAAGGTTTTTATTTTGAAGCACTGTGATCTCAAATAAAGCTTCAAATCCAGGGCAGGACTCTGCTTTCCAGACAGAAATCTTGACAAACCTTGGGAGAGGCTTGGTGCCTATCTCATGAACTCACCCTGGAGATCTGGATGGGGTTTTGGCTAAACAGAATGCACTGGGTGTGCCTGAGAGGGAGTTAATTTTGGGGAGTCAGGAAGGTGCTGAGAACACTCCAGTGCTTTGGAGCAGTGTCAGGGCTCTCTCTCTCTGGGGGATGGACAAAATCCTGGGAGGGGACACAGGCAGGACAGCTGCCCCAAAGGGATCTGCCTCATCACAGGATATCTGCTCAGTAATGGGAGCCAAAAGAAGGGAGTGTGTGTGTCCATTATTACAGCATTTGTCTTCTGGGGTGATTGCTGTGGGTACTGCAGCCCTCCTCCCCAGGAACTGGCTGGATATTGCCTGCTGCTGGGCAGTAGAGAATAAATCTTTTGTTTTGCTTTATTAAACTGCCTTTGTCTTGACTCATGTGGTTTTTAAAATTTTTTTCTTTCCATCTTATTTTCTCTGTCTTCCTGAGTGATAGAGCAGCTTGATGGGCAACCAGCATCAGGCAAGGTCAACCCACTACACAGAAAAGCTGAAAAAAAAGGGGGGGGAATAACCATAATCAGACTTTAAACACTTTGGAACTTTGAATTAGAGGCAAGACTGCTTCTCCTGCCTGGCCTGGTCACCTTAAAGCCTCCATCACTAGTGCTGTGTTCTCCAAGCACAGAGGCAATGCCCTGGCAGGGGAGGTTGAAGGAATGAGCTGCTGTGCCCTGTGCTTGCAGTGCAGTGTGTGCAGTTACCTGACCTGTCTGAGCTGCACAGAGCAGCTGAGGCTCTGCTGCCCCAGCCACCAGGGCATGGACACTCAGTTTTGGAGCCTCACATTTAACTGAGGAACTTTGCCAAACCTTTGTTTCCCAGCTTGCCCAGGGACACACAGAGCTGATCCTGGTACAAACAGGAGCAGGGATCAAGGATGTGCTGCTTTAAAAGGAGCAGAGGCAGCACCCTACAGCCTGCCATGGGTGTGGTATGAGCTCTGCTCCCAAATTAGGGACTGTATTTCTGCTGGCACTGGCTGTGCCTGCAGAAAAAGCCATAAAAAACCCAGACCCACCTTTTTATCTTTTCCAGACATGCAGACCCCATGAAATCCACCTGCAGGTGGGTTCTGCTGCTCTGGTGGGAAGCTGCAGCCTGTGCAGCTCTGTGTGCCTGTGGCTCTCAGCTCTGCCTGGCACTGCTGCTTCAGAGACAAATGTTCCATCTATTCCCTTGCTGCCAGCCTGAGCCAGGAGCAATGGCAATAAAACACTCAGGGGCTCTCAGAGGTGGAGATGTAACTCTTGCCTTGCTCACACAGCACCACTGTTCCTGTTGGTTGGATTTTTGGGGGTGTGAGACAGTTTTCCCTGGCAGTAGCACACAAGAACCTGTGGAATAAGCACCTGGGGAAGAAGGAGCCTTTCCTCTGGTGTGGGAAGGGGCTGTGCCATGGAGTGTGACAAGAGGGGATTATCACTGTGGGATGATGTTGTAGATGACCCCTCTGGTGTAAATGGAGCCAGCAGAAAAAAACCCCTCCATTTCTTTGGGGTGCAGTGATGACCATTGTGAAGTTTGCTCACAGGAGCTCTGCAAGCATTGGCTGCTTTAATGTGCAGGAAGGGCTTTGGAGATGGAAATGTCTGTGTAAATCCTGAGGTTGTTGATGGTGACTGTGCTGGTTTAGAAGCTGGGTGGAATTAGGGACTTTTTTTCTTGGGGTAATGGACTCATTTTTGCTTTATTGCTCTGTCAGGATTTGCCCTTCAGCATTGCTGTGCTGTATCTCATAACTAGAATTACAACATCCACAGCAATAACTATTATTTTCTCAGTTCCTACTGGAAAAAGTCTGTGTAATGGCCTCTGAGGATAATGTTTCTCCCAAAACCCGTGTGTTACCAGTTTACACAAAATTTGGTCTAAACACTGTGGAGTTTTCAGATTGTTGAAACATAAATCCTTTTGAATGCAATGAAATGGGAGATGGGAATTTAATGGCAGAAAACATCAACACTTCAGCTTTTTATACAGTATTAATTGTCTTAGCTGGGGCAATGCCAAATCTATCTATATGTATTTAAAATAACCTGTTACCATTGAAATTGCTTTTTCCAGACTTTAAACATGTCCTAGCTTGAAATCTGCTATCTCTCCAAAATCTGTAAATCAGGTTTAAGAAAGATAAAGCAAGATGCCAAAAATCACTCTTTAATGCAAAGATGAAATGAAAGGAAAGGAGCAGGGTGAGAGGGAAATGTAAACTGTTGTAAATTAGAGATGACAAGGCAAGGGCATGAGCTGAGTGTTGGGTCCCTGGGTGCTCTGAAGTGTTTCTGGCAGGGGAGCAGAGCTTGAGGGCAGCACCTGGAGCAAACCAATGTGTGAGCAGGTTGTGCCTCTCTCACTGCCCTCCTGGGGGAGAAGAGGTTGGGGTTATCCCAAAAGGTGCTTTGCTTCATTTTAGAGTTTATTTCACTTAAAAGGCAGCACAGAGTTCTGAACTGTTCTTTTGAATAAGTGTTAAACACCACAGGGGCACTGTGGACAGCATGAAACCTCTTGGTATTTGGTTTTTTTTTCCATGTTGATGCATTTAATTTGTTGGTGCTTGTTTGTTAAACATCCCTGTGACTTTAAACAGTATATTTCAATGATCTGCATCTCCCCTCTTTGATCTCCTTTATCAGGACACAAACTTTAGTGAGTACTTGATGCTGTGCTAATGAAATCATAACTGTTTCCTCATGGTAATTTAACTGGACTTTTTTTTTTTGGCTCCAAAGTTGATGCTATTGTTATTTAGCAATCCTACTAAATACCGCATCATTGTGTAAAGTAGATACAAAAATTCCTTTCTACTCCACAAGAATTCTTTGTAATTTAATTTACTGGAGCAATAAACAAATATAGTGGCTCTTAGATTCTGAGGAATCAGAGAAATATTCAGACCTCCACACTTCAACTCACATCACTGAATTCAGCTTACAGTGACAGCTGTACATTTCTTTATTGGGAAATATATTTTAAGCATTTAGGGAATGGCTTACAGAATTTTTTAAAGCCATACCTGTTTTATATATATAATTTATTTACTTATTTATTTATTTAGGGTTTCAACAAAATTCCAGGTTTTCTAGTAAGGTATGTTGGTTTAATAGTGACTAAGAGTGTACCTAAATGTATTTCTGTTTCACACAGAAATAAAGTATTTTCCAGAGTGATCTGTCACCTGCCTTCTTTCTGTTCCCAGGGTTCAGTCTTGCCTTCTCTTTTTCCTCTCCTGGGTCTCCTGATGTCTCTGCTGGTCACAGAGGGGCTGTGCCTGGGTCTGAGCACTCTCCAGGCTTAGGGAAATAGAAAATTTGACCTTGGTATTTTACAGTTCCTGGTGAAAACCAAACTTTCCAGAGTCAATGTTCTGATACAGGCTCAGCAGTAAGGCTGATCCTGTAGCCAAGGCCAGGCTCTGTTTATTCTCCTTTTGACTTTGATATGCTCACATAGAGCATCCCTGACCCACTATTATTATCAGATTTTCCTTTTTTTTGTGCCTCCTCTGGGCTTTTTCACTTGACATTCTCAAACTATGCAACAGGGAAGAAGGTGAGAGTTGTAGCACTCAGGATACTTGTTCCAGGCAATTGCCATGCAACAGTGTTTATGGAGCTTGAATGTCAAGCATTTTAATAATCTCAGCTTGGCTGAGCAAGATTTAATTATTAATAAGAAGAACAATGTTCCACAACTGTAAACCCACCATGTGCATGAAAAAATATTGCAGTTTTTATTCATTATCAGCTCTGCTTAGCATTCCAGGGTTTAAAGGCCAATGAAGAGTCTGATCCCATTATATCTATAATAAAATTTGAAGGAAATAAATATTCCCTGTCATGTAGTCTAAGGGAAGATGCCTTGTGCCATGTTCTCAGTTTGTTGTCACACATAACCAAAATATTGATGTCTGTGTTACTACAATGCCAAATGTGAATTTTTAAATATCTCTGAGGTGTATGTCTGGTTTATAAGCATGTTAATTTGGTTGGATGAGGTTTTTTACAACTTTGGGGCTGTTCATGCAAGCCAACAGAGCACCCAGGTGAGGGCACCTCTACCCAGGACATGCAGAGATGGTGATCAGGATCCAGCCTAAAAATCAATTTATGGCTTCTCTTGTAACTGTGGCAGGCACCATCCTAGAACAGCAAAATTCAGCACAGCAAGGACATCCCCAAAGGGAAGCTGTGCTGAGATCAGGGGCAACAAAAGTATTCCATGGATTAAATCAAGCAACAACCACTGCCACAAGACTTGCTGTGGTTATGGAGAAATTTCTCAGCTGTTCCCAGCACCAGCTGCATGTCAATAGTTTTTCACACCAGACCAGGCTAGTGCAGCTCCTAAGAAGGAAGGAACCTCTTCCAACTTCTTTTTGCACTGAATGAATGTGAAAATACAAAGATGGGTGATGCAGGAAGAGCAGAGTGTGCCACAATATCATAAATGGTCATTTCTACAGAGTACAATGAAGTACATTGTGCCACATTCATTAGTGCTGTTTTCCAGAGGCTGCCCATAGTTAAAATCATATCTCTTGGGGACAAAGCTTTGCACACTGCCAACAACAACATGGCTCATTGTGGAAACAAACAGCAAGTGAGTTCAAAAAGCCTTTATTATTTTTTTTTTTTTTCCTCTGCAGCCACTGATGCCTCAAACCATGGAAGTATAATATGTTTTCAGTAATCACTCTCTGCAGTTCATAATTACCCAACACATGCAGAGTGGTGGGAGTTTCTTTGGAGAGCTCTGAGAGTTTCCAGCAGAAACAACTCAACTGTTAAGCACCAAGAGGAGGAGAGATGAAACCCAGACATGACCCTTCCTTGGGCTATTGGCCTGCTCTGTGCTGGACTCCCACTTGAACCCAAAATTTTGGGACTCCAGGAATTATATATCCACAGGGACTACATCACACATCTAGGGGAAAATAAGTTTTAAAATTATTATCACTCTGTGCCCCCCACTGGAAAAGAGAATGCAACTTTCAAATTATTTTGTATAATAGAACTCAATACCTATTCAAGAGCTATTGATCATCTCAGTTGCTCATCTCCTGCTACCCTTGGGCTCACAAGAGATAGGTTTTTTTTTTCCCCCACTGGTTTATGACACACAGATTTTTACCAAATCTCTTGTGCCCAATGCTCAAATCAAAAGAAAACCCAATATTTGAATAGAGGGAGGAGTGGAAGAGGGATAACACTGCTCAAAACTGCCTTAACAATACAGTTGCCCATCCTGTGCTCTTCAGCCACCTTGGGATATTTGCATCTGCTTCTTCACCTGTATCTTACTTTGCTATCCAAATATTTTGTACAAAAAAATTGAAGTGAGATATTCTTGTGTTAAGTGAAAGGAAGGTTATTGCCCCTAGGGGGATTCTCAGCCCCTGCTGAGTGCTGGGGACCTCCAGAGGGCATTTCTCCCTTTTCTGCTCCCCCTCCACATGAGGTTCCTGTTTGCTCTGTTTTTCACTTCTTGGCAAGTACAACACCCTTGGCTTGGCTCTTTCACAATGCCATGGAATCAGGGAATATTTAGTTTGCAGAAGACCCACAGGATGTGTCTTCTCCTCTTGCTAACATTGTTTTTCCATGGTGTGAGCAGTCCCCCACCTCAGGGGCAGCTCAAAAAACAGAAGGTGGGGTTTTGTACCATGATATTGAGCTGTGTTTTGAAGTCACTGCATAAAATCCATTTAAAAAATCTGCATAAAATCCAGGTAATCCCTCAAGAGATAGGTGGTGAGACAACAAAATGAATTTTCATACACACCCAAAGCAGTACTAAACAAGATGTGAATTTCTCTATTGAAAGAGCAGGAAATAAAACAAAATTACTTTAATCAGTTAAAGTGGCTAAAGACAGCCACTGGCTTGTACCATGCATGTCTGGATAAAACCTTTTAAAATTGTTTTTCCTTTAGTATCACATTAGGTTCTCTGTCCAGGCTGTAGTTTCAGCCTCAATCATCTGCATTTTACAAGCTCAGATAAATATCTTAATGCATTTTTCCCCAGGTTTCATAATTTTTCAGTGACCTTGTAAATGTCTTCACTTACTTTATTGTGCTTTTTACAACCTCTCTCTAAATCTTCTTTGTTGTATTGTCTCATTTTTTTAAAAAATAAACTCATGGAACTTAGCTTTGAGGCTGCTAGGCAGTGAAATAGAAATGGGACCAAATGACACAGCTATTGACTGCTTTCCTAGGACTTGCCCTACTTTTGCTTGTAAAAATTCTAAAGTTTCTCTCTCAGTGACAACTTTTATTAGAGAAGTGACAAGATTCAGAATGCATCTATAAAAACATAATTATAACATAATTGATTAGGTTTTTATTTTCACATCTTTAGATTTTTTTTTTTTTTGTCTTCTCTGATGGATCTTCAGGTTGCCTGTTTTATTTTAATCTAAATAATCTAAAGGTTGAGGGTTCTTAGTGGAGCTACTTTTTTAGTGAGTCAGGTCATTAAATGCTGTAAACCAGGGTAAATGTGATAGTGAGAAACTCAAATGTGAGATGCCATTCCCTTTCCCTCTAAAGACAGAACTTAAAAAATACAAGCCAGAATTATCTCTGTTGTAGTTTACTGTTTATTTTTCTATTTACATAAAGAATTTTTCAATAATTTCAATTTCCATTAATTTTATCATTGTACATCAAGGTGTACAGCACATACAAAAACCCATGCAGTGGGTGTGGAGATCAATAAATAAACAAAAGAACTAAATCCCCCTGTAGAATGGTGTAAAATCTCCCAAATATGATTTTTTTTTCTTTTCTTTATTTTTTATTTAATATTTTGTTAGCTGCAAAAGAAGTTCAGCTTGACCATACCATACTGCCTTTTTAGTCAATCCTTTAAACATTCTGTAGCATCATAGTATAGATATTAGTAATGAATATTTTAAGGTCAATACAGTTAATTAGCACTAAGCATTTTCAGGGATCTCTAGGAAAAGAATATTTTCTGCCCAAATTGGGGGAAGAGCTCTGAGCTCAGAGGTCCTGTGCTCCTGCAGCAGGGAAGGTGGTGACAGCAGAGGTGGTTGGATATTATTTTTCTGCTTTAAATTTGTGGTTTTTTTTCTTTTTTTTTTTTTTTTTTTTTTCCTGGAGCTGTGGCTCTTTGTGTCACTTTTCATGGCTGTGCAGATCTAGCCTGCCTTAGGGCAGCAATTTTCTGGGCTTCAGAGAATTCTTGTGTAAATGGAGAGAGAGGATAAATAAGCATATTGGTTAGCCAGCCAAGAAAAAGTGCAGGTCTGCTCTTGCATAACATCTAGCTCTCTGTATTTGTAAAAATAAAGAAGAACCATTTCAAGTTGCTTTAGGCTCCCCAGAGGAAGAAGAGGAGTTTCTTTGGGGAGAGGTAAATGCTTCAGAGAAAAATATCATTTTCTTACCATTATCTAGATCATAGTTTTCAGTGGGAACTCCAAGAAAAAAAAGGCAAGTGTTTACTCTAAAGAGTTCTGTACACCAAATGCTTTGATAAGGACATGACAGCAGCCATTAGGATTGTTGTTCTTGTCAGAACTTGGGATGAAGTTTTCAAAAGCAGTCAGCCTCCTGTTCTGCTCTATTTCAGTGCAAATTAGGATAAAAGCTGAATATCCAGATGTATCTGAGTGCTTAAAAATCCCAATTTCCAAACAGCAGGGAAACAGGCTGGGCATGCAGTGGTGCTCATCATCTCCCCAGGTGTGCAGGACAGGAAAAATGAGTTTAATGACAAACTGCCTCTCTTTACTTGTTGTGGACCTTAATTTGATGTCCCCAGTGCACAAATAGCCCCATTCTCTTTGGAATTCCAGATCTTGCCTCCTTTTTCTTGAATCCTTTTGCTATATCTCCCCTGAGCATCTCCACCCCAGGGTGACAATTCCAAGCCATTCCAGACCTCAGCTGATCTTTTTTTTTTTTTTTTTTCCCTCTCCTCCTTTTTGACCTTTCTCCTATTAATAGGGAGGTGCAGAAAGATGCAGAGTTTTCTCTGAAATTAACAAATAAAGCAATTTTTTTCTGTAGGATCTTCCTCCTTTTGCTCATTCTTAGAGCTACATTTAATGCTGTCAGATACTTGTCAGGCTTATGTTGCACCTCCCTGCTAATTACTGAATATAATTTATCTACATATTAACTACCACAGTCTTCTTGTCTGATTTCAATGGCTTTATAGCTACTTCTCAATAATTTGTTTTATGGATGACTCTTCATTAGGCTCTGGATGGAGATATCACTGTAGAGCACTTTGTATTTCCAAAATTAAAACTGAACCATTTCAAACAGTGTTGGGACTTGGGGGTGTGTGTGTGAAAATCTTTGGAAAAGCAGAAACCCATTTTGAAAATGCAAAGTATTTTTAGTATTTTAGTAATTTAGCTAAAGTATTTATCACATCTCAGGTGTGGGTAGGAAATACATGTATAGGTTGTAGTCTCAGCTCCTAAAAAATACTGATTACAGACCAGTGTAACCCTTTAAATTGTATTGTCATTAACAAAAGAGAAAAATGGAAAGTATTTTTCATGGAAAGAAAGAGCTGTTTACTTGTAATTTTTTTTAATAGATATGTTGATTTTTCTTTGAATCTATTTTTTTCATCATGTTCTTCCCTTTTTAGTTTTGCTACTGGAAAAGGAAAGCTCCCTGAAATGAGAAGGGAGCAGGGGAAACGTGACATCACATAATTTTACCTCTTTATTTTGGATGAACAAATTATTGTGATTTTTTTTTTTTTTTTTAAAGCAGACTTCTTTTCAGTGAGATGTCATTTTAAAATCTTCAATAGAGAGCTTGAAATTCTTGCAATCAGCCTTTGAAGTCCAGGCTGACCAGGTCCTGTGATTTTGGGAAGCTCAGGGGGGCTGAAGGATGTGCCTGATGGGGAACACTGGAGCTGTGTCTAATTCCAGCCCTTCTGGAGGCCTCTCCAAGGAGCTGCACTGTGATTTCTGGCACTCTTTTCATGTGGCTCTCAGCAATTGTTCCTGCTATTCTTCCTGATGATGCTCACAGGGAGCCCAAAATGATTGAGCAGGGGGTGTCCTGGGGACCTGCTGGGGGCAGGGCTGGATTTCAGCCACTGGCTCTGCCAACAATCACTGCCTTTCACTGTCCCTGACTCTGAAATGTCAGGCAGGGCACCAGAGGTTGAATGGTAAAATTTGTGCTTTTAAAATGCATAAATGTGCTGCTTTTCTTCCTGTCTATCTTTATGTCCTTTAGGACTTGCTTTTGAAAGAGTGATCAGGTTAAGGCAAGATTCTGGCACTGGAACCATTCCTTTGGGGTCTTCAGCTCAAAATGGACTAATCAGGAGCACTGATTCTTCACAGTGACAAGTTTTTACAGAAATGTGTTACCTTTGGCTAAACTTTGGATAAGGGTATCCCTGGTCCAGAAGGATAACATTTTGGGTGTGTCCACAGAATAAATGTATTTTCATTTACCAGGAAAGCAAAGGGAGGATCTCCTTAGTTTTTTGTATCTTCTTCTGAACTTGAACAGGTTAATTTTGAAGGGAATTTGAGCTGTGAGAAGCAGAAATTTGATAATATGACAGAACCATGGAATGGTTTGGGAGGAACCTTAAAGATCATTTCCTTCCAACCCTGTGCCATGGCAGGGACACCTGCCACTATCCCAGGCTGCTCCAAGGCCTGTCCAACCTGACCTTGAACACTTCCAGGGATGGGACAGAACATATTTAAACATACATAAAATTTTTCATCAGAGATTAGAGGAAGAAACAGAATTTCCCAGAGCAGGCTTGCTGCCAGGCTGTCTCTAGCTCAAGATACCCTTTAACTATTTTTATTTATTTTTTTTTTTCCCCTGAACAATATAGTAGATTGTGTAGAAAGTAGCAGGTGCTGGGCTTTTGGAGCACTTTTACACAAAATTCTTCTTTTTCTGTTGTGATATCAGTTTCCACATTTAATAAATGAGTGACCAGTTACCAGGCACAAGAAAAGGACTGATCCTTTCTTGAGACACATTTCCTGGTGCTATGTGGGTTGACTGCTGCCCACACTCCCTGTCCTGGAAGATTTAAACCTTGTTTGCAAACCCCAGAGGTGAGCAAACATGAGGGATGAAGTGAGAGAGCCAAAATCACCTTGAATAATGGTGCTCCACTGCAATCACAGCTGGCTTTGCTCTTAGGGTAATGGAGCTGCTTGCAGGGGTTGGGCTGTGATGAAGTTTTGTGCTGTAGACCAGGGAATGTGATGTAATCAGATATTCAAGGGAGAGACAATTAATCCTTCATTTAAAGACACTCAGATCAGCAAGACTTCTCCTGTTAAGGACATAAATAAGTTTTTAATGTGGACTTCATGATAGGTAACTCCTGCAGAGGCATCTATCAACTGTGTATAATGGTGATTTGCAACTCCCTGAGGAGTTTGAGACAACAGCTGACAATTTCTCAGGTTTTTTTTTGCTGCTAGCATTCACAGCAGGGTTAGCCTCTTGCTCAAGAAGTGGGCCTGGCCCTTTAGAAGATTGATATCACTCTAATTTTCTACTGTTTTAAAGAAAATAAAAAGTTGGATTGAAGAAAGTAAGAGGTTGAAATGATACTTCAGGAAACTCCATGCTTATGAAAAATTCTACATCAAGCATTCTACATAAAACTATTCAAATTAAAAAAAAGGGCTGGTCTGTCATTAGAGTTACTTAATCAGAATAAGGGCCCTACTCATTAGAACCTCCTTCAGAATATTCATGCTTTGAGACAGATCTTAAAAATAATTGCTTGACAAACATGGTCTCTGTAATCTGTTTCCCTATTTTATTCTTTTGTGGATGTTCTCTACCGTTTTTTTTAGTTTTACTGAGGTTGGCATCTCTCATGTCCTTACCACTTTAACCAACCAATCATTATAAAGCTCTTTTTAGCTAAAGAAATAAAAATCCATGTTTTGAAGACCAAACTGCCACCAGTTGGCTCAGTCTGGTGGGTGCAAAGTCCATCTTGATGCCTCCAGGGAAAAGTCAGTTTGGCACAGTCCATCCAAAAAATAAGGTTCTCATTGTCTCTTAGGGGAGCCTACATGAATTAAAGATTTCTTAATTTTTTCTTAAGATTTCTTAATTTTCTTCCTTGCCATTTGTGTGCTAACACTGTGGATTGGTTAGTTATTATCAAGAAGCAGTAGATTACCTTATAAGAAGCCTCAATGGTAAAATATAAAAAGGAAAACAAGTTTTAATTGAAACGTTGGAAGTGTAGGGTCAGGCATTCTGGAGAAATCTGTGCCAGGAATTTCCAAGGAGCTCTGGAGGAGCTGGGCACAGTGTTACCCTCAGAGGTGAGAGAATGAACTGGAGCAGCTGCCCAGAGCATCCCAGCCCAGAGCAGCCTCATGCACTGGTTTTATAAACATCACTGGAGCAGCTCCAGCTCTGAGGGCAGGAGGTTGATCTGCTCTTCTAGAGGTGAATGAATAAAGCCTGTAATAGAAATGTTCACCCCAACCCTTTCTTCGTGTAAATTAAAAACAGAAGTGAGGTCAGAAGGGGAGCTTTGCCTACAGTGTGTTACTAAATCAGACAAGTTAAATTAAACATTTAACATAACTGCTTTATTTATCATTATGTAGTCATAATTACTGATGTTGGTTGATTTTTATACCTGTGCAGTCTCTCTCTGACTTTATTACCCAATCAGATCAAAGTCATGCATCTAAATTCCTTACAAAAGTCATTAATGTATTCCACAGAAAAATAAAATGTCTCAGTGGGAATGGAAGTAATAACTCATGCAAAAGGAAAAAGAAAAAAAAAATCTTACTGTAGAACAATATTTTTCTCTCTTTCCAGTTTTCCTATACAGTGAGACCTCCTTTTGTTGGTAGCTCTGCATATTCATGAAAGATAGAGACAATCAATGTTTTGAAGAAAGGTATTTATCTTTTTGATGGACTAGGCATGTTCTATGCTGATGTTATTCTTTTAAAAAACAAACAGAAAAAAGTTTTCAGTGCTTTCAACAGAAATGCTTGTTCATTATAAATATGGGAAGTAAATTACCCTGGTTTTCTTTACAGTGTGATTTAACACACACAAGAACTTTATGCTGTCTCTCTTAGCCTTTCATCTCTAGATTTAACAGCCACAGTTCCTGAATTATTTGTTTTCACTGCAAAGGGATATGCAATAAGTATATTGTATAAGGATAGTCACAGAATGGTATCCTAAAAAATATATTCTTATGGGTGTTTGAGAGACTAACAGATATGACAGAGCATATGAATAAGAAAATAAGCATTAAATGAAACAGAAGAAGTACTAAAAATTATAGAGTAGGGTATGAAATAATATATTTACCAATAATGGTTAGAAAAAAAACAGTTAAAAAAAAAAAAACAGAAAAGAAGGAGCTGCTCAGAGCTGTATCCCAAGCTGCTATAAAGAAATGGGATTGTGATGTTCAGGAAGGTTGAGATTAATTCCACACATTACAATTGTCAAAGGATGACACGTAGATTTATAGGATGTTTATCAGAGGCACTTTGTCTGGAAGATAAAGACAATTCAATCTTGTAGAAACAGAGCAAATAAACATTAAATTAATGGAATTAGGGAAAATCTTGACTCCTTGGAGAGCAGAGTTTGATTAACAGCAACTCTGCCAAAAAAAAAAAAAAAAAAAAAAAAAGAAGTTAAATGGGAAGTAACAGTGATCTAATGGCAGGAGCTGGCATGGAATTTGGAAATAAAACCAGACTTTAGGAGGAAAAATCCTAGAGGAGGAAAGATGGATCAGAGTTCCTCTCTGGAAGGGCTTCTGTGGTGTCTCCTAAATGAACATTTTCAGTTGAAGAACCAATGGAGTGCTTTGCTCTGATTTGCCTCCTGTGGAAGGTTTTGGACTCCTGCAGCTGTATAGGCAGGAAGGGGTTCCCTCCATATGGGTGAAAAGGTGGGAGACTGCCCTGGTAGCTAATTAAGAACAGGATGTAATGATGATTCTGTAGTTTTGTCTTAACCCAAAAAAGAAAGAAAATGGTCTGAGTGAATGTGGGGCCAAAAGGAATCCAAAAAATCAAGTGATAATGGAAATTAAACTCAGTGTAGTCCCCCTAAAAAAAATAAATAAATTAGTTTCCCATTAATTTTGATGAGTGTATATATATATAAAAACCCCAGTTCTTTTTCAACAAATTAAAGCTGATTGTAAGAAAATAAGAAACTAAAATTGCTTCTGCTTGTTATTAAGAAAAAGATTTCAATTTCCTACCACTAGTACTTTCCAAGCATCAAAGTACAAAAGCATGACATTTCTTTTTTTTAATCATTTTTCATGTGACATTTTCATTGGACACATCAGAGAAAGCAGCAGGCAGGCTGTTTTAGCTTTAAAAGTTTGAGAAATAGAAAAAAATAGATAATTCAGATTCAAACAGATGTAAGATCAGCATAAAAGATGCTGTTTTGGGGAAGCCAGTGACATTAGCTAATCAAGAAACCCCACTTTTCTGTCTAACTGCTTTTCTTTGCTGGGTCTCTTGAGGCTGCCAGCAGCAATCACTTTGTTAACCAGAAAACAAAATGGTAATTGAAAATTCACTTAAAAATGCAACTTTCTGAATAAATCCATGTCCAGAACAAGAAATTATGCAAACCTAATGGATTATGTTAAAAAGAAAGAGCCTAGCTGGTGAGTTAATCACAGTGCAAAGTGCTGAAGGAGTTTCATTGAATGTTTGAGGAATGAAGAATGTGAGTTATTAGCAAAACACCCCACAAACCAAAACCAAAATTAACCTAAAACTGGAGGAGAAATGGGGAAGAAAATTAAAATGGGCAAGAAATGGAGCAAAGTCCCTTCCTGGGACTGAGACCCATAAATCTGGAATTGCTTGTGTGTAATGCTGGGCAGAGGCAGGAGAGACAAAGGAAGAAACCTAAACCCACATCAGCCCCCCCACCTGTATTTGTGCCCTTCAGCAATCAGTGTAAATGATTAAACATGTGAAAAAATGTAAAAGAAATGTAACCCAGACCACAATCAAAGCACCACTACCACCAATCAAGTATAATCAAGTGTAGAGACAGATATGCTGACTTTGTGTTGCCCTAAAGAAGGTTAGTGCTTCAAATTATTATGAAGGTGGGAAAATTCTCCTAATCTTTACATAATCTAATTCTTTATTTTATTTTTAAGAGTTAATTCTGAATTTAGGTCCCTAGTTTAGTTTTCTAGGACACACACAAGACTTTCTGTATCTGTTGTGTTAAAGATGGAAACCTGTTGCTTTCTTCCCTGAGCAGGGTTGTGTGGATGTGGTCCAGCTCCCCAAGATTCTGTCCTAAGGTGGAATTCAGCTCCATTTTCCACCTGAAATTTTAATGTCATATTCTAAATTGATTCTCCTTCTCCTTTGGGCTCATTTGTGTGCTGGCTTGAGGGGCAAAGGGCTGAAGGGTCAATCTTGCATTGCTGCCTCAGTTGATGCCACAGTTCAGTCACACAGCAGCATCATTTTGCTTTTTTCCTTCAGATGTCTGGTTTGATGCAGAGAAATTCTGCCACACAGACCCCCCTGGTCCCTGAGAACCTCTCTGAACAGATTCATGTTCCAAAATATGAAAGGATAACCCATCCATTTAGCTGTGATGTTGGCAGAGTCCCCAAGAAGTAAATTCCCCTGACACTCTCTCAAAGTCTGAATGCTGAATAACTCATCTGATTTTCAGAGTAGATTTTAATTCTGTTCATTAATTTGGAAAGCAATTACATACTCGTGTAAAGTCAGCATGCTTCAAAGAAACAACTGAAAAAGCAAAAGGATTGAAAAATAGCTACAAGGCATCAGTATGTTAAATTTCCAGTTTTTAAAAACTAACCTTAAAAATGCATAAATGTTCTGTTAAATCATACAAGTCATAATGTAAAATACATCTGTTAAACCCATCATCCTTGTTTCTTTGCAGAGTTTACATGAAGTAAATTGAATTACTCTTTCCACAAAATGGAAGTGGCTTTTTAATACAGATTAGGGGACTCAATTCTTTGTTCACGCTGCATTTACTGTTACAAATCTGCCAATGGCAGCCTTATTACACCTGATTTATCTGTGACATTGTGCTCTGCTGTGGAGGAGCTGGGCTGTGTTTTGAATGGGTCAATAGTGAATCAATCCTGATTAAATCTGGACATTTCTGCCATGGATCTGCTGCCACTTGAGGTGTTCTCCTTGAGAGGCAGGGTGGTGGATTATCAGATAACCAGCTTCTTCACTTTCCTCTCTTATTCCTGTGTGGGATCAGAATATGGGAATTTTGAGCACAAGGCTTGGAGGTATTTTAGCTCCTTTAAGCATTTACTGCATTTGCTGCTGGTAAATCAGGATTTACTTTCCATTTAATTCGAATACATATATCTTTATATATTATTAATGAATAAAAATTACAAAATCACAAAACTATTTAGATTGGAGAAGACCTCTAAGAGCACTAAGTCCAACCTTTAACCCATCACCACCTTGTAAACTCAGATTAAGATTTGATCTGTGTGTTCATGGGGGCAGTTTCATGGCTCTTGATAGAATTATCCATATGAATAAAGAAACAGAATATGTGTGTGGAATTGAGGTCTGTCCTGCACATTCTCAAAGGGAATGCTTATTTGTTTAAATTCTGGCTTCACTGGAATTGAAAATGGAGAAAAGAAATTCCACAAACATTATGAAGCCATTTCTTCAGTCTTACCAGTAAAAAGGCTTATTTCTGAAATTGTGTCATCTACTTTAGGCATAATTAGAATAAAGAACTGCTGCTTTTTAGATGTGGCAGGCTTGGCCTTTGCAAGCTGGTGTGCAGAAGGCATTTTGTGCTTCAGCAATTTAAATTCATTTTTTCATTTAGGAAAATTACCAGATAATTATGTTTAGTGCATTGCAGATGTATAAAATCAGCTTGTTGCAGGGCAGCCAGGCTGTGTTGCAGGCAGCTCTGGTTGCTTGAGCTGTGCAATTTGCAGTTCTCACTGCATTGGGGCGTGAGGGAGCAGCTCTGATGGGTGTCCTTAAATTCAGTGTGTGGGGAGGATGTTCATGGGGCTGAAGCAGGTTTTCCTGCTGTGATTTTGCCTTTCCAGCTTGGGAAGAATATCTGGCTCTGACCTGGAAGCCAAACATGCACTTGCTTGCATGTGCCCATATGGACTTAAGCTCAGTTTGCCCCTTTCCCACCAGGATCTGGTGTCCTGCAGGTGAATTGTTGGCATGTCCTTGAATATTCCACTCCTTTGGGACTTGCATGTTGGGGAAGTTGTTCAAAGTTCAACTTGCAACTCAATTGTTGCACTGGAGACTTGGGAGAAGATTTTGGCTTGCCCCTGAGCCAAGTGCTCTCTTGGGAAGATCAAAATTTAACACTTGAGTGAGTGACATTTTCTGCCTTTTCTAGAAGCCTTGTGGCAGTTGTTAAAGGCACTGCCCTAGGAGGTGAATATCCTTAGGAAATAAAACTGAAGCTTTTCTCCTGACTCTTTCTGAAGGCTCAGAAAATACCTGCCTCACTTCCTTGCCAGTAATCCTGGTTCTGGCAACCTGCTCCAAAAGGGATGTAGAAAGCACAGCAGCTTTGCCTGTTTCCTGAAGAAAATTTTCCAAAAATATACATTTGTAGATGGAAGTGAGTGATTTGTGATAATTTTAAGGTGATTCAGACCCCTTTTCATATTTACTTTCTAATCAAGTAGGAGATGCAGGTGGAGCAAGCACAAGCTCTTCCAGTACATGTCATGGATTTCCTCAGCTTCTCATCCCAGCTGGCTTCATGGACAAAGACATTTTCACCCAGGAAAGCTGTTTTTGTTGCATTATTTTTCAAAGTTATTTCTATTACTGAATGGTTTGAAGGAAATATGTAATTTTAAACCCCACTATAGAGTGGGAGATTGTTCTGCCATTTCCCTTCTCCTTTACAACAATGGCCATCCTAAAAAAAAAAAAAAAAAAGAAATTACAAAGTTAATCATTCAGAAGTTTGATGTTGGGGATTGCTGTTGCTCCTAAGGACTGTTTCAAAGTAAAAACTGAACTTTTCATCCTCACAAGCGACAGGAAAAAAAACCCTCCATGAAAAGCTGTACTCCTGATATGTGGATATGAAGATTGGTGCAATATTTCCCTAGTGCCAAATCAGTGCAAAGATATGAATGGGTTGAAATTTTAATTATTTCCAGAATATAATCTAATATGCCATTAATTCAAATTATTTTGCTCGTTACAGCAATGACAAGGCATTTTAAATTTTATAACATTCAAATCAATTTTTTCTATGTTGGATGTTTCTTAAAAGGTAATTTTCACCCAAATTGTTTTTTATAGGAAAAGGTTATCTTAAAATATAACCACTGATAAATGAGTCTGGAAACACAACAGACTGCCCAATTTTTTTCTCCTGAAGTTCCAGTGAATTTGAAGTTTCAATGGATTTAGGATTTATGTGTTCTCAAGGAACATCTTTGATTAAATAAAATTAAATACTTGACTTTTTAAAGGTCAGCAGGTTATATACAGCTAAGATTGTAAAAAGATTCAGAATGCTAAAGAATTGGCCTAGGAAACAGTTTCATCTTATTGATGCAAAAAGTGTAGTCATGGGGACTGAATCTATAAATGAGCAAAACACTCACATGAATCAAGTGTGTGAACTTAAACCCAAATTAATTTGTATCTGTTTCATGAAGCACCATTAGAATTCTTTCCACAAATAAAAGTGAGTGAGGTTTGAATCCACTTTAAGGATAGTGTTAGATGTCAGTAAATAGCTTAAATTTGGGAAATCTCTCATATTCAAAAGTGTTACATTTGGTGTATAAGGCTCTCCAGAGAAGGATGTGAACAGGTTATTTTGATCTCTGAGAAGTGTTTAATGAATAACAGTTAGATTTTCAAGGAGACAGTTGAAACATGAGAAGCTCCATACTTACAATTAATCTGTATTTCTTTGTTAGGAAAAGAACAAGGAGAGGCCCAAGTTGCCCTTAATTTGTTCTTTAATTTGGGCTGCAACCTTTCTTTGCAGATATATCTGTTGCATGATGAAGTATTGTTCCAGTGTGTGTGTATGCATATAAAAGTTGTTTATATAGAATATAAACTGTCACTTGTCAAGAGGAGTATCAGGTACCTGTGCCATACAGGTAGTGGGTAAAATCTTCCATTCCATCTGTGAATTAATATGGTACATGTAGAGAAACTAAGTCTGAAAATACAATGTATAGGAAATATAATTCTGATGTCAGTGCAGGCAATATTAAGCTAGCAATTAATTAATATTTTCATCAGTGTTGGCATTTTTGCACAGGAGGACTTGCATCCTTGTTTGTTGGTGTTATTCCATGCTCTTCTTTGCCTGGTTGGCATCATCTGAAATTCTGGCCAGTTTGTGCATATTTTAGCCTTTGGTGTATAAATTTGCTCATCAGATTGTTTTCTCAAAGGACTTTCTGTGATAAAGTTTTGCAAAACCAGATTTTGAAAAATCTCATAGAGTCATTTGTTCACTTGATGCCATGATTTGGGATGGGCTCTTTCTCCTGGTCCTCACCTGGGAAGATCCTGTGATGTGCAGTGCTGCTCTTCCTTGGCTTTTCCCAAATATTTTCTGCTGATGTGCAGCTGTGCTGGCTCCCAACAAAACTGCCCCAGCCTTTGAGAGATTTCTGTCACCTGAAACCAGCAGGATCTTCAAACCCTTGGCACAAACCATGACATTTAAAAAATTTAAATTTTAAAAAGTGAGACTGGAGGTTCCCCCCTGAGTGCATTTGCCTGGGCAGGATGAGTGTGAGGTTGGTCTGTGTCCTCCAAAACTGTGGGAAAAGCCAAGAGATTTCAATTTTCCTGTTTCCAAAAGTAAAAAGTGCAATATTGCACGTGAATGATTTTATGTTCAGCATTATGATCATGCAAGCCACAGCAATGTGGAATGCTGTAATAGACAGATGTAGATGATTATTTAAAATGTTTTTGTAATTAAGTTGCCCAATTCCATTAGCTTATAAGTGTCTACTACTTAGCATAGCTAATAGGAATTTTATGGGGAATCAATTAGGGTGGGAAAGCAGATTCTCTGGCTGTTATGATCTGGAAAGATAAGAATTTAGGAACAGAAATAATGTTTCTCATTTCTCTCAGAATCCAAACAAATTGTACATCTGGCTCAGGGAACAGTTAGGAATAGTGGATTTTATAGAAAAGCTGTTTGGAAAAAACCTCATGCTAAACCCAAAAACTTAAATCAATGAAAATACCTATTAAATAGCATGGAACAGCTTGGATAACATGACCAAAAGAAATGAAATTCATAATTAGAATGTTGATGGGCTTGTAGCAATGGCTGGGGACAAGCAAATTGTTCGTGGAAAGCTTCTTAGAGCTGGGATTAGAGAAATGGATGCCCTGAATGAGACTGATTTGGTACTTAGGGGAGAAGTGCAGGCTCCTAAATACACATAGAAGAACAGGGTGTAGTTATGTGGAATTACAGAATTGTGCTTTCATTGCTAAGCTGGTTTTTTGAAGTGTGGGAGAGAAATGTAAGAGGATTTAGAACTGTGAATTAGGGACTGGGATCCTGCCACAGCCAAGGCTCTGTGTGGAAATTGGTGGTGATGCCATCTAAAGCCCACACTCCAGCAGGAAAACCATTGTGTGTGAGATGGGTTATCTCCCTTTGTCAGTCCAATTAATGATTTCTGAGGATCTGAGCAGCCTGTTGGAGCTGACCCTAGAACAAAGAGATTATTTTGAAATTCATTAATTTTACTTCCACTGGAACTGGCTTTCTCAGCATCAGGGAGTATTGTACAGACAGGATCTCCATATCAAAACTTTTCTTGTTTTATTTGTTGTAGTGGTTATTTTCTTTCATCTAAGATGTGCTGCTGCAAGAGGTTTCCTTTCTTCCTTTGACTTTGCCCTGTAGATACCCATAATATTGATTTGTCAAGTTCTGACTTGCTGCTGTGATGCAGAATGAACAAAAACCAGAAGATATTTCATTGAAATAATTAACCTACAGGTGCCACAAGTTAAACTTTAAATGATCTGACACTGAATGTGGCTGATGGTATTGCCTGATGGGTTAGTATTTCAAAATGTTATTTCTACTACAAAAAGCCATTTTAAAAAAATTTATGTTTTGTTGTAATGATGTTTGAGTTTTGTAATGGTAGCACTAATAACAAGAACACTAATAATAACAATAATTAAAAAAGCCCCAGTATTTCTTGGTGAATCTTATTTTTTTTTCTGCAGGAGCTTTAGTTTCCTCACAGCCCAGAAACTTTTGCCTACTTCCTTATATATTATAATCTGAAAAATGCTAAAAAGAAGTAAAGTAATAATAAAGTAAAAATGGTCTTTTAATACCTTATAATTAACTAGAAATAAATGTGCATCTCTTACCTGTTCATACACAACCTATATGCAGTGCTGAAAGAAAAAAAAACATTACTGCTGCTGATAAATCCAGGAAGAAATATCATAAAAAGTTTGGGATTTTTGTAAAGATTCTTCAGAATGCCAGTAGCAGCAAAGGGAAGAGGATGTAGAGCTGAAGTTTTGTGTTTAATTCCTGGAGGACTTTAAGAGAAAGGATCACCATTTCCTCTATGAAAAACAAAAAAATTTAAAAATGAGTGAGTGAAGAAATTTAGATACAAAATTGTTCTCTCTGAAGTTTATGGGTAGAAATAAAATCCTTCTCATTTATTTCAATATAAACCCCGTGCTACTGCTCATTCTACACAGCAGTGGATCAGTTTCCTATTCAGGTGGTTGCTCCAGGATGACTTTTTCTCACCTCCCCAGATGCTCTGGCCTGGAAAGCAGCCAGAGCAGTCCCAAGGTGTCTCTAATTCCACCTGATCCTGGTGTTCCTGAGTCCTGTCAGACCTCAAAGTGTGCCCAAGAGCACTGTCACTCCTCCTCCAGTGCTTCCCACTCTGAATCCACAGGAGAGTGATGACCTTGAGGTTTTTGGAATCCACAGAACACGTTTAATTCTCATAGACTGTGTAACAAATTCACCAGGAGAGATTTTCATCTCTGCTCTTCATTTGGGCACTGCAACCCCAAAAAGAGGTTTAGACTCCCCAGCCACTGAGATTCCCACATAAATATGTGCTGCAAATTGTATTATTTGTGTCCTTCTGCCCTAAGGAGTACTTTGTCCCCTGAAGTGGCCACGTTAAAGTGCTGGAGCAGAATTAAACCTCCTGAATCTGCTTTGTTCCCACCAGTTTTAGTATCTCTAATTTGTTCTCTTAAATGAGAATTGTAAATGGGGACCAGATCCTCCAAGCTAATTCCCTGTGAAGCATTCTTGAAGTTTTGGGAATCAAATAAAATTTTTTTGTCATTTAGTATCAGTGTTTATCACTCAATCTCTATATATTTAATCCTAAAATCTTGGAAGACATGAATATGTCTGTAAGCTGCTCTAGTGCAGTTTGTGATGTTCATTATCACTTTGCATTCTGTCAAATCCCTCGAGACTTTCTTCTAGAGATTTTCAGGCTTTCTTAATCGTTATTAAGGAGTTATTAAGCCATTTATCTACAGGGTTTTGTTTGATCAGCTGTAGTTTGATGCACACATTGGGAAGAAATGAGAGTGCTCATTGACAGTGACAGACATGCAAGGTGTGCACAGGCTCATTGCTCTGGCAGAGCTGTTCACTATTTATTCTTTACAAAGCCAAAAGAAATAATTCAGTTTTCTAGGATTTGTTTCAGGCTGCTAGAGCATCAGGTGTCAAATGAACTTGCTTTATTATTATTACATGTTTGCTCACAGCTTTTCTGAGTGGTGGCTCCATCAGGGCTGCCCAAGCCATTCCCTTCTTTGTGTCTTCAGTGCATCCCAAGCTGGTGATTCCTTCCCAGCTGCAATGGGGACAGCACACACACACAAATGCAGACCCCAATGTGAAACACATTTTATCCATAAAAAGCTCTTTTTCAGCTCCTCTGTTTGATTCCATAGCAATGCTTAGCCCAAACACGTCTGAGTTTTCACATTTGCCCCAGCAAAGGTCATTTTTTGTGTGCTTTTCTCCATCCTCTGTTTTCCATTTCACACAGGAGCACCTGGCAGTGTCTGCTCCCCAGACCCCCCAGTATGAAATGTGATTGCTTGTTGCTTTCTGCCAGGCAAAAATATCAAAAATATTGTTGCTTTCCCTTCCTTTACTCCTCTGCCCTTTAAAGTTTCCAGGTTGTTATCAACTTCTGTATTCCCTGTTCTGTGTTTTCTAGCAACTCCTACAATTAATTTAGTATTTGTGCTAAGGAAACCCCCCATATTCTTTTGTCCCAAACATCCTCTTTCCCAAAAGATTTAGATCTCTACCTTGCCTGAATTATTTTGTATAAAAATTTTGTTCTGAAGCAGGGAGGAAAGCTGAGGTGGTTTCAATGCAGCATGGAGGAGCCAAGCTGTGGATGAGATTTTATTTGAGAAAGCAGAGAGAATACTGACAAAAAGGCTGATATAATTTATATTCCATTAAATTCACATTGAATTTCTGCACTTAGATTAGAAATAAAAAATATTGAGCTCTCCAGTGGCAGATATTCAGAGCTTTCTCTTTCCAAGCAGGACTATGTTTGTCCAGCTGGTCTGGGACAGAATCACTTCCCCAGCCTCTGAACCTTTTGACCTCCCTTAAGCAGAGAAATGCAAGTCAGCAGCTTGAGATGAAAATTTTAATCAATTACTGCAAGGTAATTAATAAGCAAAAATTTCTACCAGTGCCATATGGTTTGTGTAAGTGTCAGCAGGGCATTTTCAGTGCAGCTATTTGATTTTGTTTAAGGATTAATGATTTTGCTTTTTTTAAAAAAAGTTTTATTTGGTTTGGTTGGTTGGTTGGTTGGTTGCTTGTGGCTTTGTTTGATTTTTGTCTTTCCTGTTTTGGAATAAAGTGATAGAAAGGTTTTTCAAAACATATGAAAAATTTAGTGGGAACTCACACTAATTATTTTCTATTTCCATTTTCTTGGGAGCAGTATAGGGACAGTACAACAGACCTGGCTGTGTAGGGAAAAGCCCAGAAATGCAGGAAATAACCTACCTTTTGAGATTGCTGGAAGTGTCCAAGGCTGGATGGGGCTTGGAGCAACCTGGTCTGGTTGAAGATCTCCCTGCCCATTATCAGAGCAGAAGACTTTACAGATCTCTTCAAACCCAAAATATTCTCTGTTTTTATGAGCCAATCACTCATTTCCTTAAGTTGTTAAAACTGAGGGGAAAAAACATCCAAATTTTGAAAATTTAGAGCAGACCCATTTTCCCTGAATGCTTAAAGTGGGAATGAAGAGACCCAGACCCCAGGAAGAGCAGGGTTGAAGAAGAAGGTGCAGGATGTGCTGAGGATGCAGAGGAGGAATTGTTCTCTGCAGAACTCCCTGAGCTGGATAAAAATAAATAATAAATAACAACAATAAATAATAAATCAGGATAATCATTATTGCTCCTTTAGCTCAATGCCCTGTACTTGTTTGGTGCATGTTTACAAGGCACTGTGGAGGTAAAAGCTCTTCTGGAGGTGATGAGTTTTGTGATTAATTGCTGTGATTAATTGCAGAGCTCAGTGGTGCTCCTGGTTCCTTTTAGGAACACAGGGTGGCTCTGCTGTAACAATGAGGGTGATGAACCATGTCAGAGCCAATTATTGCCTGTGAAGTGCTGGAAAAAGGCAAGTGGGAATTGCTAATCCATCATATGATTGCTATTAGATTAGTTTATTTATCAAGCAAGAGATTCTAGAATTCATGCAGCAGGTCATTCAGTCTTCTAACAGGTTTAACTACCATGAGTTTACTTGTGTTAGGCTGAGTTATTCCAACTGATCTCCACGTGTTGTTTGTTTGTAGAAAATTGCTGCCTGTCCATCTATTTAGCCTTTATTAGAAAAAAAAAGAGAGAATAATTTAGTATTTTTTAAACCTCACTTATCTATTTTATTGGAGGGAATATTCAGTATAAAAGTCTGTAGGGTTGATTTGGCAATAGCCCAAGAGCAGTTGCAGCAGAGAGGTTAATGCACAGCATTTTGTGCTCTATTTTGTGTTTCCAAACACGTGCCCAGCACCCACAGATGATTCAACTTATTTTGCAAAGTGAGGCTCCATAAGAGCAGATATAGAAACTACTTCATGCAATTACCTGTGAGCTGAATTAATGACTGGCACGACTGAGTGCTGTTTGAGCTACAGGGTGCTCATTAACATGAAGGCAGGCTGAGTTAATTACAGCTCATTTCAAATGTTCAAACTGTGTTTTCCTTCCTCTCTTGAACTACAAAAAGTGTCCCAGTTCAGCAGGTGAAGAGAGGTGATCTTCAGCTGGGTGTGTAGAAAGGAGAGGTCAGGCTACACCATGAAAAACCCTGGTTCCACCTCATTTTTAATTAGGCTGGCACTGAACCAGGGTGTACTTACTGAGAGAAGGTCAGCACCAAGGGACTTGGCTCTTTATTCTCCCTACAAAACCAGCATTCAGTTTATACAGCCAGATAAAAAGTGAAAATACATCACTTTGCTACTTAAGAATTTCTAAATATTTTAAGAACTACCTTTTACTGTAAGGCAAGTTCTGAAAAAATGTAATTAGATGGAGTGATAGATCTTCATCTTGAATGTGGGAGAAGATGAGGTGAAGAAGATTTGACTTTCTGGATTATTTAATGTTTTACAAGCAGAGTACAGCCAGAAACAAAATAAAAATTACAAATGTGTGGTACTGAGCTCCACTCCTTGAGGGAATTTCACAGTGTAACTTTCAAATAACTTGAATTTTTTTTTTCAGTAAAGCCTCTATTTAAGCATGTTGAAAACTAATATTTAGAAGAGTTTTGCTGAAGTTGTGCCCATTCCTGACTTGGGTGCTTTGTCAGTGAAAGGTTGCTGAGAATATAAATATGTTACTGGTATATTTTAATCACCTCTTTCAAAACAAATGATTGTTGCTACCACAGATTTCATGGTTTCTTTGGGTTTCTGTAGCAATCATCTCCTTCTCCATTGGGCAGAAGCAATTTATTCAAGTGAGGAATCCATGGGAGTGACAATAATAAATCATCCTGTAAAAAAAAAAAAAAGGAAATATTTAACTTTCCTTTTTTTAACTCAGTGTTTCTTTTGGTTTTGACATTTATTTTGTTTGAGATGTTGAGTGAGCTCAGTGCTAAACCAGAGCAGAGACTGAGGAAGGTGGCACCTGGATACAGAGAAAAAGGATGGATAGGACTTGGCTACAGAAAAATAGGATGGCTGGACCAAAACCTTGCAGGACAGCAAGGAAAAAGGGGTGAAAGAGGTTTTATAACATTGTGCAATTACTGATTTTTTTTTTTATTTTTTTTTTTTTTTTTTAACTTGAGATTGACTGAACCTGTTTTAGCACTGAAACTTTGATTATGATGATTTTTCAAAATCTGTTAATTTTAATAAATAGGAGTGCAATTTCCTTAAAGATTTTTAGAAATAGATTTAGAAAATTTAGAAATTTTCTTCAGCTAAATGTTGGGCATGACTGAGTATTTTGCTTGTTTCCTAATTCCTAATACCACCCTCTAATTCTTGAATTTCCTGCTACTTTGTTATGTGTAATGTACATTATTTATTTTTAGAAGTGGTTTGAAGCTGCTTGTAGGTTTGGTTATGATGTTATATATATTTTCTAGGTTAGCTCATGATTTCTCCTGTGATAAAAGGTACAGGTAGGCTTCTTTCAAGATTTGAAAGAATCCTTGTCAGCTGGTCCTTAGCAGCAGCTTCTTGCTGTCCCTGCAGCTCTGCCCTTGGGATGCTGCTGGGAGACAGAAAAAACACTTTTCTTGCAATTATATCCTAATATAACTGTGTGTTTTGTAAAGGCACTTCCAAACTGGAAGATTTTACCATTCATTGAAGTCATCCTGCTTTCACTTCAAATATTCCCTCTTCAGAAGAAGTCAAAATGCCCCCAAAGATTAACAGTCCATTATTCAGCTGAAGGAATGTGATCAGTAGGGATACAGGAAGCCACAGTGTGAATATGTGGGTAAAAAAAACATTTCATTGGTCTGACAAAATGAGATTTTGGGACCTTTAGTGCTGATGTTGTGCCACTGATTTTCAGCAGAGAATGCAGTCCTTGCTGAGACCTGTAAATTTAAAAAGAGAAGTTTTGTTACACTTTGTGCCCTGTGTGAAAGGAGAGAATGGGTCCCAGCAGAAATCTGCAGTCTAGAGGAGCAGCACTGCTATAATGAGATGAATTTCCTTGCTTTATTTTAGGTTTCATGGCATTATTTTCTGACTTGATGGCTCATATTCTATTTGTTATCTACCTGCATGTGATAAATGTGCTTAATCTCTTTTGAATTCCTACATTAAACCTTACTGGCTTTATCACTTAAATTCATGTTTGTTTGCTAGGGCAAGAGAATTGGTATTAACTATATAAATTGGTTTCTAGATTAGTGTTTTTGTTCTTTCTTAATAAAAAGTGTGAAATGGTCTTTTTAGAGATCATTTGGCCTTCAGGGTTTTCTCTTTCTTCTTAGTGATCTTTATTACTTCAGCAGAACTGCTGCAGAGCCTCAATTCTTTTTTTTTTTTTTTGTTCACTGAACTCCTATTTTGGTTGAAATTGCATTAGTATTATTTCTTTGAGAGCTAGAAAATTAATAATTGCCTTTTAAGCTTTAATCAGGCCTTTCAATACTGCACAAATTACTAAATTATTGCACTTTTTTAAAAGATGCTGGACTAATCAATGAAGGCGACAATTGCTGAGTGAGTTTGTTTTGCAAAGCCTTCCAACAAACTTTCTATGATTTTTTTTTTTTTTTTTTTTTTTAACTGAGCATATTGCATAATCTTTGTATTCCCTTCCAGTCCTCATGGAGCAGAAAGTTTTCAGTGTGGTGATGGAGATGCTTTCTGAGCAGCACAGAGCAGGAGGGATGAAGATGTAGGAACAATAAATGGCTCTTTAACCTTGACAGATTATTTGGACAACCAGTGAAGCCTCTCTGGCTTCCTGCAGTTAAAACAGGGGTAAATAGCTCAGCTCAAGAAGGATGAAGCTCAGCTGGCTTGGAGACAAGCTGGGTTTTATTTTCCACTTCACCCTTTATTTCCAAGTTACCTCATCTAAAATATTGCAATGCTGCAAATGTTTTTTGCAAGTCTAGATCCTGACAGCAGAAAAGGCAGAGTGGGAATAGTGGGAAAGATAGATATATATATATATATAAAATTATTTTATTTTTTTTAAACTGAAATGCTTTAAAATTATTAAAGTAAGCCTTCTTAAATCCACTTTCTGTGTCTCTTCTATACTCCTACCTGCATGCCTAGCTGATTAAGAAAAATCAATGTTGTCCTATGCTGTGCCTTTAGAAGGAGGAAGTTGTTCAGGAAGTTTTGTGTCTGTGAGTCAGGGAAATTTGACCTTCAAAGATGGTCAAGCAAAATACTATTGTAACATAGAACTGGGTTCATTTCCTGTGTAAATAGCACTGGCTAATAATTTTTTGTTAGGGAAGGAGGCAGTGATTTCAGTTCACCTTCCCTACTACTCCTGGTTAATCACCTGCATGTCAAAGGATAATAATTAAGAGAACATATAGAGAATATTGATTTCTGTCAGGTTGTTCTAAGTTGTATAAAAATGGGAGATTTGACAGGTAATAAATACAGCTTGATTTTTTTTTCTTTCTTTGAGAAATTACTCTGGGCACATTTGGAAATTCCACTGCTTCTCATTACTGCAGAAAGGCCAAGAGATGATTGTCCAGTCCATTAGAAAATGCTACACTTCTTCCCTAACAGCACCACCAAAATGAAGGAAGATGCACATAATGATTTTATTTCAGTAAGTGGCCACCTGCACATCTGACAAGAAAGTGTCACATTTGCAGAGAGAGGCAGAAATGTGAAAGCTCTCCTGACACCTCTCAGAAAAAGAGATGCTGAAAAACAGAGATTTAGGGAGAACTGCAGGTCTGTTAAATAGAGCAATTATTGATAGTGGTCCACCACAGACAAATGAAAGTTGATGTTTGCAGTCATGCTTGACTGACACCCATTTTATATAATTGCTGTTCTGTTCTTTACAGATGTGCTGTACAGTTGGGTTCTTATTGGGATTGTGATTGAACTGCAGATTGCAATTCCTATATTTTCCTACCTTACACTTGTATGGTGGTTTTAGGATAGTGCAGCACCACTCTGTCAAATAAGAAATCCCACGGGCCACAAAATTGAACCAAATAAATAAATTTGATATTACACATCACACACTGCACTCATAAAACAACTAGAAGAATCTGGTCAGAAAGTTTTGAATTCTGGCAGCTTGGAAAAACTATAGCTCTAGTCTTAACAGCTTATATTTAAAGTCTTGGACTCTAGGATCTTAAGGGTCTTTTCCAATCAAAAGGATTCTATGAGTTCAATGTTACTGTTAAAATGAACACATTTTTCAGTTCTCTGTTCCTAAATTAAGTGTACTTCTCCTTGCTGCTTTAATAGTTAATAAATCCCAGCCAAAAACCCACATGCTTCAGTAAAGTTATACTGTGCATTTTTGAATTCAATGAAAGCTGGTATAGTTTTAAATATATAAAAGCCTGCATAGAAATATGTTTTATAGACAAATAAATTACTGGTGTATTGCATGTCTGAAAATATATCTATTAACAGTGCACTGGTAATAAATTATTGGCTAATGCCTTATTTGGGCCTCAGTACAAAATTCAAAGGAGTGAAGAGGTTTTGTAAAATATTACCAGAAAGACTTTTTAATAGAACCTGCTTCAGTGTCCACTGTATTGTGGAAAAACATCACCTCACTTTCTGTGAGGTCTGGATAAATGTTCCAATGCTCACACAGAAACAAACTGCCTGGATTTGTTCTTGCCTGGAGGACAAGAAGTTAATGAGCTTGGGACAACTGGGAATGCCTGCAGCCCTTTCCCTGTGTGGCTCCAGATGTGACAAAAATGTTGAGTGCTTGTAGCTTTGCATCAGGAGCACTTTGTCAAAAGCTCTTTCCTCCAGAGATATAAAAATGACAACTGCAGAGAACAGATCTTTTGCTTCCCAGCCTCTGATCCCAGTGATGTTCCATGCCTGCAAATCTGTGTTGGTCAAGCCCTGATAATTTGGCAGAGCAGTGATATAAAATTCTGCTCAGCCTGTGGAGCTGGAGCTGGCACTGGGAGCTGACTCGTTTATGGTGCTTGGAGAAGTTGCTTATAAACAAAGAGACTGATTCAAACTGGTTTGACATTTTAAAATGTTAAATCCTCATTGATCTGCATGCCTGTGGCTTTTATTGAGAGACAAGAGCAGAATAATGTCTCTGATATTAACAGTATTTCTAAGTCATCCCTAGAAATTCTGAACTGTGATTTTGCTATTTTACTAAATTTCATTGTCATGACCATGTTGTTAAACACAACACAGTACAGGGAACTAGAATAAGGTCATAATTTTTCCTTAAAATTCAGTGACATAATGTAAAAGATAGAAAGCCTTTTCAAACCATACTTTTCAGGAAAAAAAACTGAGTTAAAAAAAAGAAATCAACGAGCTAGATGATTCTTCCTATAAAGGAGAAACAAAAATATACTGATTGTATGTTGTACCTGGCAAATTTGGCTACAAAAAGGTGATGGTGTTGTTTTGGCCAGACCAGAGGGATCTTTGAAAGCAAAAAAGCCACATGGACCTAAGAGGAGACTTCAGAAAGGTCCCTGTGTTATATTTTGTTGTCATTTCTTAGAATGGTTAATGAATGCCATTATTAAAGAAGCTGGAGTAGAAATTCTGTGTGCCTCCCAGCCATCAAGTCCTGCTTTGGATTTGTGTTTTTACTCACAGAAATTGCCAGCTGAGATTTCAATGTGAAGGTTCTTATGCAGCATGGCAAAATTATTCTTGATTTCTGCTGCTAGAAGTGACCCAACTGTTCCACCCTGCAGTACAGTCATTAGTTTTTATAGCTGTCAGTACAGAACACAACCAGAAATTGAGCTTTGAACATATTTGATGGAATGACACATGCTAAAAAGAGAAATGTGTGGGTTCAGCTCAGTTATGTTCCAAAACATAACCATGTGTTGCAGCTACTGACTAACTCGAGGGCACAATATTGTTTATACATTGGATTTGGCATTTTTACACTTTCACCATATTGGACTGAATTGATTATATAAGAATCATAATAAGCAATTCCATATTGTTTGAGGGCAATGATATTAATAGCAAACATTTACTTCATTCCATGTGATTTTTGAATTGTAATTCTGCTTTGTGCATGGTGTTGACACAAAAGAAAATAAGGTAATATAGAGAATCGTGTGTTTGTTGCCAACATCCCCAATCTGCTGCTCATTGGGGATATTTGACTTAAATATAATGTTTTCAGATGAAGACAAGTATCCATTTTGAAAAAAAAACAAACAACTGATTACCAAAATTGTGTTATATTTTAAATCTGTCACAACTCTTGTCACATAATAAAGATGAGTGAATTAGAGCATTTATTTTATTTTGGTGGAAAACCCAGAAAGGTTGTTGGAAATTCTTGAGTCAATCATGCAGGCTATTGCTCATTCCCTTGTGATTTTTTTTAAAAAATGTATTCAACAGTTGGTGTACCTGTTTTGTCTTTTCTCTGTCACTGCAGACTAGTGTAAAACCCTGGCTTGTGACTTTTTTCTTTTTTTCTTTTTTTTTTTTTTAATGTAACTGAATTTCAGATTATTAGCTATTCTATTCAGACTGTGAGGTACCTGTTTTGTCTTTTCTCTGTCATTGCAGACTAGTGTAAAACCCTGGCTTGTGACTTTTATTTTTTTTCTGGAATGTAACTGAATTTCAGATTAACAACTATTCTATTCAGGCTGTGAGGTGCTGTAGTCAGCCTGATGGCTGGAGCTGAATGCAGATAAACAGGTTGTGAATTTTGACCATATAGAGTCTGTCTAATTTATATGTGAATGTTCAAATATGTGAACATGGGTTTTTGGTGTGAATACACTCGTGATGCTGCATTCTGTGCTGCCTAGAGTGGACAAACCCAAAATTCTGTATTGAGCCTCAGCAGATATTTCAAAACTCAGCGTTTTTGGAGTCAGAATTCCTGACCTTGGAGCTGTGTGAAGTGTGCCAGGTTTGTTTGGGATGCCAGCACAGCCCAGCAGGCAGACATGACTCAATCTCATCTCTTGGTGAGTCTCTCACAAGTCTGTGCAGGCAGCAAGAACAGAAACCCCCAAATCTGCCAAACCCTCCAGGAGGGGAGCTGGCTCTGCCCCTCTCTCAAGGACAGGGTCTGGCTGCACTCAGTGCTGAGCTGCTCTCCACTCTTTGAAGCAGCAGACCACAAAGCTGCCTTAAAAGTGATCATTTCTTTGGAAGAGAGGTGACCTTTGTCTCCCTGGGCAGATGAAAGAAAGCAGAATGAGGGCTCTCAGCTGGCTTCCCTGTGAGAGGCATTTGTAGAAGGGCAAGTGTGACACACAGGCAGAGAGGCTTTGACCTTCTGGGGCTGACACTGAGACATTACAGCTCTTTTGTTGAGTAAAATGTCAATTTTCAATTGCTTGGAACATCTGCATGGGAGTTGTGGTGAAGTGATTGTGTTCTGAGGAGCAAAAGCTCTTCTTGGCTCAAGGGAGGAATCACAAGGAAATGCAGTTTCCCTGTCCTTACCCAGGAACAGGAATGATCCAAGGTAGAAACAGGGGCATAGTGCTAACGTGAAAATGTTGCCAAAATTTTAAATTTGTGGTGTTATCCTGTGGTTAGTTTAGTAACAGGACATTTCTGCACTTCTTTCCTTGCTTTGCCTGCTGTTTTTCTGAAAAATGTGCAAGTCTGTGATTGCATGCTGCCCATACAAACAGCTCCATATTTCACACAAGCAGGAGTTCAAACCCACTTTCTTCAGCCATCCCAATGGTGATGAACATGTTATGGACAATCTCAGCAGCTGCAATTTCGAGTTCCCTTTGCATCCCTGCAGTCTGAACAGCTAAATTCAGTCTTAGCTGATCTTCACAACTCTATAAGCAATCAACTGGTTGATTTTTAAATCCATTTTCAAGCTCTTTCAAATCTCTGTAAAGCTCTTTCTCCACATTACACTGCTTACCAGCACCTAAGCATTTTCAGGGGTTAAAATAAAAGATCCACAATAATTATTTTATTGTTCTTCCTTTCCTTTGCTTCTTCCAAGAGTGGGACAAAAGGGGTAGGTTTTACATGCCTGAGTCTATGAGCAAAATTACAAGAAAAAGGTTTTGATACAAATAAACAAAAGACTGATTTTATTACTGAAACCCCTTTGTGGAAGGGAGGTGTCTGAGAGGGAACCTGGGGGATGCTCTCTGTACAAGGCCAGACAGCTCTCTCCACTTTTCTCAGTAATTAGTCACTTTAGAAGCTTCTTATTTTTGACCATATGGCACAAGAAACAACTTGAATGATAAAAAACCTGGGGCCAACCTCATTCCACCAGGAGGTTCTTTTGTTTCGTGATGACTTTGGCTTTTTGTGCAAAACTTCTTAGTGACTAATGAGGTTCTTGCTGCTTTGGATGTCACTGCTCTTTTTGTGGGTGTCAAAGTACCTCCTGCAAATGAAGTGCTTTTCTAATCACCATTGCCATGTTATTTTTGGTCTTCTCTGATTTTTTTTTCCTTAATTTTTATGACTTGGCATTAAGATAATTGGACTGTTGATAAGTGTCTGCTATTAAAAAAAGGGACTAAAATGAATCCTGTCAGATACCTGCATTTTTAGGCAAATTGCTTCTGCTTTTATTACCAACATGGGCCTCCCTTTATTAGTTGGAGACTTGAATTAATAGAGGTGGCAGGAACCACACTTCTTTAATCCTGAGGGTTTCTGCCTGGGATCTGCTCTAGCTGAACCTTCTTTTCAAATCTATCCTTCAGCTGTGTGTGAGGATATAACACACATCATGCTCAAGATTCTGAAAATCCTTGTTGGTCAGAAGAGGTCTTGCAGAAACTGTTAATTTTGGGGATATCCAAAGATTCTGATGTAAATTTGTGCCTAGGACTCTATGGTTTATTGCCTCATCCTCTGAAGTAGGGCCAGAGCTCATAATTCATTGCTTTGCCTTTTAATTGTGCTTCTAAATGTTTCTACACCTCCTAAATGCTTTGGGGATTCTCAAACTGAGAAAAGCTCTCTGTTACTAGAAAATTTGACTTGAATGCAATGAGCAGCAAGTCATTAGAAGCTAAAAGACCAGGGAGGAGGAGATCAGATGCTGATTCCTTGAGACTTGAATGGAGCCCAGGGGAGCTGGGCTGGTTTCAGTGAGAATGGAGAAGATCTGATTTAAGGTTGAGACATTTGAAATGTTCAGTCATGTAACACACTGTGGGTGCAAGAGAAGGTTGTTTCAAATAAAGGAGTGGTTTACTTGTCATCACAACCTGGGGCAGCAATCACACACCCTCAAATGGGATAATTTTTGTAAGATCTAAAATATTTTTGTATAAATACAAAAGCCATCATAGAAGCCACTGAAGAATGAAATCCTCAGAGTGGTAGATGTGAGGGAAAAGAACACCAAATCTGAGGCAAATAAAATTCCTCTCTAAACCAAAGAGTAACTCAGAAAAATCAAACCTATTTCAATTAATGAATGAAAACAAATATCCCAACTGCACACAAAAAATATATCACAATGTAGCCTAACCTTTATTTTGGCAGATAAATAAGATGTGTTGATTGATATATGAGTGTTTTATAAGTTTGCAGATAATTCAGATAAAATATCAGCTCATTTGATTTAAACTGAGAAGAAACTGGACACTGAGGAGTTTTATGATTATGAATGTACATTCAACAGAAAGTGAATGCTTCAGAACAACTGGAAAGATTTTTTTTAATAAATGGAAAGCTTTTCCACAGAATTTGCCACAAACTGACACTGCTCTTTTCACAGTTTGAGTTTTTAATTATCTCTGTGCAGAATAATCATCAGTTGCTCAAGGAAAGAATTAAGCCTGCAAAAATCTTTACAGAGTGACTTTGTTCCACCATACTTGAGATTTCCTTGATGTGCTGTGCTGAGCTTTTATTGCAATAAAGGTAATTATTGTCATTCTGCCCAGAGATGTTGCTCTTAATACATCACTTCAGTGGCTAAATTAACAACTAGTGTTACAACTGACATTTCTTTTTGAAAAATAATTAAACTCAGCCTAAGATTTAATGAGCCCACGTGCTAGAGCTGCCCATTGTTTTTCCATCCTGAACATGCTAAGGAAATTATATTCTAAAAAAAAAAATAATAATTTAAGTAATTGTGTAATATTTAGCATTGTGCAATAGTCTTGTAATCCTCTGTGATTCTTGGAGCCTAATTAGAGTCTTTGAAGGTTTTACCATCATTTTAACAGAGATATAATATTGTTAAATCACTGGATATATACTGAGTTATTTTTTTCCCAAGTATTGCCTTGAAGTGTGGCTTTTCAGAATGGTTGGTGCCTCCTGTTTTCATGGGCTTTGGATTTTCAAGATACCAAAGTCATTACCTTGGAGTTACTGCTTATGGATAGAGGCTGCAGCTACAACCTCAGAAAGAACAGAGAGTCAGCTCTCAGATGGGGACTTTTTGGGTTTTGTTGTTTAGTATATTTTATTTTTTTTTTATTTTTAATGAAATATTTTAGCAGTGTTCTGCTGAAAGATAATAACACAAAGTACAGCAACAGCATAAAATCCCATTGGGTTCTCTAAAGACTTCTCCCAAATGCAGGTTTTTATTGCTTTTATTGAGAGCAAATCCATATCCTCAAACCATGCTACAGCCTTCAGATGTCCTGCTGAGATAACTTGACTTAATTAAACAACATCTGACCAGCCCATCATCATATAAAGCATATTTTATCTATATCTTGAGATTTATAACCAAGGGATTTTTTGTTTTATGATGTATGTTTTATGATTATTTAAGCTTCTTTGGATTCTGAGCTGCAATTACAACCTGAAAAAATGGTGCATAGCAATTTTAAAAGTGATTATTGTACATTACTGGTATTCTAATAAGACATTAATGAAAGGGTGTTTTTATGTACAGGTTTTTTTTCTGAAATATTGCAGCTCTCACTTTGGTGAGAAAAAGTAACTCTTTGGAAAAAGTAACTCTTTGGGAAAAAACCCAAACTGACCCCAAATTGCTTCTGCTCAATAATTGCTGAGTGCAAATTTATCCTGAGCAGTTTGAGAGCTGAGAAGGAGCATTTTGGCTCCTGAGCCTTTGTGCTGATGCTCAGATTGTCAATTATATTCTAAACCTCCCTTGTGCATCAGAAGCTTTGATATCTCGAGCTCCTTTGATCTCTAGAAAGCTTCTGGCTTGAGGAGAACTCATGGAGTTGTTTACAAATGCTACAAGACAGATCCTCATGTTCTATTATCCTTTTAATGAGCACAGCCTCCTTCCCCAGGCAGGGATCAGGACTGGGATGTGCTTGGGACTGTAGAGTGCATCTTAAAGCTTCTGCTATGATATTTTAACTTCATAAATTGCTAAAATCTACAGAGAGGAATATTATAGTTATCATTTATGGTTTATCAGTCTATTCAATTTCATAAAGTACAAGTGTATTTTCCTAAAGAAGTGCTGATATTGTTACTGCTCTAGTCTTAGACTGGGCTGGCCTGGCCCTATCTGTTTAAACAGAGTTAATTGAAAAACTGAATTTAAAAAATTTGTTTTCCAGGTTGTAAAGCAATTCTTCCTGTACTTTAGTACTGCTAAGCTGTACAGGTCTCTTTGTGAGACACATCTCACAGATTTCCAAGGATTTGTTCAATAAGAGTCTGTATTTTGATAATTTATTTGGTCTAAACCCCTTATCTAATCCAGCAGGAGCACATTGTTATTCAGCCAATGGAAAGCACAAGTTGTGAGTTGTAGTGAGAAACAACCAATGTTCTGCATAAATCTGAATTACCCACATTACCCATGTAGAACCCACCCAACTTGCACAAGTTGCCATCAGATTCCAAAAGTTGGGAGCTTTTTTGCTTTCAAGTCAAACCTAGAGGGAATAAAAGAAGAAAGAAAAAAAAGGTTTGTGCTATGCTCTCCTGGTTTTATGGATTTTTATGGTGGATTTTATACTTTGGACCTCTCTCAGTGTCAAAGTGCTGAGAGATTCAGACCTTCAGGAGAGGCTCAAGTGTAGCTGTCAGCTGCTGTAAGAGTCAGCCTTCTAAATGTGGAGAGTGATTTGGTGGCCCCAAAGCACAACACCTCTCAAAATGGAATTAAATTTAAATGTACTCAGAGATGACTCCTGCAATGTACTTCTCAGCCCCCTCCTCTCCATCTGTGGCTGGTGGGAGTTGAGCTTACTCAGAAATTTGCTGAGGATGCTTAACACCTTGCAGATGTTTAAATTTGAATGCCATTTGTAATAGGATATAAATAAAGTAATACTGGCTGGCTGCAAAATGTAATATCTTGGGAAGCAATGCTGAAAATCTGTATGAGACAAAATGGGGAATTTTTAAAATTTCAGCTGCTTTTAACCTTCTTCTTTAGATGGAATTTCAGTATCTGCACAGCTTCTTTCAAGTTGTTTTTTTAAAAATAGGCTGGGTGCAAAGTAACCCTTGGTTTTTAATGGAGTAAAGAATTGTTAATGGTTTTAGAGACCAAATGAGCAGATCCTGGAGCAGGACAAAGTTGGATGGAGCTGCCAAGAGGTGGATGTGCCTTCACAGGTGGATCTGCAGTATCATTCTCTATATCCTCATCTAAATAACAGAGAATTTCCAGGCTCACCATCTTTGTAGCCCACCACTGGAACCACTCCAAGAATAAACATTCCAGGAGAATCCTTTTATTTTGTTATTTTCACTGTGACAGCAGCAACAGCTTGAGGGATGCTGAATACAAACACTTGATTTGCAAGGGAAGGTTTATATAAATGATGATTTGATTGCATGTGGTGGCAACAGTAAATACATCACTAATGGGAATGAATTCTCTTAGGAAAAGAATTTTACAGCTCTGTTCCACAGTGCTACCAGTAAAGCTTTGCCCTAAGTTAATCACTGGGAATATTGGTGAAGGATAGTGAGCATTTTTAAGGAAGATGGATGTGTGCTGTAAACCTGACATAATTTTAGAGCTTGTAGACATGGGTAGTCCCTGAAGTATCTGCCTTGCAAATATGAACATGGGTCAAGAGGAAAGAAATGAGAGAGACTACAGCAAGTGCTGTGTGAGACTATTGCCCCTGGCATGAAATATTTATTGTTATTATGAGCTATATTCAAACCCAATGAGAATACAAGACCTTTTACTTTTCTGAAGCTGGAAATAAATTTGTTTTGTGGGTTTTTTTTTCCTCCTTTTCTTTTGTCTGCTGGTGTGGGTTTGTAAATGCTTTGATGCATGCACTGCACTAAGATTTTAAGTCTGTGATAAGGTAAGGTTGGGTCATATCTCCCAAGATTAACCAGTGATTAACATTCCCCACCCATAATCTGTCAAAGTGAATGAAAATTTTGCTGTTGACTTCACTGGGCCCTGAATATTTAAGCATGCTCTAAAGGAGAGAATGGATACCCAACTTCTGTGCTTTATTTCTCAAGTTTTAAACAAATCTCTTTCTAATATCCCTAAAGTCACCTTGTTCCATTTAGAAGGGTGAGTTACTGGCAAATAGAACCATGACTAAGAAAAAAGTGGATTTACAAATGGGCTTGAGGAGAATGATGAAAAGCTGATGTTCACAGATCACTCACAGGGCCAGTCAGAGCAGCTCATAATGCCTCTGGAAATGTCCCTTGCAGCCTTATACTGAAACCTGATAGAACCTATTTCCACACCTTCAGTTTTCTAAACATACTTGAGACAACTGCATTAGATCACAAACTAATTGAAACTGGGGAAATTATGGGAATATCACAGTCCCAGCTCTCAGTTCAAGCTCCAGGGACCTGGATCTGCTGCATCACCCAAGCCCTGATGATGTGATAAGAAACAGAGCAGCAAAGGTGCTGCAGGACTGATTAAAAACCAGCAGTTAATGAACTCTTGTTACAGAGAAAGGAAAGGGCAAGAACCCTGCTTGACCCACAGAGGGATTGTTTTCAACTTGCCCTTTCCCAAATCAGTGTAATTCCTTGGGCTCTCCCGAGCCTTTTGACCATAAAATCTACATTTGTTTTATGATAACTCCCTTTTTTTCTTATTTTGAGAAAAAGATGTAAAGCACTGCAGAAGCAAAAGCTATAGTAAAGTATAATCAGGTCTTATGAAAAGTTTGTTGAAAAATTATTTTATTTCACACAGGGTCTAAAATTATTAAAAGTGGTGAAAAGCAATTTCTACCGTAGTGCTTTTAATTTGATTTACAAGATGTGGAGGCATGGTTTCATGGTAATAAAGAAATCAATGTATAGTTGCTGCAAATCATGACATTTTCAAAAGTAATTCTATTTTCTCAAAGTGAGATAATATTATTTCATTCTCTTCTCTTCAAATCATCGCCCAGCACTGTGTCAGGTATGTGGGAGTCAAGATCACTGTTCTCTATTGAGTGTGAGAGATGAAAATACATCTTGGAAATTTTTCTCACTGTCATTTCTGAGAGTGGCAGTGACCAGTGTCTGTGGGCTGTGTCTCATCCTGCTGCCTCAATTCAGTGTCATGCTATTGAATGTCACAATGTCACAGTGTTCTCCTCCTGAACACCTACTCCTGTTTGGGGACTATATTTAATAGAGAGAAGCTATTCTTCTCTTTATTCAAAGAGACTTGAGTCTCTTTTCTCTGCTGAGAGACACCAGCTGCAGAGGCCCTTTTGTTAATCATGAAGGACATCAAAGGAAAGGTTGTGCAAAAAACAGAATAGCTCTCAATGCCACGTGGGCTGAAACTGGGACCCTGCAACATTTCAAAATTTCCCCTATTTCCATAGTTTCCCTATAGTTTCCACACATATCACTGCAATATTACCTTTTCCAAGTGCTCTCTGATTAGACTGTGGAAAGTATCAATTCTATGGCCCAGCATGGCAGCCCAAATTACAATTAACTACCAAAATCTATTTAATGACATTAATATTAGGGTGTGATGTTACTATATAAAAAAAAAAAAAAAAAAAAAAGGAACATTGGTATGTCTAAAGGTGTAGAAATAAAAGCTAAAAAGGGAAGATTTGTGCACACCTTCCTGTTTGTGTTGCCTGCAGTGGGACCAGCAGTGCTTTCAATTCACTCTTTAGAAGGTGACTGCATTCCAACATTTGCTCTTTGTTATTCACCTTTAACATCATCCTTCTGTTCCTAGGCAGCAATTTCACTGACAGGGCTGCCACAATATTCCACACATTTGTGAAATCATTTTGTCTTAACACAGCTGAGATCTCTGAAATTAAAATGATGGTTTGTGACACTGAATATGAGACTAAACTGCAAGATAGAAAACAGAGTGATGTGTAACTGCTGCTGCAGGGGAAACTTCCATGGAGCCAAACTCTGACTGCTGATCTTGACTGGTCTTGATTTGATGGTCAACTGTTTTTAATGAACACAATGAAAAACTTAGAAATATTTTAGAAGATTTAATGCTTGATGCCTCAATAAATTTTTCATCCCACCACCATAAAAATATAGTTTAAAATACCACTCAAAGTTCTTATTCTATGTTCTGACTTTTTGCCGATCTAATGGTATTTCTTCCAACAAGCTAAAGGTTAAAACTCTTATTAAAACTGAATTCTGTAACAGGACTTTAATCATAGTGCTGCTACTTTGATGCTGCAATATAAATAATCACCACTGTGACAAATTTCACATTGCTGCTCAGTGAGTGTTGCAGTTACTTATTCCTGCTAACTTGTTCTTATTACATCCTGCTGGCTTGTTCTTGTCATAATCTGGTGTTATCTAGGCAAAGTCCCATCACTCTTGCTGTTTTTCACAGGAATATCCTAAATGCCATATAAATCTTCTTTTTAAATATATTAAACCAGAGTTAGGTGGCCTCCAGCATGTATGTTTTTTTGATCTATTGGCAACCACAAATCTCCTTAAAGCTGATGCATATACTGGCTATCTGTCACTTACTTGAAAGTAATGAACAATTAAATGGGTCTTAGAGACAGATGAAAAAGGCCAAGGGATTGCCATCATGTAAATGCTGGGATTGGAATTTAATGGTTTTGCAATCTCCCCTTCCCTTCCCACCCCTCACCTCCATCACTCTGAGGAAGAGCTGTCAGTGGTTAGAGGAGAAAAACCAGGGAAGCAAAAATTAAACTGGAGAGCAACCAGAGGAATAATAAGAAACTCAATTTGTGTCATGGCCTTGGGAGAAAATCTACAGATGGAATTAAGTTTTTAGCAAATTTTTGGATAAAAAGCGTGGTTGGAATCACAAACAAGAAAACTCTCATGTTTCATAAATTTCCTGTATTCAGCAAAATAAATGTTTCTATTAACAGATTTTCAGTCAACTGGGAGGGATCTGATAAATATAATTTTCTTTAAAAAAATATTCTCCAAATAGAAACTAACCCACACGTTCTTTATGACTTAGCTAAGCTCTTGACATGTGATGTGGTCTCTCAGTGTGAAATTCCAGGTTTACTGAAACAAACCCACCTTATTCAACTTTTTTAAATCTTGGTTTATTTTTTTAGTTGAACTGTTATCTCTCAGTGGAGAGGCCTTTCTGGGATTATTGTGTAAAATAAAAATTAAAACTATTAATGATGTTAAAAAAGAAAAAAAAGTATTTTATTGCTTTGTACTTGTATTCCATAAACAGTTCATTTAGGGTTAGGAACCTTATTCCTTTAACAGTTATACAACTCTGTGATCTTTTTTCATCTCTTAAAACAGGAGAAAATACTTTCTAAAATTTCTTTTTGCAAGAATTGTGCTCATTGCTTTGGGCTACTTTATCTGTAGGTTCAGTTATTGTGATTGCCTCCAATCAGACTTTTTACAGGAAAAAAGGAGTAACATCTGAGGTTCAAAGAATTTGACTTCCATAATCTGAATTTGTTTATTTATATGGACAACCTAAGGGCCAAAGAAACTCTTTTTTTGTCTCTGCCCTCTTTTCCAAGTGCTTTAATTAGCTCCATGATATTATGGATTATTTTATTTCTTGGGAACTGCAGCTGTATAATTTTGATTAAAAGACTCTCAGTTTTCAGAAAATGGATTGATGGGCACTAACTTTTACTTGGCTCTGTGAACAGCAAGCTGTCATGTTTGCCCTAAAGGGGACATAATTTTTGCTTTAGATTTACTACAGTAGCAAAAAAAGATACGAGTTTCAATATTAGGGAGAGAAATGGAAAAAGCTGCATGTAATATTTCCTGATTTTGAAGGAAAAGGATAGCAGAAATCATGAGGAAATCATAGCAAATAATAGGGTAATAATAATAGAAAAAATTAGTGGGCAGCAGATTTATGTATTTGAAATTGTGTTTCCTTCATTCTGTTTTGCACTGACCCCAGCTGGGTCAGTTTTGTGTGTAAGAGCAATAATGTAATGATTATTGCTGTTAACAGACACACTGAGGTCAACAGGTCAAAAGGGAATTTTCCATATTAAAAATGGTTGTCAAGGGTTAAGCAGCACCTGCCAAACAAAGTGCAGGGCAATGTTACTGAGATGGGTTTTAATTTTTGTTACCCTGGTTCCTTAACTTAAATTGGAATGATTTGTTTCAGCCAAATTCAGTTATGCCATGTTACATTTCCAAATACAAAAGAGGGTGAGTCTGTGTTCCATCACATTTGCCAGTGCTGATTTTAGCTACTTCTTGATCTCTTGAGTTTGATTGACTTCCTCAGGAAAAGGGATTTCACTTTTTTTGTGTCCTTTTAACTAGTTAACAAGAGATGACCAGTTCAGGTACACTGCATTAATGGAGCAGTTAGAATGTGTGAATTCTGTAGCTTGCTTCTCCCTGAACAATCATCTATCTTGGCATTAGAATTCATCTCTGTAGCTGTTATTTCAGTTATTTTTACAATGCAATTTTGTGGTGCTCACTCTTTGTTACGATGAACAGATCAAAGCAAAGACAAGACTGGGCTTGTACTGGAGAAGGAAATAGACAGAAACTCATCTCTTTTAAAACAGATTTGTCCTTATTTCTACTAGAAAAATAAAAATTGGAGGTTTTTGTGCCTCAGAAACCTTTTTTCTCTTTGTTCATAGGGGATGACCCTGGCTTTGTTCAGGCTACTCAGCACAGCTCTGTGGTACTCTGACAATGATTTGATGAATTTATGTTGTTGTTTCCATATCTTGCCTCCATTGCTCTTTCAGCAATGGTTCTGGGTGCCCAGAAAATGGAAATTTAATTCTTGAGTCAGCTCAGTAGGAATGTGTCTGATAATTGGTAGTGCAGTGGTTTGCAGAGACATCATGGGGATTTGGAACAAAATAAAAATACTGCCAGTCTGGGATAGCCGGAAGAAAAAAGTAGTTCTGCTTATGTTTTGCCATGGTTTCACCACTGTTTCCCTCCTTTTAAAGTGTAGAAATGAACTAATTAATTTAAACTCTTTGTCTCCTGGGCCTGGCTGTTTTGAGCACCCAGGTGCAGGTGGTGTCTGACATCAGCTGGGGCTCTGCCTGGAAAATAATCCTGGAACAAGGGGGAGTTCAAAAGCTCCTTTTGAAGGACATCTTCTCACAGAGGTTCTTTGAATAATCTGAGGAATTCAAATGATGAAAGGTGGCTCTAGTCTGTGAGAGGAGGCAGATGATTGCTCCAAGTGTGCTTATCTTTGTGATCTTTCAGCTGTGTGCATTGACTAGGTATTGCCATAAAATATATCGATTAAAAATGTCATACAAAGAAAATAAGTTCTTTTAAGCCATAAAATGCTGATAAAACCTATAAGAGATCAGAAGAATAGCACCTTTCTGATCTAAGTGCATCTTGTGGGTGATGGGCTCATTTCTAATCAGTACTTTGTTATTGGGATGGAGTTGTTTTCTGTAGGAAGAAAATTCTGAAGCAACAGAGTTGTTAAACCATCTTTTGAGGTTCCAGTGAAAGTTGGTTACAGACTGTTTCTTCTGAGTAGATAATGGAGAGAGAATAGGACTTTTCTTACTCACTGGTAATTATAATCAATATTCCCCATTTTTAATTTGAAGTGCTGTTTATCCAAAACACTTGGCTAGGTGTTTCCTTTCTAACATCTACTATGGAACTATTTTTCCTCACAACAGAACTTCTTTCTGACAAGAAATTCTATCTTAGATCAGAAAAAACCTCCTGAGCAAAAAACCAGTGGTGGGCCCAGTGTATATATAATACTCATGCTGCATTAACAGAAAAGGTATTTTGGTGAGAAGATCACTTATTGGAAATGTTTCTGTCAGCTCTAGAAAAAATTATAGGATCTAAACAGTTTGTGAGATGAATGATGGCTGTTCTGCACAAAGTTCATGGCTGAACACCTAGAAAAAAAAATCCACATTTCCTCTTTGACACGTGTCAAACCCAACATATGTCCCTATTGAGAGCTGTTCTTATAGCCCATGAAAAATAACTTCAAATTTACTTCACTGTTTCTTTTGAAATTCTGTTGGTATTTTCTCCTCTGAGCTCTATTCCAATTTCTGTTTGGTTTTGATCAGCTTGAGTCCATTAATGTGACTTCAAATTTTCTCAGGTTTCAGAGCAATTTGTAAAAATTCCTGTTGGATTCTTTGTCCAGCACTGTCTGTACTGATGTATTGCAGATATTTATAAAAATCAGAAAGCCATCATATTTCATCTTCACTTGCTTGCTTTTTGACTCCTCACGCCTCTTCAGTGCTTTCCTTTGAGCTGTAAACACATAAGTGTATGTGCTCTGTATTTTAATATCTTCTGCTGTTTATTTGATTTTATGGATGCTTTTGTAGTGTCTATTTTTTCTCCATTGAAAATCTGTTGCTAATATCCCATTTTTCTCAAAGATCCTTCACAGTGTTGTGCTGCATTGAATACACAATATGTACCTGGTGTCTTGCAAATCCATCTGAATTTAGGAAACCAAGCTGTGCTTAAATGAGCAAACATTTCTATGTGGTTTAAAATAACTTTTAACATCCTTTGAAGCAACCATGAGGATTTCATTGCTGAAAATTCCTTCCCTGTATGATATAGCTGCTCTTTACAAAGACAACATCTTACAGTGTGGCCAGTTCCATCCTATGAATTTTCATAAGTCTTTAGCTCTGGGCTATTGTGAGTGTTGTTTTTTTAAATCTCAATCCAATCACTTATTTCTCAATATTTTATCCAAGTTAGCCTCTGATATTGCCAGTGTTCTGAAGGTTTCAGTCCTTAGCCCTGAGTTATTTTCTGTCTCAGTGCTTCCAGTCTCATTGTTAGTCTCATCTTGCTTTCTGCAGGTGGCAGCAAGTATATTGTTCTGCTGATGCTCTTTCATCTCTCAAAGTGTTTGTTCCAGACCTAACCCAAGAAATGTGCAAATAAGTGTTTTACTGCACACATGCTGAGGTCTGGCTATGACAGGAACATGAGTTTTTTCTGAAATACATATTCAGAGAACAGAATTGCAATAGATCCTTTGCCTGAGAAGAATCACTGCATTAGTTGAGTGGTTAGGATGAGAGAGAGCTCTTTGTGGCAAGGGAGCTGCATTCTATTCCAAAATTCTAATCTGAGCTCCCAGCACATCAGGGCTCTGGGGCATCCTTTGCCTCTGTAATGGCTCCTGCCAGACCCCTGCACAATCTCCAGGACAGCAAAGAGAAGAGGAGAGAGGATGAGGGATAGAAATGAAGTGCAGAACAGGTACCAGTGGATGAGAAATGCCAGGCACTGGGGTGTTCTTTGCTGATAAAAAGGCTCTGCAGCAGCTGCTGTAACTCAGCACACTTCAGAGCAGCCCTGGAGCAGCTCTGAGTTTCAAGTGACCTACGTTGCTCCCTAGCTTCAGCAATGTTCTGTATATTCTGTCCTGTAAGTATTGCTGAGAGAATTTAAGAAGCAAGAAATTCTCTTTGCTCCTCTCTGAAGGTACAAAGTTGTTGAGTAAAGTGAGATCTGTGTGCTGAGCAGCTGTGCCCTGTTACCCTTCCCACACCTGCCAAACAGGCCTGGCATTTTCCACAACATATTTATCCTCAAATGCCCTCTACTGGAAATTTGGTCCTACTCAGAGGATCTTCTTATTCCATCACATTCCTTGGTGAAAAACATCAGGCTGGTCACCTTTCCTCAACCAATTCCCACCTGTTGTTCCCTGTTTTTGTACTCAGGGTTGGGATATTCACAGTTAACACCAAGGTGGGTGGGAGTGTGGATGTGATGTGCAGGAAGGCTCTGCAGAGGGATCTGCACAGGCTGGATTGATGGGTTAAGGCCAACTGTTTTAGTCTCAAGGATTAAATGGAAAACTGGATAAGAAGTGTTTGCAAATTGTTAACATCACTTTGGGAACACTGTTCCTGTAGACTCACAAAAGTTACCCAGACATCAGCTGAAACAGGAATTTTATCAGGTATTCACAGAGAAAGCAGGATTTCAGTTTCAGAAGTCATCAATCTGAAATTTTTCAATTCTGACCTGAAAAACCCCAACTGAGGAAATGATCCTACTGAGTCTTGGTAACATTTCAGAGCAAGCCTGGATGTGACTTGTGCTGCTGAGAGAGGCTGAGTGGTGTTCCTGCAGGTCTCAGCTCTCAGTGTCTCACTGCAGGCTCTCCCCCAGGCCCTGCAGAGCAGCCCCAGTGCTGCTGGCTGGGGCAGGGAGGTTTTCTTGCTCTGTTCTCTCTGTTCTCTCTTGTCTGCACAGCAGCAGCTCCGTGGTGCTGGGCAGGGAGGGCTGAGCCTGCCAGCCAGAACTGGTTCAGTGTCCAAGGCAGGAAGGACCACTTAGGGGGAAGATGGAGTAAAATAAGATCTTTTCCTCTTTTTTTAAAAAAAAGTTCTACCTCATGTCAAGTAAGATGAGATTTTCTTTTGTTCTCAGCTGCAGGCAATGCCTTGGGGAAGCAGAGCACTTAAGCTTTTAATTTCCTTTCCTCTTGGCTGGTACTTTGCAGACTGCAGAGCCCCACTGCTGGTGTGTGTGTCTGAAGCAATGAAACTTCCCTGCTCTCTGCAATGTGCTGCTGCTCTGCTCTCTGTTATCCCATGAATAATCGAGCAGGAGCAAGTGGAAGATCGCCCTCATTTTCATCATGTGTGAAATCTACCTGCTGCCCTTCACGCATTAATTAACTGAACCCTTATTCACCACCCCCGAGTAAGCAACTCCCTTGTTTATTTGGCAATGGAAAGAAAGGAAATGCAGCAATAGGAGTAACAGTGTTGTGAAAAGTGGCAGAAAATGGCCAGCTTCTACTCACTAAAAAGACAAATGCTTCTCTCTATCCCCAGTGCCAAATACTCATCCCAGAGCACACTTGCACTGAAGTGAGCCAACAGGAGCAGCTGTTTCTTCTGTCTGCCATTGCTTTACTATCACAATAATTTAAACACTTTCTGTCTCTGAAAGAGATACTGAAAGAGAGAATTGGTGCAGAAGTACTCTCCCAAATAAGATTTGAATCCTAGTTTGCTCCATAATATCTAGACCCCTATCTACAGATATTTTTTTTTTTCCAGAAGAAAAAAACCCAAGAGTTTCTTTTCTTTCATAGAAACTGTGGGTTTACAGAGGACAGAATAAAGCTGCCTCTGTCCCACACCAGTTTGAAGCCACACTGGCCTGTTGCATATTCTGGTGGTGCCCATATCTGAGTTTCAATCCAGTCTGGATTTTGTAGCTTTTGGTTTCCAAATTTAGGTTTACACATTTTTTTTTCTTCTTTCTGATAAACTTTTACTTCTTTACTTCTACACACTGCTCTATAAGTATATGCATATCTAAACTGTTCAGGACTGATGGGTAAGGGCTGGCCCAATTCTATATGTTTCCTTTATTCCAAGAAGCTGGTGCTGGGACTTGGATGCAGAATTCCAGAAAATTTTTGTGAAAGGCTGCACCTTCCCTGAGCAGGAAAGTCAGGGAGCTCCCTGTGAAATAAATCCTAAATGGCAGTGAAATTCTTTTTTATACTGGGAGTGCAGGCAGGTTTCAAAGAGGAAAAAATGGGCCTGAGAATAATTCATATGGCAAAAAAGGGTGTGTGTGAAACTTTTCTTCCTGAAGGCAAAATTTTAGCAAAACTGACAGAAAAGACCAAAAAGTTATTGGTAGGATTTGAAACAGAAATCCTGTGCAGCAACATACACAGGCCTAGGTACAGGTTAGTGTTGAAATTGGTCATGTCAGGTTTATGTATCTCTGCTTTCTCACATTATATAATATGTAATGTAATATTCCCACATCTATTATGGAATTGCTGTGTGGTTTGAGTTGGAATGGACCTTAAATTCCTCTAGATCCAACCCTTCTGCCATGGGCAAGGAACCTTCCACTGGACCAGGTTTCTCAAAGCCCATTCATGTATCAGCCTTGCACAGCAAAATGCATACACAGTTTTGTATAAATTTGTTTTAAACTGTTTAGAAAGAGAGATGAGAACTGAAGGAAATTAAACACAGAACAACTGTGTACTGAAAGAGGAATCCCTTGTAAATAAACAGGAGGCTGGGAGACAGCCCTGAGCATCCTGGCAAATGCTGCAGTTCTGCCAGCCAGAAAATCTTGAGGGGACCTCTCAAGCTCTGCCTATGAGAAGATTTGTGTTGCAATGAACCTTGGAGTTTTTAGAGCCAGGAGGATGAAACAAAAGCTGTGCTGGCAGAGCAGAAAACAGTGTTTCAATTGCAGATCACATTTGAATCTTTGGAGTCAGAGAAAAACAGTCATTAACAAAGATGATCATTGTATTTATTCTGTTAAAATAATATTTGGAGTCTCTGAGAATATTTTGTATTTGAACCATTGCCAGTATTGTCAAGCCAGAAAATGAAAGGAAGACAGTTTATCACAAAATGCAGAATTGTGTGCTGAATGAGATCCAGGGTTCTACTGATAGTGTCAGGCTGGTAAGCACCTCCTGCTCACTGCTGGGCTTGGAGCATTTGTCACAACTAACAGCAGTAAAATGCACCTGGAGAGCCTCTGATCTGTGAGCCTGTGAGCAGCACAATTCCTGACTGTCCCTGCAGGATGCAGTGATGGCAATCACACAGTCCATCATCTTTATGGGGCATTTTGGCAATGAATACTCCCTGTCAACTCTGCAATCAGGGAAAAGCACAGTGTGCAACAACTAAACAGCAAAGAGATCATAATGTGCTAAACTCTTCTAGGGACAAATTCCTGGAGTGCAGGCATGTAAAGTACCTGGAAAATGGCAAGGACCTTGAATTGGATGATAGACATGAAGGGTTAGATGGGATATTGGGAAGGAATTGTGAGGGTGGGCAGGCCCTGGCACAGGTGCCCAGATTTGCTGTGGCTGCCCCTGGATCCCTGGCAGTGCCCAAGGCCAGGCTGGACACTGGGGCTGGAGCAGCCTGGGACAGTGGAAGTTGTCCTTACCATGGCAGGGGTGGCACTGGGTGGGATTTAAGGTCCTTTCCAACCCAAACATTCTGTGATGATTCAGTGATTTATTGCTGAAAAGGCAGTAATGAATTTGTACATTTAGTGGGTAGCAATAATAGAGATAGTGACCAAGATCCAGAGGAGTTTAGGCAGCGAGTCTTTTCAGTATTTGTTTTAATGAGACAGGGATAAAGTGAAAATGGAATCATTACAACACTTTTTGACAGCAGAAAGCCAGTGAACTTGTGGCAGTACAGTCAAAATAATGTTCCTGCAGTTTGTGGGTTTGTTACTCTTCTGTAGTGCCAATGTGCTCTTTATTATCCTTTTTCAGTTCTTGATCTGCTTCAATAACTTTGCACTTTGAGAGAAGTTTGGGTCATGTTTTTAAAGGCAGAAAGGAGCAGGTAAAGCACTGCTCTTGTAGTTGTTCATCAAGGCACATCAACCAGATTATTTCAGATCTGCCCTGCCATGGACATTCTCTAATGATCCAGCTAAAAGATGTACCCTTTCCCCCTAAACAAGTGAATTCTTTTTTATTTCCTTTACCCCTAAACAGTACTGAGTGTTATCCAACAGTGCAAATCCAGTTTCTGAAAGTTTAAGGGTTTAAAGCAGTTTTCTGATGTCTGTTACTTTAATTCTGGCCTCTTGTAAATGGTTTTATCATCACCCTTATGAGTATAGAAAGTACAGCAGTAGTGTATATTCTCTTGGTTATTTATGAGGTTATTATACCATTCCCTAAAAACAATCTCTTGAAACATCCTTAACTTTTCAGCTTGAAAATCATGACTGTTTCTAGTGTGTGGACTATTCGTCTTGGTAGTACACTTTTCAAATATTTTCTTCCAATTTCTTTTGCAAATTAATCTCTCAAGTCATTTTCACTGCTATTAATACTGCTGTGTGCCTAGGAGCTCAGAGGCTTTAATAAAATATACCTGTACTTGGCCTACTTCTTTCTTCCTACAGTGACATTCATTAAAAAAACTCCTCTGAACTCTGTAGCATTTCTCTGGTCTAAAACAAGAAATCAAATTTGGCCAAAGCATTTGCTGCATCCTTACATACTTTTCTTTTTCAAAGTAATGAGCAGATAAAACCAGTTTGAATAAATATAGGAATGCTTAGGAAAAGATGGCTATGTGTGAAATTATCTATTTTATTTTTGTTTTAATACAGTGATAGGATTTTGTATGGGATTTTTCACACAACCAGATTTTATTTAGAGCCACACTGGAGGGGTGTTGTCTGCACATGTAATTATATGTTATTTGGGAAGATTGGGCTCTGGTGAAAAATCCAGGGGAGTGTTTTGGATAGAAATCAATAGCTAAAGCACCACTTCAGGTCTGCAGAGCTAAAATGCTTCTTTTTCTGCATTTAGCAAAGTGGAAAACACACATGTCAGCAGCAGAGATTTCTGTCAATACCTGTTTTGTTCTGTGGAACTGTGGATAAAGATGAGAAGATTTGCAACATCATAGCAGGAAACTACTGAAGATGAGCAGGGAGAGGGCCTGAAATGGGAATAAGTGCTCAATTTAGCAAATGCTCTGAAACTTGGCTGCACCATGTCTGCAAACTCGAAGGAAAAGCAGCACCAAAAACTGTCAAACATCCTGGCACTGAGATGAGTGATGTTTCAGCAGCAGGTATTGGTGTCCAATCTGTCCAAGCTCAGGATAAAACCAGAATAAACCCTGGGGAGGGATGTGTGTGAGACACAGAAATGTGTCTGAGCTCCACTGAGTCCATGTGGAAGGGATGAATCCCTTGCCTGCATGAGGGACAGGACCAGGTAAGAAAAAGCTCTTTGGACAGGGCTCATGCATATGGACAGACACAGCTTTTGCAGGTGGGAGAAATCACAAGGAAATTTAGCTCTGCTAAGGAGTTTAGCTGGTGACTCACCTCCTCAATCAGTGCATATGAGAGAAACTTTCCAAAATGAATAAAGAATGGCTCAAGCTCTCCCTATATTTCATCAGGAGTTTAGGATTAGGCCTTGAGAAGCAGAAAATATTCCCCAACTCTGCATATTTCCTGCATGAAAAGAATATTTTTGAAGTTAAAATGGATGGGGTTTTTTTCATTTAAATGAGATTAATGTCAAGAAATATATGACTGTGTGAGTTTTGAGTGGCTTTCAAGTAGCTATTTTGCAAACATCTCCAGAATGTCAGCTTTAAAAAGTTACAGGTGAAAAATGAAAATTCTCAAGTAAAATTCCTTGGAATAAAAAAATGTCAAATCCATTGGGATAAAAAAGCCTTAAATGCACTTCTCTATCAGTTTAAGAAAGCAAAATATGGGTGTGGGGTAGTGGAGCATTTCTGAATTGCTCAGCACCTGATGTCCAGCAGCACCAGGGGTTTATGGAGAAGATATTGATGCTTCTCCTTGGACATGAATGGACTTTGGGATTAAGAACCTCAGCTCATCTTTTCCTGGTGTTTCTTTGCACATTCCTTCATTAGCACAGTAAATCTGCTGCAGGATGGAGGATTTGGGCAATAGGTGTGCTGGGTACCTGGGTCCTGGGCTCCTCTGAGCCTGGGACACACCAGTGACCAAATCCCTTTTGGAGTCTGAGTCCCTAAACCTGTTATTGGCAGCCCACAAAGTACTACCCATGCAGGGTGGAAATGCAGAATACCCTGGGGTTGTTACCAGGCCTGGAATACTGAAAGATTTCCCAAACATCCCCAGGGAAATACAACTCAGTGCTTAGAAAACACTCTGAGTTCCTGCTTTGTCTTGTCACTGAGTCTCTAAATAAATCTTGATAATGCCCTTTTGAGAGTGTGTGTGTTTTAGAAACATTTTTGAGGTTGGTTTGTCATTTATTAATATTCTACCTTTCAGCAGAAACTACAACAGATGGAAAGGCAGTTGTAACAGGACTTGGTCTGATATTTAAATATACTGATCTATGCTAAAATCTCTATAAGAATTTGGAGACATATTAGAGTTTGATTTAAGAATTTGAAACTAGAAAATAATTCATTTCAGCAACATTCAGTTTATAGACCTGGATGGTTTATTACTGTGAGCACCACTGCATTTATTATGCATCACAGAAGAACATCATTTACTTAGGACAGGTGCTTTTTTAACCAACTGAAATAGTGAAAATCTTTTACTGGGCTCTAAAATGCAAATAAGTCAGATTTGTTTCTGAAGAAGAAATTAGGCAAGTTAAGTTCTAATTAGTTCTGTGTGCTGAGTAAACACATCAATCTGGATAAAATCTGAGTACAGGTTGTGCCTGGAAGCTGATCCCAGGTGCTTTGTTAAGCAGCTCATTGTAAGGATGGGGGAGTCAAAGAGCATAAAAAAGTCTCATTAAGTATCTTGATGGATTTGAGCCAACTATAAGATTACATCTTTGTCCCCCTATTTTCTAGAATTCTTTCCTATTGGAGAAATGGACTTTACTACTTATGCCCATTGAAAATAAAGTGAGGACAGAAAGTGACTGATGGATGCAATTCAGCATTAATAGTAATTGCTCCTTCCATGTCTTTTATCTGGCTGTTTTGGAAGTTTTAAATTATTCTGTTTGGGAGGCAAAAATGTCAAAGCTCCATTTCTGCCTGCTCCATGTGCTCTGTGTGCTTTTCTGTGTTCAAGTCTAAGGGACATAACTTGGTTTGTTATTTGTTATGGAAGGAGGGATGCTCTGCCTCAGACTCTCATGGAAGAAGTGCAAAAGAAATCACCTTAATTCTGTCATCCTTGAAGATTTTGAATATCAATGAACTGGAAAGATCAAAGTAAATTACCACCACTCAGTCTGGCACAGCTGTGTAGTGGATTTGGGGGCACGTCCTCAGGGTTTCAGTGCCCCAAGATGACAGATCAGGCTACGACACAGAAATGCCAGGGTGGTGTCTGATCCCCTTCCTATTCCATAGAATTCCCAGTGTGGTGCCTGATCCCCTTCTCATTCCATGCCATGAGCCATACACTAAGCACAGACCACTTCCCCTCCCCGTGGCCTTGCTGACCCATTTGTAGGCTTGGAGCAAAATTCCTCCTTGCCTGTGTGAGTGTGGGTTGAATTCAGGAGCCTTAAAAACCCCACTGGTTCTTCTGGTTCATCAGCATTAGGGAAAAAAGACATGATCTTAAATATCTTTATTCTATATAAGCACACAGCTGAATTGCAGCCTTTGTATTTCTCACTTGGAACACGATATAAAAAAATGTCATGGAAAGAAACAGTCACTGTAACCATGAATATCTGAAAGATGGATGGCATTAATAATACAGGAGATGCTGTGCAGAAGTGTTGGAGGCTTTCAAAAGCTGGAATGACCTGCATAGTTGGGGTTGAGTTTCAAGGTTTCAAATTTTTTTGGACTGGAAGGACTGAACACAGATCTAGCAATGCCAGAGAAAAAGAAAGTGATTTTTACCCAAGAAAGCACAAGGTGTTTCCCAGCAGCTCAGTGTGTTCTAGCTTCTCTCCAGATACAGCAAATTCACCATGATTTGAGTATTTCAATGCCTGTGTCTCAGAGCCCAGGCATGGGGAAATGAGTGACACAGAGTTAGGCTCCATTAATGACTTTTTTTATTAAGAGAATTGGAGCCAAATCATTATATTGAATTTATCCAGTCTTGGTTGTCTATTAATTAAAAACAAACCAAAACCAACTTGGTTTCCCCCCCCCTACATTGTTCTAGAAATCTAAATTCAGTCTAAAGGTTACAAATTTTCTTCAGATGGCTTCTGCTGACATTCACAAGATTAGATACTCATTATTCCTGACCCAGTGGTTCTGTGTGTCAGTCCATGTCCTTGCAGGGAAGAGTGGGGAATGTTGTGCTTTCAGTGGATGTTCTTGAAGTCCATCTTTATTAAAAAAAAACATAAAATCTGAAACTGGTTAAGCAAGGAACAGTTTGCATGAAATGCATTAGTCAAAATTCCTGAAGAAGAAGGTTTCAAAGTTTAAATTTCAAAGTTTAAAACCTATTGATGCTTGAGTCCCCCAGAGCAGTGTCAATGCAGCCTGTAAATACAACTGAGCACTGGAAATTGCACAAAAACCCCAAAGCAGTGTATGTTGGAGATTATTAAAGAACAGTAGCAAACATTCAATACATAGAAATTGAGAAAATATAAGGATCACCATGAACTTTTCGAAAGGTGAAGCTGTAATCATCCCCTTCCCTGCATCCAATTTACACTTTTGCCAGGAGCAGCCTGGATGCTGTTAGCTGGCAGTGATTTTATGTTCCTCTGGGAATTTTGCTAGTGGTGATTTTCTTACTAGATTATGATCATATAATGACTGTACTTCTGTGGGGGAAAATTTTTCCAAAGTTATAGTGTTACACAGTGTTAGTGGTTTTGCAGACATTGTTAAATACTTTAAAGTAGCTTTTTAACAGATTTCAGTTAACACACTAACATTTCCAACTGCTTTTCCTCCTCTTCATTGTATCTCATCCCTTTATGCTCACTCAGTTTCATGAAGGGTGACTCATTGCACGTTTCCATGGGTCCATAAATGTATCATGCAGCCCACCCTTTTCCTTGATACACAGAAAAGACTCTATAACTTATGAGAAATTAGAGTTATAAATGTTATAAATGAGAAACAAAGTCTTGATATTTAGCAAAAGTTAGATTGGTTTATTTTATACAGACAGAGCAAGCAGTGCTGGGGAAAACGTGAGGGGTCACCACCCACTCCATGCTTCTACTGAACTTGGTTTGCAGTTCTCTTTTTATAGCATGGTTTTCCTTGTAGTAATCAATAATTGCTATTGTTTTGTTGTAGTAATTCTGCAAGGTAAGCACTGGTGGGCAAAGAAACTTCCAAATTCCCGTGGGACAGCTCTTGGGACAATTGGTCATGGAACCATCTGGTCTTGGTAGATAAAAAACAGGAGAAGTGGGAAGCCTGATCTTTAGCAGAGAGTTTGTGATTGATCACACAAAGGCAGGAAATCTGATTCTGCAAAAAAACCTTTCAGACTGTGGGAAACCTCTTTTTTTTTCTTCTTTTACAAACTGGTATACAATATTCAATATACAAAATTCATAACAGGGGGATTTAAACAGAATGGGTTTAATCATATATTTCACTTTATCTAGGTCCATGTTCTTTCTTATTTAAAGTATTCTGGTTTATACAAACTCCAAAACTTCTATGATTAACATGAATCATTTATCAATTATCACAAAGTAGATATGCATTTAATTAGAATTGAGATGCATGGCAGGGGATGGCTTCTCCCAAAGCATGCACCCTAAAACTTTAAACTACTGCTCTATTTATTCTCTAAAAGTTGAGGATTATACAGCATGCCTAATACACGTTTATGTCCTAGCCTCACCTAGTTCTGCTTACCCTTGCTTTGTATTAAAATGAGCCAAAAATCCTTTTCTGCTTGTGCCTCCCCATTTTGGGGGTCATCAGGGGTCCCTGATGAACGCTTCCAAATTCTTCAGTGCACTTGAACTTTTTAACTTTGTCTCCAGAGCATGTGTCTTAAACTCTTGGGCACATTCCAGGCCTTGAGTTTAGTTATTGCTGGTTTGGGATTTTGGCTTTATCACTTATCACTGGTAGCCTTGCACCCCTCACCCTGTTTGTGAGTTCTGGCTCCGTTTATCACAAACCAGTTTGCCTCTCCTCCTGATTTTTGCAAGCATAGTAAATGTCAGGCATTCCTCATTATCTTAATTTTTGATGAAGTGTTCCTTACTCTTCAAGTCCCTGTCTCATCCTCACCTTTCTTTTGTTCTCTATTCCCTGTGAAATAATTTTATTCATAGAATCGGCCACTACCTGGAACGCTGGCTGCCACTGGAGGGGCAAATGCCTCCTCCAAGCTGACATGGGGAACTTGTGCAGGGAGGTTTTTATACAGGGACAAGGGCAGCCCTTCGTGTCCTGGGGCCTGCGGCTGGGGGGCGAGGCCACGTGATACTGGGGGCGGGACCACGTGATACTGGGGGCGGGGCCACGTGATACTGGGGCGGGGCCACGTGACACTGGGGGCGGGGCCACGTGACACTGGGGGCGTGGCCACGTGACACTGGGGGCGGGGCAATGTGATGCTTTAGGGTCACGTGGGTGGGGCAGAGCCACATGACACCATGGATGTCACATGACCTGAGGGCGGGGTCAAGTGTCACCAGAGGCTTGGCCATGTGATGCCATGGAGCCACGTGGCTGGGGGCAGGGCCATGTGACACCATGGAAGTCACATGACTTGATGGCAGGGTCAGATGACACTGGGTTGGGTCACATGATGTCACAGGTGTCACGTGGCTGGGGTGGGGCCATGATGTCACATGGTGTCAGGGTCAGATGGCTGGGTCACATGATGTCAAGGGTGTCACGTGGCTGGGGGGCGGGGCCATGTGAAACCAGCATGTTTGCCTTCAGATTGTTTTGTGGACTTTGATGTTCTACTGTTCAGAGAAAGTTGAAGTGATTAAATTCCAGGGCAAGCTGTAGCATCAGGAGAGAGAAATTTAATTGATACAGGCTAATTGAATTGGAAGAACTTGAGGAAAAAACACCAATTCATAGTAGAGCGAGGTAAAGCACATGTTCTTGATTAAAAATACTTTCTTATGAAATTTATAAAGGCAGACAAGCCAGACTGCCCAGAGTTGGATACTGAAATAGTCCAGTCCATGCTATAAAATGTGTGTGGGGGTATGATGATGTTTATAGACAGGCAGTGGCCAATATAGAAAATATAAGGGCAGCACAAATGGAAAGTTAAAGAGCTTTTCAAACAAAATGTTGTACTTTGGCTGGAAAAACTGTTATACAATGCCTTTGTTTAGGTGTCCAGGAATGTCAAAATCACATGAGATCTAAATTAATAAGCCAATCTACTAATGAGAGCAGCTGTGGAAACACCATTTGGGACAGCAGAACAGACAAAGCTGGGGTTTGCTCACAAGGTGTCCCAGATGGAGTTTGTTCCCTCCCTGTGTGCTGCATCTGCTGCAGACACACATCCAGACCAAGTGCAGTGAGTTAAACCCAACATTTGTCTGGCAGCCTGCACGATCTGGTTGCAAAGACTGATTAGGGATTAAATCCTTCTGACAACTGAACCCCTTAATAACAGAGGTTTCACAGGGTGGAAGGCTCCAGGCAATTGGGCTGTGGAGCAATTAGATTTTTATTGTGGTAAAAAAAAACACCCCAAAATAAAAAGTACTGAAAACCTCAGTGTATTTATAGCAAGTAATTTATTTTGTTTTTGCTTATTTGAGAGCTTACCTTGAAAAATTAAGCATTGACTCAAAGACTATAGGGAGGTGGGGGGAGGAAAGCAGGTGGGCAGGCAAAGGAAGTGCACTGAGTTGTAACTGACTTCAAAATGTGATGGAATTCTTTCACTGAGAAAAGTTTTGCCTCTTCTTAGCAATTGCTGGAAGCAGCTCAGAAGTGGATTTTGTGGTAGTTAATTCTTAGAAAAAGTTGTCATCTACCAAACTCTAATGAGCAGAGAGAGAAACTGGAACCAGTCTAGAACTGAAAAAGTAGTCTGGGTTCAGATTCATAGCTCAACCTACTTTTTAGGTTTGGACTAAATGTGGCAACAATTTCTCATTTTTTAAGGATTCCTTGAATTCCTTACTCTTCCTCTCAGAAAGATAGGTACAGGACGTCAGAAGACATGGCAGAAAATTGCTTTTCAAAGTAAAAGCATCAGCAGTCGTGGAAGTCAATCTATACAATTATTAGCAAATTCCTGCAACTCTCCAGTCTCAGTCATGCTTGTTTGCCAGTGTATTCTTGGTTTATTTTTCCCTGAGGTGCGATTAAGTCTGAGCTAATTAATCCAGAATTATGCCTGCATTACCAAAATAAAGTGATTGTTTAGCATAACAAAGCTGCTAATGAGTATAACAGCAGAGATAATGTTGGTATCAGCAGCAGTGGGATGTACAGCCAAATTGGCACTACCTGGAGACACCTCCCTCCAACTAAGTTATTTGATGGGTTCTGTTACCTTGGAGCTCTTCTGGTGGTGCCTTAAAAACCCCAAGTTCTTCAGAGTGAAATTTGGCTTGCCCTTGGTTAAATGTTTGCTATTTGCCAAGACACACAGCATAATTTAATAAGTAATTTAATAATGAAAATTGCCAGGAGGATCTCATGTAATTAATTATTTACTAGTATAAATATTTTCTGAACAAATGAGAGATGTAAATTTAGTTCCTCTGACCCACATATCAGGTCAGAGTGCTTGAGGGATTGATGTAAGCAAACTCTGTCTTAGCTGCTTAAGGATGCCATCATCTTCATCTCCTGCTCTAAGATTTCTGGATCTCACTTCCTACAGGGGAAAGGAAAATTCTTTCATAGTTTCTGTGTTCTGTATCTGAACAGTGATAGAGATTAGGAAGGTTTTTCTATGTCTAAGGCAAGTGAAATTCAGCAAAGATTGCCAAGAGAGTTGTGACTTTCTGGTAGGTGCATGAAAGTTAGAGAAACTTGTGAATTCTTTGTTCAGTTCAAATGATCTGGCATTATGCACAATTTCAACATCTGAAACATTGTGTGGTAACACCATCAGTTGCCCAAAATCTGGGGGACTCCATTATGTCCTCAGAATTTCAGACAGGCCTGTTCTTAGAAGTAATTTAACTTCCTATTTGCTGCAGTTATTTTCACATCCTCTAATCCATCTACATCTCTTAAGTTTAGCACAGTTATGGAGAAGGGAAATAGAGTTTTTGTAATTCATGGATGTGAAGTTAAACTGGTAAAACAAGCAGAGGGATGTGGTGAAGGTTGTGGGTTTGGGAAAAGCAGCATGAGGTTGTCAGAGGACAGAAATGAGAGTCAGCCAATCTGCATCTTACTGCATAGAGCTCCTTAACTTCCTGCTGGATAAATCATTTGAATGCTTTTACACTGTTCCTACTCTCACTTTTTACCTGTTTGATTACCTGGGATTGTTTCTCCAGTCCCTGCAGTGCTTTGCACAGCACAGCCTTGGCCTGAGGCTGGAATTCCTCAGTTTCACTGGAAATGATAAATTTTTACTGCAGTGAGGTTGATCTCCTGCTGTGCCAAGGCACAGAGCCAAGCAAAGGCACCCCATTAGATTGAACACTACTTAAATTTAATACCAAGGTTAACCATTCCCCCAAAAAAAACCAAACAAACAAAAAAAAAAAAACCAACAACAAAAAAACAACAACAACAACAAAAAAACCCAACAAAAAACCCCCCAAAAAAACCCAAAACAACAACAACAACAACAAAAAAAAACCAGACAAAAAAGCCCACTCATTGTCCCTGCCCTGCTTTTTGCAAATGTGCCCTTGCTACAGCTGAACTTCTCAGCACGTTGTCTGTTCTTTTCTATATTCCTGTAAATAAAAGGGGTGCTTTTCTCTTTAACTTATATTTAGCTAAAGTACATAAAAATCACTTGTTTCTGCTTTATAAGTACTGCAAAAATAACGTGCTGGTTTTTGCTGCAGCTATTACATTATTGATATTTCTAGGGCAGATTGTGCCACCCAGCAAAATTTACTTACAACACACTCAAACTAACCCAAGAGCATCAAACAAAACCTCAAAAATGAACTGACAACATCAAACAGAAGCTCAGAAATAACCAACAAAGAAGCAGCTTTATAGTTTCAGTCAATAGCAGAACTGGGTCGTTATCCAGCTCTTTCTAGATGGAGGCTGGTGGACTTGGCTTTAGTATCAGTAAGTGTGGTAGATATGGGAGGAAATGTACTTTATAAAAGACAGGATGGATGCACAGACTTGTAAACAGTTTCCAAATATGGCACAGTATTTAACATTTTGCCTTTCAGTTTGACTACAGAAATTTTTTCACTGTAAATGTTACAGAGGTCTCTAAGAAATCACAAATCTGGAGGAATTTTTTGTTCTTGAAATTTCAACACCTTAAAAGTGAGCTATTGGTCCATTTTTGCCAACTCTGTGGTCATTAGACTGAAATAGTGGGCTCAGTTGTTCAGGTAATTTATTTTATTTTTTAATGGTAAAATTCAAGTATAAACTGATAAGCACTGTCAGATTCCAAAATGTTGAGCATTTTGGGTTTATTGGCCAGAAAACCAATTGATAATAGCACAATACAGCCTCTTAAACTGGGCCATGGCTAAACAGTCACCAAATGATGTAAAATAAATTACACAAGCAGATGGGGGTATATTACAGTGAAAAAGCCCCATCCTTAGAGCTGCTTAAAAGTTCTTTTTGTCCCATAAAAACTTGCTTGTGATATGGAAAACATCTGATTTCTCAGAAAAGAGAATTTTAAAAATATTAATTCATGCGATATTAAATTTTTTATTGATTTTCACACAAAAGAGAAAAAAAATTCAGGAAAATTTTGTGAGTTCTGAGACGATTGTGAATGCCCCAGGGAACAGAATCCCCAAAGCAAGCAGCAGTGAACCAAATTCTCATTGTTGATATAGTGAGAAATGAGAAGCACTAGTGAGTTCAGTACAGGGATCTGGGAGCTCTGGCTCACATTTTAGCAGCCAAACTCTGCAGTTAGCAGGGTTTGTGTTCTTGCTCAGGCTCTGATTCACAGCTCTTACTCTGCATTTCTGGAACTGCTGCTTCCCACTTGTCACATCCTTTAGGAGATGATCCAGCCTGCCACCACAAACAACACATAAATTATATTTCCAGGAAATGCATTTAAACATTGAGCACGTTGGCTGTGTGCAGGGCTGAGGTGAAGACAATACCAATCACTCCAAGTTAATTAGTGAAGTGATCAGCAGATGGTTTTTTCCTATTAATTCTCTCAGACTGTGGTGCCAAGGTCAAAGCTTTGACCTTTTGTGGGGTCCCCTCTGACTGCACAGCCCAGCCTGAGTGACAACCACTGCCAAGGAAATTCCATGACAGGCAGGATGGTGAAGACCAGGGAGTAAAGAAATGCACTTTTCCAGTTACACTGTGCTTGTTCTCAGATTTAATCACTTTCCTGAGAGCCAGCAAATGAGACAGAAATATTCTGTGCTGGACTCCTACAGTTCCCCAGGAATGCAGGCAGCTCCTGTGATTTTAATGGTGTCTTTTGGCATGCATAAAATGGAAGGTTCCATCCATGAAAAGTAATTTAAACTGAGTACTAGATACTGCAAATGGGATTGTTCAGATGCATGTTTTCATTTCTAAAATAAATTAAAACAATTAAGGTAGTTATTTTGGGGGGAAATAAAAAGCCAACAAAACTCACCCCATGATTCTTTCTTGAAGCAGTGGCTTTATCTTGTGTGAAATGTACCAGGATATTTTCAGTCCAAACTCCTTGCTCTTGTTAGTATCAGTGAGATTTTATGATGATTGCTCTGTGACTTTTTCTGGCTTAGCTGCCATAAAACCTTTCTGCCAACAGAGCAGATGGAAACAAATACATTTAACCTTGCATTAAATGAGTTTGCTTCAGAAAAATGCTTGCTCTGGTTAATCCCCTTCACAAGCATTCAAAGAAATGTAGTGCATATGAAACATATCTATATATCAGTAAATCCATAGTCAAGAGTGGAGGCTATGAGAGAAGAATAGAATATTTTTTTGACAAACAGGATGTATTTGGGTATTTTGTGGGCTCATTTTCAGTTTAGATTTTTGGGCCATACACAGATGTGTCAGGGAGCATACAGCTCAGCAAGGTTGGTTATTCTGTGAGGATTTAATGGCATTGAGCACATGGGCAGTGAGATGAGAATTGATGGGGAGAAGGAAATAATCAGAAAATATCCTGGGAAAATAAATATGAAGAACTCAGATTTGAGTACAGTCCCCAAAATCACTTATATTAAGAAAGATCCCAGCTCATTCTGATTTTTATACATAGCTGTATATTGATAAATCACTAGATTAAATAAAATAAAGGGATGAAAAAATATAAACTACAGATGGATTAATAGGTTTTAGTTCAACATCTCACTGACCTGTCCTCAGACAAAATAGAGGGAGATCCCTGCACTGTGGTTTTTCAATATTCATCAACAAGAACACATGCTTTCTTTTAATCAGACTTTTTTCTAAATTATAATAATATTAACATTGTTAACTACATTTGCTTGTAGAGGAAATAAGGTAAAATAATAGTTTCTTTTTACTAAAAAGTAATGAAATTCTTTGATGGTTCATCTCATGTTGGCAGTATCAATCACACCTTCATTTGATGTCCTGAAAATATTTACAGGATGCCATCAAAAATAATCAAGTGTTTGATCAAATTGAAGATTCAAAAGAAAGAAGTAGAATGTAAGATGTTGATTTAAGGGCAATTGAGACTATATAAACAAAACTGTATCACTTTGGCTCCCCTCAGGCTCTGGAAATTTCTGTTTACTTGCAGAGAAGTGGGAGTTCTGGATATCTTCCATCCTAATATTCTGAAATCAGGAGCCTGGAGCAGGACTTTGCATTAAGAAAAGGAAATATTTTATTACGCTTCTTTATTATGCTTAGGAATGCATAAAAGGAAGCTTAAAAATAACCCAATGCAATCCATACATTATTGAAGAAATTGAGGGAGAAGTGATTAGGCCCAAACCAGTCATTTGGTTTGAATTAGATGGAAGAAAAATATTTGGAAACAGATCTGTGGAAGAGAAATGGCTCAAGTATAAATGTAAAATAGGAAAGAGAGAAAGATGCTATATAAGGCTGCAAAAAGTTAGTGGCTAGAATCATCTCATTTTTTATTTTATATCAATATTGATAGTAAAAAATTTGAAGGAATTGTAGTAAATGGAACTTTTTTTTTTTTGCTGTAGTAGTTGACGCAGTATCATTTATGAAATTGTGCTGTAACATCTGTACAATATTATACAGTACAAATTTTATAAAGTGCTAAGTGGCTGTGAGTTAGCAGGAGCAGGAAATGTTGGAAAGAAAAGGACTGAACAGGATGATCAGTTTATTTCCTCCATAAATGTTTTTAGGCTCCTGGCAAAAGAGATGGAAATAGGCTAATAAATTCCTTTTTGGCCTGTTAAAAAAAAAATGAAACAGGCAAAGAAATACAAGTCCAGGTTACTTGAAAGGAACATCCCATTTAGAAGGAAGAAATTTCAAATAATCCAACTAGTCCAGCATTGTGTGAGAAAGATGGAAGATGTTGGGGCTTCACACAGAAATGTCTTCACAAGCCAGAGAACAAATGTCCCTTTCCAGCACTGGGAGTGTTTGCCTGGCAATGATTGCACTCTCACCAAATCTTGTGATGGAACTGAAATTTGAGGGTCAAGTTCTGTTAACTATGTAGTCTGCAAAGTTATTTCTTTTGATTATTTTTTAATGAGTTGCCATAAACATCATTATAGTTTGTGGCCATCTGGCATTTTATGAACAAGAGTAACTCCAAGAACAACCAGAACTTTCTGATCTCATTCCCAAGATGATCTAGATTTTTTAAAAGGGGAAAGCTGAAAAATGTGAAGTTTCTTGTGTGAACTTTCTTAGAGTGGTCAAAACAAAGGGTGATCAGTCAAACATCTCCAATCACACATTTGCAGATATTTAAACAATGGTTTATTAGAGCCTCAGTGGGTCACAGGATTTCCAACACTTTCTGTGCTGTAATAACATTAAAATGGAGTTTGCTTGACTTCACTTAATTGCTGTGAAGCTAAGCAATAAAACAATATACAATATGAAAAGGCAAGTCAGAATTCTGTACCAGGATTACAATCTTTACCCAGCAGCTCTATTAGCAGATCAGGATAACAAGTATGTTGTGATTAATAACCTGAAAAGAAGCTTCTGGGGATTAGGTACTTCACAAATAATTCCAAACAGCTCCATGCAGCAGGTTTCACACTAATACTGTTTTGATCTACAGCTGCAGGAGACATAAACCAGCTTCAGTTCATTGCCTTTTGTGAAATAACCCTGATTTATACTGGCTGAGAATATTCCTTTGCCTGGTGGAGACTGTTCCTGCATAGTTTCATTGCAGTATGAGAAGAAAGGAAAAAAAAAAAAAAAAAAAGAAATAGGCAGCCAAGGCTTATCTAGAGTTAGGGATGTGTCAGAGATGTAGCAGTGCAGTAATGCCATGTGTTTTGGGATGGACTGAGTGCTCACATCCAGTTTGCAGATGGGGCTGGTTGTGTTTAGCAGAGACCCAGCTGCAGGAAATCAGGCCCACAGTTTCTAGAAAACTCTGTTTCTCATTCTGGCTGTTCATCAGGGCTTGATTTTCCTTAAGGGAAAAGGAAAACATATGTAGAATAATAAGGAAATGGATCACTTCTTACTTCAGAGCTTTAGAAGCCTGTTAGAATAAAGTGGCAGCACTTTCTTGGCTTTTGTTAGTGTCACTACTCTTTCCAGGAAGGACTTTATGCATTAAACTCCTTCAGTCTGAAATCATCCTGTGATTATCCATGAAATATATGGTACATATATGGCAGATATAATCCTGCTACACCTCCTCACTACTTTACAGAACTCCCAAACCCACTAAAATGTTAATAAAATTAGCAAGAGTGACAAAGCACTTAAAATATTTGCAGATTTACACCCTTCCTTATTCTTTCCTAGAAACAGCATCTGTGTGCCTGTTAAATTCCCTGGTCTGGAGGGCTGAACCATGGCAGAACCTCTGGATGTCTCAAGGGGAACTTCCCTTGGTGTTCTCAGGCATGAACAGTTCCATATGGGTGATACAGGACTGAAATGCTCTAAAACTGCTCCCCACAGTTGCTTTGTCAGTATTTAGGCATTCCTTGGATATTTAGCATCATTTTCTGAGTCCTGCACTTGCTTCTCCTGCACTGGCCTCTGCTATTCTGTCTCCAGAATAGAGACAGAATCTACTACTTAATCTTAATTTTTTTTTTTTCACTGAAACAGCATTGCATTAGTCATGGAAAAATGGTCTATAAATGTCACATGGATGTGTTCTCAGTATAAAACATATTAATATTTTAAGATATTAGGTTTAACACATTCCAAGACATGAACTTTAGCAGCCAAACTCAGTGAATGCAATTGCAGACAAAGTGAGAGCCCAGTCATCTTTTTACATTTACCAAGTATTAATGAAATATTGTAAATGTGGTTAAATCAAAGCTAATAGGTTTTAAGAACTCCTTTAAGAGACCTGAGATGTGTGAGATACCACATCTCCGTTTTTCTTTTAATTCACAACTCATATTTGACTCTCTAGTAGAAATCTGAGATTTCTTTTTTGGGGTGGATGATCTTTGCCTGGTTCTTGTGTATTACATTATGTGCCTCTTTCATAATTATAAAGATTTATCTACTCTCAGAATCCTTCCAAAACAGCTCTTCAGGCATAGCTCCAGCATAGTTTATACTAAATAGGAAAAAGACATTTTAAATCTCAATTAGAGAGCCTAGCCTGCTAATTAATCCTGACTAGATATTTTGGTAAACTTCCAAATGCAGCCAAATCCTAGGAGTTCAATTAAATACAACCCCTGAATACATTTATTGAAGTAGCTCCATTATAGTAAAGACTGAAGTTTTGGTGTTTGTGTTTTTTTTGTTTTTTTTTTTTTTTTTTTTTTTTTTTTTTTTAATGCTCCATTAAAGTAATCATGGTTGTTACTTTTCAAGACAGTATCTGTCTTGCTTTATTTCTTATCTGTCAGCCAGACTTCATTCTGAATTACACTGGCCCTTGAGTATGGAAGGCAAAGCTGCTCTAGGGCCATCTGCAAGGGGAATGAGATTTATCTCATTTCGAAACAGGCACTGTGGTGGCACAACAATTACTGGCTGTGTGGAGAAATAAAACTGGTTATCTGTGAAATCTGGGGTCTGGCAGCCCCAGTGCCTCAGCTCAGTCACTGCTTTTGCTGTTTCACCTGAATTTCTCCTCCATGAGGATTCTTGTGTCCCCCCAAAGGTTAATTGCCCTGGAATCTTTGTGCAGTGAGTGAGAAGGACACAAATGCACAAATCTCTACAGAGTCAGGTAAAACACACAGGAAACCTCTTAGAAACAGAGAGAGGTTGTTACAACTAAGAGAAACTATCTGCCATTACACCATTGACTCGTATCAGTCTTTTTCAGACATACAGAAATCACACTCACAGCAAAGGATGGAACAAAAGATAGTGGAGGATGGTTACAAAAGACTTTTGTAGTGTTTTGGACATCTAGAATCCTGAAGTGTACCCTGATAGGCTTTCAATTCTGGGTTAGGACTGCATTTGTATCAGTAGTGGAATCCACAGTTTTCCTTTAAAAAAGCAAGAAATAGATTTTAAACTGAACACAGTCTACATTTTTACTCTTTGTTTTGTAATTTTCTAAATTATAACAAGCTTTAAACTAATTGATTCACCTAGAAAACACTGAAACAGAGGTCTTACTTTTTTTAAAAGTCTAATTGCAATTTAACTTAATTACATGAAGAAAAGGAAAGAATTCCCTGAAAGTTTAGCTTCACTTTTAATTATGCAGTGTCTACCTTTGGTACTAAAAAACTTGTAACAAAATGTTCTGAATCTGTCACTCAGTGCTGTCACTCCCATTTATTATGCCTGCAGGCTGGGTACAGAGGGGGACCCTTGACTCAGCTGTGATCATCCTGGCAGATGTGACTTGGATTCTGACAATTCCCTGGGAGCAGTGAGGAGGGTGGGTGATGTGCAGAGGGCAGAGCCATGCATTGCTCTATGTTTAGGGAGTCACAGCTAGAAAAACCCTCTGTAGGCTTGTGGGTGATGCTGAAGCAGGAGGAATATTGCCAAATGGCTGGGAGGCAATTCAGAGGGGCCTTGGGGACTGGGACAGTGAGGAACCTGGATTTTGGGAGCTGAGAGCAAACTTGAGCTGTTTGACAGAGAGGGCCAAAGGCAGTGGAGCCAAACTCTTCTGTGGTGGTTGAACAGCACAGGGGAGCAGCCCTGAACTGCAGTTTGGGGAGGTTCAGAATGGGTGTGTTGGGAAAACCTTTTCACTAGGGAGGTGTTGCTATACCAAACCAAAATTTTCTAGGAATATTGTGGAATCTTCCACCCATGAAGATTTTTAATGTATGAATTGACAAAGGCACTTCTACTTCCATTTCTACTGGAAGGTTGGAGCAGATCTTCAGGGATCCTTTCTAATCCATATTTTGCTGATCAGTGCATTTCATTGCACTGAAACCTTCCCCAGAGAGCTGGTCTCTGCCAGACTTTTCATTATATGAGTTTTCTCCACCACTTCCATTTATTCAGACACTGTTTGGTTTACTAATTTTATTTTAATGTCAGTATATTATTTAGTTTGCAATGGCCTAATTAACATTGGTGTGTTAATATACAGCCATCCTTCAGAATCCAAAATCTCAGTGCCAACTCTATTTCTATCATAGCTGCATTTCAATTACAGCCATCTCTCTTATCACAGATTTAAATTTTCAGACTTTCATGGTTTTATTTAAAGACCCACATATCTTAAAAGTTTCTAAGAAAATACATTTTATTTCAATAAGAATTTTTCCAGTAAAAAATGCTACTAAGAACATGAAAGGATCTGCCTTAGAAAGATGACCAGGTTGTGTTTTCCAATAAGAGTACAAAGTGATTTTTGGAATGTGGCTGTCAAAGTAGGGGTGTGCTACCACTACTGCAGAATGCTGCAAAACTAGGAAATGGCTGGAATATCATGTGATGAACATGCTGGTTTCTTTTAAAAGTGAGGGAATCCCTTTGGGAGGGTTTCTTTATGAAACTCTTGACTGAAATAAGATCTTGCTAAATTTTATCCCTCTTTGCACTGCAAAACATCAAGAGCCAGTTTTACTCTGGTGAGAACTAAATCCTTGAAGCAACAGCACCTCTAAAACTTTTTAAGCCAGCTGCAATAAAAGCTTTCCAAAGTGGCCAGAGAGTGTGTTCCTTTAACTGGTGGCACAAATGAAACAGAGCAAAGGCATCAAAATTTCTTCCACCTACTTCAGCTGAAGAAATAAACCACAGCAAGCCTATAATCCCAGGAAGAATTGAGGAGAATCCACTGACTTTCAAGAGCAGAAAATGCAGCTAAATCAAGTGGTAGAGTTCTGTGAGTGTAAAATGACACAAATGGCAAAATGGCTTTTGGTTTGGAACCTGGCAGAGTAAGTTCCCCAAGGTGTACAATAGAACAGAACAGTGCTTAGGGGTGTTTAAATGAAACCATTACTGTGATGGAATATTAACCTCATTTGTGATTTTTAACACAGTTTCCCAATGTGACTTCATGTTGTTCCAGTTTAATTGCTTTTGTCAACTTGAGGAGTTTATTTGAGGAATGGAAGATAAAAGTCGAGGATTTGCCCTACATTAAACAAACCATGGCTCTGATAACTCAGATTGTTTCATATGCACAGGACAGAATTAATGGTATTTTAGATGGGTCTGGAAAATTACATTTGCTAATGCCTCTGACCCCGTGCTGGAAAACCCATCATTGCCATTAAGTTTCAAAGGTTTGGAGCTGGTACACTAGAAATTCAGAAGTTATCTGACCTCTATTAAAATTAAGTTTTAATGTCCTTAAACAATTAAAGCTCCAATATTATATGTCCATTAATGAACTTCATAAATATTTATAAGGTGCTGTCTAAAGTGTGCAGTCTAAAATGAGTATGGTGAGACTTTTCCTTAATTTAAAAGGATTGTGTATTAATTTGGAGGCTTCCTATCTGTTCCACATAGTTTTGTATCCTTTTACCAGAGGAAATCAGAGGTATTTACATGCATGTCAGCAATATTATACTGGTGTGGAAGCAGTAAAACCCAAAAATGTCACTGTTCACAGTGGTTTTGGCTCCACTCAGGCTGCACTTTGGCACCAGGAGGGTTGGGCAGGACACAAGGGCACAGGAGATGCCAGCTTGTACTGCCAAGTTTAAATCACTCCTGGTTCATGGCCAGCAGGGTTCTGACATTTCCAGGTGTTTATAGATGCAGTGAAATATTTAAGAGTTGCACAGAGAGATGTTTCCAGTGTGGTGTGTTTTATATTTGAATGCCCAGAAACCCTTCTTCCATCTAAATCTGTGCCAGTGAAGCTAATGAAATTGTAAATGTCAGTGTAAAACTGATACACCTGAGGGAACAGATGTGGCTCAGTGATTGGAGCTCTGGTTGTAGTTTCAGACCCCTGTTAAAATTCTTTTTGTAATAACTCCTCCCTGGATGCAGCTGGGATGCCACAAATACTTGCATTGGATGATGTGTTTTCTCTCTCCTCTGTCAAACTGATGAACTCAGTTAATTAGGCTACTCATATTATTTGTATTTATGAGCATTGAGACATTCCTGCTTTTGGGAAGACATTAAAATGTCTTGAAAAAAATATTCTTTTAAACAAGTTAGTTTAGCCACTGGCTCATTGCACAAGAAGAAAAGATTTTTTTTATTTTCCTTACATCTTAGTATTTTCTACATTTTTTATAGATTCTTTCCTTATCAGTTAATTCCAGTTTTTGGATTACACTCATCTATTTCCACCCTAATGACCCATTTCAGTCCACTGCCTCAAAATGTTTGTTCTCCTTTTGATGATTCCTGTCTTGGGAAGTTACTGGTTGGCACCAGGGAGCTGCATTCCATGTCCATTGCTTCTTTCAATACTGTTAATACTTGCTCAAAACCTAACCTTTTTTTCCTTTAAAGAAATAATATATCTTAGCTGCTTTGTCTTGTGTATTTGAGTTTTTCTCTCTGCAGCTGCCAGGTTGCAATGGGTAGTGAATAGATCAGTTAACAGATTTTTCTCTGTCACAGGCTTGCTGCATCCCTGCTTTTAAAGGGCAGCCCAGAACCCTTTAGTGATTTCTTCTCAGATTAAAGTGAAATGCTTTCAGTGAGTGTTTGGAAACATGTAGCAGATGAGCATGAGCAGCCCCCTTTCAGACAGAACTCTTGTGCTTTTCACAAATTACAAGTCCTCTTGGAGACTGATAACAGATGGAGCTTTCTAAGAAATATTTTTCAGCTTTGATTATTTTGGCCTTGTTAGAGTTGCTTGAGTTTAGCCTTTGGAAAGCGAATTTTAGCAATTTTAGAGAGGCAGAAAATATTCCTTCACTGGGGAAAGGAGAACAGATTTATTGGTATGACAGAGGTTCCATTTATTTCAACTACATGACAGATCAATAACAAGACAAATTCATTTGTTTAATTTGTTCCTGGGTTAGTTTCCTGGAGTATTTGCACGTGGAGAGAGGTTCCTTTCATGGGCTTTTGACACTTATGGCCACTGAGCACTGCAGCATTAACAAAAGTTGCATGAGTTTCACTTAGTGTACTCTAATTAAAACTCTACAGATGCTGAGGTTTAAATCAGAGCTGACTAATCAGTTTTAATTTAAATGGCTGTATTTTTAATAGAACAAGGTACATTAGCTAATCCAGGTTTTCTTCCTACAGAGAAAGGTGTGTCAAAATTTCTAAGGCTTTGATCCAAAAAAAGCACATTAACTCATAGATTAATTCAGTCAGTTAATAACTCCACTGAATTCAGTGATAATATTACTTGCTTGAAATTTTATTTGTATTGAAAAGGTTCTTATGTCTCACTTTAATTGTACAGTATATTTATTTTTTGCAGCAGAAAACCACCATTATTGTGGAAATTGATTATTTCCTGAGCCTCTGATTCTTAGGGACTTAACAACATTTCTGCTTTTTGCTCTTGCACCAGGTGTAGCACATTCAAAGAACCCAAACCACTTCCCTGGCTGTGTGGGAATTAATTCCATCCAGAGCAAAGTAGGGCATTACTTACCCCACTGGAGATAATGAAATGGTTGAGTGTATTTAAACCATAGTAAATGAGAGCAAATTTTGGCATTAATTTTGGATTCCACCTAAGAGAATTATCTTCTTTTCCTTTCTTTCCCCAGAATTAAAAAAGCATCTGAACTTTAACAAGGGCTCTTTTAAGGCATACAATGAACACCAAGCAGTTTCAGGGGTAATTATAAGGCAGGAATAATTACAAAGTATTTTGAGTTGGGAAATTTTTCATTTCCTCTCAGTTTTGCCAAATCAGCATCTTTGAGGAGTTAAAAAGTGTTGAAAAATCATGAAAACTATGAAGTTTCTTGCTCAAGGCAGTCCTTTTTTTTTGTAATTCCAGGGAAACTGGAATAAAGTTTGTGAACATTGTTAATGTGTAAAAACACATTTAAAGTTTAATACTGTATCTAACTTTGAAATCATCCTTAGATTCAACAGTTTATCTTCCATGACATCAGTACAGAGCTGCTTTTGACAGAGGTGATCATTGGGTAGCTGTCTTTACAAGGTACATACATATTTTTGGCACCTCATTAAGCTGATTTATGATGTATTGCTTCACTGCCCTCTGCATTTAATGGCTAACTTTAAAATTCCTTACAAAAAAAAAAAAAAAAAAAAAAGGAGCTGTGATTTTTTTTTTTTTCCATTACAATCAGCATGGAACATCAGCAGGAACAAATCTAGCCTAGATGATGGTGAGGACTGTTTAACTCAGGTCTCCTTTCTGACCTTCTGTCCTTTCTGCACAAAGACTTCAATCATTTGGAATCGTTGCACAACTGAAGTTTAGACAGAAAAATAGGTAAAGAACCACTGTTAAATATACAGAAGAAGGGAAGTATGAAAACCAATTTGCTTTTATAAGCTCTGAGCCATATCTTTGGCTCCAGACCTCTCCATAATAAGGTAATAAATCCATATGAAAAGTGAGCTTGTTACAGCTGTGCTGTCCTGCAGCTCTGCTCACTCCTTGTAATTCCAGCAGTTGCTGCTCTTAGTTTCTTCTTCATGAACACATCTCAGAAATATCCAAACACAGGGAAATGTTGATATTTTAAAATATCTGTTTCCTGTGACTTCACAGCTGTCCCTAAACATAGAAGGGGACACAACTGCCATTAGTTTCTCTTATCTAACATAAAACGTTTACTATATTAATGAGATTAATTAGTCATTTAGAGGCTAAACAGATTAATTAGATGCTATCTTTTAATTTTCTGCATGCTAATGAATATTTTATATGATGGTTTTGTTTAAAGTAATATTAATAGCTCTCACACTTTAGGCATGATTTCATTAATTCAGTTCTCTGTCATGTCATGAAAGGCTTTTAATCAACTTGGTTTCAAATGGAGCTCTTTTCCTCCCTATCTGCTAGATCATATCCAGGCAGGCTTTTCTTGCAGACACCAGGAATTATTCAGGGGCTCTATCCATAGTTTTGTTTGGGTGAATTCAGTTTTATTTAGAGAGGCACCTATACTCATTCAGTTCAGAATCCCTGATTGCAAAGGCCACAGACTCCTGCCCTGTTTTCTCAAATGAGCTTTGTTAGATCCTTGTTTTGAAAATGTCTCTCTTCAAAATGTATGTAGCTCTGAATTCAAATTGCATTCAAGCATATCAGATATTCAGGAATGTATCACTGGGAACATAGACAAAGATGTTAACCTCTCAGTAAATCAACAGGAGCTGCCTGGAGTTTATGGAATGTGGATAACCTCTGAAATATTTAGATTACCTTCTAGGAAACACAAGAAAAACGTGGCTGTGAAGGGAGTATAAAGGCTACTGTTCCATTTTCTCATGGGAGGTAATAAACTCCAGAGCAGCCAGTCCTTTTACACTGAGAGAATTCTAGAGACTTAATCTACAAATTATTGTATCTTCCCAAGTCAGCCTGTCCCCAGCAATGCACAACACTCATTACCCGAGTCATTCACTGAGTATTTATTGTGATTACAGCACATTTACAAAACAGCTTAATTACTTGTTTGACAAATATATTAAACATTAGGGGGAATTCTTTAATGTTTTAATTCTTTAATGTTCTTAAATGTTTAAATGGGAATTCTGTTCTCCAAATGTCAGCAGATTCTTCCCTGGTGTTGCTCAAAGCTGGGAGTGCTGATGAAGGTGTTTCATTACTCAGGGTGGCAGGAGCACCTCCAGTGCCCCATCCTGGCATTGGCCACAGAGATCTGACTCTTCTTTATTCCACACATAAACAGTATAACTCCCATTGAGACTTGGGCAGAAACTCTCTATTTTTAGTGGTTAGAGTGTGGTTCCTAGCATAGGCACCTTCTGATACAAAATGAAATTTATTTCATTAGAAGAATATAATTTCCTGTCAGCATTTCAGAGGCAGATGGATGAGTTTTTAATTCTCTCAATTTCAAGATTCTTTTAAACTGCAATAGGTGAAAATCTAGCAGGGGTGGGGAACTGTTCCACCCTGAAGCTGTTCATGCAGACTCTTCATTGTTCTCTCAAAACAGCACATGAAAAAATTGCAGCTACCACTGCTGGTAGATTCATAACTACTCCTTTCCAAAAGTACTTGAGTAATGTTTGATATTACCACATTGTAGTGCTCTTGGCTTTACATTCAAATATATTAACATCAGGATAAAATCATGAGTACAGATTTTGCCAAGAACAGGAGAGTAAGGACAGTCCCAGGGAAAAAAATGCTGAGTCCTATCAGGCAAGAAGTTTTGAGGGACTGGACAGGATATTCACCTTATTTCTGTTGCTTCCATCCTGGTGTTTTACTCAGAGTCCTTTGTCATGCTTTGCTTTTACTGTGATGAACACTAAATTTTTCTCAGCATTCATGATTGTGAACACTTCAGGATTTTTCTTCTGTGTAGTTTACTCATTAAAGTGTGTAAAGGGGCCTTTGCTTTATGAGGCACATTTCTTAAAACACTCCTTGAGGTATGAGAGAAGATCTTTAATTCCTGTGAAAAAGGGTCTCAACCACATTCCTTGTATTCCAGGGAAGTGCTCTCAGAGGGTTATAGACAATTATTGCAGAGAACTTTGAAATTGCTGCAGGGTTTTGTAAAATCAATTAAGTACTCACTTATTTGGAATGAAAAGAAGTCCACAATTAAGTTTGCAGCCTGCAGGTTGGAGTGCTCCCAGGGCAAGGCAGAGATTTGAGTCTGAGATACATCTAAAGATAGAGGGAATATTAAATCAGATGTGCAATGAAATAGTTCCAGTAGGAAAAAAAAAAGCAATAGGATATGTCTAATTCACTCTACTCTTTAACCCACAATTTTTGATGTCAGAGAGTTTGGGTCAGATGAGGTAGAGGAGAAAATGTAAGTGAAATGATACCACTTATCTTTTGGTGAAGCAGCTGCAAACAGAGTTTGCAAATGCTGGCAGATACTCCCTGCTGTGTGCATTTATTCTACACCACAGACACCAAAACTCAGGTTTGCTTGTGAAGCTGCATTTTGTACAAAGCCTGGAGTCAGTAATTTGAGGAGCCACTATTTCTTTTATAGGTGCCATTAATCTGAAAAATTTGCCTCAAGGCAGAATGTAATATTGTTTTCAGTCCAGTTTCTGATGGTTGAAGATTTGCCATTACAGAAAGTAGCACAAAGGGAGACAGATAAATGCCAATTTTGATGACTGCTTCAAGAAAAATGTGAGAACTGACCAACCCCTGCCTCCTTCCTCATTTTTAGCATTGCACAGGTTGTACAGATGTAGAATTCTTTTAAAAATAGAAAAACTGACAGTGATCCTGAATCTGTGTCATGGCAAGGGGAGACTTGAGGGATGCCAGGCTCAAGTATTTCTCAGGACCCTTGTGGCATTGACCAAGAGGATTCTCCATCAGCCCAGGTGAAGGAAGATCAGGAGGTCAGATTTTATTTCCCTTGGGAGTTATTTTTTTTTAATCCCTTTTCTGTACTTTGAAGTCCTCTGGGCAGCAATGAACTCTTTCTTACAGCAAAGAGGTTTTATTTCTAATGCTTGTCATCTCCTTCTGCAGCTCTGCAGGTTTCAGGAGTTTGTGCCCTAGTGCACTCTTCTAAGTTGGATTTTCTCCTCAGTGGGGAATAGAACCCTTTTCCAAGGGGTTATGTTCAAAGGGAAGACTGGAAATCTGTACCATTTTAAGAAAAATATCTCAGTCTCCCTCATATACCACAAAATTAGCCAGTCAGTCATTAGCTCTCTCAAATGTCATTAGAAAATTCATACAATACCAATATAATCTAGTGTATACTGTCCTTCTGATGGATGCCATGGAGTTCAGCAGTTTTATTAAAAGTGGGTGAATTTGTGTGGATTGTTCTGTGCTAGCAACAATATCAAAAAATTCAAAGAAACTAAATCCAGCCTGGAATTCATACATTGAATGCATTGCCTTACACCTTTTCCTGCTTAAAATTACTGCACACACAGTGAGTAGTCCCCAGGTTAGGTTGGTTTATCTGTTTCAGCAGTTTAAGACATGTCAGATAAGGAGACAGTGATCAGATTTAAAACAGTCCCAGAACCAGGGGCTTCCAAGAGCTATTTCAGAAAGCAGAGTTAGAAACATAATTACAAGACAGGATAATGAACAGCACCTCTTCAATTTCCCTGTGGCCCTTGCTAAGAAATTAAATCAAGTTTGTACTGTATGAGCATGACTGAACTGTTAGAAATGAGGGAAAGATTAAAGTGTTATCTTGTAAACAATATATACATAATGAACAGAGAATACAAAAGAAAGGCATTGTAATGACAAGAAATGAGAAATTTAATGAATTGTATAAGATCCAACAGTTAGAATTAGTACTGGAAAGATCCAGTCAAGAGTTTATTTGGATGAATAATCCTGAAATTATGGAACTTGTATGGGAATAGATTTCTCTGATATTGAGAGTGGTAATGTCGAAGCTTTTTTTCTTGAGCCAGAAGAGGAAGACAAGATGTCTCTATGGATACATAGGAGGTGAAATACAAAACTTGTCAAAATCAAAAGAAATCGTTCCATTGATGCCATCAGGCTCTGCACGAGGCTTTAGCAAAAGGTCCCCTCTAATTCTGGGATTAGTGTCATGTGAAATCTCATCTTGGCTTTCTGGAAGACACAGGAGAAGAGAAGTTAAGCCATGTGTAGCTGGTGGAACAGCAATAAAAGGTTTTGCACAGCTGTGATCCCCAATGCTGATCTCCACCAACTTTCACATGCCTTGGTTTTGTTGGGGAATTGATTTTGTTGGGGGATTGAATCACCTGCATTTCATGTTATTCCTTCTGATGTCTAACTGAGACCTCTTAACTTACAAACATGTGCATGAGAAACAATGACAGAATGCTTCTGTCTGCTTTTGAAATTTAAATTAATGGAAGATGGTGTTTCTATCAATGCTTATTCCCTGTTTTCTGTTAAAAAAAAGACAAAGCAACATGCAGATGTTTGAGCAAAGAAATGGAATATAAGTCTTGTGGATATTTTTAAAGCATCATGTCAGGTCCCAATACCTTGTTTTCCAGCAATCTCAGTGTATCTCTGTGTTCTGATTTATTCAAGTAAATCAGTTTATTTTCTGAGTACAATGATTGTCAGCACTCAGGATCCCTCTGTTTCTGGAGTAAAAGGGGAAACCAGCAGATTGTGGAACTTTTCCAGACATGCCTAGAGGGGTTTCTTTATAAGGGTATGAATCTTCAGCAAGCAACTTGCTGTTGTATTAAGTGATGCTACAGACACTTGCTGCACAAAATCAGAGGGAAGAAATATCATGCTTGTAGCAAATAGCTTTTTTTTTAGCAGACTGAGCCTCTATTTATATTATGGGCTGTAGGAAATCCACAGACCTCAATACTAAAGACATTTTCGTCTTACATCCTTTGCTTAATTTAGTAATCTTAAAATAAGGTACCTTTTTCCTCCAAGGCATTTACAACGTTCTTGTAATGACATTGCTACAACTAACTCTCTTTTCTTCTCCCTTGTGGGCAATTTTTTTTCTTTTTTTTTAGGTGTGTGTGTGTGAAATCTTGAGTTTTTTTTCTTTTTAGCTACTGCTCAATTCCTCTTTTGGAATATGTTCTCTGTCTTCTGTAACAAGCTTATGAAAATCAATATTCCAGCATTTATCCCAGGTTACTGAAGAAAAGCCCTTAATCAAAGACATTTAGGGAAGCTTGTGAAGGTCACCCAGCACATGATGATAGAGGACCCTTCACAGATTGCACAGCTCACCTATTTTACCCATCCCACATGCTGATAAGCCTGCTCATCTTATAAAGAAATGAATGATTGAGCCCGTTCCATTACAATTAATATCTCTCTGGGAGATGGGTCTGCTGGGGAAAAATTGTACACTTATGAACTTTCTGAAACAATAAAATGGATCCATTTTTGAGCCAGCTTTTCCTGCAGACCTAATTCCTGAGCAATTTAGTTTTGCTGATTAAATCTGCCCTCTGAAAGGGTGAGCTGGCAGATCTGGGCAGGGCAGCACAATCAGCTGCATTTGCAGATGGAGCACAAACCCTCTGTAGAATCTGATGGAATTTGCATTACTGAGTTAATGGTACATGTGTTTGTGTTCACCTGCAGGATGCAGCCTTTCCTAATCACAGTGACAGTATGATTGTATTGGTGTTACTGGTTTGTAAGGGGTTAACACCACTTTCTTATTAGCTTGTCTTCATGCTCTTTTGCCTTCACTTGGAGTTAGGATTAAAACACAGAGGAGACAGATTTCTTGTTCGGACTTGGTTGTTGATTAAATCTTATCTAAAGTACAGAGAATTCTGCAACACTTCTAGCTCCCAGCCAAAAGTGAGCAAAATGGAGAGTATATCCAGCTAGTTACAAGGTCTTTTAAAGCTAAACAGTCCAATAAAGAGCTAACACCTATATTTATTATACTTTTGTGTGGGAGAAACAGGACTTTTGGACAATAAATTAATGCGATTATGTAGAAGTTGATTAATTGTTTATTTTTTAGCTTTAATTATACATTTTACATTATACTGTTTACGTGATTACATATTTTTTTATCAGTGTTTTTATGTTGTTTACCCATTTTGTATGAGCTTTTTAGGTGTGATGATTGGTGGCTGTTCAGGACTTTGCTGCTTACTTTTATTTTGGGTCTTTTAATCTCGGTATTTTGTTTTTCGCCTTTTTTTTTTTTTTTTTTTTTTTTTTTTTAGCACCATTTATGTTTTAGTGGTTTTGAAGGGTTTTAACAAGTTGCAGAAAACCACTTAAAAATGGCTTATTTCGTGCACTTGTTATAAACATTGATTTAAACTAGGAAATATACAGAGAAAAACAGCTAAGCATGTGAAGAAACAGTAAAATATTCAGAAAAACAACTAGGCAGTAAAATATGGAGAAAAACAGCTAAATATAATTTGGCTGGTGCATATGATACAGAGCCTGGCTTAGACTTGTTCAGACATATCACTGTGGCCCAAACTTCAGTATTACTACACTTTTGACCCAATAACCAAATACTTGTGACCCACAGTGCAGCACTGTCTAACCAAAACCTACTGCCTGAAATCATGAAGGAGGAACAAAAAAGAGGAAAGAGACAACGCCCAAGAACCTCCATCTTGTCCCATACCTATTGCTATATTCTAAAAACCCCCAAATTCAAAACCTGTCACCATGTGAAGTCACACACTTCTATTCTAACTACACACCCATAACTTTAACTCCATCACTCAAATTTGGAAGCCTTCTCCAAGGCCTCAAGAATAAAGCAGTGTTGCCCTGGGGGTCAGTGTCAGAAGCACAGAAAGCTCAAAAATCCCAGTTTTTCTGGGTTCCAGCACTGGTTCAGCTGGGAAAGGGGGAATATCACTTTTTCTGGGATGAAAACAGAAAGTTTCTACTTTGAAAAGCAATTATAAAAGTATCAGCTCAGAGTTACTCTGGAACTAACTCTGCCCAGTGCTCTGTAACCAACTCAGAGTCTGTGAGTTAAGAGCAAACTTCTTCAAGCTCACTGAGGAGAAAAGGCAGCTGAAAGAAAGAGCTGCAGCAATATCCTGGTGTGCAAATACTGTGCCTGCAGTTGGAACATCAGCTCTGGAATGATTTCTGAGTCTGATCACAAAAGGGTGAACAGATCCTGTTGGACAAAAAGGTACAGATACAGACATGGGACTCGCTGAACTGAATAAATGCTGGGCAGTTGAGAAAGACTGGGGGAGTGGGAATCCCTCAGCTGTCAGTGTTTGTCCTTGCAGTGATTCCCTGGACACACAGCCTTGCTCTGACCCACCCTCCATGCCCTTGCTGGAGTGCATTTTTAGGTGTAATGTGTATTTCAGGAGCTGCTTCACAAGTTACAATCTCATCCTTGCAGGGTAGGAAACATCAAATATTACTACATTTATATGCTATTTAAGAAACCTTATTTGCTTCTAGATGCCCTTCCTCAGGCAAGTGAATTTCTGTAGGGAAGAAAATCAGGGTTTTCTCGTTAAGGATGGATGCAGGAATCCCAGGGAGGTGCTGGGAGATGGGAGCTGAGGTCACTCAGACCCTGCTGTGACTCTTCACACCCAGGCTCTCCACAGCACAAGAGCAGGCAATGAGACTGCACCAAACCTGCACTCAGATTTTTGCAAAATTAAGGAAATAATGTGAGGTATTTCCATCCCAGATTCCTTGGCCTTGATTTGAATTCAAGGAAGGACTCAGGATGACGCCCCCTGAATTTACAAGCTGCTCCTCAGTTTCTCCTTGCTAGGCTAACAAAATGCTACAGAACCAAAACTGAAAGCTAAAATATCCCTCAGCCCCTATGCCTAATTTTTACACTGAAGATTTATGTGTGAGCTTAACTTCATAATTATCCTGTTTAAGGACATTGCTGGGTTTCTAAATTAAGACTGATGGCACAGATGAACAAGTAAAGGTCATTCCTTGGTGCATTAGCTCTTTGTTGATGAACAATTTAACAGAAAAACACTTTGTGTTTAGCACAAACCTTTTTCATGAAAATCACATCCCACTGCCTGTCTTTATAAATATTAATTCACAAAATTCATGTGCTTTGTGTGGGTCCTGACAGCCTCTGTAGTGGTACTGACAAGTCAAAAAGAGAGAACAAAAAAAAAAAAAAAAGGTGGTAAAATTTACCCAAGGTGTAAAGGGCATTAAGACACATATTTAAATACAGGATTCTGTTGAGTTTCAGAGCATAAGGATCAAGTTGAAGACAATGAAACGAAAATGGGACAATCAGCATTATAATCAGGTCTTAAAATTAACATAGTGGGTGGGAATCCTTCTAAAAGGATCTGGGTTAAGACAAAACTGCAGATAAGAAAATTGGACTCATCAAATCAAAACTGCCAAACAAAATCCCCTCAAACCTAAAATCAAATTATGGTTAGACAGTTTGTGAAGAAAGGCAGGGACTACGTGGAGAGTCTTTGAAGTGAAAAAGTAGAACTGGCAAGATGAACTGTCAGATTAATGAAATTTGAGGCTGGAAGAAGGCACGTGTGTGTCAGCAGGGAATCAAGAGAGGTTTTTTTTTTTTAAATATCTGGTTCTGTGAGGACCTAAGTCAAAACCTTCCAAACAAATCAATAAACTGAACCAGATGGGACCCAAAGGAGCAAAGGTACTTGGGAGGATGAACTGAAGGAATTGCCAGGGCAGGCTGAGGAAATAACTGAGCTGATAAATAGATATTCTGGTAAATAGAACCAGCTCAGCTTTCAGGCACAGCACACAGCTCCCAGCCAAGCTGGGGATCCTGCAGACATGAAATCACAGATCACCAGTGCACAGAAAGCCACAAATCCTGCTGGTAAAGGATCATCCTAAGGAAATTCTGAGCCTTGTCAAAATATTATCGTGGAGGTAAATTATTCCCCTAATTCCCATGAAATAAACCCCAAGAATTTGTATTTATCCTGCTGGCACCATGCTGAAGAGCTGATGTGTTTATCAGTGTACTGTCCCCTTCTTTCCTAGCTGCTTTGTTTATTTATTTCCCTCTTTATATGTAGACCTGAAACTAAGTATGATGGGAAGGGGCAGAGGTTTGTCTTCCTCTTCACAGAAATATAATATATCACTGTCCCCTGGAGTTCAGCACACTTGATCTTGAATTACAGCCACTCAGTCCAAGCAGCAAATAATTCAAATGAGGCATCTTTACTGAGATTCTCCTTGTATGGAAAGGTAATTTACTGTACATCACAGATATTGTAGCACCTCCTGACTTGCTGCCTTTTGTTAGGTGATTTGCTTTTCTACTGCAGAACCCAGACATGCAAATCTGAATTCAGTGACTTGAGATTTTCCTGCCCTGCTTAGCTGCTACGAGGTCCCTGACTGCCAATTCTCAAAATAATTTGCAGCTTGGAAACAGATTCTATAGAACATTTATCTTGATTCAGGGAGATCTGTAGCCTCTACAAGTGTATGTTACAGTAAAATCCTTGTGGAGCTGGATCACTAATTTGAACCTAAGAAAAAATATATCAGAAGGTACAGAGGGGTTTTTCAAAATAGGAAGAGGTAAAATGATCAGAGGTTATGCATTTCAAGGACCTGGTTAACTCTAAACATAATGCTGGAGATTTTTATCTCTCTGTTAGAACAGTGCAATGAGTTCCCAGCTGAAGAAATCAAAAGGGTTTTATTTTAATGATTTTTAAAAAAGTATTTTCTGTAGGTGCTGCAAACATTGTGTGGTGGTACAGAAAAGCTATAGCCAAATTTTTTGGATTATGCTTTCAATTTGATCTCAATAAAAAACCTTGTCCTTTCTGATTTTGGATCTCATTTATTGCTTTGTGCACTTTGATTACAGCAGACTAAATCTGCATTCCATATTAATTTTTACATACAATAATAAGGCCTTGAATACATCTTTATTAAACTACAGTTTGTTAATTAAAAAAATTCTAGTTACTTTATTTACATTAAATTTTATCTGGTTCTACTCTTGTGTGTTGTGAGCTCCATGTGCAGAATACAGAATATTCTCCTGGAATTTGACCAGTGAGCTTTGGCTATGGGATTAACTTTCAGTATTATTCTAAAGCACTGTTTGTATCTCACTGACAAAGTGATGGTGTTACTGAGGGCTCAGCTGGCTACATAAATTTATTTACTTTTATTTGAACAACAGAATGGTACAACAGCCTTCATGGTGCTGAATTTATAAATTTATTTTTTAAGATTCACCATTACATGCCAGAAAACAATCTAGTAATTTTATCAATTTATGACTTAATTATCAATTTATAATTTATTTTAACTGCAATAAACCCAGCAGATAAACCCAAAGCTAGCTGGTTATGACATGCAGGAACCAATTGGAGCTTACAATAACAAAGAAAGCTTACTTTAAACATTATGTTTGATAGCACAGAAGTGATATTTCAAAGCTGTTCTCAGACTACAGAAATCTGGAGCATGCTGCAGCAATTTTGTATTTTACTCTCTCCACATAGTTAAGGCTGGGAAGCAAGGACTTTCTTTGAAATATTATTTGTGTTTTTTCACTGCACTTCAGGAAATGATATTGGTCCTTGCATTTGTTTATTTTGATTATTCTACAGAGAGTTTACACAGCTGTTGCACAAATAAAATCAGCTTATATGTCCATCAAATATTACCCATTTTTATAACATTTTTAACAGCAATCAAGCTACACAAAAATTTAAATATTTCCTGAATTTGAATATGCAGCTGTAAGTTTATGCCTGGCTCTGATGTGAGGTGATCCAGGTCAGAGTATCTTTCCACTCCTTTAATGAAAGATTGTCATGATTTAATCTCTATGTTAAAACCTCTTGTTCTTTAGAAATTATTTAATGGACATTTTCTGTGAGTATGAGATTGCCATGCACAACCCTTCAAAGCTTTACTGCTCAGAATAATGGCATTTTTGGGATATCAGGGTGCAGTTTCATAACTGGGTTCTCTGTCTCAAGGGGTTTTTTTTGCTGGACCTCCTCCAGCTGAGAGCTCCCTCCTGCTTCTTGGAGCAGGCATTGGTATTCATGCAGCTCTGCATGGACCATCAAAGCAGAAATGAAATGGTTTGGTTTCATTGGAGTAGTGAAATAACAGAAGGTTCCCCATGGGCCACTAAACACCAGCAGTAATTTTGGGGTAAGCAGGACCAAGAGGAAGGATGGGAACAGAGCAGGATTGGGTTGGCTCCTTGGTGTCTTCTGAGATGGATTTTGAGCCTTTGCTTGTTGGTTGCTTTAAAAATGTGGGCTTGTGGCTCACAGATCTGTGGTGGCTTTCTTTGGAGCTGAGTATGAGAAAGCAATTTAGAAAAATTCCTCATGTGTGAACATTCTTGAAAACAGAGCTTATGGTGTCATTTGAGGGGAAAAGTCTGATCCCAATGTATTTTCATATATTGCAACTTCTCCCCTGCTCTGCTGTACCAGGACATATGATTCTAAATATATTTCTTTATCTGCTGGCCCAAACCTCCATCATTTAGTGCCTTAGCAAAATTCCTCTCCTGGGATCTGAGCCAAATATTTAAACTCATGGACCTGATCAGAAGTATCTGAAAAAAAAGCCAGTTAACATTTGGATTTGTGGAAACAATATTTAGTTGATAATGATGTAGCTTCTGTGAGTATAATTTTGCATGCAAAGATCAATGAGTCAAGTTACAAAAAGAGGTTTGAAAAAATGTGACTTTGTCTCAACATATATTATTAATTCTGTGGATATTAATACTTATTTCCAATAATTCATGGCCTGTGTTCATTTTTGTGGGATCCCAGCGTTTTCTGAGAAAATCTCACTTGCTGGCAAGGGAGGGATGAACAGAACAGAAGTGTGGAAAATGATCAAATTTTGCAGCATTTGCAGATCTGAGCTGCTACTGGGGAAGCCAACATGTGAGGAGCAGGACAAAAACCCATTTGGAGCCTTTAGACAGTTCAATATGTAATTCTGGTCATATTATAGAGATTTTTTATCTCCTTTTTTTTACTGATTTATCAAAACTAAGAGACTGTAGTTAGCTATGGGTGTACTGCATCTATTTTTCTTCAGAGCTATATCCTTAATTGCATTTCTACATGATGTATGCTTGTCCTTTGTAAGAGAAGCTGCTGTTTTCTGCATGGAAGGTTTGTCAGGGTGGGTGAGGTGGCTCTGGAGCAGCAGATGCTGTGGGTGCAGCAGGGTCTGGGAGCTCTCTCCAGTCCTGGAGCTGGCCCTGAGCCTCCCCTTCACAGTGGATATGCTCAGGACCTCCTCACATTTCACCAGAAAATTCCCTCTTTTAGTTAAAAGTCAAATACTGAGAATTAACCTCCAGTAATTTATATTCCATGAGCCAATAAATTCCTTTTCCCTTGCCTCCCTACCCCTCACTGCACTGTCCTGGACCATTCCACTCCAGGGCAGAATCTATAACCCCTAGAGAAAAGGTGCCTGTGGTGAAAATACAAAAGAATACAAGCTTCTCTGTTAATAAAAAATTCATCATTTTTAAACCAGTGGCATAATTTATGGGTAACTGTGGGACAGGAGGGTGAATTTTAGCATTTGTCTCATGAAAGATGGATATACTTCATCCTACCCATTCATCTTTTTGAATTTGGCTAATTTTACCCCTTTCACTTTGATGCTGTCAGGACTAAGAGAAAAATTCTATTCTGGAAAAGCAGAATCAAAAGGAATTAGGTAACTCTTGGGCTTTGCCAGGTTGGGATGAAGGGCTTTTCAAGGACCATCAACATATGAATAGGATTACCTTGGATGCACTGGTGACCAGACATATTTTTAGCCTTTGGCAGAGGAGAATGGAACCTCTGAAAGCAGCATGACTGCCACTCAGAATGTAAGAATCACCTTAGAGAACATTACAGAGGGGGAGTTGAAACTTTTGGAGAAGGGGACAAGGAGATGGGCAGCCTCATATATTTAATTTTTTTCTCCTTCTTATTTAAAAATCAAAAAATAGCACCTCCCAAATGAGTAACAAATAAAGTCTGCCTGGTGCCACTGCCCATTTATGTTGCATTGATTTTGAAAGGAAGGGGTTTATCTTCATTTGGGTCAAGCTGGGGTCCTGGTGAGAAATCAGGGCTGTGAATTGAGCAACACGTTATGTGAAGCAGTGACTGCCTAAAATTTAAAACTGAAATAGTGTCCCTGCCACAGGAGAGATTGGTGCTGTTAAAAATGGCAATCTTCAAAAGGAATTTTAGCACTCTTTTGGATTTTTACCTCCTTTTACAGCAACACTGAATCATTCCCACTGATTTATGATCTAAGCTCTGTATGCTTAAAATATCTGGGGTCTGCAAAAACTGTGACAAAGCAGAATTCTCTAGGCTTCCTCTGTCAAGATATTGTAAATCAGTTTTTCAACTACTTCTTGCAAATGCAATGTCACTCTTAGTGCTGAGTTCATGAGCCTAGGTAGCATAAAACAGACATATAAGGAGGTGATTGAATAAAATCCATGCATATTTTCAAATATGTTTCACAAAGGGATTATTTTTAAGCCTGACTAATGAATTTTGTCAGACTAGCAAAAGGGAAATAATAATAAAAGAAAAAAAGACAAAATTAGAAAACATTTTAATCCTCATGGGAACTAAAGTCTTAAAATATTTTAATTAACTTCTGTTCTTCTGCCTTTATTTTTATATTCCTGAATTGCATTATATTCAGCCATATCACCACATATGGACACCTCATAAAGAGATTTATCCCCTCATAAAATCTGAATAGACCAAGAATAGACAAGATGGGCTCCTCTCTGAAGATGCTTTTCTGCACTGACTGCAAAGGGAGTGTAAATGAGCATCTTAAATTACACAAGATATGAAATTCAAAATTAAGGTGAAATGAACACCATGTTGAATTCAGATTTTTGGATGAACATTCAGAGCCAGGGTTTCTTTAAGATCTCAATTTTTAGGAAAGTCAACTGGGTTTAAATGAAAAATTATTTTCAGAAAGACATTTTTTTTATACCTGACATCATACATTAGTTCTTCCCTAGTTCTTCTCTGACCTGCCAATATAGACATAAAATTTCTGGACCAGTACTGTTCCTTTTCATATCAACACCATATAAGACAAAACCACTGATTTAATTTTTATTCTCTAAGAGCTGTTTGTAAAAGGATTTATAAATAGTGATAAATAGAGTGCGTGGCAAATTTCCATGTTGTATTTATTAGCTTATTAACAGTCTCCAGTCTGCTACGGTATGGAAAAACAAACAAACACCAAACAAACAAACAACTGAATAAAGGTTTAAGAGTGATTTTTCTGTAGCACAGAAATGGAGCAGGTTTGGCCAAATAGAATTTATAAAGTAGCAGAAGTTGCTAGGGGAAGAGACTCCACAGAATTTCCTGTGAAATCCAACTTGTAAAAGAGCATAAAAGGGTCATTATTTGCTGTTAAATGTGAGCTTTTTCTCAAAGATCTCTAAAAATGTGTGTGGGTTAGTGCAGGAGGGGACAAAAAACCTTTTAGCAACTGTTAAAGCACTTTAGGTAGGTTGCTTTGTTTACTGGTGCATTTTCAAACATGATAAAGGTTGGAAACACTGAGGAGAAAACACCTACATAACTTTTCTGCTTTCTCTGAGTCCCCTGAATGTGAAATGAAAGCATTCTTCAGTGTGTTAAAAAAAAATTGATTCCTATTTGAAAAGTCAAAAGCCTTTTAAAAATATTATCAGCCTCTTCAAAAGCCATTCATTGACACAGATCTGAGGGGTCTCAGGAAGGAATGAAGTTATGAATACATGCAAGAGGATTTTCTGTGAAAACACTGACAGCCCTGAGGCAAGAGGCACTGAGTAAATATTGAAAATGTGCTTCCTGCAATCTGCAGCCTCTAATAGGGCAAGGAAGAGGCATTTCCTACATTCCCCCTGCAGCCACACAGGAAATCAATCAGCCAAGGAACGTGGCTTGTTGTGCTCCTTTTTGTTGCACTGACTAATGCTTTCTATTGCACTGATCATTAAGCAGAAGGCACCAGAGGTGGATCTCATAAAAAGAAGTAATAGGGATGTATTTTTTTTTTTTTCCTCTGTGGAAGAAATCCAGATGATTTTAAAAGCCCATGTGTGGTTTCATGACCAAGCAGAGGATGCCATTTATAATTGGCATTAGAGCTCATTAGAGCAGCATTTGCTCTCATCTTCTTTCAGGGATTTGGGCCCTAAATCCCAGGGCTTTAGCTAAACCTCTCTGAAAGATTCCCTCTTGTCTCCTGAGCTACTTCTGACCTGTCACTTTAACCTCTCTCTGCACTTAAGTGTGATTTTCCCTTTTGTAGAAGAGATAATGATGGTTGTTGTTTATGCCATTCTCAAACAGCTCTCTGGCCCAACACTCCTGTTTGGTTTTGGGGTTTTTTGTGTGCTTTTTTTTCTTTTTATTTTTCTTTTAAATAGCTAGATAATCAACAAAATCTATATAAACCCTTCAGAACTCCTTCCTCTCTTGCTATTGAGCTCAGTTTTTGGTGCAAATACAATGCCAGACACTAACCAAGATGTTTGTGTGAGGTTGGATGGAAAATAGGTATTAACCTGTATCTAACACTGAAATATCCCATTTCCTGCTCTGTTTCTGGGCTCTTCTCCAATAGTAAATGGTTCTCCTTTCAGAACTGAATCTCCACATCACTCCCCTTTACCCCATTTTGATGGTGTCTCAGAGCACAGAAACTGAGTTTTATTTGGATGAAACTAACAGGGAGACCCAGCTAATCCATAAACTGGGTGCTCCTCTATTGTTCTTTTTCTTTTATATTAAAAACTTATCAAATGAGTGCTCTCCTTTTGGAACCTTAGAAACTGAGAGTTTTAGACTTTCTGTACTGACAGGCACTGACCCTCAAGAAAGCACTAATTTTAACCTGAGGCTGTGGAAAAGGCTTCCAAAATTGAGTAATAGAACTAAGTGTGTAGTGTGCATAGAAATGTGTGATGTCACATAGTAGAAAACCTAGAATTTGAAGTTTTAGGATATAATAATGGATATAAAACAAGATGAAGGTTTTAGGACAAAGGTTTCTTTCTTCTTCACCTTCTTCTTCATAAATCTAGGTCATATTTTTGTAATTAGAGAGAAAATTCCTCATTCCGAATCACAAGTGTTTAGTTACTGAGTTAAAAATTTGAATAAGTAAATTAAATAATTGGTACTTTTCCTACATGGCATGACAAGGTTTGATTCATTCAACAATTTGAGCTAATATTTTTATAATAAATATAGATGCAAAGAGTGTGTATTACACATTCTGTAATATTCAGGTTCTTTAATATTTATGCAATTCTTTTAATGATTCCAAAGAACTCCTGTTGTTAGGGTTGTGGTGCTTTGGTTAGGAACTGTGATCTTCATTTCAGTTCAGACTGTGATGGCTTTGTGTGCCTTTGAAATCTATATTTTCTTCAAAGGAAAAAGAGCTTTTTTTTTTTTTTTTTTTGTCCCTTTCATCTTGTAGCTGTTTTGAAAAAAAAAACAAACCTATTTTGAGTAAAGAAAACATTCTAAATTGTAAACTGTCGATGTAAACACAGGTGTTGGTGTAGCACAGGTGCCCACTGTGCACAGGACTGGTTTTGTCTGAGTCTAATCTCTTGAACATCAGGAGTGTCAGACTGCTGCAGAAGGGGCTTTATAAAGGAGCTGGATGACATAATTAAAATGATAAAAGAATAATGGCAACATCCAGTAACAGCTCAGGAGCTGAACTTCAGCCTTTTTCACTCTCTCATTTTTATCCATTATCATCTCTGCAGAGCTAGGATTTTTCAAGAACTACCCGATTTTTATTCCTTTGTGGTTTTTTGTTGGCATTTCTTTATTCTCAAGGCACTTTACACTTCAGAGAGAGAATCAGACACTTTCAACAACCCCACTGGCTGCTCACACATTTCCTGAGCCTTATTTGCCATCTCTAGATACAAAATAAGTTGCTGTAATAGGTTTATTGTCAAGAAGGAAAACTCTTGAAGCTTTAGCCTTACTTTTCCATTCTTTTGACAGGAGTTTAATATTGCTCTGATTCTTTAGGCACAGAAAATTCAAAAGGAGATGCAGCTCTGTGCCACAATCAGGAAATATGGGTTTCTCCCTTGCAGGAACTTGTGCTTGGACTCCTTTCCATCCTGACTCTGAGACAGGGGTCAGTGGTGGGCCTGGCAGTTCTGGGTTAATTTTTTCCAGCTTAAATGATTCTATGATTCCATGGTTTGGATCACCATTACTACAACAGGTAGCACACTTCTAATTTTTTGAGATTTAAGTCCTCCAGCACAGAACTTCTTCCCCTTCAAATATCCCTGGTAAACCAAAGTAACAAATTTCTCTTTCTGCCACGTCTGTGAAGATCATCCACTTGCAGAAAACTATTTTGTCCTCATTTACTGAAAGGACAATTCTGAGCAAATATCTTGTGCTCCTGACTCATAAGTTCTCCCAAGATGTAAATATGTATCTTTTATACCTATAAAATGATGTATTTGTTCTACAATATTTACTAGAGCTTTCCATCACTATATTTAAAGTTCCATCACTATATTTTCATAGTTTAAACTCAGATGAGATTATGCTTCTTTTATCTCTCCATCTATGTTCATTTAAATTTAAACCTTGTAAACTCAGATCTTAGTGCCCTTCTCAAAAATCACTAATTAAAATTTACAGTTGTGTTCTAAAACTTCACTAATATGTGGAAACATTCCAATACTTCAGAGTCCACAGATGATTGAGTGGTGTGCCCATGAACAGCTTGTCAAACTGCTGTTAAAAACTGCAGCTGTTCATTAAAAATAAATATCTATTTTTTTTTAATCACATCATAACAAATATACCATGTGATATTTTCTTCCTGATATATCCAGATGCTTGCTTCAAAAGCAAGGAAATAATAAACCCAGACAAGTTTTCTGGGCCAGGATCTAAAGGACCTTGTCCTGAAAGCAGGGATGGGAATTTTCAGTCCATATCCATGGATTGAAAGCAGCATTCAAAGAAATCACAAGATTATTCCCTTATTCAGAAGTGGCCTTCTCCACTGCACTGCTAAAACCTTTGTTTGTAACTCTAAATCTAAAGAACTCCTTTTTTCCTCTGCCTCTAGCAGCAATTAGAGACAGAGCCTTTCAACAGCTCTTTACAGTTGCAGAAAACTGCAAATGAGGGCAAGTCATAGTCCCTTCAGAAGTAATGAGAAATGGAGGTTATTTTGGGATTATATTGATGGGAGAATGCTTTGACATCTTTGTACCACTGTAAATCCCAACTGGTCTCAATTCCATTGCTTGAGCATGAAGAGGATCACTCCTGTAACTGTGTTAACATCAGTATTGAAACATCAGCTGTAATTTATCCCCTTTCTCCACCCAGACCTAAACTGCAGTCCAGTAAATATGTTTTGATTATCCACAGCAAGAAAATGGGGCAGGGGGAAGGTATTAACTCTTTGAAGGAAAAAAAAAGCTAAGTAGATTGAGGAGGAAGAACAACAAAAGGGGAGAATCAGGAGAAATGTGAAAAAAAGAGATGTAAAAAAATGACAGAGGATGAAAACTAAGCATAAATGAACTTTTTATTTGGCTCCAAGGATGCATTAATTCAATTTATTCTACCTGAGTGTAGGAAACTTGGATGGAATGGCAGTTCCCCAAAAAACACGTCCACATTTCATGATTGTTGGGCAAAATGGGGATCCACAGTTTTGGAACCACCTAAAAAAAGGGTTTTTTTCATTTTATTCATTATTTTATAAAGTTAACCTTTCATTTTTGTTTATACAAATAATGGGTTGTTCATGTCTACTATTTAGAAAATACTCAGTATTTTTTACTAGCAGAAAACAAGGCATGAGAATATGAACCCTAAGAGTCAAAAATTACAAGAGTGGGAAACAAAATAAGCGGAGTGAGGATCCTAAAAAAAGAAATTATTTTAAAAATTTTAATACTTAGAAAGTAGTCAGATGTGTTAATGTTTTTGGCTTTTTTTTTGCCTTTTTTGGTCACACTCAATACCAATCTAGCAAAACAGATTGCTCACCACATTTCAAAATTATCATTAACTACGCTAGGGTCCAAAGAAGGATGAATTATTCAAGAAAAAAAACATATAAATAGATGCTTGAAGATATTGGGTTTCCTCATGTCTTTCTCTAAAAGTAGCAATTCTCTTTTATTTGTATTATTCTTTTAAATAAAAAATTCAGTAGGAAATGGAAAAAAAAGAGCTCAGAATAATTAGGGAAGTCAATTTAATGAAAAAAAAAAAAAGATATTTATTCCCTATTTTTCAGTGTGCTTAATGAAATGCCTTCCTGAAGATTTTAAAGCATTTTAGCTCATGTACATCTTTGCAATTTCAGTGCCACCCCAGTTAAAGAGCCTCTAACTTAACTCTGGCAAGAACCTGCTGCTTTCTTGTAGCCCAGTGCCACTGAGGTTGAGTTAAATATTCCCTCTGGAACAAATTAGAGCACAGAACATGTCAAGCCTTGCACTAAAAGCCTTGGAAACTTCAACAGAAAATCTGGTTCATTTGAGGGTGAATTGCCAACAGAGTTGCCCTGTCCTTTTCTGTGTGCAGAAATTAAGCATTCAGGCAAATATTAGGGTCTTCCCTAAACCCACAACAACAATTAGTTCATCATTATTGCCCTTGTGACTTCACATTGATTATGATAAATGCACAGAATTAATTTTGGTCAGAAAGGAATTCTGTAGGAATTGCAGAATTACATTTAGTTTGAGTCGATATCCTTTTCAAAACTGTAATTTGTGGCTGAAACCACAGCAGGATCCTTTTGTGGGTACTTGCCCAGCAGAAAGGCATCATTTTGCCAAAAGTAGTTCTGCAGTTCAATATTTACACTCAGCAGTGTTGGTGTAGAGTGATGTTAAACAGCTTCCTTTCTACCCCCAAACAGCATAAAAGCTCATTATTTAAAACCAGTTGATTAAAATCTGTCTGCACTTTTAAAGAGTAAAATATGCATGAATTGATTTTGCTCGAGTTTGTTCAATTATCTCTATAAATCAATGCATAAAATTGCATAATATGTTTTAAAAGTCAAATAAATATTGAATATTTGCCTTTGGCTTTCTGAGGGGAAGTTGCCCAGTAACAGAAATTCTTATTTTTATTTCTGAAAGGAGGCAAAGCTGCCTCATAAAATGAAACCTAAATATTGGTGACATAACCAGTGACCAGCATCCATGCTGATGGCACCAAGCTCAGGGGAGATAATCTAAATCAGCTGCCTGTGATTGGATTTCATCATTATCAACAGCTGTTATCATTTTCCACTTAGATATGGTCAGCAATTTCTCACCTAGAGAAATCATTTGGATTTGCCAACTCAGGGAACTGCTGGTGTCCAAAATTGTAGGATTATTACAGGAATGCTGTGCACTTGCCCTGCTAGGCAACATTAATGACAAAACTGGCTCTGAACACTGCTTGGTGCTCTAAGCTGGGATTCAAGCACCCTTTAATTAATTAGCAGTCTTTACTTTGAGGAACTGCAGCAAAATGTGCAAAATTAGCAGTGATACACACACACAGACTCAATCAGCTCCTTGGCCTACTCAAGCTGCAGAGCTGCTGATTTTTTAAATATAGATAATATAGAAGGCAAAGAAAATGAGGCTGTCACAGTGTAAAAATAAGCACCAAGCCTGTCTTTCAGCAAATAATGAAATTGTGAATGCATTTTCCAGACATCCAGAAGTTAATACTCCTCAATGCTTTCTCTGTCCTTTATTTTCTTGAGCACTGGTAAAATATATCCTCTATTATATATAGAAAATGATACAAATTAAACCAAGTGTCTTCATTTGACAGTAGCTTACAACATGCTAGATGGGCCAGACAGAAATTACTTTGGTATTTAAATAAGGACAAAAATTATGACTTAATAAGTGCTGAGAAGAATGAATTCTAGGGTTCAAGCTGGGAAACAGAGTTTTGCCACCTCAGTTCCAAACAGCATGAAGGGTTCATGTCAAATTTTAATTTGCCTCCAGTGGCATTCATAGAAACTGGGTTGTAAACCAGGATGTTTCAGCTCTCCTCTGACCTGTGCTATGGGTCTGACAAAACATCATCAGTGCATCCCAATTTGCCATGGAATTAAGGGTGCTTCCACTTCTGCAGTTATTGACCAGGCACTTCAGTCTGCAATTGATGTGAGGAAAAAGTAGAATGCTCCTTTTGCCCCAGTGCACCCAATCTCACAGCATCACAGAATTTAAAGAGGAATTAGGTCCCTGGTGTTGTTTCCTGGGTTAGGAAATCGCTTTTGCAGTCGTTCAGAGGTACAGCTTAGAAACTCATTTAATTCATTCTCATTGAGCAGAAAACATTTTTTTTCCTCCTACAAATCACTGCCATGATCAGTGACTGAGGAAGCCTCCAGAAGAGCAGCAAGATACAATTCCTGCTGGGAACCCCCTGGCACATTGTTCTTGAAAGCCTCAGGTACCACTGCAGTGAGCCCAGCCCCAGAATTCAGAGTTCTTCCAGGGCTGGGGATGCAGATGCTGTGCACTCACAGTCAGTGTGTGATTCCTGGGGCAGAGCAACAAATATTAATGCACTCTCACCCTATTTTACCCTTCCTGGGGCTATTCCCAGTAAATTTGGGTTAGAACAAATTCCTGCTGTGAGCAGCTTCAAAATTCTGGCTGCTTTATTACACAGAATCCAGGAGAAATTGCTAGTGGTGTCCAAGAATCCAAGTGAAACATAAACAAACAGTCCTTTATTGCTACCAGTGCTAAACCATAAGGCCATGTTCAAACTCTGGAGTATTTGTTTTGCAGCTCACTCCTGTCCAAGACAATTGGCCATTTTATTTTGTTTTCCTCTGCTCATGTGGAGCTTGTTCTTCCATTTACCTCTTCTATTTAATTATCCTGCATCATTATGCTCCCTTTCAAGTCAAGAGCAATTTGGAATGGCTGCAGCAACGGTTGGGAAGCTTCTACTACCTTTAGAAGACAAAAAAAAAAAAAAAAAAAAAAAAGAAAAAGAACAAAGTAATTACACAACAATTTCATTGAAGTCAATAAGGCCATTCTTGGCATGAAGTGTTACTCAAGATTAAAGATAGCAGATGTCTGCTTTAAGTCAGTCTCCTGTTAAACACTGCACAAGAGCACTAAATATTGTAAAGGTTAAAGACTTGAATTTGTCACAAGTTTATTATGGGAGCATGAATACTTTTACAACAGTAACCCCATAACAATATACACAGTGTATTGAGTACTAACAGCACCAGTGCTGCAAATGTCAATTGGCTCATAAATAATTTATCTCCGTTTCATGTACACATGAATTTAATTGTTTAGACTAATCAAATTTCCCCAAGATGCTGATTATTAGGGGCAGTGGTGTGCTGGCTGGAAAGATGTCAATTCTTGGTCTGGAAGAGTTATAAAGGACATATTTTGAAACAAGTCAGGGTCCAGTAGAGAAATTCCATGGAGAGCTGATAGAGGAGAGCCCAAAGGGCTGGCTGTTCTGTAGGGATGGGATGTCTGGGATTTCTGGGAATGGCCAGGTGTGTCCATAAAGGAGAGCACACAGGGCTGGCTGTTCCATAGGGTTGGGATGTCTGAGATATCTGGGATTTCTGGGAATGGCCAGGTGTGTCCATAAAGGAGAGCACACAGGGCTGGCTGTTCTGTAGGGGTGGGATGTCTGGGATTTCTGGGAATGGCCAGGTGTGTCCATAAAGGAGAGCACACAGGGCTGGCTGTTCTGTAGGGATGGGATGTCTGGGATTTCTGGGAATGGACAGGTGTGTCCATAAAGGAGAGCACACAGGGCTGGCTGTTCTGTAGGGATGGGATGTCTGGGATTTCTGGGAATGGCCAGGTGTGTCCATAAAGGAGAGCACACAGGGCTGGCTGTTCTGTAGGGGTGGGATGTCTGGGATTTCTGGGATGCCCGGGAATGCCCAGGTGAGCCTGCCCCAGGATGGGCAGCAGCACATTCAGTGCATTGTAGTTCTGCTCCACCAGATGGCCCCAAGCACAAACATTCACCCCCAAAAAAATTCCCAGATGAAGTACTTTGACACAAATTCATTGAACAGCAACTGCTGAAGCTCACTGATGCATTAATGTTTAGAACTGTTTAATTAGGCACAATCAGGAGCCAGTTGTAGGCACCTGCACAGTAACTAAAGAGAAGCATTAATGATTTGCTTTCATAAATGTTTTAAATATGATATCCAGGGCAATTAAGATGTGCATGGCTGCATCATGCTGATTGAGGTTTTTAATTCTCTTGGAGTTTTATTGCCTGAAGTTTCTTTTGTCCATAAGAGTACCAATAACTACTTAGGAAAGAGAAAAGCAGCAATGTACGTGGAATAGCAGCCAAATGCAATGATAATGGGAAATTCCCATTGCCATATGCATCTGTGTACATGACATGTACACAGACACGTACAGAATAAATTAAATTATCTCAGTCTTGACTCTTTTCTTTAACAAAACCCTCCATGGCTTTGGAGCTCCTCTAGAGCTGAATCTACAGCCAAGGGCTGTGCACTGCACAGATCAGACCATGCACAGTGAATGTCTATGCAGGAAAAGAAGGAAAAAAAGGGGCTTTCCCCCATTGTGACCCCATTGAGATTTAAATACTCAAACAGGCAGGAAAAGAAGTGGTAAAAAGTAAAAAGAAAAAAAATACTGACAGAAGTAAAGACAATGTAAGAAAGAGCTAAAATAGCCCTTCATTTATAACTTGGAGTAAGTAGGTTGTTTAGGGGACTGTAATTGCTAAAGAATAAAAAGCCACCCTGGTGTCATGTCAGGCTGGATTTTAGTGTTTCTTTGGCCATCAATTTTTGCTTAAGCATCTGGTTGTCTACAGACTCAGGCAATGGAAAACTGGAAGTGTTGATCCAGACATGTCTTCATATTTGATCTCTGTGGATCTGAGCCCACATCAGTTTTATGTCCTGTGACAAATCTGAGTGTAAATCACTCCAAAATGAAAGTTGTCTGCCAAGCTGCTCCTGATTTTGTGTCAGAACTATGAAAGGTATGAAAACGTTATTCAGCATCCTTTGAATTCTTCTTAACATACAAAATTATTTCATTTTTATGTGCTGTGTTGAGACTCTTGCCTGGTTTAGAGTTTCAGGTGTGACTACCATCTGTTTTTTTTTTTGTCATGTCCCTTCTGCTGCAAGTGTGCTGTTTTCCACAGCCTTTTGGCAGGATGAAGTTTACCTGCTTTGATAGAAAAATCAAGTTTTTTAAGCTCAGTTTACCATGAGCTGCAAGATTTTGCCCCAAGGCAGGTGAGAAAGATGCACACATCCTGGCAAAAGGCTGTAATCTCCAGAAAAGCCAGGTCAGCTGTGCTGCTCTTTCTGGCTGTGAATATTTCTTTGAGAACTGAAAATTGGCTGCAGGTGACTCAAAGAAAAACTAATCTTTTGAGAGAAAAGTACTGAGAACCTGAGTTAGCTACCTAAAAGGATTGATAATGGAGGCATTGGAGGGGGATCAGTTCTCTCTCCTCTGCAGTCACTCTTAAAAACATAAATAGCATTGAGGGCACCTGCTGTGCCTGATGTAGGGATGGGATGAATAAAAAACTGGGATGTTCCCAGGGTCACTGTGCTTTGCTCTAAGAATGTGCTGTAGTGCAGTGGCTCTGCTGTTCCTCCTGCTGGGCTGTAGCTTAATTCCACAATGTAGCCTAAAATCTTTTTCCTGCTATTTACCACCATAGCTCATATTCAGTTTAAAAGTCAAAGCAAGTTTTTGTTCAGCAGCCAGCTGCAAGCTGGGTCTAGTTTTTGGGGTTTTTTTGGTTTTTTTTTAAATCGGTCTGAAGTATTTCTGTTTTATAAATCACCATCAGCTGATAGATGTTGGAGAGCCAGAACACTACAAGCAGATCACTGCAGCGGGACAAATCTTGTTTCATTTGGAACTAGAACTCCTTGTTTCGTGTCTGGCTTGGTTCACACAAATTATGAGGCTATTTCTTCCTATTGATAAAAGCAAAGATAATTCCAGTGCACACCTATCAAGAGTGTAGGTACACATTCAGGCATTGGGGGTACAAACCAGAGGAAGTACAAATATTTGACAACAGAAGACCAACTGATTGTCCTCAAAGGAAGGTGACTTTACCACCACCACTAGTTTAATACAAAGGTTTCACAATTTAGCTTTTCTTCCTGAGAGCAAATCACATTTTTTTAAAATCCAAACTATAAGTAGTTGACTGAGCTTTGTGTGAAAATTAATGAAATAAGGTGTACAAGGGAGAAAGATCTCTTTTAAATAACTTTTTAAGTGTTCTCTCCAATTCTAGCCACACATCTGGGTTGTCTGGGTTTCAGTCATACTCCTTGCAATAAATCTAGCACTGGTGTACTTCTCTTTAGATGAATTTAGTACAGAATCTTATATCTCTGTTCTTCCACAAACAATAAAAGTTTTACTACTTAGCAGTTAATTCAGAATCAAGGCTTCCCTTTAAAGCTAATGCATATATTAGGCAGATAGGTTAACAAAGCCTCTCTGGCATTAATTCTCCAGCAATAATCACATAGTAAAGTGGATTGGATTCCTGCTGCAGTCCTGATGTCTGTTTTGCAGCTATGGGCAGTGTTAATGGCTATGAACACTTTCCTGAAGGACATGACCCTCCAAATGCCCCAAGAAAGCAGATAATTAAATACATTTAAATGTGAATTAGTTTGCTGCATTTCATGACTTAAGGCTGAAACTCTCTTATGTTAAAAAAGTTAAGGAGTCTCTCCATGCTTAGGAGGTTAAAGGAAACTAAATGAATGCTGTGCAAAAGTGGACTAAGGCAATATGAGGATTTGGGCAGCTCAGAGGATGCCATTGAGAAGAATGGTGGATGGATTGGAGGATTCACAGGTGTAAATTGGTTGTTTTGCTGCCTTTCTTCCATCCCAGCAATTTGGAGTCCCATGTAACTACAACCTCTGCATGTTTAGCTAAACTCATCTCTGGGAATAAACAGGCACTGAATTAATGCCATCTTTAAGCTATAATGTCACATATTATGAGAATCTGACCAAGGGACACGGGGATGGCACTCTGGGTTATCTGCATTAGCAGCCAGGAGTAGGGTTTAGAATGGCACAGATGTGTGAGCAGGTGCAAAGCCTGTTATATAAACACATCCCGTAGAAGGTGTCCAAACGCTGTTAATCCTTCATGCAAAGATGAAGTGAATAATAAATAGATAAAGATAAAGCACGGGAGGTCTGCTGCGTGTGCCCTTTGCACAACAGGCAGAGTCTTTGCGAGCACCCGGCGCTGTCCGTGAGCGGTGATGCTCCCTCCCGCCGGCCCCGTCCATTATTTCCTTTCTCCGTCTTTCCGAAGCGCGGGGCTTCATTACGAGCCAGAGATGAGCACGGGAACGCCAGCCCACGGTCGGAGAAACAGTCCGGCGGTACCCTGGGATGTCAGCCCCTCGCACCGATGAGTTCATGGCCCTCCAGGGAAGGATGGGGCAGAAAAAGCGCTCTCATGGCGCTAGGCGGGGACAGCAGCCCGGGTACCGGCGGGGACAGCATCCCCGGGTACCAGCAGGGACAGCATCCCCGGTACCGGCGGGGACAGCATCCCCGGTACCGGCGGGGACAGCAGCCCGGGTACCGGCGGGGACAGCATTCCCGGTACCGGCGGGGACAGCATCCCCGGTACCGGCGGGACGGAGCGGGCTGAGCTCCGGCTGCGGGGGCGGGCGGGGAGGCGGGCAGGGAAATCCCCAGGATCCTGGGGACCCTCCCCTTGAGCGGGGACACACCGGGACCCTCCCCCGAGCGGGGACACCGCGCTGTTGTCACCGGGACCCTCCCCTTGAGCGGGGACACATCGGGACCCTCCCCTTCAGCTGGGACACCGCGTTAGTCACCGGGACCCTCCCCCGGCTCGGCTCCGCCGCCCAGCGCCGCTCCCGCCCAGCGCCGCAGCCGCGGCCGGGGATGGCGGGGCCGGGGCCGCAGCCGCTCCGGGCCGGGCCCGGCGCTCCGGGGAGGGCGGCCTGAGGCGGCCCCGCTGCCCCCGGGCATGAGAGGCGGCGCGGCGGGGCCGCGGGAGCGCCGGGAGCACCATGCGGGAGCTGGCGATCGAGATCGGCGTACGGGCGCTGCTCTTCGGGGTCTTCGTGTGAGTAGCGCCGGGCAGCGGCGAGAGCGGCAACTTTGCTGCGGGGCTGCGACGGTATCCGAGTGCCGGGGGTGCGGGATGGAGCTCCGGGATGGAGCAAAGGGATGGAGCAGAGGGATGGAGCGGCGGGATGGAGCCGCGGGATGGAGCAGAGAGATGGAGCTGCGGGATGGAGCAGAGGGATGGAGCAGAGGGATGGAGCAGAGGGATGGAGCCGCGGGATGGATTAGCGCAATGGAGCTGCGGGATGGAGCTGCGGGATGGAGCTCCGGGATGGAGCTCCGGGGTGGATTAGCGGGATGGAGCTGCGGGATGGAGCTGCGGGATGGATCAGCAGGTCCCCCCCGGTGGGCTCCGGCGCTCAGGGGACCCCGCCGGAGAAGCGCCCTGGGGATGCCCGAGCCAGCGGCAGCTGCCGCCGGTCCCCTCTCCGGGATGCTCGGGGGTGGAATATTTATTTCCCCGCGGTGAGTCTTTGAGGGAACTCTGGCAGCCGCGGGGTTTTGCTGAAGAGCTGAGTGGAATGTTTTCCCTGGAGAAGCTGCTGTTTGTGAGAGAAGTGTGCAAAAAGCGAGCAGCCAAAACAATGCAGCCTCAAGGGCGCTGGTGGTTTCGTCGGGCCGGTTGTATTTGGGAGGTGAGGTCTCACCTGGCGGGGCTGTGAATGCGCCTCCACAGCTGGTTCTGGCAGCAGCGGGAGCGCCGGGGCCGGAGCTGAGCTGGAGCGGGTGAGAGCAGCTTTGGGAAGCTTCTCCTCACGCTCTTGGGCAGGGAGGGAAGTCATGAAAATCTGGTTATTGAGAGATGTGCAGCTGTCGCTGCACGACCATTCTTTCTCTTAGCCCTTTTTTAGGAGAAAGCATTTCTGTGTTATTTTGTTTTGTGTATTTCAGCCCTTTCTTCCGTGCAGCTTGTGTTCTGTACACATTTGAACAATGAAAAGTTCTGCTCTATATAAGTTTGCATTTCCATTGTTTAATGTTTAAAGATGAGTGTTCTGAGTCTCTGTGGTCTCTCAGGAGTATCACAGAACCGGGATCAGATTTTGCTGTTTGCTCGTTTGTTTTCCTGAGGATGGATGCTGTCACAGGTGCAGGCAGTATAGGACATCTGTTAAGCTGTGATACTGACTTCAGCCTGGTGAAACTGAATGCTTTGATGAGTCCTTTCTGAACCTCTCATGGTTAATTAATAACTTGTCCAATTTACTGGTGTTTGATTTTTTCCTCAGTGCTCATTTCTCTTGAATATTGATGCAAATCTTTTGATTTGCAACAAACCCCTGTGAGGTGCCTTTGATATCTGTCAGTTCAGTCACATCTCACTTTGAAAGCAGACCCGTTCCTGTCAACAGAACTCCTTTCTGGAATACGTGGAGTTACAGAGTGAGCAAAGACCTCAGCAGCTGATGCTACATCAGAACCTTTCTCTTCTTTATGATTGTGTGTGTAATTCATCACCTACACCACCCCTGTAGGAGATCTCTTCATGTAGCTTATTACTATCATATGTAAATCATGAGCCATCAGAATTTGTCATTTTGTGGTTGTGCTTCTCTTCTGTCTTCATTTCTTCTCTAAAAGATACCATTTTTTTCACCACCCTTTAGGCTGTGGTTCCAAAATCCTCTGAGGATGGGTAGAAAACCCCTGTTTTTCTAGCAGAAGAGCTCTTGGTAGAGTCACCATAATGGCAAATGCCTGTGGAAGAATTTCTCATGTTTTCATACAGCTCAGCTCCTGCCTCATTGGGATTGTGGGGAATAATTCTGATATTTCAGTAGGTCATTCAGAGTTCACTGACATCTGAAAGTACTGGGCATGATAGTGTTCCAAATTCATGCCAGTGTTTAATTTCATGAAGAAATGCACTTTATTTGCTGGTATGGTTGCAAGAATACAAAGAAGAACTTTTCTATTCCCATAATGTTAGCACAGAAGTAATCTTTTGCTATTGCAATAGTATTCAATAGTTCTCTCAGTTTTCTAAAGGACAGTTTCTCACCTTTTGAAATTTTTATGTTGCAGAGATTGAATCACTGTGTTTCCTGTGGTTTTATAGACACCAGGTGCAAAGATTTTTATGGAGCACTGAATTCAGTGGAATACCTTTTCAAGAGTGAACATTCCTTGGTGAATTTGAAGCCCTGGGACTGGAATCCCAGGCAGCAGCAGCTTGAGGTCTGCTGCAGAAAAGATTTCTAGGAATGGAAAGTCTGAACAGGTTCCACCTCCCTTGGAAAGGAATGCCATTAGCAGAAATGAGCTGAGGCTGGGTCTGAGCTCATCTCTGTGGTGAGTGCCAGGAAATGAGGAACTGGACAGAAAAGAAGCTTTTTCTAAAAAGGCCTTGATGGCTTTGTGTCATCACCAGTCATTGTAGTGTCAGAAGCCTGACCTTGAAGGTAATGGTTCCACAGCTACTTGAGAGTTGTGAGCCATCTGTGCCTCCCAGATCTGAGCTTCAACTTAACAGTTCATATCACTCACAGCAATAGGCTGGCACATTTTGTACCATAGAATGCAAAAGAAAAAGGTGCATATTCCACTCTGGAGCTTTGGTTGGTAATAAATGTCATTTCATAAAAATGGAGGTGTGAAAACTTCTGTTGATGATTGCTGAAATTGAATGTATTGCCAATTTGAATGTATTTTAGACCAAGAACAACCATGTTTTCTATGTTTAAGACTGGCAATTTTTTTTTCCTCCAGTTGCCATAATTATCAACGTCAGTCATTCCATCAAAGGCAGAAACCTAAACTTGTTATATAAGATCTCTTCTATCCTGCAGATGGGCACCCTTAGAAGCAATGCACATTTTTGGTAGTTGAGTATTGATTTGGTTGAATTCAGCAGCCGTTTAGGGAGGATAATGATAACAACTGACTCAGTTCTAGGTGTTGTGTTCAAGGCAATTGCTGAGCTCACTTAGCACTTAAAGACCAGATTAGGTATTGAAATTTAGCAACTCAAGCTTCTCTGCCTTTACAGAGATCTGTGCTAAAGGGTGTTTTAGCCCTCAGGATTTAGTGGTATTGAAGGAGGGATTAGTTAGAAGAGATTTATTACAAGGATTGTGTCTGCCTGAAATTGAGAAGCAGGAGTTAAAAAAAAAAAAGTCAACAAACCCAAACTTCAGACAACAAAGAGTCAAAACCCAAAAACAAGCGGCTGCAGAAAAAAAACCCTAAACACACCCTTTACTGCAAAATTAAATAGGTATTCTTTGAGTACCTTCAGCAAAATAGCTCTCAAGCAGCAAGTTACAAACTGCAAGGATAGTGTTATTTCTGTTCTGCTCCAGTGTCTCACCGTTTCTAAACTAGAAAATAATTTTTTTGCTTTCAAAATATGTATCCTTGCACCTTTGGGCTGAACTGTTCTGATGGAACATGGGTGATTTGTTAATTCAGAGGTGACGAAATTCTCAGGCTGTAATTTGACTTTTACAAGTTTCAAACCTTTTCCAATCAAATGCTGACTTTGATCAATACCCACTTCATATTTTTGTTTAGGTTTTTTTCTTATTAAGAAATATCTGTGGGTGCAGAACTGAGTTTTATTTTTAAAGTGAGGTTTTTCATGTAAGCTCTCAGAAGTAGAAATGGTCTGTTGTTTGATATAACAACCATGGGATGTACTCTTGTTTACAGGAAAAATCCAATGCTAATTTGAAGAATGATTGAATTAGGGTCTTGCAGCTCTGTTTTTCTTCATTTTTGTAATTATTCCTATGACTTGGAGCATCTTAAAATGCCTGATTAATGCTAAAACATGTTAAAAATGACCAGACCTTTATCTCCATGTGTGCAGTGGCATTTGCCACTTACAGGTTGCTTGAAGAAAGCAAATTGTTTTGACTGACTTGGTTTTATTCAGATAAGCCAATTATAAAAGGATTTGTGTGCAAGTCTGACAGTTTTACACAGGAGTGATGCCCTTAAAACAAAGTTTTTCATCTGTCCTAAAATGAATTCATTGAGTGGTAGCCCAGAGTGAGCCTGAGGGACATTTTTATTTCTTGGTGTTCTGTTTTAGGTGTCTTCTATGAGGAAAACTTTTTGCATCTGTTTCAGAAGTTTTTGAAGACCTATATTGCCTCTTGGCAGGGAGAGAGGATTTGTGTGTGCTGTTGTGTATTTAACCCAAGGACTTGTCAACAGCACGTCACTGATGTTTAGAGAGCTAATTGATTAAAAAGGCAAAGTCTTTCAAGGATTGCTTCATCAAACCTCTAGCTCTTCAGTGCATGGGATGTGATTAAAATATAAATGTCGTTTGGAGTAATTGGATATCTTCCCCACAGCACAGTCTCATTAGCAGCCTCCCTTGGGAATAAATGTTTATCTGCAGGCTAATATAGAGATATATATTGCACATGTGTGAGTTTACAGCTCTGACTAATGCTGACACCCTTTGTGTGTGTGCCGTGTTCAGTTTCTGGTGTAAGTAAATAAAAGCTGTTTCTGTGCGTGTTGTGTTTCTTACAAGTTTGCAGTATTAATATTTTAATCAAGTTATGCATATGCATGAAATAATTTGGTGTGCAGAGCTCTTTCAAGTAGTTTCCTTTGTCAGGGGATGTTGTCTTCTGGATATCCTGCATATGTTGTCTTTATAAATGATACTGTGTGCTGTCTTGTTAACACAGACAGAAAATCAATTACCCGGGAAATTCCACAGTGCTGCTCTTCTGCACTGCCCTTCTCCCAGACTGTGTTTGCCTTTTCTCTCTCATGTGGATGGGATTTTTGGAGGATAGACTGAGATGATAGCTGTGACTGTAGGTAGCAAAAGCAAGATGGTATTGAGAAGAAATCATCTGACTGAGACATTAATTTTCTCATTTTGACTCAAATGCTGTGAATTTACACAAATCAGTTGGACCAAGAATTCAGAGCACCTCTTAAGCCTTGGCTCTCTTAGTTGAATGTTTCAAAGTAGGTATTTGGCCGCTTCTTGGTGGTTTTGTGTCCTCTGTTCTCCATTTCAATATCCCATAATTCAGACTTTGTTTGGAACCTCACAGTCTTGGACTTCATTTCTGTGTGCCCTAATTTCTCATCAAGAAAACAAGGGCAATTCTGCTTTTTCTCACCCTAATCCTTCTGTTAATTGATAAATTCTTTGTCATTAGGTAGCCAAACACACTGAACATTCTTGGAGCTTTTTCAGTGTTAGTGTCACAAATAGTAGTGATAATAGGAAAGGAGAACATCAGCGTTTGCTAACCTGCTTAAAAATAGGTGCATCATTGTAAACTGTAATTTATGTGTTATTAAAGAGGGAAAGTTTTGTTTTGTGGTGCAGGTTGAAGTCTAATTCACTGAGTAGGGTTAGTGAAGAGTTAAGGGAAAGACCTGCTGCAGAAAAGAACTTTTCTGGTGCTGGGATCTGAGAATATTTATCAAAGGTTGCATATTGAGCAACAGACTCGTTCCAGTGCTCAGCACTGTGGTCACACCTTTGAAGTGATGGAAGAGCTGGAATGGGATGGAGCTCCTGTAACTCCCTGATATACCACAAAGTAACCTGAATTCTAACTTTGCTGGCACGGTGTCCTTGACAGGTTACTGTGAAAACAAAAGGCCCTCAATACCAATTATAGCCAGTGTCATCTGAGGCACAGAACAAGACGACCTGTGCCTGTCCTGATGTGTGTGAACTACCAGGGAGCTCACAGGGAAGCCTGGCACTGTACTGGGGTTAATGGGCAGGTTTTGGTGGCAGGGGTGGCTGTGATGATCTGATCTCAGTCTGCATTCCCCATCCCCCTGTACCACTGCAGGGGAGGAGGGAGAAAAAATTCATCGTTAACCTGGGGAGAAGGGTGGGAAAGCTGTTTTAAGGCTTACATTTCATTTTCTCATTTATTTTCCTATTGTGATTAGAGTTTTCTTCTAGTTGGCTGTGACAGTAACTGCTGAGTGATCTTCTCTGCCTGTTCTTACCTTGGCCCAGGTGCCTTTCACTGCATTTTCTCTCCCCCATCCAGCTGAGGAGGGGAGTGATGGAGCAGCATCCACTGAGTGTCATCCTGCTGTTCATATGCTTGGTGTTTCAGTTAGCTGGAACTTCTGATTCCATTGTTTTTGTATTTTATTTATTGGACTAGGGTAGGATTTTACTGGCTTTGATAACAGTTTTTCGGGAGAAATTGTACCTGCCTGTCATCTTGTGCAGACTCTGTGCAAAATACAGACTGTTCTTACAGACTGTTGTGTCAATACTTCTAGATTGTGGAATTGAGTTATTTCATTTGTTTTCCCTGAGTCTGGGGGAAAGAGGGAGTGAAAGGATGGGAAGAGGGAAGGGGATTTGATGGCAGGAATTCTAATTGTCCTGCTAATAGGATAGGATTTACAGTTGATCTCCATGGCTAAACTCACAGCTGAATACATGCTAAAAGAGGATGTTATTGTAAATGCCAAAGCATCTGCTCCAGATTTTTTGAGGAGTAAATGGTGACTTTGTGTCTCGTGTTGAATCTTGTTGTTGAACCCATTTACTCACAGGCTTTGGCACTTGGTGTTTATTTGCTTCTAGCCTGATTGAGGATGTTTTATAGTGAGAATGCTACTGATAGGGTTCCTGGGGGGAAAATTTTTCTTTAATAAATTGATTCTTATACTTTGATCTAAGCACAGTCAAGATAGGGCACAACTGTGATTCTTTTGGGAAAGAATTTAATAAAAAATTATAGTCTTACTGCTGTGAATGTACTCATATCTGGCATAGAAAATCAAGATCTTTATGGTTTCCCAATCTTTCAGTGACTTTGAAAAGCCAGTACTTGGAAATATCTGGCAGAATTATTGATGCTAAAAATGAATTAAGGTTAATATTTAGTGTGTCTTGTAACTTTTTTGTGTAGTAAGGACTGTGCTGGTGCTGAACAGGGGATGCCTGAGTGCTGCATCTGTATTGGCAAGGATTAGTGGACAAGGACAGAAAGCTAAAGACAGCTCTCATGTCCCTAATTAATGTATTGGTTGTGATTAGCTAATGAGCAGCAGGGACTTGGGCTGGGATGGGTAAGGCAAGCTTCACTTGTTTCTGGGTCAGAGCAGCTTTTTACAGTGGATCCAATTGCATTGTCTGCATGGAAGACACAAAGCTGTCATCAGTTCTAGCACTTGCACAAAGATTTTCATGACTTATGTGGATTTTAAAGCACTTTCCATTCACATTTTTCCTTGCTTATAAATGTTAAATTTGTCATCACTGGACCACAAGTCATTGATATGTAAAAAACTCTGTGATTGATTGACTGATACGATTCTGTAGAAAAATAGACTGGGATATTTTCTTCATTTTAAATCAGATTGCTGCAGCCACTGTGTGTTGTATTTGTTTGTTTCTCTGCATTACAAAACACTTCTAGTTTTACTATTTGAATGGCTAAACATTTTCCTTGTTAAAATACCACTGAATTTGAATTAAAATTGCATAGGAATGCAATAAGTGGAAATTGTTTTACTGCAGGGTAGGTAACAGGGTAACAACTGTGTTTTCAAAACATCTGACTGAGATTAATTATTCAGGTGAATTCCAGAGAGTTCGGGGTAAGAGTGAGGAAGATTGTAAGAGGTATAGAAAAAACCACTCTTTTATTTTTTTTTCTGGAAAAGGTAGAAATAATTCAGTTGTTTAATCTGAAGATCTGAGGAGGCATGGCAGAGATCTTCACAGGTAAGCAGCTCCCTAAAGGTGTGTGAAGACAACAAGATGCTCTTCACATCCTCTGGGAATTAGACAGAATGGAAAGATTTTTTTAATTTGTAGCAAAGGAAACTTAAGGTTGAGTGTGGAGAAATACATTCTATTGTTAAGGACTTGGAGCACTGTGATAGCTCAAGGACAGGTAGAGTCTCCACCCATGGAAGTTTTAAAATGCAAGTTACACTGAAGTGTTTTAGGAGTATTTTACATCAGGTTTTGCTCTGCTGTAAGGAGACAGACTGGCTGGTCAGCTGGCACTGAGTGCACTGAGGTTTGTATTTCCTGAGAGTGCCCCAGTGTGTGGGTAAAAGTTTGAAGTGAAATTTCTTGTAAGAGATTTTTGACTCATCTTGATGGGTGGGAAAGGAAACAGAGATGCCAGTTTGAAATCACTTGGAGAATACTTCTGCAAGCACTGAACAGAAGCTGAGGGTCCCTTCTGCAGGGCAGTGCCCTGCCAAAGCTTGTGTGCTAAATATTCTGCATTAACCAGATTGGGGGAAAAATGAAACCCTAGATTAGGTGGAATGTTTTACTCTACAACCTGGCATTTTATCCTTTCTTGGGTGAGAAGTTTTACTACTACTTTAGCATGTCTAATGGAGGTGCAAATGCTGGCTCAGAAGTGTTTAATCTCTGAAGGGTTCGTGGCTCCCTGCCAGGTGTTGAGAAGCCTTGCAAAGAGAGAACAGCAGAGGGGAGTGTCACCTGACAGAAAGAATTCTATTTTCATTAGCTGCAGTTCTCACTGATGGGAGAACAGATCTAACAGGCTGTCTGTGCTCTCACAACCCACAGAGATTAATAACACAATAATAATTGTGTTCATCTCTGTCCAAAGTGCCTTCCAGGAGTGTAACTATTGCTGTTGGACCTCAGTGAGTGCTACAAAATGCAAAAGGTGATGTTCCTAGTCCCCATTACTAGATCTTATCTTAGTGTTATTACTTTTTAAATCATTGCTAAAATAATGATTAAACTCTGGAATATGTGTTTTGCACACAAGTGTTTTTGGACTGAGTGATTTTAATATAGTTGGATTTTATTGGGAATATCATTAGGAGGAGGAGGAGGACAGAGAGAAATGGGAGGGGAAGCTTTTGTCAGAGTGAAACTCAGCATGGTTGTGAGTTTATTCCAACTTTCTTTTTGGGTCCAAACATAATCAATAGTGTGTGACATGCAGACATGAAAATAAAAAACTTTACCAGACTCAGCTCCATCAATTTGCTGTGTAGCTGTGTAGTTGTGCAGGGAACTGTGGAGAGTTTGGCTGAAAACAGTTTGAGATGTAATCAAAATAAGCATTAAAAACATCAAGAGGAAAATTTTGACTGTCTGCAGTGTGTTTGGGTTCATTATTCAGACTTGTGCTTAGTTCATTTAAGCCTGTAATACGAAATCTGTTTTTCACTTTAGGATAATGTACAGCTGCCAGCTTTGACACTTCTAATGGCTGCACAACTCATTATTTAGTTTCCCTCTACTTTCTCCTCCCCAAATGCACATTAAAATGGCTTTTGTGAAATATCTTGTATCATAGGGTATATTTAATAAAAATAGAGGATAGAGGCAACAACTAATACCATAAATAAGGGGTTTTTTTAAATATAAAATGAGAGATAATGCAACGAAAGCAGGAGCCAGTCGTTTTCCCTTGGCTGATATTGGTTATTTCTGTAAAACTACCACTGTTGATTATTTCTGGTCCATTTCTGCATGGCCTGAGGAGTTGCACCTTGGCACAATAAGCAGCAGCTCTGACCTTGTCTTGTTTTCCAAGGGCAGCACTGCTGCAGGTGAGCAGGGTTCACAAGGACTGAAGGACTCTTTCACCCCAGGAGCAGCTAAATACCAAAGTTGCTTTTGTTTCAGAATGGTTTATTTTATACTCTGCTGACCAGAAAGCAAAGCTGCAAGGATCACTTTCAATATTAGGTCAAGGAAAGTTGTAAAAATTAAAAACAAGTCTTTCCTTTCACTTTGCTCATTTCCAAATATCCCACTTCTGTGAGGAAGATATCATGGTTAAAATGCAGTATTGAAGCTAATTAAGTACTTTAAGGTCTGGAAACCCCTTTTATTCCCATGGAATGGAAGTTTTCTAGATTCACTGTGGCAGTAATGATGCTCAGGGATATTCAGCTCTACTTGCTATCAAAGGTTCAGCCCCTAACAAGGAGAATGCTTGGACTGGAAGTTTTTGGAATCTTTCAGGTGCACAAGAACAATTTCCTGGCTATGTTAACCTCTTGTTCTTGTGCTGTTCATGCATGCTCAGATAATCCTTTCCCTTTCCTCTGTGTCACAGGAAGGAAATTTTTTGCTTAGAGCCGAGGGCTGAGAAAACAGGGACAATATAAGTGCAAAGAAAACTAACATTAGGTTCTAAAACTCCACTCCAGACTGTTCTTCCTTTTTCAGCATTGTGAAAAGATTGTTGGTTTGCTCTTTCATATTAGGTATTCTAAGTGTATATCTCATTTCTATGTGATTTCATAAGCTGCAGGACTCCTGTTGTGAGTCTGTATTGTTTTTAGTTCGAGATCTGAGCTTTTAAGTGAGCCCAGGCTCCACAGCTGTTGCCTCCTTGCTGGGTGCAGAGTTGGCTGCAAGGAGGAGAGCACAGAGTGTGGCCATTCATCTTTGGAAGAAGTCATACCCTGATACAAATCTCTAAAATCAGTGGATATGTGAGGCAAATCTGGGAAACCTATCAGTAAGGCTGAAGGAAAATACTGGAAGCTCTCCCTTTTTAGAAACTCAGGGAAATATGACAGCTGTGGTAATATGTGTGTATTTTAAAACCACATCAGAATTTATTTTCAATCTTTTCTTAATCAAAATGATTTATTTTATATCTGAAGGGCTAATGGAGGCATATGTTCTAATTAAATGTCACACTGCAATTGCTAGCTAATTTAAAGGATTCAGAAATATTTTCCATCAAGTCATGTTGACTCATCTGAAGTCAAAGCTATCCTCCAGAAGCAGTCCTCTACTTGCCAGTGACTTAAATAAAAACCCCCAAAACATTGCCTGTGCCCTTCTGTCTTTATCAGTCCCAACAAAGTTTTATGTGGGGATTTCAAATTGTTAATCAGAAATAGGTGTACACACTGCATGGCATTGTCCTGGGAAATAAAATCTGTTAAAAAGGGATGATTTATTGATACTGGTGTTTCTGTGTCAGAGTGAGTGTACAGTACTTAACTGGTTTCAGTGCAGTTAAAACATGACATTTACAGTAATGTGTTTCCATTAAAGTCTATGAAGAACCAATAAAACATTAGATCTATTCTGATGGGAACACTTCTTTTGCATTCAGTATCTATTGCAATATAAATTCAGATATATATTTAAAATTAACTCTTTCCTTTTGATTTCTGTGGAGAAGCTAAAGCTCTTGCTGGGTGTTTGTCAGCAGTTCACACTTGGCAAGTGTAGGTACCAGTCCAATAATAAACAAACTGCAGAATTCAGAGTTACTTTGATTTGACACTGGAATGGTTTGCCCTTCCAAGCTTTGTAAAACCATGGCAGGAAACATCAAATCTCATGACACCCAGTGCTGTGCCTTAACTACAGGGAACACTTCTTTTTCTATCAGAGTAGAGTTTCTATTATTGAAGTTACATTTTTAATTCATGCCAGCTTCTTCATTGCTTATAATTTGTAATTGATGGCCATATATATTGTAACCCTCCTTGATGGCTGAGGAGCTGTGGATCTCCCAAATTGCTTTAGATATTAGACTCAGATCTCTTTGCTTGTGCTAACCTCTGAGCTGACACAAAGCTATCTCATCATGCTGATACAGACAGACAGCAGCATTTCAGAGTCTGAATTGCTCCAGCTCCATGGAGAGCAGGATCATGGTGATAAACCACAGGCATTGCTTCTTATCTCCCCTCATCACTACCCCCTCTCCTTCAGTTTTGTTAATTTTACATGCCAGCCACAGAACATTTACAGCTTTTCATATTTTGTCTGTTTTTGCAGGAATTTGTAAAATAACCTCCAAGAAGTTATGTGATTTTTTTTTTTCTGTAATATTATCTGTAGGCAGTAAACAAACCTAGGTTTTGTCATGGCTTGAGAATAAGTTATTCTCTCCAGGTACATCAAATAGCATGACATGAATGTTCCCCACTGTTAGTGTGTTTCAGAAAGGGTAAATTGAAGTCTTGAATTGAAATGTGAGCCCAGGTGATGTGAACAAACAGTGTTCAGTGCACCCAGCAAACTCTGGGCTCCTTCTCTTTCAGATCACTTGTGGGGAGCCCCTGCAGCAAACCCTGAGTTAGGAACTGTGCACACACTCTGTAATTAGGCCAAGTATTGCCAACTTCAGCACCACTGACACCACTCCCAACCTTGCAGAGTAATTGATTGCACAATTTAACATGGCAGGAACACCAGACAAGCTTTTACTGCCAGCTTTGAGACTCAGTTTGGGGAATACTAGAGGAAATATCCATGTAAAAACATGCCAAGTGGAGTTCCAACAGCCCAGCCACAGTCAACCTGTGTGTTTGGGGGAGGCAGCACAGCTGTGTTTGCTCACACAGAGTTCTGCAGGCAGGGAATGGTGGTCAGAGCCAGATTTTTTCCCCACAAGTCCCCAGAGGTGATTTATAAGAGAAGTTCATGAACATCTGCTGTCTTTTTGTTGTTTGCCCCAATGCAGACAGAGCCATTTGAGGATAAAATCTGCTTATCAACAGATGAAGCTTAGAAAAATTGAGTCATTCATCAGGTGTCTGTGATGAAAATCTGAGTGTCACAATCACAAATTCCTGTTCATTCTCTCCTGGTGCTTTGCCATCTCATGTGTCTCTCAGTTGTTGTCACTTGGTATTTGGGACAAGATTTGTCTGTGAGAGAAAAAGTAAAAGGCAAAAATCCCCAATTTCCCCCGTCTCTTGCCAACCACCAACCAAACACCCTGAGCTGATGCTCAGCTAAATTTAAAAATTCAAACTTTGCTGTGTGATTCATGCAGCTGAGGCCAGGCACTGGTGGGAACAACAAGGTGAGGTTCCAAACAATATCCTGCTGCTGCTTCTGGGAGGTGAAAACCACTGTGGAACCTCAGGTCTGAACCTCTGTGAGGATATTTATGTTCTGTTTGATTCCTTCACTATCAGGGAATGGTTTCATAAAAAGATAACCCCACGTTGTTAGTCCATATCATCACAAAACTGCTTTTAGTGGCTGTTACCTGGCTCTGGCTGTGCTGTGGTGCTGGCACCAAATGATGCTGAAGGGCTGCACGCTGTGAAATGGAAATGAGGTTAATGTACCTCACAGACTTGGAAAAGAGCAGCATTTCTGCTCAGTGTGGAGCTTGAGCAGCAGTGTTGGCATGGCCAGAACAACCCCAGGGACTGGGCACCTGTTGGTCACTGATGTTTTTAATGGAATTTGGGCTCTCTTTCCCTTGGAAAGTCACAGTTAAAGGCTCTGGAAGTTCATGGAAACCCTTTTATGCTTTAAGGACACGCAATCAGGCTGAAGTGTTTGAAATCTTGCTTGCTAAGCTGTTAAAAATGTTAGGTGAATATGTAAAAATGAAGAAAAAGGCCAAAAAGCGAAGATTAAAATTTTCTGTAATAAAACAAAGGAAGCTTTTGTGCCACCTGCTTCCAGGGGACACTTCCCTGAGTGAGTTTGTACTTTGGGCCATGACACAAAAGGATCAAAACCAGTTTTCTTTGTCCAAGGACTGCATTCATTTCTCAAAACACCTAGTCCTTTCAACAAGCTTGTGCTGACTTATGAATAGTGATAGACTGTACTTTTGGTTGGGACAAAGGAACATAAATCACCAAGTGTCAGGCAGCTTAGAAACCAGTATGTCCTCATGATTGTTTAATAGAGTACAAAGGGAATTGCCTTCAAGCTAGTGAAATCTCATATCCACTCACCCATTGGTGATGCTTCAAAAAAGAAGAGAATTGTTCTCTTATGAGTCTGGGCATAAAAATTTAATTAGCAGTTGAGCTCTTTGGGAAGATAAAAAAAAAGTTATTCCTTTTTTTACAGTCTCTCTTTTAACTGTTTACTTTCTATTTCTGTCTTATTCACAGAGACATCTGCTGCCTTCTACAGCTATTTTTTTCCTCCTTCAACAGTGATTTTGAAATTGTTTTGCCCAGAAAACTTCTTTTGTTTGTTTATTTTTTGATTTTTTTTTTTTTTTTTTGCATTATTTTTGCACTAAATTTGAACACAGTTTTCGGAAGATATTCAGAACACAAGTCAAAGAAATAAATGAAAACTTAATTAGATTTAATACATAGTGGATACAAAACTGCTGCTGTTCCATAAAATAATAATAATTACAGACATTGATGGATTTTTGAAATTATTCATTCTTTACATGAGTACAGATGAGTATATATTAATCAAAAAATCAGTCCTCATCTGAAATCAGATACTATTTATGTTATTTATTACATTTTCATCTCTAGCACATCTTCTTTTGCTCCTAAAGGCATTAAATCTTATGACATATGTATCTGCAGTGTCCTAGCATGTTCCCTATGAGAACTGAGTTTTTATATTTTTTTAATTCTTCAGATTTAAACAACAATAATTTTAGCTTTCTTACATCATGAGGGCCAGGATACAAAAGATCAAGAAGAGCCCCAAACCTTTAACTCTGTTGGCATTTGTTCATAATGTCAAATGTTTTAACATCAAGCTAATTACATTTCTGGTGCAATGTGACAAATTTTCCAGAAGTGTCCTGGTGCACAGATGTGCTGTGATCACCTTGAGGCACAGATGTTTGTGTGTGGTTTGCTTTCTGCAGTTACCAGAAATGCCTCAAATAAATATACTTTAGGACTCTCTTTTATTTGAAATTTGGAACCAAACTTGCTTTCATTGTCTAGGAGTCAACCTTTATTTTTCTAGTTGAAAACTATAAAATGAATTTTTCATATGGGTGATATATTACCTGGAAATGTTCTTCTTTAGAAATGTTTCCTATTTCCATGTCTTGCACAAACCATTGTCTTTTAAACTTAATAAAGTTTTCATTTTGAAAACACTGAAACAAATTGTTTTGTCACTTCTGAAGGTAACCTTCTAGGGAGAGCAGGCTCAGGCTGGGTTTGGAGCAGCTGGGTATAACTGTAAATATTCCCCTTGCCAAACCAGATTCCTTAAGCTCCCAGAACAACCTTGGTGTCCATGTAGGCCAGTATAGGAAACATATATGCTGTGACAAGTGACAAGGCTTGTTGTAATTTGATAAAATGAGATAAAAGGAATTAATGAACTTAGCCTCCCCATCTCCCTCCGGGCTCCAGTCCCCTGTCTCCCTGCCCTGCTGCCTTCCTGTCCCCATTCCTGTCCCTGACCCATCTCCTGTCCCCTGTGTCCGGACCCTGGGCCAAGTGTCCTCATCCCCTTGGCTGCCAGCCAAGTCCCTCCCATTCCCCTCTCCTGAATACCTCAGTCCCTGGAGAGGGTCACTCTCTTTCTGCCATAGCACCACATGGAATAAACTGAGACCTGGAAGGAGCCTCTTTTGTTTTTCTTTCCTATTCATGCTGGAAACCTGTCTAATCTTAGGTAATTAGGGTAGGGACACAGTGTATTCAGCAGTCGGCGCCCAGCGTGGGGCTCGAACCCACGACCCTGAGATTAAGGGTCTCATGCTCTATCGTTGTTTTCCTTTGGAAAGGAGAGGAAGAGGAGCTCAGTTGGGTTCTTTTGAGTGTTGTGTAGAGTGACTCTGGGTGTGCTCAGGTAAAGGGCTCAGGGGAGGCTTTGGGGTGCAGGTGCAGATCCCCTGGTTCCATGGGCAGTGGCAGTGCCTTCTCCTGGTGAGGAAATTGCTGACCCAGCTCAGTTTGAGGTTTGTCTTCCCTGGGGAGAGTTGTACATGTGAGTGTGCTTTAATTTCACTCTGCTCTGCAAATTGCTTTGGGCTTTTTCTCTTTGCAAAGTCACTTAATGAGACTGCTTCTGATGTAGAACCTTGGTTGAAAGGTTTAAAGCCCTTGGCTTTGGGAAATTTACAGTAAAAAAAGCTTTGGGCTGCTACACTCTAAGTTCAGGCTCTGTGGCTTTATCAGGTAAAAGTGGTCCCTGTGTCCTCCCTCAGCTCCCATCCCTGTGCTCATAAACCAGACCTGAAATGAACAGTGGAAAGCAAAGGCCAAAACTTCCCAGGTTGTCTGATACTAAATCAAAGCCAAGAAAATTTAAGGAGCACTGAAGGACTCTGTGGAAAAAGGAGTATGGCTTAAATGAAAGGAGGCAATTTGGGTAGTCATGAAAAGCTTCTGAAAGTTCCTGCTGCAGCCAAAGATCACAATTCCTGCTTTGTTCTGTGCATGACAAAAGAAACCCACACCAATTACTTTCAACAGAGCAATGGGACCTCAACATTTTCTTTTGATGCTCTTAATGGCAAAATAACGTAATTACAGAATATTTTTTTCTGTGTTTTTGTTTGTGTGTGTGTTTGGGCAGATTTTTTTGTTTGTTTGTCTGTTTTGGTTTTGTTTTTCTGTCTGGCTTTTGGTTTTTTTTTTTTTGGTTTTTTTTTGGTTTTTTTTTTTTTTTTTTTTTTTTTTTTTTTTCTTTTACAGGGCTAATAGACATAATAATGAAATTAAAACTGCTTTGGTAGAATGAGAATTTCTGGTAGACTTAGATTCTTGACAGCCCATCCTGGTTTAGGAGTAAGTCTCTCTTGGAGATATTCTCTGAAGTTCTCTCTGTTTTCTATCAATAGAAGGAATTTTCTGGGCTGACTCTTTCTTTTGCTTTGTGATCCTGCAAATGCTACTGTCATGCTTCAAAGTCTGAATCTTGACATTTGAAAGATATTTTATATTTTACATTTGTTATATAATTTCTTCAGGGTGAAAGGCTGGATTACATGATTGTAAATTGATAATAAATGACTACATGATTTATTTTAACTCACAGTGTTATTTGCACACTTTTCCCACAAAGAAATATTCTCCACAGTAGTATTTATGGACCTTTTATAAAGTTGTAGAACAACTTCAAAGGTGTAGACTTTTGAAACCCATTTTCTGAAGGGTGCATTTATAAAGTTTGTATTACTAAAATGAGGCGAGGGAGGATGGCAATATAGCAATTTATTAATGAGGATAATTCATGCATCCTGTCATATTAAAATTTTGGGGAAATTCTAAATGAGCAGAACTCTTCTGGGGGTTTTTGGTCATCATTTAAAATTGGGAAAAATTTGTATCTTTCATTGTGTTTTTCAGTTTTACAGAATTTTTAGATCCATTCCAGCGAGTGATCCAGCCAGAGGAGATCTGGCTGTACAAAAATCCCTTGGTGCAATCAGACAACATCCCTACACGGCTCATGTTTGTAAGTACTAATGGCCTGTGGCTCATTTGGTGGCTCTAAACTGAGTAAATTTTCATTTGATAAGCAGTAGGAAGTATTTCACAAGTAGAGGATGTTCCTTTAATTCTAAAGGCAATTGTTTTCCAAACCAATGTTGTCCAAAATGTAGCAAATTGTGGGAAGTCTTTAAAAGCAGCATTATCCAGTGACTGAATTTATGAATGTTGATTTTTCAGTTTGGGATTGAGAGCAGTGTTAGCTGAGGAATGTGAGAGAAATGAGTAGAGAAGCTTTTTCAATTAGCTGGTTGGGTGACCTGACAAAACCTTGCCATGCTCTTATAAGGTTAAGTGCTTACATTTTGAAATCAAATTTGTTTTAGCCATGTTAGGCACTGAGATACTGGACTCTGAATATTTTATTTTTTTTTTCCCCTAAAGGCAAAACCTTTGTTTTAGCTTCTGCCAACACTAAATATATCACAGAGCTGCCCTGCTGTCACTGCTCTTCTGGCTCTTCCCTGCTCAGCACATGCAGACTGGGTGGCTGAATTTGGTTATCAATCTTCCTAATTTTTTTAATTCCTAACCTTCCCAAGCAATGATTAATGATTAATAATCTCTATATATAGAGAGCAGTAAGACAGACCACCTCAGAAATGCTGAAATTATGAAATTATGTAGTTCAGGCTATAAAAGTCTAGTTTTTCCAGCAGCTGCCTCAATGTTGTCTTTTCCCGAGTCTTCAGTGAGGCTGGGGTTTTACTTTTCAAACTTAAATTCAGATTAAATGCAAATCAGCTATAGAATTTCTATTCAGCTTTTTTAATAAATTCTTCATTCTTCAGTCATTAAAAAAATTTAATTAAGGAACAACTGAAAGGTGTCTCCTGTATGTGAGGTGACCATATATCCCAGCCTTCCAAGAGAGATGCTGAAGCCCTGATTTTTAAATTTGCCTTTATAAATAAGAAATATTTTGTTTATATTACATGAAGAAGCAGCTCTGTTTTGGACTTTTTCATCCTGGCTGGATGAAAAAAGATATGTTTTTCCTGAAATGGAAGACAGCTGGGTAAAAAACCCAAAAACCAAAAATCAAATAACAAATAAACAAAATAACCCCCAAGCCAAACATTAAATTATTATGCTGGGAAAGACTGAGTTTAATTGTGTGATTTTTCCTTGTGCTCAGCATTACTTTCCTACATGGTTTCTCTGATCTGTTTAAAACTGAGGAGTTCAAGAACTAAGAGTGAATCCTTGTACAGAGTTTTGCTGCAGTAGTGAAACTATTTTTGAAACCAGTTGGGATAATCATTAGTCCATCCTCTTGTTCCCTAGGCAGTAGGCACTGGGAAGCATAATTCTGGGATATAATTATAATATATTCCTCTAGCCCCAGATTTTGGCAAAATTTGTGGTGAGTGGAACTTTAAGGCAAATTTGTGTCAGTAATATTTGTACAGCCTGTGTTCTCTTTCTGGCTTAGATATTAAACAGTGAACAGCTTCTAAAATTAAGAAACATAGGTAATGTCTATATTCTTTTATTATTTTTTCAATTTAAAAGAAGAAGAATCTGACTCTAGCATTGATCACAAGCTTTCATTTTGGATAGAATTTGTTGCCACTGCTGTTCTCTGATATTGAAACACATGGCTGTGGCTTATCAGAAAGCAATCTCTAAGACTTTATGAATTGCTGGATTATTTTATTTGCTATGAGAGCCTTGAATTCAAGAGAAATGTTGTGATTGCACATCCAAATTAGACTTCTGCATGGGTAGCAAAAACTGAGAACAGCCTGGCTCTGCCTCTGTGCCAGTGGATATTCCTTGGAAAGTGCAGGTGACTGCCAGCTTTGCCTTGGAGCAATGGAAGTGTGTGGGAGTCCCTGTGACTTCAGCACATCTCTGCCTTGCCAGCATGAATAATAAATGACAGAGATTTTGTCCATGTTTCACAAAAGCCTGGCAATGCTGGGATATTTCACTGCTGGAAAAGGAAACATAGCTGAGATGTGTCTGAGGAGAGAATTGCTCATTAGAATGTTGCCAAATCTGTTTTAGATATAAGCCCCAGAGAAACTTCCTTGCAAAATAAATGAAAAGGAGTCTGTCACACAGAGAGTTTGTGTGTGCATTTTGCTGCAGAATGAAAAGCACCTTGCAGCTAATGCTTTTGTGGGAGGAACAGCAATACACCACGAACATGAATAGTTCATCTCCCTCAAAAATTCACATGCTTGTAAAATATGAGGAAATCTGCAGTTTTACCAGATTTCTGGAGATGGATGGCAAAGTGCTTTGGAACAGGCTGCCACCTGAATGCTATTCTTTGTTGATAATTTCTGCTGCTCCTGCTTGTTCAAAAGATTTCTGACTCTATTAAACCACCACTATAAGCCTATCAGCCTTGGCTATATTTCTGCATGTTCTTCAGTACTGGAATGAAGATATTTTTCATCTTTTTTTTGTTGTTGTTGTTGTTTTTCCTGGTGCCAATCCTTATTTTTAAGAATGAAACTAGAAATTCTAGGATTTGCTTTAAACTTTTTTTTTTTTTTTAAATTTTCACTATCTGTCTCTGAAAGCAGAAATTAAACTGTTATGAGGATAGAGAGAAGTGGATATTTCTGGAGCAGTAACGTGGCATTGGAATCCAAACTTGAATCTCACATGTACTTAGGGAGAGATTATAAGTGGAAGTGATTCCTCTTTTTCCTAAATGTAGAAAAGTGGAACAGATTCCAGCCTATGCTTTAATCCTTTTTTTTAAAATTTAATTATTAAAATATTATTTAATAATATTTTGCAGATGCAGGTGAGGACAATCTGGTACAAGATGCACAGCCAAAATACCAAATGCAGTGAAGTTTCATGTTGTTTCCTATTCAGATTGTCTAAAATCATAAAGTGAGGCCTGGGATGAATTTGTTGTATGAAAAGAAGATTGAGTCACGTGTCTTTTGCCATAATATCTGTCTGGTCTGGTTTTTATGTCGGTGGGGCTATTGAAGATGCAAGGCCCAGTTCAGCTTCAGTAAAGAAAGCATAATCTTACTTAAGACCTGGCACCCCTTGTGCCATTTACAGCTTAATTTTTGCCTTGTTTGAAGAAAAAAAAAAAACAAAAAAAAACCAACCAAAACAACAAAACCAAACCTCAACCAGTAATTTTCACTTTTTTTAAAAGAGAATAAAGTGTGTTCACTGAAGCACAGATGCCATTTCAGGTTCCAGCACTGACTATTAGGATAAGGTTTTGTTTAACCAGTGACTAAACCTGTAAATGCTCAGGTGTTTTTTTTCTGAGTTTCAACAAAACAAAGCAGCTTGCTCCATCCACATCTTGTAGACAAAAGAATCATGAAGACACAATCTTCCCAATTCATTCAAGCATGACAGTTGAGAAGAAAACAAAAATACAAAATCTTACAAAAAGTAAGATAAAGAGTATTTTTAAATAAAAAATAGCCAGGAAGTTGGTGCTGCAATCTCTTGTGTTGAGCAGGGTTTTACTGAGCCTGAGTGGGTGGGATGCCTCCCTCAGCAAAACACTTTGGAGGAAAAAATGTCCAAAATCTGTATGGATCAGTGTATGAATTTTGTGGACATTATGGACTGTTACTTTTTCATTGGAGAAGCTGACATTTTAAATGCAGCTCTGGGCAATTACAAATCAATTATAGCTGAGGGCTATATTGGAATATTAATGTGCTTGTCACCCTGGAGTTGCAAAGACAAATCATCCCACTTTGCATAAGGTCAGGAGTTTGATAAAGATCATTCAGCCTTTCAGTTTAAATGGAGCTAATTATGAATCAGTTGGGCTGAGGAGGAATTGATGCTCTCACCCAGGGTATTTGTTCTCTCTCACAGGCAATTTCCTTCCTCACACCACTAGCAGTCATCTTTGTGGTGAAAATAATCCGCCGAACAGACAAGACCGAAATTAAAGAGGCTTTCTTAGGTAATGTATGTCACACTTCCAGGGGGAAAAATGTGTGATAGCTCTCAGAGATTGATTCCAAGTGCAGTCCAAGCCTTGAAGAAAACCTGTCTCCATTACAGTCCATTATAGCAGCTTTCAGTGCAGTTCAAGGTGTCTCACACAAGCCTTGGGTTTCTCTGTGTTTGTGATGTACAGATCCTGTGCTTCAATTCCACAACCTAGCCAGCAAGGACTGGATTTGATCAGCAAAGACAAGTCCATCTGAGAGACTGCTCACATGTATATTTTTTCTGTCACAACCAATCTATTACTTATCTCTTTTTTATACTTGCAGCTATTCTAAATTAAGGCTTTGACTGGGAAGTCCTGTGTGGCTCAGCTGTTTAGAGTAGGAAATCACTCCTCTCATTGTTTTCTCTGATCTTCCCCCGAATTTACTGTTACCCATTGTAAAACCCCTGCTCTTGGCTTAGTTTTTCTAATTAGAAGCTGTTGTTTCATCTTAAACTGCCAATGGAATTAGCTATACACTTAATCCTGGACTGTGAGCAGTAGTGGCTGTGCTATGGGTGAGGTGTAATTACAGTTTAGACAGAAAATTGGAGCACAGGACAATGGAGAGGGGAAGTTTAAAGCTATTCCAGCTAATTCTGGCTGTGCCTATCTCTTGAAATCTTGCACTGATATGTGCCCACATCCTTTTCACATTGATGTTGCCAGAGACCAATACTGATCCAAGCACTTTCACTGGCAAGGAATACCTTGAGGCACTAAGAACTGCAGGTGTTTTTGTTGGCCTTATGTTTGAAATATGCATCATTCTGAAATTCTGCTTTACTGGCTAATTCACACTTTAATTTATTGTCCCTTACATAGTAAAATCAAAGCAAAACTCAGCCTTGCCTTAGCTAGATAGGATGTAAATGGCACTGGCTAATTGGAACAGATTTTTTAGACAAGGCTTTATTCCCATAGATTATTCCTTCTCTAGTTGCTCCACACAAGTGTGAAATGATCCTAGGATTGTTTTGACTGCTGCCAGTCACTTGTTGTAAGTTCTGATGTTTTAGAGTGATACTTCACTGACAAGTCCATTCAGTGCAAATAACTCCTCATTCATAAAACACACACAGCCAGTTCTGAGCCTCACTTTCTGTTGTGTAAGAAGGAAAGGAGCTTAGGCTCAGTTTCTCCATCATTTACTTTCACCTTTTTTGTTCTAAAGAGACACCATTTATATTTTTTCCTGCTGTTTTGCCTTCTGTTATTCCCTCTGTAACATCTAGGAGAAAAGTTGCCAGCTTTCCCAGTATTCCTCTTGCTACCCAGACTAAGGAAACACCAACCTTGATGTTCTGTCCAGTTTGTGCCATAATTGTGGAACTTCTTGTGGCTTATTTTTGTTCAAGTGCACTGTACACTAATACTCTTCAGTATCTGGTGATGTGAAGGTTCATTAGGTGTGCTGGGCCTCTGGTTTGCTGAGATCTGGCACAGAATGTTCATAAAGAATGATCAGGAGTTCCCCAAAAGGTGGATTTCTTTAAGCATGATGCATGGAGGAGAGAAAAGGTTAAAAAGATATGAAAATTCTTTGCCCCTCAGATAGCCATTAATACAAAGAAGGGATTCAATGCACCTGAGTAAGGAGGAGTTAATTTAAGTGCCCTTAAGCCTTTCCCTGGGAATGCCCAAATCTCTCACTGACTGGATTATATGACTTTAGATGGGCAATATGAATCTTAAAGGAAACAAAAGCAGTGCAAATAGTTGGTTTTTTTTTTACCATCTCACATTCACACTGTCACTTGCTGCTTGGATTGCCACTGTAAGGGATGTGCAACACTGAAGGCAGAGCTCTGTCAGGTGTACAAGAAACAGTCAAGACAAAACTCAGCAAAAAGTCTTGAGTTTTACTGCCTGGCTTCAAAAGCAGATGTGTTTTTTAAGAAGGGGAGTGTAGTGCTGTGGCATTGCTGGTCACCTGCTTTTGACTTTATGGAAAATTTTCCATACAATTTCTGTAAAAAACTGAGAAAAAAAAATGAAGGGGAAGAAAATGAGCACAGGATTGAGTGGTCACTGTGAGCACAGGTGTTGAAAGAGTTTTTTACAGTATGGGTGTCTCTAGGATTGACTTGTTCTTTCATTTTTGCTGGCAGCTATTGTTATATTCTGAGAAAACCCTTATTTTTGCTTTGATGCAGGTCCCACTTTTTTTGTTTTTAGCTTTAAAAATTAGATCCCATAACACATTTTTATGATCTGTAATATCCTCAGGCAAAGGTTTTATGGAGACAGGATGAGTGCTGCTGGAGTGGAGCATCTGCCCAAGGAGAAAATAGCTCATATGGCTGTCATAATCAAACTTACATTACTGTAACTGTGCTGCTGGAAATCTGACATTTACCTGATAATTATTTTTTTTTCCTGATGGGAAATAAAATTCACTGGCTCCTGGTTTGCAACAGGGAGCTACAGTGTGGACTTCAAAATTAAATCAGTTTTAATCTAAAATGTGTGTATGTGCAGGATCCAATGCCAGTGAAATCAAGGGAAAGATCTCCACAGGCTTGAGATGAGATCCTTTGGAAAGTCTAAGGACTTGGCACAGCACAAATAGAAAAGATGATTAAGTCTTACCTAGTATGACAGTTCCTTCTTTTTCTCCAATTTTATTAAAAAAATTGTTAATCACAGGAGCAAATGTAAGGGGAAAGCACTGAAATACTTAAATAAAACATCCAAATCCTTTTGAAAGAGAAATAAAGTAATCCAACTGAAGTTTTAGCCAAAAGGCAATTCTTTAGTCTGAAAGTGTTTAATTACAACACACACACACACATATACATATATATACACATGTGTGTGTAGATATATCTATATATCTTGTGTATTGGTCTATACAGGAATTGTGCTTGACATAAAGAGCATAAGAGTTTAATCTGGTAAATTACAAAACTCAAACATTGCAAACACACAGTACCTCATTCTCTAATTTTTTTCCCATTTGTTGGCTTATGCCTGTGCAAATGGTAGGGAAACTGGTTTTGGTAGGGAAATAAGAACAAAATAACTCATGATTATTATGATGCTCTGAGGTCTGTCCTTAGTCTGGCTACCAAGAAAAACAGTAGCCTGAAAACAAAGATCATTCAGTTTTTAGTCCAGTAAAGGTTTAAGTCTGTAAATCAAATGTTGTAATGCTGCATTTATTGCTTGGCACTTAGGTTATTATTGTTCTGTTTGTTCATTCTCTTTTGTAGCTGTTTCCTTGGCTCTAGCTCTGAATGGTGTCTGCACAAATACTATTAAATTAATAGTGGGAAGGTAAGTCCTGTCATGTTATAAACGATGGGTTGAGAGAAGTGGAGACAGATTGGCAGCTACAACAAATCTCCATAAACAGAGAGCTGCTGCTCCAGAGCAGAGGGGCCCCTGCAGAGCCATCCTTGTGTTGTACAACTTCATTTTGTGACACCCACTGTGGCAGGAACCCCAGCCCCCTGTTCTGCTGTTTGTTCCAGACCCAGACAGGGGCTGGGGGCTTGGAAGGAGAGGTGGGAGTGAAATCAGTTTGTTAAATTGGCAACACAGTCACAGCATGGGGGAGTTCAGATGCCAGTGCCTCTTGTCTGATTAAATAGCAGGCAGCTGGGTCTCTGTAACCCATTTGGTGAGAAGCATGTTCTGTGTCCAGGTGACATCCACAGCAAAGCCAACCTGGGAGCCAAGCAGTGATTCCTAGGCAGAACATTTCTTTAGGGAAGAGTTATTTTGAATGAAGGGCTCAGAAAAATCCAGCAAACAAAACTCCTCGGAAAATATGTTTTTAGTTACTTTTTGCCTCCTTTTAAAAATTTTGAATAATTTCAGCTTAAAAATAGGGCTCAGAAAAATCCAGCAAACAAAACTCCCTGGAAAATATGTTTTTAGTTACTTTTTGCCTCTTTATCAAAATTTTGAAGCATTTCAGCTGAGAAATACACATTTGACTTGAATTCTTGTATTATTTGACAGAGTCCAGTGCTGCTTTTGTTGTTGGGATGTTTTGCAGCATTGAGGAAGCAATATTTGTGTTTGTTTTTGGAGGAACCCTCCCTGCTGCAGAACTGATGCCCTGACAGTAATGGCACTTGGCACTTTTATTTGATAAGTGCTTTTAAAATAATTAAGAACACACCCTCTTCTTTAGACAGGAATAAACTCATTTTTCCTGCACTCCAAGCCAAGTATTTGCTATCAGCTTGTCTCTGAATCTGCAATCATTCACTTTTCCTCTCTAAGTGTTTTTTTTTAGCTCAGGACAGTATGACACCAGTCAAACCTACAGACCCAGCTCACAGCAGGGTCAGGAGGAACTCAGAGGTTTGCTCAATGCCCTGAGACAGCCTCAAGGCTGGTTTAGGTTTTGGTGGCTGCTTTTAGGATGTTCTGAGCTGGGTGTTTTGGCAAGACCTGTGAAAATTTGGGATTCATTACACTTTGTGCAAAACTGGTCACTCTAGGCAAGAGTAATAATATGTAATAGGCAGTAAATGTGATAATCACTTTGAGGTTTATTTGTTACTACAGCTTTTGTATTTTTAATATCCATGGTGTTTTTTGTAGACCGCGTCCCGATTTCTTTTACCGCTGCTTTCCAGATGGAGTAATGAACTCTGAAATGCACTGCACAGGTGATCCAGACCTGGTCTCTGAAGGCAGGAAAAGCTTTCCAAGCATCCACTCTTCCTGTGAGTTCACTTAAACACTGTGCCTCTTTAGATAAAAACTCACCTTCCTATGGTTTGGGGTTGCTCTTTTTCTCCTGGACTGTGAACCTGATTTTTGCTGGAGGAGTCTGAATTTCTGACTTTCAGAAAGTCAGAAATTTCCATCTGGAAATAAAATTGTGAGCCTGTGAGCCTTCCTTACCTTGGGAGCCACCTGACACCATTCAGTGTCTTAGCAGGACTGTCAGCAGAGTGAAGCATATTGAAGGTAACAGAACACTGTGATTCTGAGGGGCATCTCTTCCCCAGTCTGTATATTACTTTGTCTATATAGTAAATATTTATTTGGTTATATTCCAGTGGAGTATGAAGAAGGACAGTACAGTCACTCTTTTTTGGCTTTGAGGTGGTCCTCAATCTAAATCTCATGGTTTGATGCCCCCAGTTTGTGCTGTACCCTGACAGATGTACCCTGGCTTTTTGAGAATTCATCTATCTGATTTAATTAGTTTTACTAACTTAGATGTTTGTAAATGTTCCTTTCTCTGACTTCAGAAGATGACTTCTAGTGTGTTTTATGTTGTGTCTGATAAAACTTCTTTTCATCTGTAAATAACTTGATTTCTGTAAGCTTCTTTGGGGTTTTTTGGCCAGTAATGTTTGTTGCTTTCAGCTGTTTTGTTTCTAAGAACTGCCAATTGAGAACCAGTAAATGGCATCTATGGACTTTTTTCGAAAGTGGTAACTTCAAATTGCCTGATTGTGCAGAAGTATGTATTGCAAACAAGTTGGGTGATGAGATGAATGAAATTGTGAGCTGATCTTGTTCTTTCTTTCTTGTTTGAGTCACAGAAATAAACAAGAGTAGTAATTGTTTGTGGATGTGTTATAAGCTTTAGTTCCAAGCCAGTGGGGCAGCCACAGAAGGAGTCCTTTCACCTGGCACTGGTTGTATGAGCACTGAGTTATGGTGCTGCAGCTCACACCAAATTTATTGGAGCAGAATGATATCCCAGAGTATTTAGATCAAAATTATGAGAGCAGTTTTCTCCATCCCTGACATAAGATTGGACTGTGGCTGAATTGACTGTATTTCCCACCACAAAGCCTTTTATTTAAATGTGGTAAGAATGAAGAGATATTATATTTTCAGTAATTTTTATCACTTGGTAAGTGTGTGTTAGAGCAAGGCAATTCTGCAGCTGCTTGAACTACTTAGCTATTTGAAGCCTGGTGTTATAATATCTAAGTCTCTGACAAGCCTTAAAAATCCATCCATATTTTAGTCCCATAATGGAGAAGGAGAGCATTTAATTTGACTATCATACAATGCTAACCCTTCTTCTCTGCAGCAAAATTACTTCGATAACCAAAATTGTCAGTTTTATCAAGAACAGTTTATAGTTGTAATCACAAATTAGTTTCTTGCTATTCCTTCATTCCCAGTAGTACAAAGAGTAGGAACCAAAAAAGTATTATGGGAAGCACAGCATTATGCTGCTTTCCTACACCAATGAAGCAGTGAGGATGTTTGGGATGTAGTAATTAATGTTTGAAAATTGTGCTATCATTTTCCATCTTCTTAGCTCAGTTTTAAAAACTGTTCTTCCAATATCCTTAATGTGGAGGTATTTGAGAGCTTTCCTTCCATAATATCAGACCAAAATTTTCCTTCCATAATCCCAGTCCAAAATTTTTTCTTGGAACCTTTCTCCCTTCCTTCAGCACAAGATTGTTACGAGGTAAAGTGAAGGAGTTCCACTCTTCAGGTTTCTGTCATCCCTTCAAAGTGTGTTGTGAAATTCATGAAACAGCGCCAAAAAGCTTTTTTTTTTGCTGTTGTTTCTGTTAGTGCTTGGGGGATTATTTTTTTCTGTTTTCATGACTGCAGAAATGGAAGTGGTGAGGATGAGAGCTGACATAAAGTGTAGTACCTCTCTTGGTATGATGGTTACAAGTAGCCCACTACAGTTTGGTATTTCCTATTTCACCTGAACCCCGAGGAAAATAAATCACAAGTAAAAGCTGCCAGGCAGCTCATAAAGAGGGGTTAGAAGCTTCAGTCAAGAGCCATTCTCATCTTCAAAACAGCTTTTCTTAAGGCACTTCTAGGATGGGCTGTCAATCACAAGCTTTGTTATACCAGAATCTAAAACCTCATCCATGCAAGACAAGTCCTTTAACAAGAAAATCTGTGGTGCTCTGAGTGGGGAGCTGGGAGAGTGTAAAATGCAGGGATGTGTATCAAGAGTGACAGCACTGGCACTCCCAGATGGCCTGGCCTGACCTTGCTCACTCCATAAAAATGTTGTGAACAATCTGTTACCACTCTCAGAGCCAACTTGAGCCCTGAAGGAGAGTTCTCCCTTCTTGGAGCACAGATGATTCTCTTGGCTTCCCCTCCCTGGGACAAGGAGTGTGTGTCATACAAAGAAGAAAAATGTGTGGAGCACAGACTGTTTCATAAAGCCAAAGAGTGACTTGCATGTTCCACTGGATCAGAGGAATCTCTGGATCTTCTGGATTGTTTGGAACCCATTGTGCTTATTTTCTGCCAGTCCTGTGTGAGGGAATGGCTGTAGGGAGCCCAGACCCCTGCCTGTGTCCAGTAGCTCAGAGTTGTTCCTGAGTGGCACAAATGCTGCTGTTCTGACAGCCAGAATAACTCCAAAATATGCATTTGTTATTCCATGTTTAGTATTTCCATGGTTTTAAAACCCATTGGCAATTTAATGCTAATTTAAATCAAGCACCTCTGATGATACCACACTCTCTTCCCATACTTCATGAAAACAGTGATGTTTATGAAGATCATAAATGCAGCATTTTTTTTTCCTACCTGTGTCTTTCCTGTGTGACTTGTGAAGAGTTTTCTTGCAGAGAACTTTTGGGCAGCCTGCCTTGGAGAGCCCCACCTCTCCAGATATATTTTCCCCTCCTTGCAACGAGATTGAAACAGCAGCAGCAAGAGGCAGATAAAAAATGAGCAACCAAATGGATGGACATACAGACACAATGGTTGAGTGCATTCAGTGAAACAAACAGCACAAATTGTGTAGAAACCAGTATAAACCTTTTACTGGTAATGATTACCCTGCAGAGCAGTTGATGAAAAATGTGATGTATGAATAAAGAGAATTTAACTGAATGCAACACATGCAAGAGGAAAACTAAGGTGAATGAACACAGAACATTTAATTAGACAAGCCACGTGCACAACTGGGACCTGGAAAGATCACTGAATTTGCAGGCACACATTATGCAATGGGATGGATAGATAGCCTTTCATAATTTATTTCTTCCTTTAAATCTCATGTCTGATGTGATTTTGATATTTGTGTCAGGCTGACAAAATCTCTCCACAAACAAAATAGGAACTTATGAATCCTGGAGTGTTATTTCTCTAAAAATCACTGTGCAAGGGAAATAAATGCTCGTAAATCCAGGTTTGTATCCAGTGGAGCAATTCCAGGTAGGCAGTAATTAAAAATGGAAAAGAAATCAGTGAGGTTCATTTAATTAACAGTTCTTTGAGTAGCTTTATGCATTTGTCAGCTCAAGGAAGATTTCATATTGTGCCACTCTTTATACAGGCTACAAGAGGTGAGCATTTGATTGTCTGGTATTTGTGTGGACAGGGAGGTCTGAGTTTATTTTGGTGACAGAATTTGGAATCTGTATTATTACCATGGGGCCATGAGGGAGAATGTGAGCTTTCTAGATCCTGTGTTAGTCTTAAATTGCAATTAGCTATAATTAGCTATAATTGGGTGAGTATCTTTGTTTGGAGAATATACCTCAATTTTTTCAGGGAACATGTCCAGCCTGGGTTTTTTCATGCACAAGGAAGGGAAGGCTGATTCTACTTGTAAGCAGAGGACTACATGTCAAGAACATGTTTAATGAAGGTGGCAGGAATACTGAGCATGTTCTCCATATGAGAGCTCACATTTCTGAAAACATGCAGGGTTCATGAGTTGCAGCTTAAAATTGTTGCAGTGCCCTGGGACCTCTGAAGAGTTCTCAGAGGAGAGCAGAAAAATATGGGCAGTAAATTATCTGTGATGATGCCACATCACCAGTCAGATGGCTGGAAGGAGGGGAGAAATAAAGAGGCAAATTCTCTTTTTACTTTATGTCCTGGTAATGGCACGAGTATAAACTGGTTCTACCAAATTTTATGAGTTGTGGTTTTGTCCAAATCTTTTTCCAGTTGCTGTCTGAAATGAATTTTGGCCTAAAACATGAATCCAGATCATCTTCCCAAGCTGGTGATACCAAATTTTGGATACAGAGCTCTAAATCAGAGGAATAAATACCAGATCCATTGCATTCTAACTGAGTCTTTGACCCAGATTTCACCTCTATAAATGAGGACAGGCCACCAACAGCAAGCAAAAGTGTTGCAAAAGTAGTATACATTTATGTTAAAATAGATAATAAATGAGACTTGACTTATTGCCAAAACCAGGACAACTTCATGGTTACATCTCAAATGTTTATGTTCATATATTGCTTATCAGAACAATAATTAACAAATCAGCATCACAGGCTTCCTTCAAATGCTGTTCAGTAAAATGAGCTCTTTAGCTTAAAAGAAGAAATGAAATCCTAGACAGGGATGATGTCCCATATGCTGCTGATTGTAGTAATGGAGTCCTTGGACAAGCAAATATGGGTAAATAATAGTAACACAACACAATTTATTTAGAAACACCAAAAATCCTCTGTGAATTTAATGCCAGATTCTTGACCCTGTTTGCTTTCTTAGAGGAAATGATTAATTCTTCATGCTATAACTCCCTTTAGGCTCTTATTCTGCTCAAAACATTTGCAAGCAGATTGCAGTTGCCAGTTTTGGCTTCAGCTTTATTTAGTGACTATTTTTAAATGTGTTATTTTCTGAGTTGGCCAGAACTATTGAAGCTGGGTTTTTCAGCTGAGGAATTAGATTAGAGGAAGTTGCATGAAACTGGTTTTGGTACCTTTTTACTGAAGCAAAAATAGTGGCTTGGTGAGAGGTTAATTGAACCTGCTTGGGACTGTTGCTGCTGAGTGTTGGTGGTCAGGGGGAGACTGAGCCCATGTTGGCCATCAATACTCAAAACTGATGTGTCTGCTGTGAAAAAAAAATAATAATCACTTGCTAGTCTGGTTTATATCAACTTATGGTTGGATTCACAGAACTCTGAGGATAAAGGTGCCTCTGGAAATTGGGCAGTTCCAGCCACAGCTGAAAGCAGGGTTGGAGTGAGAAGGTTCCAGAGGACAATTTCCAGTTGAGTTTTGATTTAATGTGAATATTCCACAACCTGTCTCACAGGGAAACCTGGTCCAATGCCTGACCACTCTTTCAGTGAAAATGCTGTTTCTTATATTTAAATGTAATTTCCTGTGCTTCAGTTGGTGCCAGTTGTCTCTTCACCTTGTACTGGCTACCACCCAGCAGAGCTGGGATGTTCTTCCCCCAGCCCAGGAATTTGCATTTCCCAGCGTTGGACTTCAGGAGATTCCTGCTGGCTGTTGATCCCTGGGAGAAAGATCCCACCAACTGACTGGAAGCCAAACTCTCTAAAAATTAATCATTTTAACATAGTGGCCACAGAAATGATTGAACCTACAATTTCACATTGGATTGGAAGGATTTATGGGAATAAAATCAATTAAAATTAATATTGCCTGTATAAAATTGCTGTAGCAGCAGCAAAATAAATACAACACTCATGTGATTTTTATTTTCCTAGCTGCAATTTAGTTACTTAAATTAGTTTGAAAAGTTGACTTTTGGCTAAATTGTGTAGTTGTTTTTTTAAAAATAAAAATCCTTATTGAGTCTAGAGATTTCTTTTTGCAAGGAAAAAGTAGAGTTTTGTGGTAGCATCCCAATTTTATATTAACAGAATGAATGTTAACATAGAGCTGTGCAAGAGCTCTCATTTCTTGTGTGGGTGTTTTTGTTTTTCTTCTTTTTATTATAATGCTGAAAGAGGTTTGTAGAGATTACTGTTGAATATCACAGAAGAAATCAGAGAATTCAATCAGAAAACTGAAATGAAGAATGCAGTCAGAGGCTGTGGGGACAATAACAGTGATTTGTGGGTTTTTTATGTTTTTTAATTACCTCCTTGATGAGTGAAAGTCTAGATATGTTTGAGAAAGTAATGGCCCTTTAGAAGTGAAGAAGAAAATTATTTTCTTTGGCTTTTGAGCTATAGTTTAGACTTACAGACAAAATAGAAATATGTAAAAAGCTGAAGTTAAAAAAGTGAGCTGCAAGTGTAAGTAAATCTCTGATTTTAGCTCCAAGTTTTCCCAGCAGCTGCTGCTGTCTCTTGGTTGTTATATCTGTTCATTATGTGCTTTTTCTCTGTTATTCTGTGCTTTCATCTGTGCAGGGAAGGAGCTTAATTACTTTTCAGTCTAATTCTTCCTTTCTTTTTGCCTAACTTCAGCTTTTTAGGCAAAATTTGTAAGTTAAGATGAAGGCTTGGTTTCACAAGCTGCAGAAGACTTTGTTGTGATGCTGTAGAGTTCAGCTGTATCTAAAGCAAAGATCATTGTTCTTCTGCCTGACCTTTTCAGTTAAAAGGACTCTGAGTCACACCAGAGATCTAAAGATCAATTTACATCTGTGAACTGTAGTGACAGCTCTTCTCTGGAGTGAAATGGGTCAGAAAGCACAAGTTTGATTTGAAAATGGGAGGCTGTGAACTCAGGGGAGGCTGGCACATCACTTTCTGATCACCTTTAAGGAAGAAATCTCACTACAGTACTGGCAAATATTGAGATTCCTTGAATCTGCCATTGCAGCACATGGTGAGGTCTTCCAGCCCATGGTAAGAATAAATCAGAATATGCAGGAGAGTGTTCTGCCTATATTAGAGCTACTTGGAAGTAAACCCAAATATTCTGTGTCCATGAGGACTTTGAAACTCCCTACAGAGCACTCATCTTTATAAGTTGGGGTGGGTCTTTTCCACCCTAAAAGAATTAGTTGTGATCAGTCTCCAAATCCCCTTTGAGCAGCAAAAGGGATAGACCTGACTCATGCAAGATCATGTTCTTCTAATGCAAATAACTCTGAGTCAATCTAGAATTATTTCATTGAAATCTGGAGTGCCAACTACAATTCTGCTATAAGCAAAGGAAAAAGAACTCAATAAAACCGTTGAAATGGAATGATGGAGTTAAAGCAGCTTCCTTTAGAGGTGCCTGACTGATTTATCAAACAGCAGAAATCTCAGTCATAACATTTTCTGAAAACATTAATTTAGGTCTCTTGAAAGCAAGGGGATATTAAAAGGCTCTTGAGATAAAAGTTATGAGATAAATGCAGGAAATCAAGTGTACTTTTGATGCCAGAAAGGGAAAAAAAGCACCTGCACAAGCCTCATTTGGATGTTGCTAATGCTGTCATTTCTGCACAGAAAACACAAGCTATTGCAGGGATTTTTTTTTCCCCTTCCTTCTGCAGAAGACTGAGCTAATAATGACATCAGTGTTTCCTTAAACAAAACCAAATATTTATGCAAAACATTTTTAAAACTAATACTGCTTTGTTGAAAATGACTGATTTCTCTGGAGTTTTTTTCTTGAGACTTTCAGTTTTCCTTTGTTTCAACCTGAACTAAGACAGTGGGTTTAGAATTCTCTCAGTCTGGTTCCTACATTTGATATAAGCAACTAGGAACTTCTGGAGAATGATTATGTTGAGGTTTCCTAATCATGTTGGAAGGCAATGCAAGTTGGATTTGAGGATGAAATAGGATGAAGTATTTTTTAAAAAATCACTCACAAGGGAGTAGGAGAAAGGAAGAAATCTCTGGGTGATTTTACTGGGGAATTAATTAGAAAATAGAGATCAGAATGATTGACCTGATGTTTGTGCTATCACAGCATTTCCACAGGCACTTGAGACTAAATATGATTTAGTATAACTGCTGAGTTGTATTAAGTCTTATTTTAAAAGATTTAAATATTACTAAATATTTAAAACATCACTTGCTCAGTCATGCAAGAAGTTCTCTACCATATGATAAACTATTTTATTCTTCATTTTTTTTGCCTGTCTTTGCTGATCTCTTCACCCTGGGATCCAGGGACAGAACTGATTCAAAGCTGTGCCACGAGAGGTTCAGACTCAATATTAGAATAATGTCTTTACCAAGAGGTTGGACAAACACTGGAGGAGGCTTCCAGAGAGCTGGGCAGTGTTTCCCAAGCCTGCCACTGTTTGAGAGGCATTTGGACACTGCTCTTAATAATTTGCTTTAGCAGCCCTGCAGTGGTAAGGAAGTAGATGATAAATGTTGGTCCCTTCCAACTGAAATATTCTGTTCTTTTCTGTTCTGTTCTCCATGTTCCCTGCTCTGTCTGACTTCATTATTTGCTTGAAATCAGTAAGCTTGTGTGGATGAGCACAGAAAGATCCTGTCTAAACAAATTGAACTACTAGTTGATGCAAATATCTAAAAAGTCAGTGGGCAATGTTTAAAATACATTTATGTTGTCAAACACTAGGATATGATATCACTTTTTGGTATTGTTTAGTATGGCAAGGAGGCAGGAATCTCAGTAAAAAAATCATTGTGTACAGAGAATGCCTCTTGTAGCAGGGCAAGTGATGGGTAGGATTTAAATATGAGGAGCAGGAGAATAATTTGGATGTGAATATCCATGGATCTGGCCTTGATTCCATGTATTGTTCTATGGTATTCCTTGGAAATGTGCATTTCCCTCTAACAGTCCTGGTTCACAGACCAGTGCTGCATTTATTTGGATGTGTCCCATTCCCCCCAGCTCAACTCTGCTTATCTGGTCTGGAAGCATTCTCAGGATTACTCACTCCTAAATTAGGTTTCTGCCCAGTCCCCCTCTCAGTTTTGGGAGAAGAGAGAAATCTCTTGGGATTTTTGCTTCTCTGAACCAGTTCTCAATTCTGTGACAGCAGCCTGGCTGTGAATTATCCTTTTATCCACGTGGAGACTCCACAAGAACTCTCAGAACATCCCAGCACCTTTGCTGCTGACTGGCTGGTTTTGAATATTTCATTGTCTCTCTCTCTTCACAATTGACTGCTCCACTCAGTGTTTGTCACTGCATAGAGCATTGCTGTGTGTTATCCCCAAGGAGGTGCCTTCTCTAATGATATTAAAGCTGATTATATCATTTGTGCTTGCACTAGACTTGCCTGATGAAGCACTAATTGAATGAACATAGCATTTGTGGTGTTTCTTGCTGTGCCACTGCAAAGAAAAAGGGTGACTGGGAAATAGGATGTCATTAGAATGAAAGGACAGATAGCTCCTCCTCCCCTTTTCCACTAAATAATGAAAATCAGTCAGTTGTAAGAATGAAAATATTTTTACATGTTAAAAGACATCCATTTGTTTGAAAAATTAAAGTGATTTATGTGCTTCAGAGTGAAGAAATTATTGAATTTCAATAGAAATATTTGCTATCCTGTGATAACTTTTATAAAATATTTCCTCAGTACTTGTAATTATAGTTGGATATCTAAATTTGAACTGTTAATTATCTTTAGCTAGCAATTTCATGGAGGATAATCATATTTCCTTCACTTGAAAATGAACATTTTAAGTAACAAATGAGCTACCAGCCACAGGTTTTTGGCAGTAATTGCTGCTACTCCCCTATTTTCGAGATAAATCTCTTAATTAACAGCTGTATGGCACTGTCTCACTGAAATATTTCATTCTTTTATAAAAGAATCCAGGGAAATATGAAACAGATTTCTTAGATGCACAAGGGGAAAAAAAAGTCCTGTGGGGTTTATTGGCTTCTTAATTCAAACTCTAAGTGTACTCAGGAATGGTTATGTTGAATATTTCTGCTTTTTCTCTGACATGATTACCTGTGAATGCTCAACAGCAAGGGCTGTTGGAATTCATGAGGGGCTTGTGAAATGAACTCCTTAATGTTTAGTTTTCCAGCCTTAATAATAAATCAACTCTTCTGAGCCTGTTTGAGGTTCAGACTGTGTGTATACCTGGAAAATATTTTTCATTTTTTTCTGCATAAAAAAAAAAAAAAAAAAAAAAAAAAAGTGGGTTTTTAATACAGGAATCCTGGCAGTGTAAAACAGTGGTTCCTCACTGGGATTTATCCCACCTGGCCAACATGTTCTATGAATTTATTTACACTAAGGATGTACTGTGGATGTACTGTAAGGATGTACCCTTGGGTCACTGTGGGGTTTGGGTTGGAAGGGACCTTAAAAATCATCCAGTCTCACCCCCTGCCATGGTCAGGGACACCTCCCACTGGACCAGGTTGCCCTAGAGCCTTCTCTTCTGTTATTTAGCACTTTTAAAAATTGTATTCTCTCCCTTTTCTTTGCATGTTTGAATTTATTAATCCCAAATCTACTGTGTACTCCAGAGCAGAGAGCAACTCTAATTTTGCTCACTTCAGATAGCAAACTTCATTCTAAACTGAATTGGGAATGAAGATGTCAAATTTTCCAGTCCCTGATTTTCTCAGTACAATGCTGCAGTGCAGCCACTTTCTCCTTGGTGTCCTGGTTCACTTTGAAAGTGGGGGTGAAAAAGGCTCAAAGTCCTTTGCCTTTCCCCTGGCCAAACTCTGTTTCTGTACATAAAACCCCAATGCAAAGTTCCTCTCACTCATGGTGGGTAGGTCAGGCTTCACTGCTTTGCATTTTGCAGCATTGCAGGAATAAATAACATTTTCCTATTCCTGCTGTGTGTCACACCATGAGAAGAGAAGCAGTGATTTTCTATATAACCCTTCCTGCTCAGCCTGGGCATAGTCCTGAGCTTTCCTAGTTCCTTTCTGAACTAGTTGGGGATTATTTGGTATATTCCAGTAAACTCCTTGACACTGCTGACCATGAGTTTGACAGAATCATTCTGATCCTCCACTGTAAAAAATGTCTGTCCACAGAGATCCTCTTCAGCCTGTTTTCTAACTGTATTCTACATGTTCATCTGTGTGCTTGGGCCAATTTCCTTCAAGCAAATTTTAAATGATGTGCACATCCCTGAATGAGTGATGCAAACACTTGGCATGGTGAATGGAATGACAAGAGGTTGAGCAGGGTGTGATCCTCATCCAGGATGCTGCTGATGGTGTCCTGGCAGCAAAGCAGGACAGCAGAGTTACCCTGGTCCATTGAGATCTCCCAGTGGTGACCTGGAAAAGAAAAAATTGCTCTTGCTGGGGATTATTTGTTAAATATCTCATAAATGCCCACATGGCCGTAATTTGTATTAGAGCTGAAGCAGTGATCTAAGGCTTGTGCCTAGATACTGTGCTGAAAAAGAGAAATTATTAAAAGTAATTCCAGGATCTGGGCTGGTTTAATCTTCTCTTTACTGTGTTCTCAGAGAAAGGAGATTTTTTCAAGGTTTCTACCCACAGAAATTGAAAAGTAGGCTGTGAAACAGGTTTGCTTTTAGGGCTTTTTGTAAAAGGCCTCATGAACAGAACAAATCAAAACTTGATTCTCATTTTTTGGTGGCAATGAGATGCATCCTGAGGCCACCTTAGGAATTTCAGATGAGATGAGGTATCTGGAAAGATACATAAAAAAAACATGTCACCAAAAAACCCCAAAAAATTAATAAAAATTCACTGTTGTAGAGATGCAAAAACAATCTAATGACTAATGCTCTTGCTTTTCAGATAATATAAGTCTGTTTTTGTTCTAATATGTCTCTGTCTCCAACACTTTTTTATTTCCCAAGTCCCTGCATACAGTTGTATTTTGTGATGTGCTTTTCATGTTGCTTCTGCTGAGCTGTCTTTCTCTGTGAAAAGAAATTAATGAAGCTAAGCCAAAGGGAAGGTGATTGACTGTCCCACTTGGAAAAAAAAAAAAAATATTTTGTGATAATAAGCTCATAACATTCTTTGGGAATTGTACTTCTATAAAATGCTCTTTGAATAGAATTTCAGCATTAAAATTTATGCACTCATTTAGTATCATACTTTTTCCTTCAAGAGAGATAAATATTTCAGTCTTTGAACAGTGTGAAACTGAAAACATTCAGCAGTAGCCCTGGCTGCTGGAATTCCTCAGTAGGAATTGCTGCTGAGCAATTCCAGTGATGAATAGTCTGTGTTTGCATTTGGGAAATGTACAGTAATCACTGCAAAAATAAAGCATTGCAGACAAAGAGATGGATGGATTTATCTGATCCTTACCAAGGCCATTCAGATGGTTGTTTTGTAATTTGATGTCACTTAAGGAAGTTGAGGGGTTTTCTTTAGTTCAAAAACTGCTTAATGTAAAAAAGTCATTTATTGGGTGCTTAGCAAAGCATCCATTAAAACTTGAGAGGCTGAAAATCCTCCTGGGGTAGTTCAAATTTCAGAAAACCACTCACAAAAGCAATTACATTTTTAAATGAATAATTTATTTGGGGTGCTTTAGATCAGATTCTTGTTTACAGTTTCTCACCTTATGCATTTCAGCTTGGTAATTGGTTTGGTCTGCACTGACAGGGTTTTCAACCCACCTAAATCCCCTGTCTGGAGGGAATCAGGTGTCAGCATGGGATCTGTGGTGTTTCCAGGTGCTGTCATCCTCTTTATTCCTTCTGAACCGTTTTTTAAAAAGGAACATCACAGAAACAAACTGAACAATTGAGTCTAATGTATTTTTATTTACTCCAATAATGATAATGCATTTTAACATTTTAAAACCATGACAGAACCTCTGTCTTGTCTCAGGAGTTTTTCTGAGTTCAGCAACTTGTGGCATCAGGACTTTGATTTAAGTTAGCTACACCAATTGTTAAAAATACCTATTTTCCTCATTCCTTTTTCCTCTTACAACATTTAAAACCAATCAAATACTTGCATCTGAAATTTGTATCAACATGTTTCTTGTGTTAACATTGTTTTAAACTACATCAGACTGGTTTTCTTCTATTCATTTACATCAATGTCTCCAAAAAGGCTGGTTGATATTTTATATTGCTTTTCCCTTCTTTATATAGAGAGACTTTGAATTTTTTTATTTTTATTTTTTTATTTTTTTTTTTTTTTTCTGGAAGAAGGCAGCTTAGAAGTGTTTTCATATTGCTTTGCTGGATCTTTGGGATCTATCTTCTTAATGATTTTTACTGGGACAGTAGGCAGGGTGTAACCCTTTAAGGCATGTGTGTATTTGTGTTTCATTTGTGCTGCAGTGATATATTGACTCCAGCTGGTGCAGGAAAAAATGCTCAAATATATTCTACTGATGGAACAATTCTTCAGTGTAAATATCACCTTCAGGCCCAGGATTCTTGAAGAGTGAATTGTTTTCCTTAATGTTCTTGACTGACATCTTCAAATTGAGCCATCAAGCAAAGTTGCCCACATGGGGTGCACAGCAGCTGAGTTGTCCTGAATTCTGTAGTTACTTTTATAATGGATATCCCACATCCCAGAGCATTTTGTTGTTAGTTCTCTGGTTTTTGCTGCTGACTCTGCATGCACTGGGGCTGTTGGGTCAAGCAGCTCTTTCTGGGTTTGCTTTTCCAGAGTAAGAGAAGTCAGTCTGAAATTCTGCAGTGTAAGGCTTCTCTGCACCATGTTGGTTCTATAGCCACAGTATCAGTATTATATATTTATTAGAGTATTATTTATTTATTTTCCCTCTTATATTAGGTGTGGGTTCCCCTAGAGGAGTGTTTGTGACTCTCTTTTTCTGCCTTTTAGTTTAGAGGAACACATCAACCTCCTAAGGCAAGATCTGCCTTTGTGTTTATTGCAAATGTAGATCCTGCTGAACTTCCATGATCTTCCATGAGCACCTCCTTCTGGAAATGTGGCACACCCTGAAAAGAACCCCACAAAATTTGGGGGAAATAATCTTTTAAAAATATCACCAGGTTCTCTCTAAAGCCCTTTTAGATAAATCTGCTGCTGCTGTGCACCACACTGACAATTGCTGGTAAAATTGCCTGGTAAATGGTAGGAATCCTCAATATGAGTCTGTGTGAACTGAACACCTACTTTATAGTTTGGGCAATATTCCTATAAGCCCTCTAAATTGCTGGGCATTGTAGATTGCCTGAAAATGAAACCACAAAGAAAATGATTCTTCAGCCTGGCAATACTGCCCCCAGGTTTCAGTTCACCTGAAAAATAATAACCCCAGGTGAAAAATGAAAATCTGAAGACAAACTTTTGGAGTGGGAAAGTTTTTGCTTCAGGATTGCATTTGATAATCCATATCCAAGACAGGTTTCATTTTGATCACTCCATTTACTCATCTGGAAGATGAAATGATGCAAACAAGTTCTTTCCTTGTCCAGTGTCTCTCTGGAAGGTGCAGCAGGAAAGAAACTTAGTGCAGAAATTTGGTGCCTGAGTTCTCTCATCATTGCCACTTGTGCATGTCCTATAAAAACTGGGTAATGGAACCTAAAAATCTCATTTAAATGTAATTCAATTACAGTGCAAACTGTCTGAATCCTTTTCTGCTTTGAATCTTAACATTTTAGAATAGGTCTAAGATCAGGAAAGATGTGCTGAAGGTTGAAGCATGAAAAAGCTTTTGTGACTCAAGTTAAAAATTTGCTTAAATGTTTAATTTAGTGTCTGATGTCTCCCCCAGAGGAAAAAGGTAAATTGCTGAAGGAAGAAAAAATTTAAATTTCTATGGAATAGGTGATCTAGAGGCAACACAGTGTTTGCTGACATGTCAGATTATGTGAAAGCTGAGTATATATATTAGAAAAAAAATCAAATTGCTTTTGAGTGTTCCCTTGCCTGGTTGCTTGCATTGCCACTGCTGTGGAGAATGTCTGTCTGTCATGGATCTTGTTGGAGAATGTCTTTCCTCATTCACTTCCCCAGAAATGTGATTTTTTTTTTTAAATTTGCAAGACCACAACTGCTTTAATAATGAAAACCCCAACCAACCAACCAAACCTGTGGTAATTCCAATTTCCTGTAGTGATGTGTTTTGCTTTCTCAGTTGCATTTTCAGGCCTTGGCTTCACCACCTTCTACCTGGCTGGGAAGCTGCACTGCTTCACGGAGAGCGGCCGTGGGAAGAGCTGGAGGCTCTGTGCAGCAATCCTGCCCCTCTACTGTGCCATGATGATTGCCCTGTCACGGATGTGTGACTACAAACACCACTGGCAAGGTGAGGTGGTTTTTTTTTTTTTGTTTTTTGTTTTTTTGTTTTTTTTTTTAAGCACATCATGTGAGTTAAATCACGCTGCTGTGCTATAGATTTTCCTTGCTCCTGGATTGATGCTGGGGTTTCCTAGCAAGGTTGAATTAGCCAGCACTGACCTTCAGAGCTTCAGGCCTCTGCCACAGCATCCTTTCCTCCCTCACAGCAGGGACTCTTGGAGTGCAACACCCAAAATCAGCTGCATCTGTCACTGTTGTCTCAGAGTCCTGCAGAATTCAGGTGTGAGATGTAACTGATGTAAAGGCTGTGCTATTTATCAATAACTCATGTCATGTAAACATGGAAACTGCCCCATTTAATTTGTGGTTTGTCTTCATTTTCTTCTGTCTTCACTCAGAGTCAGGATTAAAACATTAAGGAGACAAATTTCTCATTTGGACTTGGTTGTTGATTAAATCTTATCTAAAGTGCAGAGAATTCTGCAACACTTCTAGCCACCAGCTAAAAGTGAGCAAAATGGAGAGTGAATCCAGCTAGTTACAAGGTCTTTCAAAGCTAAACAGTCCAATAGAGAATTAACACCTATATTATTTATACATTTGACCCAATAACCAAACTCCCTTGACCCTCAGTGCAGCACTAACTGTCCAACCAGAAACTACTACCTGAAATCATGAAGAAGGAAGAAGAAAACAGAAAGGAGACACCACCCAAAATCCTCTATCTTGTCCCATACCTATTACTATACTCTAAAAACCTTACATTCAAAACCCTTCACCATGTGAAATCACATGCTTTATATAACTACACACCCATGACTTTAACTCCATCACCCAAATTTGGAAGCCTGCTCCAAGGCCTCAAGAAAAAAGCAATGTTCTCTTGGGGGTCAGTGTCAGAAAGCACAGAAAGCTCAAAAATCCCAGGTTTCTGGGTTCCAACAGTGTGACAATTCAGAAAAACTTACCATCAATTATTTCTTTTACCATTTCTCCACCCTCTTTATGGCAGCTTCCTTATTTTACTCATGTCTTCTGCTGAGTAAACCAGCCTGTAATTACTTTTCCCCTGTTTTCCCCTATATTCCTATAAGAAATAGCATGCATGGTATTTCTGGTGCTGTTATGTAGGTCATCCTGCCTTTCTGTGGTATTGCTAGTACTGTGCTGCTGGCCTTGCAAATTGAACTCCCCTCAAGGTCCTGAGTGCTCCTTTCAATTACCTGAAATTTCAATTTCATTCTTGTTACATGCTGTTTCCTGTTTTCCAGCACTGTGGTGGGATGACCCTGGCTGGACACCAGGTCTGTCACTCCCCTCCTCAGCTGGCAGGGTGAGAGAAAATGCAGTGAAAGTCGAGATAAGTTGAGGGAGAGATCACTCAGCATTGCTGTCACAGTGCCTGAGCAGCTCCTGCCCCTCCTTCCTCCCTGACCTGGGTGTCAGCAGGGCTCTTTCTCTCAGTTGTTGTCACTCCTCTCTCCAGCTGCCATTGCAGTTGTCCAGATTTTTTTTTTTTCAGTTTTTTTTTAATCTGTCATCCCAGAGGTGCTCCCACATCCCTGCTGCGCTCAGCCTTGCCCAGTGACAGATCCATCCTGGAGCTGGCTGCTGCTGGCTCTGTTGCACCTGGAGAGGCTTCTGGCAGATTCTCACCCCTGCAGCTCCCTCTGCTACCAAAACCTGGCCCCAAATCCAGTGCAAAACCACAGCATTCTGTTGGTTCCTTCTCGTAATTTCAATTAATTGCTGCATTGCTCTGTCCCCCTGAGCACCAGCACCAACCTCAGCCATGCATTTTCTTGTTCTGCTGTGCTCCTGCTGCTCTCCTGCAGCTGCTTGATCACCAGCCATTAGCCTTGACATGTGTTCTCTGATTTCCATCAGAGCCTTATCTTGTTCCAGGACCTGTTCCTCTCCTTTTCTCAGTGACACTGGGGCTGGAGAGAGTGTCCAGCACAAAACTGCTGAGCATGAGGCACAAACAGCACCTGACACTTGGCAGACTTGACCTCTCTGCTAAAGAGAAAAGGAGGAGTGTGGAGAAATGTGGAGAGTACAGATTTACTCTTGAGTTTGGAACAGGTGTTTGCAGGGTGTGCTGTCTCTTGCCAGAATTATTTCTGGGCTGAAAGGTGTGCTGTGAGGCAGGTTATGATGGTGTGCTTTGTCCATAGTGGAGGAAAACTGTACTCAGACACTCCAAGTCAGAAATACAATGTAATAGGAAAAAAGAAGAGAAAAATAAAATACATGCAGTAGTAAAAAAGAAAAAAAACAAAACAAAAAAACAAAAAAACACTGACAGAGTTAGAATACAACTTGACACCCCACTATTTAGGGTGGTGGTAGCAGTCCAGATGAAGTGGTCTTGTTGAAGCAGTGATCCTGTAGAAAGGTCTGGTGGCTCTTGTCCTCTGGAAACCAGTAAAGGCTGCCTTGGTGCTCCAAATGTCAGTTTTTATCTGGGTAGGAAAGGCTTGGCTCCTCCCCCTGGCTGGAGCATCTCCCATGGGATGATGGAATTTTATCAGCCATGCCCTGGGACTCAATGGCCATGAACAGGAGATCTCTCCTGCAGGGAGGATGGGCTGTGGCAAAGATAGAGAACATTGCCTCACCTGGTTTAACAGCTGGCCCATTAGCAGAGGATATCTCCCACAGAGATAAGAATCACTGCCCCACCTGGTTTCAGCAGATGGTGATAGAATACATCCCTTTGGACATATCTTTGCATTGTAACCTAGGGCATGCTCCTACTCTGCCTTTGAATTTTAAGGAGGTGGATCTGCCAACTCCTCTCTTCCCAAGAGCAGTGCTGGCAAACATTCTCCTGCAGGTGACCTCTGCTTTCTCTGAAAGAACCCCAAGGGAGAGAGTTCTGCACTCTGGGCACAGCACAGAACCTCAGGCCTTGGCTTTTATGCCCAGCAGAGTCAGCTAATTGTGGTAAATTATTTATGCTGGCTTTGTGATGGAGCCTTAACTATGCTGTGGGAAATGAAAAATGACCATTAGTTCTGAGTCCAAAATTTAGCACAGTGCAGGTGAAAGATGGAGTAGAGTGTTCTGTATTAAAAGCCCATTCAGTGTGCTTACAACATTAATATTGGGAGAACTTTATGAGTTCCCTTCAATGTGGCTGGAGAGAGTGATATTCAAGGCCTTAGTATTGGTATTAGTGAATATTAGGATATTTCACTGTGAATCCTGAATTCCTAAATGTATCAATTCACAATGTATAAGTCCCTGTATAGGCTTATAATTCTGAAAATGTTAATTTACTCGTGGAATATGAAAGAATTTTGTATGGAAAAAAGTAAAGTTAAATACTGAGAATAGAAGAATATCTTTTTTCTTTCATGGACAAAAAGGGGGAAAAAAAGGAAAAAATAAAAAGAGGAATGTTATTTCTACCATGAAATCAAAATACAGAATTGTTTTTTTCCAAAAACAAGAGTTAAAATAGCTGCCTGTGTTTTTGCTTATTGCCCCTCAGTGAAGCAAGGTCAGTAAGACAGAAACCTTTGGTATAAATCATGTAGAGAATTTGTATTACTGTGATGCCCAAGCTGAGGCTCAGAGTTGCATATTTTGTGTAAAGGTTTTGAAAGAAATTATCTGGGCAAGTTTTCAGCAAGCCTTAAAATCCTAGGGAACTTAAAGAGGACTGGGAAAAATCTGGTGTTTCTCCATGATTAAAAATAGGAATCATAGGCTTCACCTGATTGTTAAGGAAAATAAAAAAGCAGCTGGAACACAATTCAGTCAAAGTTGTTTAATCTGAGAATTGCACCCAACAGAGGTTTATAGAAAATTAATCTTGCCTCAGTAACTAAGTTTTTTACAAGTTGATTGATGCTGGACAGTGAAAATTCTTGCCCTCAGCACCTTTAATACCATTATAGTTTGGTAGAGATAGGCTGGTGAAATCAGTCAGCTTCCAGTGTGGGTAGGATAAATTACTGTCTGCACACAATCACCTTTTAAATTCTTGTTTGAGCCTGCTACATTAATTTGTGATAGATTCCTTGTGTCCTTTTGTGTGGAGGAAGAGAACATAGGGTTAGAAGGCATCTCCTGGGTCATTCCATGTAGTCCTGTTCCTCAAATGTGACTTACAATCACATTTCTTAAATTTATTCATCTCAGTATCAAATTTTTCAGCTTTTCTTTCCCTAGCCATTTGATTAAAGGCATCTCACTCCTCTGATGATTACAAACTATCTATTACACATTCAAAATTGAACCATGGTTTTGTTCTAATAAAAATCACACTGACAAACCAGGGTATTTAATCTGTATTTAAGGACTTTAGACAAAAGTAATTTGTATTGATTTACCCTTCTTTGCCAGTAAACTCAATGATTCACCATTTTTATTACACTCTGCTTTTTTGGAAATTGAAAGAATGGAAACACAGGTATACACAGATGATATGGTGCTAAATCGGTCTTGTTAAAATAAAATGTGTTGGCAGGTCATATTTTAACCTTTTGCCTCACTTCATTATTCTTCATGCTAAATCTGAGGCTTTCACAAAGTGTGTATTTACAGTGAAATTTTTCTCTTGTTGATTGTAAATGACACACAAGATGAGGTGAGTATTTTAGTAAGAGGCAGAATCAGAAACAGAAGGAATCCTCCATAGAAAATTTTAAATTGCCTGTGTGAGAGAGTTGCAAATACCTCATCCAATAGCCTTATTTTATCTTACTTTATTTTCTGATAGGAATATGGGATAGTAAAAAACATGAAAAAAAGATATTCAAAAGATGTTAAATCAATCAACAGGCATGCTTAGTCTTTGACCTTTCAGATGCTTTTGGTAAGAATTCATCCAGCTTGAAATTGTTCTTCTTAGTCTGCTTTTGTAAGTGGGAGAGGATCTATGGGTTGCCTATGCACAAATGGTCATCAGGAGTGTTTGATACCTCGTGAAGGCTTTTCTATTCCCAGTGTTCATCTCCCAAAACTTAGCCAACCATCTACAATTTGGGTGTTCAAAATATTACACAAGACCCCAAGGACTGATTTTATGTGTCTGGTGTGATTGTGCTTCCAAATTCTTTAGGAAAATTCAAAATTCACATTTTCTGTGTTCAACACTTTCAAGTCAACCAAATGTCTTTTATTTGCAGTTGTCACTCCTGGCTGCCCTTCCCCTGGTAACGTGCTTCTGGTTTTGTTGTTTTTTTTTTTTTCCTCCAGATGCTTTTGTTGGAGGGATCATTGGCCTCATTTTTGCTTATATTTGCTACAGACAGCACTACCCTCCTTTGGGTAATACAGCCTGTCACAAATCTTACGTCAGCCTGCTGGATCAGAGCTCAGTGAAGAAAGAAGAGAGACCCACAGCAGACAATGCAACTGGGCTGCCTCTGGAGGGAATAACTGAAGGTCCCGTATGACTTTGAGAAATGTGCAGAATGAACTTTTAGCCTTCTCACATTTCCTCCAAACTGGTCTCTTAACAGTGGTTCTTACTGTACATTTTTCCTTTAGTTTCTTTCCTTTTTATAAAGGGAATTTAAATGTTTTATTTTTAATGCCATGATACCATTGTACTTTTAAAGTTAAATTTTCAGTTCATACTGACTTGCTGAATGATCTGTTTTCAGTCTACTGCAAATAGTTAGAACTACTTGAGGGAAGGGGAAAGAACATTATTAAAAACAATCTTGTGTGGAGAATGATTAAGAGTAATTCTGAGGTGTGGTTGAGCATATACTAGATCTGCAAACAGATTTTCTGAATACTGAGTATCTTCTACAAAGTTCTGGTTGTTGATTTCAATGGGTGGCGAGTACACAGAGCACTTTTCATCAGGTGTTCAACATCTGTAATTTGATAATTTAGGGCATCATCCCTATGTTTATCTTGCTGCCTTCTGACATTAGCAAAAATCTCCACATGCTGGTGGGACTTTATATTAATTGCCAAGTTTTGCCAAGGTCATTTTGAGCTACTAATGACTTAGAGAGCAAAAGGTGTGGATGGTGAAATGGAAGGAGCCAAGCCTTGTGCATTAGTAGTTACAGAGGGTGATTCCCATGTTCAAGAAATTCCATGCTGTTAAAATTACCAACTGAGAACAACACACAGGATGGATTAGAAACTTGGTATTGCATCATCAGCAGTTTTTGAGAACTCTTGCAATGTTTACTGTCAAAACAAATCGAAAGAGAAGAACACCCATTGCATTGAACAAGCTGAAGTCTTTCATACAGATGTTTAAAACCCCCTGAAACTGGGAGGAAAAAGAAACACAAAGTTTTCTGTGGATCTCAGTGTGCCATGCTCATTCTTGTGTAGTGACTCACTGCAGCATTGGTGACCTGAGGAAATGCAGAGATCCTCATTTGTGACTTTGGGCGCACAACCACGAGTGCTTGTGGTGGTTTCCAGCACTGTAACATATCCAGAGGAAGGCTGGACACAGTTTTCCACTAATCCCCACCCACATTTTCAGCTCACCATGCTCTTGGGCATGGTGCTTGCCAAGGCTGGCTTGGTACCTGAATTGGAACTCACCTGAATCAAACCCCTGCTGGTATGGAGAAGGTTGACAAGTGTGTGAGTTGATTTACTATCAGTAGGATTCTGTTTGTTACGTATGCACTATGCAGCATACATCCCATTCCTGTGAGATGATGTACCTTTGGATGGCAGAATGTCAGATTCCAGGTTTTTTTCTCCTTAGGTATCCTGTGAAAAATGCAGGCAAAATATTCCAGACCACACCCTGGCAGTTGAACATTTCTTGGAGCAATCAAGATAATGTTGATCAACGACCACAATTACGGTGCTTCAGACTGGAGGAGACTGCTGCCACAATGATAATTTCTGTGTTCCTGTTGGAATATGCATCAGCCTCGTAGACATTTTGTGATTCAAACAGCTCAATGTCTTTATGTAAGGCTTGTCATTTACTTTCCTCAAAGCTAAGCTTTGTAGATTTTTTTTTTTGAGAAGAGCTGCTTCCTGATTGGCAACACTTGAATTTTTATGAAAAGCAAGTAAATTAGGGTCCCATTAAAAATAAACCTAATAACTGTGTACAAGAGGATGCAACCTGGATGTGTATAAACTTATATGATATTTGGAAATGACTATAAATAGGAAGTGACATTAAGGAGCAGGATGTAACAGAATGAAACCAGGAGGTTCTGTAGAAATCAGGCCTTGCAAAGCTGGGAGAGTTTAATTGTGTCAGAGGATGTTTCACTTGGAGTTACAGAATTCTGAGCTCTACAACAGGGACAGCTGGATTTAGTTGTGATTTTCCTGGTGAATATACAGTAATTCACAATACCAGCATCAGCAAAGAAAAAGTATTTGACATTTGCTCTGGATTTAACAGCACACTCCTCTGGTGTGGTTGAGATCTTATTCTAGAAATCCACAGAATTCAATGGAGGTTTAATCTTCCTGCAAAGTTTTAAAACCATCCTACAGAATTCTGTAACAAATATAGTTTTCTATTGCTTCATGTGGGAGGATTACTGAAAGCCCCAGAGTCAGGGTAAGGCTCAGCCATCAGCTCTTTCTTTCAGCAGGAACCCTAGTCTTCCAGGTTATATGCAAAAGTTTAAAAAAAAAAAAAATCTTCAGTCAAAATTAGGAGTTTAATACTGATGCATAGAGCATTTTGCATGTTTTTGTATAGATCTGGCTTGTTCTCAAAATGGAGTGGGGCCTTCTAACTGTGCTGTACACATTCTTGGTATTTTAATGGCTTTTGGTACAAACAAGCTGTCTTTGGGATGAGGAAAAGCTCATACAGCCCTCAAGTGGGTAGTGGCTGTTAAAGGGTTGGAACATGAAGTGTAATACAGCATAAAATCTGAAATTGTGAGAGTAATTGGTGACCTCAGAAAAGCAGTAAAGAATAACACATTTTAATGGGAATAATTAAGAGAGAGTCATAAAGTAGACAATGTGAAATGTTTGATTGAAAGGTTTGATTAAAATGTAATTAAAAGTATGAAAGACTTAATGGAATGAAACTTGTGATGGGATCTGTAGGTGCCACAATCAGCAGTGCAAAGTCAGCATAGGGAAGGCATTTTTGTGGATCAGTGTATTTTAATCTCATGCTTTCTCAATGTGAAGGAAATGTAATGTTGTAATGCACCAATAAAACAACACATGAATATGGGTTTGTACATCTGAGTGTTATCATTTTTTTAAGAATATAATTTAGCAAGTTATTTTCATTAATAAACCATGTAGAGCATTACACACAAAAAAGCCCAAAAGAAACAGTGCTACTGATAAACAGTCTTTCCTGATGCTCTTAAAATGGAACAGCCTACCTTCTTTAGCCAAAATAATTTTTTAAATTTGTCTTAAGATTGTTAAGCAGGACCACATTGTTGGACAGTTAGGAGTAGCACCCACAGCTATTATCTGAAATCAAATTTCTTATTACTCTTACCCATCTCTACAAGATATATAGTCTTACCTGCTATCTCAGAGTACACTCCATACTTGTCTGATAAGCAGAATGCCTACACTGCTGTAAGAGGCTAAAACTAAATTAGAGGTTTCCACTAGGATGCACCCAGTTTATTTCAGTTTATTATATAGAGAACTCCTGTTCTACAGGTGTGCAAATTACTCCCTGCTCAGGAACTTGCTCTGAGCAGAGAAAAACATTATCGTTTTGCCATTAAATTAAAATTTGCTCAACATGTATAAAATTAAAATGACAAGACTGGGTGGGTAACTCCTGATGTGGTGAATTAACTGGGGTTCTTTTTACAGATGCTACAGGATTTTTGCTTAGATTTGCAGAAACAACAACAAAAAATTTAAAAATCAGCATTCATATTGGTCCAAACTTGTTTGAACCCATATAACTATAATAAAAAACATCTGAGCTGCAACAGATGTATGTTGAAGTCACAGAAGTGAAGATCTGCCCGTTATTATTCCTGAAAAAAAACTTTTCATGGGGAAAAACAAGAGGCTTTTGGGATAATCCACATTAGGTAGTCTGAGTAGCAAGGTATGAATGGGGTGTGAAATAGAAAATCCTTGGTCAGTGCTTTGACTCGGTAAAAACAAGAGTGATGCATTCAGCCAGTTCAGGACTGCAGAAAGTCAAGCATGAAACACAACTGAATCAGCTCCATAAACCTTAGACCTTTGGACTGAGTGTCTTTGATAGTTTGCCAAAAAAGCTCTTAATTTCACTGGCAGGTTTGCAGCAGCCATGCATTATTCTGCCAAGCTAATAGATTTTAACGTGGTCTGAAACAAGTTTATTTCTAGGAGAAGATGGGGCTGGGCACAAGGACACTCTGGTTTTTATTCCAGTGATTATCTATGGCTTGCTTTGATTTGGCCTCTTGTTCACAGATGTAATTGTGCTTTTTAATTACATCCCACCCCACTGTGTTCTCTGAGCTCCTCTGGGTCCCTGGTTCTTTCCATCAGCAGAGCAGCTTCTCCTGGTGATGAGAAGGGGAACAGAATTGATAATGACATGCACACACCTTCTTCTGGATGGTGTCTGCCTTCCTTCCTTTTCATCTTAATTAGACATTCCAAGTCTAATTAATTCACTTGTGTATAAGCACCATTCACCCACAGCACAGAGTGAAGCTCTAAAAAGGACCAGTTGTCATTGCAGAATTGCCCAGCTGAACCCAGACAAGCTCCAGCAGGAGGACTCAGGTTGCCATTCTCCAATACACAGAACATCTCACTTCTTGAGGCAAAGGGCATTTTAAAGAATTTTAAGGTTTTTAAAGTCCTTAGTGAGTTGCAGTGAGGAAGAGTAGTCAGCAAAGGAAAGTTTCACTCTCAAATTCGAGTGAATTCTCCCCCTGATTCACAGTGGAGCAAAAGCAGATTTCTGTTCTTCCCATTTCTCAGGTTATAGGCTGAGCAAACTCACCTGCTCTGGGAGATGCTGTGGGGGACTGGTGAGTGCCCTGCCACACATCTGCCTTGGAGACAATTCAAAACATTCTAGCTAGCATCACTCTCAAAGTGACCTTCTGACACCATTCAGATTGAGAGAGAAGAGCTGCTAATTAAGATCCAAACCCATCACATAATTGCTGGAGGAGATCTAAGCCAGGGAAAGTTTGATTTATTATTTCCAACAGGTTTGCCCAGTGCCCCTTGCTGGACACACAGACCAAGTGGCTCTGAAGGCTCCTAAGAGTCAGATTATTGTCAAAAAATCTCCTTGAGCTTTTTTCATTGTTTTTGTGTGTGTCAGGATTATTAGGAGAAAGGAGTCCTCATTCTATTGAGTATCTATTTACAAATAATTTATTGCTATTTAACAGGCTGTTGAAAAATATCTTCTTTACCAGGCAGGCTGAATACACAATTCTGTTGTGTTAGTCTGTATTCTGTTCACATCACCCCTTATCAGCATTACAGAGCATTTGTGTATTTACAAAAACCCATTTCATCTTCATTCCCAGTCCAGCAGGTTGAAGCCACAATGAAAGTTTCAGACGTGGGTTCCTGCTGAAATCAATATAACACTGTAAAAAAAGGAAGGGGAAAAGAACATTACAGCAATGTCACAATGTCACTCTAATCTAAGAAGTGTAAACTTGTCTAGGGAGTGAATGTGATGGAATTCATATCTGCAGCATTGTTCAACAAAGATAAAGGAACTTAAACATCCTCTGTACCACTGAGTGTGGAAAAGACTGGAGCTGGCTTCTTCAAACAAATCATTGAACAGAGTAAAGGGATAGGGATCATATTTCTTGGTTGGGAAACAGGAATTCCATATTTATTTTATAAAGGTTGGGAAATATTTTTAATTTCATGTGTTAACAAAACTCATAATTTAAAGAATATGCTACTGGAAAAACATAACCTCTTGTTACTTCTCAGTATGCAAGACTTTTGCCAGCCTGTAGGAAAATGATTTCCACCCTTGTTCTTTTGAGGCTTCCAACCTTTTCATGTCAAGAAATGCCCAGAGTAATGGGGTTATTCTTGGGTGGGTGAACTGTTCATTCCTAATTTGCTCCTTTCCATTGTGGTCTGAATAACCTCTCTTGGAATTTCAGTGCAACACCTCTGCTTCTGTGAATTGTCCTGCTGAGAAATAGTTTCATTTTAATTTTTAACCAGTTTATTTTCAGCATCAGCTGCAGTCTCCTCTTTTTAAATACTGAAAGAAAACTCCTGTGCTACTGACCCCAGAAGGGATGAGCACAGCTGATCTAAGGATTCAGTTCAGGCTAATGGGGAACAAGGATTGTCTCAGAAAAACCCAGCTCCTGCAGCAGCATTTTGAGTAAGAGCTGGCAGAGGAGGCTGCTGCAGGAAGAGGTGCCACAGGAATTTATTATCAGTAAGTGGATTTACATTTTCCATGAAGTGATGAAAGCAGCCTCTGCTGTATTTGGGATTTCCCAAAGTAAATGGAAATAAATCAGTTGTGAGTGTATTCCAGCTGGGAATTTGTGAAGTTTAAGCAGTGTATGGTTTAATGTGGAAAAGCTGTGGAGCAGTTTATGTGCTCTGGATAAATGGGGGAGCAGAAATATTGACCTTGTTTCTGTATGGCCCTTACTTTGTTGGAGGTTTCTGCAGAAGGGGGAAGCAGAATTATTACCTAAGAAATTTTTCAGATTTTTTTTTTTGCCTTCAGACCATTGTTTGTGTTCTCCTATCTGCCAATAAAAAAGGCTAGCTTTTAACCCAAGGTGTACTGCCTTATAACCAATCAATATTATTAATCCCTCCTATTCTTACTTTTATTGAGTGATTATACTGAAGAAGCCAACTGGGTTTTTGAACACATATTTATTTAATACTTACAGTATTTAATACTCACATTTCCCAGGAGTTATAGAGAACTGTTATGCAGGTAAATACATGTTTAGCCATAATGCTGTCCTTGCAAAAATAAAGAGGAAAAATTGCACTACTTCTTCTGCCATCTTTCTGTAAAACTATAGTGGTGAGAGCATGGTTAAATGAGTTTAATGGCACTGGTGATGGCTATGCAGTAAGAAGCATTTATAAAGCAGTAAATGCAGCTATGAAGAAAGGTGCTTACAAGGTAAATCAGAGCAGGAGTCCCTCATTAGGTTGTGATAATCATTAAATAGCCAGAGCCTGTGCAATAATTAATATTCCTGTTCAGAATTTTATGTGATCTGCATCCCCCTGCTAACCAGGGGCAGTAAATCCTGCATGAGGGGCTGTGAGTTTGCCTCCCTCTGCTCTCTCCTTGCTGATATTCACCAGGTACATCAGCACTTGAAGAATTTGTCTAAACACCAGAACTAACAGGTGCAATGGGAACTAAAACCATCCTGTGGCATGAATTTCAATGGCTTTGCTGACAGAGAGTGGGACAGAAATACATTTTGTTGTCAGCTGAAGTAGACTAAAAGCTTTTCTGTCACTTCCCTGTGCTGGTCAATTTTCACTTGGTTTCAAAGTGAGCCAAGAGGTGTAATTGACTCTCTGGGTTTGTTAAAGGAATAAAGGTTGGGTTTGAAGGGGGAAGCTAATCACACTCATGATTAGCTCAGGGAAGTAGAAAGATTCACAGACATTTCTCTCTTCCATTCCTGCCCTCAGTGGAGCATCACAACTCATATTTTATGGTCCAGTGATGTGCTTTCAGGAAACACATCGTGCTTTTCTTCAGGCTAAATTGTGTGTTTATGTTTTGGGTCATTTCTAAAGCCTTGCATTAGTGCTCCCAGCAACTTTTGTGAGCTAGGGCTGTGACACAGGAAAAAAGTCTAGAAGCTGAGCTTTTAGGTGTGAGGCTTTTAAAAATAATCTCTCAGTGTCTATAGTGTGCAGGGATTGCTCTCTGCTATTAAACAGTGATCTCCCAAGGTGATTATTTGGGAAAGTGAGATTTTCCTGCAAAGCCCTCACTGTTCCAGTTAAATGATGGTTTCTTTCTTGCTTTCAGCAGTGCAGGGCACACAGCTGAGCAGTTCAGTTCAGTTCTACCCAGAGAAGCTGGAGCTGGCTCATGGGAGTGGGGTCTGAGCCAGGTTTCTATCAACAGCAGTCCCTTAAATGAGGTTTAGGGGCTTTGGGCTTTTTCACAGCCAACAGGTAACTCTGTACTCAGAACACTCTGGAGGAAGTTTAAACCTACAGCTGCAAGTGAGTCCCTGCTTAGGACAAATGCAGATATCTGCCTACAAACCTGACAATGAAAAGTTTATATTAAAATTAATGTGGTCATTAGGAAAAAGAACTTCCTTTGATCACTGCTGAAATCAGTGGAGGCCAAACCAAGTTGGAGGATCCTGGCATTAGTACTGTGCATTACTTTCTGTGGATTTGTTCATGGCAGGGTGAGCTGGCAGGCATGACAGAGCTCCTAAAAACATCTCATAAAGTAGTTCTTTACTGCAGATAATTTCACCTGAAGTCCAAAAGTGGGTCAGTCAAATTGTTCCATTTCAACAAATCTTAATGTCAATTATTCAAACTGGTACTCAAGATCTAATATAAGCTTTCACTCTTTCCTGCTACCCAGCAAATGCAGGATGGGGGATGGATGTTTATGTGGGTTTAACATCACCTTTATTACCTATGAGAGTAATTTTTTCTGATTTTTATTGGTTTCTGATCCATCCAAAGGACATGAAAGGGCTTGAGGGATGAAAGTAGCTCTCATCTTTCCTTTCACTCTTCTGGCATTAAACTCCAATAGGCAGGAGCTGGTTTTTGGTTCATTCTTTGTTCAATTATTTGTGTAAATGATAATTTAAAAATGATAATCCAGTGAAAATGCCTTCCTCTTTCACATGGTGTGTTCTAAGGAAAATATCTGTGTCATGGTGGGTGTGTTGCAGTATTTCACACAATGTTTGCATGAGTATCATCAGCTTAGAGAGAATTTATTTGCACTAAGCATTACAGAACTATTCCTGGGATACTCTCTGGGCATTCAGGGAAGTATCCTCCATCCCAAGGAACAGCCTCTCTTATTTTCCTACATGCAGCAGTGCTTAGAGACCTACTCTAGCTCAATGCAAGCAGGAAGGACTGTGCTGACATTTTTCCCTCCCTCTGGCCTTGATCTGAAGTCATTCATTAATTTAAATCACTTCTGGAAGAACACCTTTAATTTTTCCAGCTTCATGCCTCCTAGCAGAAAAACATCTCTGAACTATTTTATTGATGTATTTGGGAACTTCTCTGTGTGTGCTCCAGGACAAGAACATCTGGAAAGCTGCAGACAGTGACACTAATAAATTATCCTGCAAACTTTTTCCATCCCTCAAACCATGCAGACTGAATTTGGGTTGCTCATTTGCAAATGAATCTGTCTCTCCTGGCTGGATGGATGTCCTGTAATGACTCCCTGGCTCCCAGCTCCAGGCCATTTAGGATATGGTTAAGCTGGCTGCTTTTTTCTCTCTGGCTGCTTTTTTTTTCTCTCTAGCTGTTGGCCAAAACTAAAATCAGAGCAATGTGTAAAGTGCAATAGTGTTATACAATGTGACTGCAGCAAGAAGTCTGAACCTGAACCTGTAAAATACCTGTAAAATGGAGAGAAAATAAAATACCAGGAACCCAGGCAGTGCAGAGTGGAATTGCCTTTAAGAGCAGCTCTGCACTAGAAAACAAGCATCTCTAATTTTTTTTTTTTTCTTTCTTGTACATTAAATTTCATTGAACCAAGCATGTTCTATTTCTATGGTGAACCCTTTCAGGTGACATCAGCATTTCTCACATGCCCATCAGACCAGTGTTTTAAAGGGAATATTACTTTATAAAAACAAAACTAATTGCTCAAAGACTGACATTTTCATGGCAGCACGTTTTGTAGACTGCTTATGTAAGTCCTACTCAGAGAAAGCCTGAATGGTGCTATGAAAATAGATAATTCCTGTGTTTCTGGAGAAGGAAGGGTGTGCAAAAGTGAAGACTCTAAGGAACAGCACTGCCTGGGCATCCTGTGCTCCAGAGGACTCTGCCTCCTGGGCAGCAAAAGCACCAGATGGGTTTTGGCAGAGCTGTAAATTCTGGCTTCCTAAGGGATACTTCTGTACCTCTGGACTTTTAACCAACAGTTAATGTACAATCAGCTTTTATTTCCTCTACATTAATTTGTCTTGAATTATCCAGTATAAATTATATCCTGAAAATTAAGTCCCCAGAGTTCTAAGTCTGGAAACACCCAAGAAAGAATATGCATCCATTACTTGGAAAGTTGGCTAAGTAGCCAACATTAATATTTACAGATGAAATTTAATGACCAGTGGCAGAGCAATCACTGTAATAGGGCAGCTCTTGCATTCCAGAGCAGTTTAAGCAGATCTCAGCTCAGTTATTGCTGGCAGGAAAATCTTTCACAAATCTTTCCTGCCAGAGACAGCACATGTTTGGCACACCACACACTGACACCTCCCTCAGTGCTGAGAGAGAGAGAGACTTACCTGGCCACAGGCTTAAAAAAAAAAAAAAAAAAAAATTAAAAAGGTGGTTGGGATTAACATTTAACCTTGAATATTTAACCCTTTAAAATGTAGGACCCAGCTGAAGGTCCTACAATCTAAGTAAAAATCAAACTTGAACCAAGAACACCTGGTAGAAATTCTGACCCAAATAACTGAACTGGAAATAAGGTGAAGAGATGTATTCCTAATACTTTCTCATTGTTAATTATTATTATTGTAAGTAATGCCATCTCTATTTGAAGACATCAGGTCTGTGTGTCTTTCTAAAATATATGCTCTAATTAAATCTCAAGCTGATGGGAAATCAGGCCCGAGAAAAATTATCATATTTTTTCATGTCAAAAATCCATTACTCTGGATAGGTTGATGATTAAACTGTCAAGGAGGAGACAACCTCTGGCTTTAGGATTTGGACACTGGATTTCTCACCCCACAGCTTTTTTTTTATGACTGAGAAATACATGTTTAATTTTCTAAATATTGAGTCCAAAAGCTATCAGGAAGAATTCTTATTGTATTTTTTCCTACCTATTTTTATCTATGATGAGAGGGTGGTTTTTTTGCAGGTCTTTTACACTATAATTCAAGAATATTAACCTGGTAATGTACATAGGAAAGCAGGCATGTATCTCATGTAATAATTTAATCAGAAAAAAGAAATTTACTTTTGGCTCTGGATTCATGAACTACCAAGCAAGATCTACACAATGAAGAATTAACATTCTAAGTAACTTTTTTCTATAACATCTGGGAGCCCATCTCCAAAACTGAGTCAAATTACTAAATTTATATTAATTTAGACTTGATACTAATAAAAATATGACAGTAATAGGCATCATTATGGTTCTTACCACAATTTTCTGATTAAGCAAAACCTATAAAATCCTAAACCCCCCCAAAATAGGAAATTGAGCCTTTTTTTGGTGAGAATGCATCCTGAGCCCCTGCCAGGGTTGTTACTCATGCCCTGCTCTGGTAGCTCAGCACCTCCCCCAGGGACAGGGGGAAAAGTTATCAGCTTTTCCTGTACTCATGGGAATGTTTGTGCTTTTTCTTTGCCTTTTAGAGGAGCTTTTAGTGCACACACCCCAGATGCCTAAAGCCCTGCAAATTCTGCTGTGTATTTATACTCCCACTTACACTTGCAGTGATATTTATGCCTGGGGTTGTTGGAGAATTAGGCAAAACCTCCACATAAATAGAACATGAGGGCTGGCAGTGATGGACATGGATAGATTTAGGTTTAGACCTTCAGCCTTGCACAGGCAATACCCTACACAGCATTATTGCTGTTAGCAAGATAAGTCTTATCTGGGGAAGTAATGAATAATAATTGAAAAACAGATTAAACTATAGCTGGGAAATGTGGAGGAAAGTTTGTTTAGCAGAAGTACAGGTCAGGGTAAGAAACTACATTTACACACATGGGATGTGTCCTCATCCCATCAGCTCTGTGGCAATGAAGACATCCTAAATTTTGGGTGTCTCTTAAGCTGATTAGCATTCCTGAGCACACATTTATTAAAGCAGAGTGCTTGTTGTCACTGACTGCTGTTTGCCAGCAGGAATCCCTGCAGGACATGCCAGCCATCCTTCACCTGGCTCAGGGCTCAGTCCTTTCAGGAGGTGCAGCTCCACTTTATCTTCTTGAAGCAAAACACACCAATAGCCTCCATAAATCCCAGTATTTGGGAAGAACAGAAAACTTTACATTATTGGAGTACTTGTGTCCTGCCTGCTCTTACTCCACTTGCCACGTTGCTTTCTGGGGTACCAAGCATAGCTCAAAATAGTTGCTATGAATTTGATATTTTTTAAAATTATTTTTAGGGATACCATCCTAACCTCAGTGATGCTAGATATTGTATATATCTAAAGCTATAGATATAGCTTTTATTTTTTTCACTGTCTCAGAATTTTTGCCTTTGGAGGCAGCAGGATGTGTTCCTCTGTTCTTGACAAACAGACCCAGCTGGGTGTGCATTAGGTTCTGTTTCTTTATGAAAAGAAAATGTGTTTCTTTATGAGCAGGAGAATTCAGGGGTTCAGGGGCCACCGAGATCCTTTCAGCTCTGATCTCTGCCTGCTCTCAGAATCCATCCTTACTCTCTGCATGGGAAGTTTTATTCCCCCACTTTTCTGATGAACTCTGAGGGTTCTAATGAACCCTTTTCCTCCCCATAGCAGCCACTATACTTCACAAAACCTCAATAAGCATTTATTTCCCAAGTTTCAGCACGAGCTCACTCTGGTGCTCTGCTGTTTGTTCTCTATTGCCTGAGGCATCTCTATCACCCTGGCACATCCCAGCACCCAAACCTTCACACAGACAGGCACTGCTCTTGAGCCCATCATCACTTCCAGGAATGTTTGCTGCTTTTCATCAACTATTTCACATTTGTTGCAGAGCAGTCTCTGTGTTTTATTGGTTTCCTCAGAAATAAGTGTTTCCTACCCCAGTGTTGCTCTCCATGACTGCAGCAGCTGCTTTGTGCCTTGCAGCTTTGCACAGGCTGGGGGAAGAAGGCAGTGTTGTCATTAACCCCTTCAGCAGCCAACTGTGCTGCAGAGTTTCTGTTTGGGGCTTTGTGCTTTGCCTTTCTTGTCAAGTTCTTGGATTCCTGTCCTTAGGGCGCTGCCAGTTGCAGCCTTTGTTTGTTTGTTCATTTTCCCTTCTGCTGTATTAATGAAGTTTGCCCTGTGTGTTCAGCTCAGATCTCCTCACTGAGCAATTTTAATTTTCCTGTTGCATTTATAGTTCTTGTTCTGTGAAGACTGTCCCCTTTGCCTTGCAGGTGCAGATTGCCTCGTCAGGGGCTAATTCTGGACCAGTTGCATTTCTATGTGGCTTTTTTTGTTTCTCAGAACAGGTCCCAGAAAGGACTTGCTCAGCCAGTGTTGTAAGATTTTTCCATTCAATTTGATTGGTGAAAATGAAGGAAACATCAGTGCTTCTTTGGCTCAATTTAGATGGAGCTATTTGCATCCTCTTCTTCCATTCTTCCAAGGCTTTAACTACCATCCTACACTTTTCTACTCACAGTGGGTTTTTTTGTTAATGAGATTTGCTTTTCCTAGCTGTTCATTGAGAACCACCAAAGGACACTGAGAGACTTTTCCATTCTAAAATCCTGAATTCCAGTTGAGGGGCTGGGATGAGGTGAATAAGATGCTCTGAAAAAAAAATATCAGTTGCCATTTCTAACTGTGTTGCTTGTCTGGTTCTTCAGAGGGAGCAGGATTTTTACCCTGAGGATTGACTGGCCTCTCATTACAACAGAGAGACAAAGAGTTAGATGGATCCCTGCAAAACAATTCTCACATGGTCATCTTACCTCTGGGAATTCTATTGTAGCAAGAGAGAATTTAATAATTAGTTAGCCCCTATTTGCTCCTGATTAACACCACCTTGAGTTGCTAATTGTCTCAGAAAATATATGTACTGCAGTGATAGTGTGCCTGGCCTTTCTGACTGCCTCCAAGGGCAAAAATGTGTTTGTATTACCTGATGGTTGAGTGAAGTTCAATAGATATTATTACTGTGCCAGTCAATAGAGAGATGAGCAGAAAGGCTTACTGCAAATTGTGTGTTTGAGGAGAGTCAACTCATTAATCTAATTATCTACAAGCTCTCTAAAAATGTGTTATTGACTGTGCTTGCTGAAGCATCAACTCAAACAGAAGAACTGCACACACTGAGCTGACAGCCCCTCTCCATTCTGGCAGGGTAAATTCCAAATTCTTACAAATTCCCATTTGCTGATTATTGCCCACCTAACACAGCCAGTTGTGCATCCCACCCTGCCTGTGTGGTTTCAGCTCACTGAAATATAAAATGCTGGCTGAGAAAGCAAATGCATGGGGTTTATTCTGCTTCCTAATTATGGGACTTGGAGGGGGCAGTCTTAAGGCCCACAAGCACTGGGGCTTTGTCCTTTCACCAGGCTCCCTCCACAGTTTGTGTTGTCTTATTTAGAGGAGAAACAGCATTTGTCAGGGCAGAGAAGTGACCTGGACTCTGAGTGAAGCCTGGACATGCTCCTTGGGACAAACACCAGGCAGCAGCTGACTGCAACCAGCTTAAGCCCTGAGGCTGTTTTGAGCTTGAATAAAATGCACAACTGAGCATAAAATGCACAATTTTGTCTCTGGGTGCTGGCACAGGAAGTGAGAGAACAAACCTCCCTGGGGAGTGTGGTGGGTTCAGGGGCAGAAGGTTTGGTCCTTCAGCACTTGGCAGGTTCCTTTAAAACAACTTTTGCTGATGTTTTCAGAGCCAGGAGGGCTCAATAAGGAGTTGCCACTGAACAGGCCAATAAAGCCACAGCCCATGTGAAAATATGGGCTTTCATTATGAGGATTTAAAAGAAACCCCAAGAAGGATGGATGTTTCTTTCTTTTCTAGAAGAAAGAGAACACAAAAGGTTATTAGCTCACTGGAGACTTTATAAGGGAACTAAACACTGATGAACATGAAATTAAAATTTTACATAAGTGCACAGGATGATTGGTTTTATTAGCTTAGCTTTATGGCTCAATTAGAAGAAATCCTTTCCCCTTGCCAATAATGGTAATTATAAAGATCTTGATACTTTTATAAATACACTGGGTAAGGAGATGTTATTCTTAAGGAATATTATCATAAAATCAGGGAAGTGTTGCACAGAGAAAATGGTTTTAGGGAGAGCCCTAAACCATCATAACATAGGCCATAGAAGTGCTGTCAAGTGAGCTGTGGTGATTTGCCCAACAAGTCAAAGAATATCCAAAGCTTAGCCCAAAATAAACACAGACATCTTTAATAATCTACAGGAATATTTTTAAAAATCAGAAAAGGGACTTGGCAAAATGCTGAAAGTCAGTTTCACAAGGGAGCTTTAAAAATGCACCTGGAGCTCTGGTGAGGGCAGGATTTAGGCCCTGGAACCCTCTGCCTACCTCTTCTAAATGGATAATTTTGCTTCTAATCACCATTTGTATTCAAACAGAGACTTAAATGCTCCTCAGCTCTTTTGGGTTTGCAGACAGGGACTCCAGTACAAAACAAACAGATGAACCTTCAATTTTCAGGCTATTGCAAATTTGAACTTAATTAATAGTCTTTCATCTCTAATTTCTCACAGTCTGTAAAAGGCCTGCATTGAATGTTTAACTTTGTCCATCATGCTAACAGAACAAAGTCTGTATTTTTTTCATCTGTAAAATTTTCCAATCTGAGAGATGTTTGAATTAGCAATATTTTCTAATGGTTTGTTTGAAATTTGCTATTTAAAAAACAAAAAAACAAACAAACAAAAAAAACCCACAAAAAAACCCCCACAAAAAACCCCCCCAAAAACAAAACAAAAACAAAAAAACCCCCAAAAACCCCCAAAAAACTTCTCCACGTTTTAGTCTCATGTAGTAACTTGTTTATTTCAGATCTTGATTTTCATTCTTTTGCTGTCCTGTATATACAGAAATTTGAAACTGTTCTGCTTTCTCATAATTATCTAGGAGAGGTGTAGTTCTTGTATAGTTAAATGCAGCAATTTCTTTTCTAAAATCCACTGCCTAGGAAACATTTATGTCACTCATGTCATCAGTGGTGTGATGTGAATTACAGTTATTGGGTGTAAACTGTTTTAAACAGCTTCTAGAGTTTGTCTCCAAGGGTTTTATCCTGTGTCCTCCAGAGCTTTCAGACTTTTAACCCCTTTTTCAATAAAGATCTGACCAAGGTAGCTCAAAGCCTTGCACACAGATATTTTATTTTGAAGGAAGTGATGCAGTTCAGCCAAATCCTGGAACTCCTGAGGTTGACAGGAAATTTGGACTGGCTCAAAATAGCTGGGTGGATTTGGGATTTGTGTTGCAAATACAGATTTGCTCTTCATTTGTGTTGAAAGACTGAACCAACCTGTCAAAATAAGCTCTGTCAAAATAAGCTGTAGCTTTCTATCAGGTAATTTGATTAAACATTTAAAACCCATGAGAGGGACAAAAGATAACTTACAAAGCTGGCATAAATAGCACTAAAAATAGCAAAATAGCATAAATAGCATTTCAGCTCACCTGAAATAAGATCTTGTGAGTTTACTCCAACACTTCAGTAAGCCCAGAAATGGGAGCATCATTCTGATTTCTCCAACCTGCAGGGGCTGTGATGCAGAAGGGTCCTTCTGCCAGGGTGAAATTCCTGCAGCAAACACTTCCCAAACACTTCTCCTGGCAGCATGGAAATAATCTCTTTGGAGAAAGATGCATTTCTGTCCCACCAGTAAATCCCACCAAGTGGCTCAGCAGTTTTATATCATAGGAGGTTAATAAAGGGAAAATAGAAAGCATTCAGATTTTGATTCTGCTCTGAAAGTGCTTCTGTTTATTCTGCCATTATCCTGGTCTTTAAGCAGACTAAGAAAGAAGCCCCCAGTATCAAACAAGTTCAATAAATTAATTTTAAAAACAAATATTAAAAAGGTAACATTAGAATCAGTGTATGGAGTACAAAGCTAACCAGGGTATAGGAAACAGTTCTTAAAAATGTTTATGGCAATGAAAACCAAACACAAGAAAGGCTTTCATTGATTTAGATTGGGAAGGTGATTTTTGTTAATAATTTACTAATTTGACCAGGTGAAGACAGAAATTTAGGTACAGCAGACCCACCTGGGGCCATGGCAGGAGAATGGCTGCAGCTGCCCTGTGCTCTGGGAAATCTCCCAGGCAGGAGCACTCAGCAAATTCACAGGCAATTACCCCAGGCTGGGATTCCTTGCCTCATTTACATCCATCACTTGGAATTTGTGTTATGAATTCCACCAGCTCAGCTCAAAACCTGGAGATTTCTCACAGGACTCACACTGCTGCTCATCTCATGATCTCTCCAGTCAGAGCTGTGGGTGAAAAATTGCCATGTTAATACTGAAACTTGGAATAATTTATTTGTGTATGAATATCATAATGGTTTACAGGGAGCCTTTTAAGACTGAACAGCTGCAAGACAGCAGGCAGGAGCAAAAGTACTTCAGTTTCTGTGGGGTTTTTGGCACAAACCTTTACATGTCCAAGTGTGGAGAGGAGGAACCAAGAGATGCAGATCTATAATTCACACAGCTCTATTTGATTCCTCAGTTAGTTGCCCAATTCTCTGACACTTTTCATCATTTCTGGAATTTAACTGTGCCCAAAGCCCTCACAAATCAGCTTCTAAACAATGATTTTTTTTTTTTTCATTTTTTCCTGGTTATAGGGCTGCACCTTTTCTTGTGTATCTGAAAAATGTATCACTCCATCCATAAAATCTCTATCTCTGAATTTCAGGTGTTATTTAAACACACTGTAGCAGCAGCTTCTTTAATTGCAAAGGTTTCTAGATGAAAAACTAGAAAGTCAAAGAAATGGATGTATTTTGATTTGAGGTTGTTCTGCTCTCTTGTTGCTAGATGAGGCATGTATTCAGAAAAAGTTTCTTGGCATATTCTGTCCTCAAATAACAAACATTCCTGAACTTATATTAAATATAGGTGCTTCTGATAAGTACAGTTGCTTGCTGAAAGGGAAGGCTTGCATGAGCTGATGAGAGAGGGAATTGCTCCTCTGATTCAACAGATACTGATTAGCCTAAAAATATTCACTTTGGATAAAACTAAAAGTAAATGGGGGAAAAATTGGGTAATCATGATCTCAAATACTTCAGGATGTGCATGGACTCAATAACAAGTTTGTTATTTTCTGCAAGTATACAGAAAAAATGTCACTGAGACTACTCAGTGAACAGTTATTAATTAATAATTAGGTGTGTTTAAGCTGCACAAAAATGGAGATACAACCTATTTCCAGAGGTTACTGCCAAAATCCATATTTTTTTATTCAGACATTATTGTGAAGAGTCTGATTTCCCTTCTGTGTTTCTGTGCTTTTCAAAAAGATATTTTCTTTAGCTTTTCCATATCTCATCTGGTAACTCCCAGAACAGCTGGACACAAACACCTCAAATATGCTTCTTGAAAGGGCCAAAAGTATTTTACAAGTGGAAGGAGGGATATGAATGCATGGGAGGGTAAAAGTTGTTTTACAGTCTAATAATTTAACCATACCAGAGAGATGTAGAGAAGAGAGAAGCTTCAAAAGGAAAAAATTGGGACAACAAGGCAAAGACCACAGGAAAACACATCTGATCCTACTTCAGTTTTGAAAAGAAGATACACAATACTTTAGTTGAATTTCTGTGCACCTTGGATATGAGTCCATTGATTTATGCTTGACAATTGCTCCTCCAAGGAAGCCTTTGTGCCACTGCATGCAAATTTCCTTTATATTGATCCTTTCGTGCAGACTTCAGCTCAGAATGCTCAGTAGAAATGAAGAATAGTGTTCAACAGCAAGAATAAAAGAATAATTGCTTTATTCTTTCTCTTCTTTTGAACAAGAGAAAGATGGCAGTTTACAATTGTGGGTTAAAAAAAAAAAAAAAAAAAAAAAGGGAAATAAGTAGGGAAAAGGAGTGGAAGAGATTCCAGTGGGATTTTGATGTAGGAGAATTCCCCTTCCCTCCTGCTCTGGAGGCCAGGGCTGGATGAGCAGGCTCATGCTGCCCCTGGGCTGGAAGGAGAATAAATTTCAGGGCTGGAAAGGCAAATTCACAAAATTGTTTGTAAGAAGTGCACTTGTGAATGATTTCTTCTGCTACTAATGCTCTTTCTAGCCATAGAAAGCTGATTTCTGGAGCTTTCAGCAAATCCTGGTAACACTGATAAAACTTCTAGGAGCCTGGAAATTGTGGAAATTCAGTGGCAAAGTTCCAATTTATAGCATACTGTTACATTTTAACATCAATTTCTTCCCTTTAAGCAAACTAACCAAGTTAGCCTCAGTTGTATAGCTTTTCCATAAGTCACTTTGAACTCTGCTGGAAAACACTGCATAAGAGCTGGGTATTAACATTATATATAAAAGAAAAATTCTGTATTTCAGACCTGGGCACAGCATTTCACACAGTGGTGGTATGGGTTGATGTTAACCTTAATTTATTTCTGAACCATAAGTTATTGCTCTTCCTACATCCTGCTTTGAGATGGAGAAAATCAGGCACTGAAAGATTAAAGCCAAAAGAGCTTTTACTTAGTGGCAAACCCATTTTTGGTAGGAATAATAGAACATTCACTTCCTTACCAGCTATCCTTCACTTACAACTGTATTTCTGAAAGATGGTGTGGAAATCTCAGGATATGGATGCAGAGCTGGAGGCAGGGGCAGCACTTCAGAGAAAATGAAACCCAGAGGATGGAGGGAATGCAAAGAAACCCCTGAAATCAGGCAGTTCTTCACTCTGAGACAGGCAATGCACAGGAATAAAGAAAACTCATTCTGCAGCAGTAGATGCAGAATATTAGACTTGGATAGCAGGGAAAGCCATGGAAAACAGAGTTAAAATGATCCATGGCAAAATAGTGCTAAAGATCTGGATAGATTCTGGAGGGACCTGGGACACAAAGGGAAAAGGAAGTGGAAAATATTAAGCTGATCTTTAAAGGTCTTAAGGAAGATGAGTCCAGGCAGGCTGGGGGAAGTTTTGCTCAATGCACAGTTCATTTATGTGGCTGATAAGCTGCTCAGAGAACTTTTAGAAGCTTTTTTTTCTTTGTTTTCTTTTTTACCCCTATTTTTGATTTTCTTTTTTTTTTCTTTACTACAGTGGTGTTCAGATTACTGATTCCTGTGGAGCACAAAATGTCACCCTTCATAGAAATCTGGGCTTTTCTTTCCATGAATAGTAAGGTCCTGTCCAAAACTGCAGAAACTGGTGCTCTTAGTGGTTTCCCAGTGCCTGTGAGAAGGGTTTAGTTGATTTATGACTCCTCATTTTTTTTAGTCCTGTGCTATACAATGGATATATTCCCCTTCTCTGCCTGTGAATGTGTTCACCTGTTTCTCTCTTTGGATTTTAAGAGCTCCAAAGTGTTTCTTGTTTTTACATAAGGATGTAAAATACAGATACAGGTGAACTTTCCTGTGATTTAATCCAATAATAAATAATCCTTCTTTGGCTGCCCTTCAGTGACACAATTTTCTGTCTTGTCTTAACTGATTTGGAGGAAAAAAGGATCTCTGGAACCTTGCTGCGCTTAGAGAGGACATTATTATTTTTATTCATTATCTTCACATCTGAGGAATAGAAAAGGTAAAAAGATAAAGCAAAATAAGTGGTAAAATGTATGAGAAGAATCTCAACAAATTTGATTTGTTTTTCCATTGCATTCTCTCTAGGTAACAACATGATATTTCTTACAGCTCCTCTTCCCACTGTTGTCTAATAAAGTAGCTAATGATCTGATATGTCTAAACAAAGTACAAATACTTCCAAAGGTCTTAACATTTCTTGGTAAACATTGCATGAAAAGGGATTAATCTGAGCAGAAGCCCTTTCTGATACATGATTATTTTGCTGTTTCATACTGTGATCCAATATATCAGTGAATCATGCATTAATACCTCCTTTAAACACCTTCAAAAATGGGACATGGAGATTATTTTTCCTATTCCTCTGAAAGTGTCTGGAAGTGTGTAATGACTTCTTTTTTTATGAAACCATAATATGGTTTTAATATCTGGATGCTTTAACTCCTTGAGGAAAATGATGGAGTTGGAACAAATTATGGAAGAGAGGAGGTTGTAAGGACTAAACTTTGCTTGTGCCCATCTGGGACACAGGATCTGAGATTTCCAGGCTGTAATAAAGCAAGGGAATCCATGGAAGAGATTTCCTCCTGCTTTCCCTGTCACCTGAGGAGGGATGCAATTTGCTCCTCCTTTATCCCATCTGTTTGGCAAACAATCCACCCTCACCTGAGGGAGCTGTAGCCAGGTGGGGAATGTCCTTTGCCACAGCTCAGGATGGCTGATAATTGATCAGAGAGGCTCCATTTGCCTGCCTGGGGAATAAACAGCACAGAAGAGTTTTACCCAGCCTTGAGAGCCCCTGACATGGGCTCAGGCAGGGAGCTGAGCCAGGGACAAGTGCCAGGATTGCAGAGATGTCCATCTGTGCTTGGGAGCACTGCTCTCATCATCCCTGGCTCTGCTGGGCTGGGATGGCTCTCCTGGGGCAGGAACTGCAGGACCTCACTCTCAGATAAAGAGCCAAGAACTGGAGTTTAAAACCTCTCCTATTTGGGGCTCATTACCTGTGTGGGTGGAGTTTTGTGTCCTGTGATGGTGACTCAGCTCTCATCTGCTTCTGGCCAAAGCCCAGCTGATTTATGGACTCATTAAACTTCAGCTCCTTGCTCGTGACCAAGACCTCCACACAAATCTGGTGTGGGGTGAATTAAATGCTCTTGTGGGTGTCTGTGTGGCAGGAATATTTAAAAAAACCCAACATATCTCACACAATAATACACCTGACTTGGAATCATCATAAAAAATTTCTATCTTCACTGATAACAATACAGATACTTTACAGATATTTCTAAGCCAGTTTCTTTTTGCAGTCCCTTGGAAATAATGGATTCTGCTGCCTTTTACACACAGCCATGAACAATTGCAAGATGGGGACACTGCTTTATGAGCCCTTTCCAAATCATTAAAAATACATATATTGAGCTACCCAGTGCTGTAAAACATGAGTCACTGTGCAGCTCATGAAAATACTTCTGAAGGGTATAAAAAGTGCCAATCTTTCCATTTTTAATTAGTTTCTTTTGTGCTTAAGTGCCTTTAACAATGAGAAGGTGGCAAGTTCGTGGGTTTTTTTTTTCTTTTTTGGTTTGTTTTTTTTTTTTTGCATACAGAATGTACCAATTCAGCATTAATAAGGCACAGCCCTTTCCTTAATCCAGGAATTTTTTACTCTGACTTACAGAAGTCTCTCTAAAATGTCTGCATGCTTATGTGAAACCAACTAACTTTTAAGCCTCCATCGTTAAAAGTGAAATGTAAACTGGAATGTAGAAGAAAATAAGAACTGATTTTTGGAGGTCCAATTTCTGATTAAAAATTGTAGGGCTCCTTTGTTTCCCTCATTGTGTCAGAGAAGGAAAGAGAAATCACTGCCTTATCTCAATTGCAGATCCACAAACACAGGTAAAAACATGAGAAAAATGCAGAATTAGCATCCAAGATACCAGAAACCAATAGAAATAGTGATGGCAAAAAGCTGTAGTGCATCACCCTGCTTTGATATATTTGAACACAAGTTCAGGTGGATGTTATACCCATTCCTGCATTTAAGTATTTTATTGAAATTGTATTTCTAAAACAGAGAAGCTGCTTCAAAGTTTAATGGAACTTTAGTTACAAATGGACTGGCTATATCTGGTATGCAAATGAGAAATATTCTTTCTGAACAAAAGCAATATAAATAGAAATAAAACCAGTCCACTTTGATATTTCTTGAATGACAATGTTCCTCTGGGATATCAGAGGACTTTGGGACCAAGTGCATCAGTTTTGGTTGCCTTGAACATGCAGTATTGTAGAGAAATAAAAAACTTGTCCCAGAATACTTGGGCCAAGCTTGACCACAAGCAGTGAGGGTGTGATGCTCCAGGGAACTGAAACCCCTGTGCCTGCTGCTCTGCCTCAGCACCTGGATTCTGGAAGAGAGAAAGGAACTGGGGGCAGAGCCTTGGGGTACTGGGATTTAGGGACACCTGGTCAGGCACATTTTCATTTCTCTGTGTGCTTACCCCAGCTGAGCTGGCCCAGATTTGTGGGAGTCCAGGGTGTTCCCCTGGCTCCCCTGGATGCCTCCAGACCCCCCTGGCAGGGGTCTCAGAGACTCTGGCATGATACCCAGGGGTCTTGGGGGCTGGATTTAAGCCCCTGGACAAATCTGCCAACATTGAGGGAAGAGATACAAGCTACAAAAATAAGTAGAGTATAAATTAGACTGTTAGAATGTAGAAAAGATGGATTTCTAGGAATGTTTATGTTAGAAGGTTTTTAGCTAACATGGGGGATTTGGGGTGTGGTATGTCTCTTTGTCCTTCTCCTTCATGCTATCCATGTTGGGTGGCATGCTGGGATCCTCAGATTGGATGGGAACAAAGCTGGACAGTGTAATAAAATTGTAGTGTATTGGAAAATAATTGTAAATATTAGGTGAGTAGTTTAGAGTATAAAAAATAAGCCCGGCCCAAGGCTGAGGCTTTCTGCCCTGGATTGACATGCTGAACAGATATCTGTTAGCTAGAAAAAGAATTCCTTAGATAAGAAACAATAACCAACCTTGGAAAACCATGAAAAACAGATTCTGTATATTCTTTTGTTACTGGGCTGGGAAGAACACGAGCTCCAAACCACCCACATGTCCTGCAGTGAGGAACTCAGACAGGGACAAGATTGTGTGCCAATAAACCAGCTCCTCTCTGGGCTGGGCTCTGGGCTCCAGCTGAGCCCAGGCTGGGCACTGGGCATGCCTTGAGTTCCTGCCCAGTGTCAGTGTGCTGCTGCCTGCCCTGAGCACTGGGAAATGGGTGACAGAGCAGCTGGCAGGGGAGCCTGGCCCAAGGATGGATAAACAGGCTCCAGTTATTCCTGCATGGCTCCAGGCACAGGGCAAGGCAAAGGGGCAGCTGGGAGCCCTGGGAACTTATTCCACATGGGAATAATGACCATGTGATCAGTTTTTTATTTTACTGCTAGTGATGTGTTAAAACTCATAAACCTAAAAATTTTAAACTAACCCATTTACAATGATGGTAGTGAGAAGATCTGGGCAAGATATTGGCATTGGGGAAGATGCTCTTTGTTATGTTTTTACATCATTTTTAATGATGTAATGATTGTAATGATGAGGGAGGATGAATCAGTAAATAAAACCTGGTCTGGAAATTTGCCTAAGATGGAGGCACACACCTTCCTAACTTATCTTTTTTTATTCAGCTTTCCTTTTAACTTTACTTTTTAATGTTTCTGAGAGAAACTCTTTAAAATACATATCTGGAGGTTCTTTCTCTTGTGGCATTATTCTATTTTGGTTTTCATAGATGTCAGGTTATAACCCTTCCTAATTAGATTTTGGTAACATTTTTTTTCTTTAAATGAATATAAAAATTTGAAAGGGTGGACTTTTACTAAAGATCTATTTATAGAAACAGTCCCTCTGAAGCCTTATACAACTTAATCACTCAGCTCATTATCTTTCTGGCTTTGTTCTCCTCCTCTTTTCCTTTTCCCCATGGTTGTCAATCCACCTGGGTACCATAAAAAAGTGTAAAAATTTTCTGCACATTACACCACTTAAGCAAATCAACTAAAAACTCTCAGAATGTTTTATTCACTTTTTGTTATCTTTTTTTTTTTTTTTTTTTTTTTTTTAATTTTGGAGCATTTCAGAAACCTATGCACAGAAAATTTACAACTAATTTATAAGTGTCTCATCTGGTGGGGACTTGAACTAAAGAGTCCAAACCAAGACTTGGTTCCAAATTCTGGATGCACTGCTTGCACCTCTCCTCAGTTTTCCCCACAGCTGTTCTTTCTTCTCAGCTCCTTCTGACAATTCTCAGAGAGAACATGTATTTCTATGTTAGAAATTATTTTGACAAAGGTTTTTTCTTAAATAAAATAAAATAAATAAATAAGTAACAGGCAGAGTTAGACATGTACAACATGAATAATTTTAACACATATGACACTTCACTTTTTTTAAGGAGTGCTGGTTCATGAGGAGTTCATTCCACTGTTCTGATTATCTTCATTATCCCATTATTGTGAAACACTGTGGGAACTTTCTCATCAATTAAGCCAGTTGACATTTAGGGCTCTGAATGCAGCCCCTCTGCATTTGATGGAGCTCACCCCTGGAAATTGTCATGGGCAAAATTGTTGTGGGCAAAACTTTGTCTCAGCCTGGCTGGAGCTGCTGCCTCCCTCTCCAGCTCTCATCTCTGTGTAGCTCAGGCTTTGTTCTTAGGCAGCTCAGCCAAAAAATGGAGACAAATCCTCCATCTCCAGAGCAGCACTCTCAGATCTGTATCACAGAACCACAGGAAAATTTAGGTTGGGATGGAGATCATGAGGACATCTGCTGCATCCCCCCAGCCTGGGGCAGAGCCAGCTTTGAAGTCAGATCCATTTCAAAGCTCAATCCAGTGGCTCAGCTTCTCCTCCAGCCAAGCTTTCAGCATTTCAGAGGCTGCAGATTCCTCTCTGGGCTTTGGTCCATGTTAAACCACTTCAAATGAGAGTTTTACCCCAGTCTCTGAGCAGTTTTCCTCGCTGTAAGAGGTGTCCATTGCCTCCAGCCAGCTCTCAGAGCAGTCTGACTCTGCTCCCCTACACAAAATTCCTCTGTTTCCCTACACAAATTCCCTCTTGACCCTCACTGCTCCATTTCTCTCCAGGCTTCCATCTCCACCCCCACAGGTCTCACCTGAGGCACTCCTTGGTACTCAGCAGCCACACTGCCAAAAATGGACTTTCCCCACCTTGTCAGAGCTCTCCTGTGCCTGGTTATTTACTGCCAAGCAGACCACCAGCATTCCCTGCCTGGGAAATACCTGGACATACTTTTATAGTTTTGCTGGGGAGGAGAGGAACAGGTCAGTCCCCACTTTATATTGCAAGTAGGGTCTGTGTGAGGATGAAATACTTTGTCCATTGTGCTGGTGAAACTTGGGAGCAGCCTATGACCTAATTTCTCAGTCCATGGGGATGACTCTTCTTTTCCCATCCTACCCCTGGTGCCTAAAAGTGTCACTGGATACTGCTGGGAACCAGGGAAAAAGCAGCCTTGGAGACTTGGGTTTGCTCAAGGATAGAAATTAAACTTGCAGGGTGTGTGAGAGATGTGATATTTTACACAAAGAGGTGTTGCTTTCTTGGACCAATGAGTCTTTTCTATTCTGTTTTGCACGAACTACCCTGTATAAGTGTAGTGTTTCTTTAAATAAAGCTCTCTTTTACTTCTCCTTTGCATGAGGAACTGTGTTGCATTATCCTTTCTGCCACTCCTACAGCCAAAATGCAACATAAAATCACCAGCACAGGCACAGATTGATCCAGGACTCTCATTGTGCAAAGTTTGCACAGGCAGAAGTCACCATTCAGAAGTAGCAGAATTTTTTTTCTAGAGCACCTTTATTCCTCCTGGATTAGTACAGCATCCTTATCAACAAAATATTTCTTATTAAAGTTCAGAGACAGTGCACATCCCTTTTTGTTGGTTGTTTTCCCTCGTGTCTCCTGTGTTTTAATAATCTGTGCTATTTTTATTTATCATGAGCAAATAGTCTCAGACTAAATTAAACAAACCACTAGGACCTTAATTTGCTAAGCATTACCAAGGGTTTTTTTGTTTAATTAAAAATACTTGAAAGATTCTGACTAAAAAGGCCAGGGAATAGTAGTCAAAAGAAATGCTATCTAAAAAAAGTAATTGCTTATTTCATGTGGGCAGCTCAGGTTAAATAACTCAAAGAAACAGCCACATTTTGAAATTTTGAAATAGCTGAATTACTGTTTCTGAAAGGAAGAAAGATTTTTCTGTAATTTGATTCATTAAGACCTAAGTACAGAATGCTTGTTGCTTTTCCTGATGTGCAATTACCACATCACCTTTTTTATTTATACAACCTGTTATCTAAGCATGCTTCAAGCCAAAAATATTTCCAGATTTGTTTTGTTGTTTTTTTTCCCTTAGTTATGATATTATGGTAATAAAAAATCATATTTAGGGTAGAGTTTGAACATTCTGAAGCTGTAGTTTATAGAATAGCAAGTAGAATGGTTCATAGCTAGATCTGTATATCAAATATTTTCTGGGAATTTTAATTTAAATCCCAAAATATTTAAGAACATAATTAGGTGTGTTTATAATGATTTGTTGTCTGTGGAGCAGGAGTCCAGCTTTGCTCTCTGTATCTCCTCCAATCCATTTCTGCCACAGGCTGCCCTGGCAAGCACAGGACCTCTCAGCAAACATGTCAGGATTGCTTTTCCCAGGATTAGTGCACTGGCTTGGGCACCTTTTTGCTTCTGGTTGTGCATTTTCAAACAGATTTATGATACCATATGTACTTATTGGGAAATGATAATTGCAGAGAAAGAAAACTGCACAACCCCAGGTGGCTCAGGGTGGATTTGAGCACTTCATTATTTTAAAGGGCTTTTCCAACCTAAACAATTCTATGATTCATCAGCATGCCCTGGTAGCCTGGAACAAAAGGGTAACACAACCAGGGTGGTGATAAAAATGTAGAAGTATATTTATTAGACACAGAGAGCAATGATTGATTCCTTTACCTGTTCTTTCAGCAGATGTCAACGAGTTTAGGTCACTGAAGGTGTCTCCAGCACTGATGTGTGAGCTCTCAGGTCCACAGAGAGACACAAAGATCAGTAAAAGGGCCTGCAGGGGAAACTGAAAAAAAAGAAAATTATGCTAAAATATGAAATACAACCAGCCCTGGGCTGATGACACTCTGGTAGAGCAGGTCTGCACTTTGGATAGAGACCAAGATTCTCATGGACTCCCCCTCTCCATGAGGATTTTTGCACTGCTGTCTCCTCTTCCTCCTGTTCCTCCTCTTCCTCCTGCTTCATCCTGCTTCTTTCTGCATCTTCTCCTTCCTCCTGCTTCCTCCTGCTTCCATCCTCTTCCTCCTGCTTCCTCCTACTGCCTCCTGCAGCCTCCTTCTTTCTTCATCCTGCATCCTCCTCTTCCTCCTGTGTCTTTCTGCTTCCTCCTCTTCCTCCTGTTTCTTTCTGCATCCTGCTCTTCCTCCTGCTTCCTCCTTTCTTCTGCTTCCTTTCCTTTCTCCTCTTCCTCCCTCCTCCAGCCCCACTAACTCCTGGAAACTCCCTATATCTGCTGGCCTAGATAAGAACCAGCCTGTGACTCAGTGTGCATTAAAAAATAGACTGTGTGATTAATGTTTCTTGATTTTTCTTGTTCCTTGTCAGTGCCTTTTGAACAATTATCATGTTAATAAATGATCAACATGTCAGTGACTAAAATAGCTTTTGAAGAAATTAGTGCAATGGACTAATCAGAAATCCACTGCACTGGTGCTGAAAAATGATGACCAATATAGGACTTGAACACTTGACTTTTTCCTCCTTCTGGCTTGCACTAATTGGGAATTTAAGAAAATGCTTTGACCTTTTGATAACATTGCTCAGATTATTTACAGCTCTGCTTAGAGTACCAGATTTCTTTTAATTTATGAGAATCCACAGATACCCTAAGAAATTACAGGAAATTAGGGTCTGGCCAGCCCTCTTCATCAGACTAATGATACTGTGTGGGAAACCCTTGGATGAGAAACAGTATAAAAACTTGTGACTTATAGAATGTATATAAACTAGAAAAAAAACCCTAGACCTGGTATCAGGAGGAGCCTGACTTTCAGTTATTTTGGTAGGTCCTTCTCTCAATTCTTCTTTTTTCAATTGGGAAAAGAATCACAGGCAAACTTCTTACCTTCATTAACTATTTGTCAGGAATATTATTTAGGAAAGTTGATTTTTTGACACGTAGAAGCTCTCATGTCCTGGAGAGAAAAGGCCACCAGCATCTTTAAGTGCTCCCCTGAGCAGCAATGCACAATTTGGAGTCTGTGAGTGTGACAGCTGTGCAGAGGAACACACAGAGGGAATTGGAGACTCCTGTTGTGATCTTGGAATGTGTTTGGTGTGCTGACACATCACTAAAAATCAGATAGAAGGGATCCTAAGGGATCTTCCAATTTACCTGTCTTTGTCCCTCTAAACTACCTGGCTCATTTTTTGATTCATCTTCTCAGAGCAACTTTCAACAGCACAGCTCCTGCTTTCATTTATTTTGTCTGGTTTTATTTTCACCACTTGCCATCCCAGGTGATGGGCTTTATCCCTCACATTGGCATTCCATGGAATTGAAGGCTGGAGGAATCCCTGATGTCCCCTCAGCTGAGCTCCTTGCACATCAGACATCCCAATCTCTGCAGCTGTGAAACACATCTGGCCAGGGAAGAACAAACCACCCCTGAAATCCTTGCAGACCTGAGGGGAAAGAGAAAATTATTTTCAGCAGCTGGGCGCTGACTTTTAGAAAATCCATTAAGATGTAACCCAGCCATTGGTTTTATTTCTCTTAATGCTTTCTTAAATGCTCTTTAGAGCATTTAACCTATTCAATACACTAAAGTTCTCTTGTAAAGGAAGAATCCCAAGCCTGCTTTGATTCAGCCCAGCAATAGAGCCCCAGGTATGGTCTGTGAGCTGGCAGACTGCCAGGAGAGCAGCTCAGAGCTCACAGAGTGAGCAAGTCTATGTAGGTGTTCTCAGGAAATATCCAGGCTGGGCAGGTACAGGCAGCCCTGTAAACAATTTCTGATCCATCAGTGTCCTCAGTCCACCCCCTCACTCCTGACCACTCCCCTTGACATTTCAGTGTTTATCAGTGGGCTTGGTGGGCTGCAGCCTGCATTTCTAACCTGAGCTTATTAAGCAGAAGTGCCTAACATCAGCAATAATTTACAAGATAGATAGGAAGGCAGGCAGTGCTGACAAGACTTTCTGAGCAAGTGCAATTTTAAACCCAGCAAAGGTTTCACCTGGAGAAAAATATACCACAGCTCCAAGCTGAGGCAGACTTGGGTGTCAGTTCAGGTCAATATAACTTTTTTTTCCAGCAGTCAGATGCAATATTTAATTTATCTTGGGGAACTTGAGCTTGCTCTTGGTGATTTTTTAATTTTTTTTTTTAGACAGTACAACATTATTCCCATTGAAAGCATAAGGTTGGTTTTTGCACACAGACAAAATAGCACACACCTTGTGCACATCCAGTAAGTACAAATAAATCTGATTTGGAGTCTGAATTAATACTATGCAAAAGTGAAACTTTTTTTTGGTTTAAATCAATAGTCTTATGTCTAAAAGTGCCACTCAGAGTGTTATCAAACACATGTTAATGTCTCAACACTCAGCTGTCTATTTTATACATGTAAAAGTTTCTTGCTGCACTTTATCCTTGAAAGCCCTGAATATTTATGCAAAGATAAGTTTGCTTTTTTCTTGACCTGTTCAGTGAGTGTGAACTAAGATCTTGTTACAGAATCTTTCATGAATAATAGGTTAAAAAAAAAAATAGCACCATCTGTGATACTTTCTGCAGGGATGGCAATTAGGAGAAAAAGCCACCAAAAACAGAGTTTTTTCATTTAAAGGTGAAGAAATTCAGCTTTCAAATAAATGCATTAAAAAAAAAAAACCTCTGCTTTTTTACACTTAATCATTAGCATAGATCTTTTAGTATTTTTATGTAGTGGCTGTTACATGCTTTCAAAAATCAAGCAACTATTATAAGATATAACTTTTACAGCTGAGGTATTCATCTAAAGATGAAATAAATAAATTAAAATCCACAATAATTTGCATGCAGAGATTTGTTAATCTCTGAATCCACTAATTAAAATGTGGCTCCTTGCAGATACCAGCAAACAAAACAAGTTGCAGGGCCAGGATTTGGAATTTTAGAATTTTACAACACTATCATGCAGATTTTTTTTCCTCAGCTGATTAGCATTGAGTAAAACCATTCCCTGATTTGAAAGGCCACTCTGCTCCCATTATTATTTCTTCCTGCAGTTGGCCAGGCCAGTGCTCTCCCCACATTTAGATGGGGTTTTGCTTTCTCCTTTTGCTTAATTCTCACTGCAGATGCAGCCTGACAATGAACTGGTCCAGGGTGCTCTGAGTCCTTGCTTCTGCTTTACATCTTGGAAAACTAAACAAAAAATCCCTGTCCTGTAAAGCCCTCAAGGCTGACAGGCAAGCTGAGTATGAAATTGCTATTTCCCAGCAGTGGTGCTATCTAGTGATGGATGAGGAATGCTGTGTGTCAGCTTTCCTCTGCAGCTAATTTCTTAAAAATCATCCCTGTGCTGCAAGAGGGAGGTGTTTTTTATTACCAAATAGAAAGATCAAAAGTCTATGTTGTCTGGAAAATGTATTGGCAATCCTGGAAAAAAATAAAACCACCCCAATTCTGAAAGTGGGGGAAAAGCTTTTGGTCCATTTCCATCTTGGGGTTCATTGTCCAGTTCCAGCTCCAGGTTCTGCAGCCCCACCCTCACTGATTGCTCTCTCAGTTTGCTGCTGTTTGCACTTTTTGGGGCTGAAGCTGCAGTGGTGTCCTTGGTTCTGGGGCTGGACAAGGATTGTTTTGGGTGACTGAGCTGTGAGGAGAACTTGTGACACTTTATATGAAGTTCAGAGTTATGTACTAATGCAGTGCAGAATCTGGAAAATATGACAGCCAGAACTGAAGGCATCACTGACAGTTTCTGCTGGCAGGGAGTGAGGCTGGCTGAGCCTGGCTGAGGCACCTCATGGAACATTTTCCAGAGTTCAGCTCATTCTTCTCATCTCTTCCCCACCTCTTCACCCCATCATCTCTGCTCCCCCTCTGTGTCCTGGTTTGAAGGACAGGTATCTGCCAATGAAGGCAAAAGCTTCTCTTTGAAATGGAGAATGTAAACCCCCTCCTTCCAAATTATTATAAATTTGAAATTAAGGGGCTTTCAGGCAAAGATATGGGAATTAGGAATAACAGTTCTTTACTGGGAAAATTAAAATAGAAATGCAGTATTACAAAGAACAATCCCAAACCCTGCCAGAGTCAGAATCCAAGCTGACACCCGTCAGGGTGTTGGTAGCAATCCCATTAAATGGTGGCTGCATCCTCCTGCAGTGGCAGATGTGGTTCAGCTGGAGCAGTGCTCCTGGAGAAGGTGCAGTTTTCCTCCAAAGGCCCAGGGATGATGTGGGAAGGTCTGGCTTTCCTCTGGAATCCAGTGGAAAAGGCTGCTCTGGTGCTCCAAATCTGGGTAGGAAAGGCTTGGCTGCTCCCACTGGCTGGAGCATCTCCCAGTGGGATGATGGAATTTTACCAGTCACACAGTGGGACTCAATGGCCCAGCAGCAGATGATGTCTACCTGGAGGGAGGATGGATAGAGGTGAATGCCCCATTTAAAGCTGGCCCATGAGCAGATAATGTGTGCCACAGGGATAAGGGTCACTGCCCCACTCGGTTTTCACAGATGGTGGCAGAATACACATTTCTGGCCACACCAACCCAACAGAGTCACCTCTTCTCCCAGCACTGAAAACAAGTGGGGGGGTGACAGAAACCCCTCCTTTACTCTCCATCCTCCCTGGTGTGTGCATTATTTCTGGACCCCACTGGAGAGCTTTGAATTTCTGGGCTTAGGCTGCCCCTTCTCCCTCTGTGACTGACGAGCTTCCATTAGCTGTGCAATCTCTGTTTTCATTACCAAACTCTGGCCTTTCACACCAGCACATCTGGAGTGATTTTATGTCTTGACTGTGTGCTTTTCATGATTACACTCTTGCCTTGTGAAAAGCTCCATTAGAACCTTGATTTTCTTTCTGATTTTTTTTTAGAAACCAGCTCAAGACCTTAGTGCTTCATTGGGTTTTTGTTAGCCATGAACTTGATCTTGAGATGGTGCTCAGAGTTTCTTTTAGACTCAGGAGTCCACATTTTTATCTAGTGAAATATAAAATACCTCAGTTTTATAGGAAGAAACCACAATGCAGACAGAGTTTTTAAAAACTGGATTCAAAAGCACTTTTTTACAGTTAATTCAGTTCTCCCTGTCCTCCCTGATTTCAGCTGCTGGAGGAAGATTGCTTCTAATTAGAAGCTGACTCCAGACCTGAGCACCTTATTTTTAACCTGTTCCCAAACAGGTGGTGCAGACCATGGAGGGCCAGGTTGGAACAGCCTGCACTCAGCTGAGAGCCCAGCAGCTCCCCAGGAGGGTGATAAATCCAAACCCAGGGTGACAGGAGACATCCAGACTGGGGAGGGGAGATGCTGCATTTCAAGGGAACACTGAGGTACCTGGGGTTGTGGTGAATTGTTGCCTGGAAAGGCTGAGCTGGAACAGAGACTAAACAGAGCAAAAGGGATAAAATAAGGATTTATTGAAAGGATGCACCTTGGGCAGTGCAAGAGCCTGGAAGGGGCTACACCCAAATCAAATCCAAGATGGGTCCTGGTCACGAGTTTTACACTTTTATAAGTTTTGGTTCATCCCCATATTTGGGTCAATTATCCAACCACAGCCCCAGGCTATGAAGTCTCAGCCCCTTGGCTTGCCCCCTTCCTTTCACCATGGTTTTTGCTTTTTGGGTTGTCCTTGATTCCCTAGCTGGGAAGGGATTGTTTTGTCACTCCCCTGTGAAGAGAACTTGCTAACACCTAATATGAAGTTTCAGAGTTACACACTAAGCAGCAGAGATTCTGAAAAACATAAAAGCTAAAACCCAAGGCATCAATATTTCTCATTGGGCTGTGAGATCCTGTTAAATCTTGGTATCCTCATTGAGTCCTTTCCCTGCACTCCTTTGACATGGGGCTGAAAAACCTGAGGCAGGGAATAAAACACACAGCAAAGTCATTTTAATGAGCAGATTGTTATTGGAAAATGTGATTTCAGATTTGTTGTGAATTCAGTTCTGATGTAGATGACAACTGCAAAGGATGAAAATGGAAATATCCTTTTCAGGTTAAATTAATTCCAGTTTTAGTCTTAAAGAAGTAAATTTAAGAGGAAAAACAAAACAAAACCACAATCATGGTTAAAACAAAGCAAAGCAACATGTTTTTCTCTGATTTTTGCTATGTTACAGTCCCTATCTTTCAGAGCAGGGCAAGGAACAATTGACATTTCTCATTTATGAGGTGACTGAAGTAGGTGTGCTACAGATTTTTTGCATTTACCACTGGCACTCTCACTGTAGAAATTCTCTAATCCACTTCAAGCACATGATTACTGTGGGGAGCCAGCTGAGCTGGAAATGGAAAAGCCCATGGTATGGAGAGCCTGCTGAGCTGACATTACACACCCAGCAAGGAGGAGACCCAGCCCTGTGGCCACATCTGCATCAGCAAAGGAGCAGCACAGCTGCTGCTCAGGCAGGAAAAGGATTTCCAGGCTGCCTTGTACAGTGTCAGATTCTAAATTCTGTGTTTATCCACCCCTGCTTGTAAAGTCTGCTGGGAAATGGGTGAACCCTGGCAAGGAAAGCCTGGATAGAGGGATGTGACAGAGTTAAATTAAACTATCAATAGTCATTTTATTCTTGGTAAATTTACTGCTCTTCTGTGATCATTGGGAATGACTTTAGAAGATGGGTTTTAAAAACTTTTTTCTCTCAGAACTTTTCATACAAACAAGAAAAACACCCACCAAACAAACCAATTTTTTTTAAAATCAATTTTTTGTCTTTTTCCTAAGTTTCCTAAGTTTCCTAAGTTTTCCTAAATTTCCTTATATTACCTCTCCCAAACAGCTCCTTTTCTATTTTCTATGTCTTGATAAATGCATGCATTATCTGTAGGCAAAGAACCTGTGTTAACTTATGGAAGAAGCTGCATCATAAATTTCAAATCACTGTGAATCCTCCCAGTCCCTGCTGGTGTTCAAGGGACTCCCTTGGAGATGAGATGAGGTTCCCCTGTGCTCAATGCCCTGCCCTGACAGATTTTCTCCACCATTCAGAGCAGATGAGGTTCCCTGTGCTCAATGCCCTGCCCTGACAGGTTTTCTCCATCACCCAGAGCCTCCTTCACTCCCAGCTCAGCTGAGTCACTTCACACAGTCCCTGTGTAAAAGTGACAAAGGAAGATGAATGTGAATAGGATCAGGAGCAGGAACAGGAAGTTTGATTTATGGCAAAGTCTAAAAAAGCTTCCCTTTAAGCATAACAAAGTTATTTTTGCAAGGGAAGCCAGCTCTTCACTCTGAGCATGTCCAGGCAGGATTAAGGCAGGACAAAAGCAAGGGAGCAGCAGCTGAACAGCAGGGCACAAGGACAGGTAGGAAATTCCATATTCCATTCCAGTTCAGCCTGAAGCTGCTCGTGTTCCACTCCAGCCTTGCCAGGAGGGACCATGAGCTGGGCAGGCAAAGGGGAGCCTGGCACACACACAGAGGGTGCTGGAGCTCCCTCCTGGCAGAACCCAACTGCTCAGGGGCACTGCCTGCAGCCAGGATTTGGAGGGTTAGTCAGGATTTTGTCATTTATAAGTCCAGAGAGCTGAAGTTTAGGAGTGCTGGTGATAAACACATTGAACCTTCCAGCTGCAGATTTTTGTCAGACAAGAGGGAAGAGAAAGGGATCAGAGGGATCATAATCAAGGGAACTCTGCAGTGAGAGGAGAGATGCTGTCATGTCCCATTTACTGCTACATGCCTGCTCCTGTTCATGTGTTTTATTGCCTTCACAGATCAAAGTTACCCTGACAGGGGCTGGAGCACACAAACCTTCACCCAGACCCCATCTGTATGGTACTGCTACAGCCATGCCTGTGTGGCAGAGTGGTGTCTGCACACAAGAGCCTTTTATCAGAGAATTTTGGGAAATTCTAGTTAGTTTTCCTTACTTCAGTGAGAAAGAAAACTGAGTGTATCCAGAGAAGGAGCAAATGGAGCAGCAATATCCAGGGGCTCCCTGCTCCCAGCCAGGTGTGTGGAAGTGTTGTGGGCTCTTCCAGAATTCTGAAAGTGAGAAATCTCAGCCAACCATACTCCAATGACCCCGGCCAGGCTGCAGACAAGCCTGTCCCAGCCTAGTGGAGTCATCTTTTTTTTAAATGAGATCCTCTCTACCACACTGTACCTGAGCTCAAACTCCAGGTCCTGGCAAATAAAGTCCCTTCCTTGCTGGCTGTGGATATGAACATCTGCCAGTAAACTTCAGCCTTCCTCATTCACAGGCCTGAACTAATATTTGAGTCCTCTTTGGTGAATAAAAGCTCTTCTTCTGCAGGGAGAGGGCTCTTTTGTCAGGTTAATGAAATCCAGCCGAGGTTGCAGCTGTTAGAAATTACAAAAAGAAGCAGACTTGTGTAAGCCTAGGGATCAGTGGAGTATTTTATGGCTTATACAAAGATTTGTAAGCAAGGTAAGAAAGAAAAAAAATCAAAGCAGGGGGGCCAAAATGTCTAAATCAAAGAACTTTTTCTGGCTGAATTTTTCTAGTGCCTTGGATGTCAACCTGATGGATGCTCCTCTCCCCAGCAAAGTTGTACTGAATATAATGGAATAACTTACTCTGCTGAAGAGGAAGCAGAGAAAACTTAACAGAAAACCACTTGAAAATTCAGTCTCTTTGCTGAAATGATCCTTAATATACTTAATAATACTAATGTTAAGTAGCAAAATCCTTTGCTGTCCTGAGGCCAAAGCTGCTTTAATAAAGGAGAGAGAAGAGGCAGAAGATGTTGAGCCATGTCTGTCCTTCCAGTCTATCTAATTAACATTGAATATTAACTAAAATGTCAAGTAATCATCTCCAGTAAGTGATATGGAAATGAGTGTGCTTCAGCTAGAGAAAATTTACTGGCATTCTTTAATATATTCACACCAATGCTCAAGTGGCTCCATGTTTTCAAGTTTCTTTCCTCTCTTTTTCTATTCATATTGACAAAACCCTATTCCTGAACATCAGGTTTGGGTTCACTGTTATAACAGCTCTGATCCTAATAATCCTATGTTAGTGTTCAGTATTTTTTAAACAAATTCTCTAATTTTCATTTCTTTTGGCAAATACATTAGTTGTTTGGTATATAAAAGGTCATCTTGAGCAATATTTTGAAAATCTATCTTCATTGGTTTCAACCCAAAACCTCAGATTACAGATTTTCTAAATTTTGAGTTGCATCTAAACATTCCTGTCATAAATAATATTTATATCTTTTTGTGAGGCATGGAGACCAACTCCTTCAAAATGCTTCTTAGATTTTGGGCTTAGATGAAAAAGTGTCAATATTTTATTTGCAGTTATTTAGATTTGTACTTAATTTTCCTGCTCTCTGAGAATTGAATTTAATTCACAAAGTTTCATTGATTGGACACTCAGAGCTAACCTACAATGAGTTTTGTTTAGGGTTGTGGAGCTGAAGCTGGACCCCCCTCACAATATCCAGGGTCTGTTTCTACATCTTAACTGTCAAATCCTATTAAATGTTGTCACTTCTGTGTTTTTGGGCTATTTTGGAGGCAGTGTGATGTAAAACCTTCTAGCTTTCTTTGGAGACTGTGGGTTTATTAACCTGAGATGAATTCCTAATGTCCATTTTCACCCATGCTTTAGTGCTCATGTCCACAGACAAGGAATTTGCAAGTCTGCTCAGTTTTGATGTGAATTGCAAATTCTCAGAAGTGCTTGGAGGAAGAAAGCTCTTCCAGAGAATATTTGTGTTATCTCTTTTCTCCAGGTGTCTGGTTTTTAATGTTTGCAGGAGAAACATGAATACCATTTTGTAGGAAAAGTCTTAATGTCTATATTTGTTATCAATGGCTTTTATGTCCACTTATTCCTGGAGCCTTTAGGGAGGATGTTGCAAGGGCAAGCACTGGAAATCCCACAGAATGACAAAATGATGAAAGTGAGATGAGTATGGGGCTGCCTTCATGGTTTTTATTGTGGAATTTCACAGCAAAAAGCAAAGAGGGAGGTGGCTGCACTCACAACAGGGCAGGGGGAGAGGGATGTCAAGCATGAAAAATACAAGCTCCCTTTGAGCTGAATGTAGGAAAATAATAAAAAAGTGAAACCTTTAAAAATCATAGCAATGTGTTCTTCAAATAGGAATGATTTAATCAGAGTCATGTGGAAATTCCTACAAGACTCCCAGGCAGGAAGTTTTCACAGCTATTTCATACAAGGTGCAGGTGTGGAAATGTTTTATTGCCCTGCCTTACCAACCCCTGATGCCTTCAGAACCAGGGGGAAATGGACTGTTCAGTCTCAGCCCCACACAGGGCAAAACCAGATATGCAAATACAAATAGACTGGAATGCAGATTGCTGGAAATCCCTTGGCCATGGCATTACAGCCCTGCACTGCATTTTCAGCACAGATACAGCAGTTCCAGGGCAGAAGTTAACCCAGGGTAGGTCTTTATGAAAGATCAGCAATAAATGCCCAGCTATGGATCAAAAAAAGCTCTGGCACTGCAGAGTTTCAATGCCTTTGGCCAAACTGAGCTCCTTCACCTGGGGGTGTGTGCTGCCAGCAGACTCCTGGAAAAGTTTTAGGTGACTTTAGTTTCTTCATCAAGAGCTCAGTTCTGAGACCTTTTCCAAGATCAGCCCTTGAAAGACCATTAAATTAACTTTCTGCCTAGATGCAAGGATTGCACACTATGGGAAATGTTTGCTGCAATTTCTTTTTGTGGCATAAAAATGGATGAATTTTCAGAAGTCATTATCTTCATCAAACCCAACCTGTTCTCATTAGACAAACTCCAAGAAGAGTTGATGTTCATTTGTTTCTGCTGCCATCTGCTTTTACTGCTGCAGCAGACATTTGTGGGAAATTGAATATGGTAATGCTCTTTTTTCACCCTTTGTGTAACAAAAACTTTTTTTGGAATGACTCTGTCTGAAAAGCAGACCAAAATAAAGGAGAAAACAAACATGCAAGAAAAAGTTATTTAGCTTTCATGGCTACCAGCTACTCTAAGCAGCTTGAACTTGTTTGGCATTTTATTTCCCAAATATCTTATTGCAGTCAAAAGTCTATGAAAAAAGTCAAATTATCCATTTTATTACTGCTGGAGTTTCTACTGCCAGTGTCCACTGTCACCTCACCTCTTTAAACAGATCAGGATCAAATGGATTTTATGAGAATGCAGTTAAGGGTGAAGCTCTTCAACCTGTAGGAGCTGAACATCGAGGATTTTATTGCAACCTTTCTTTTGGGTTATTGAATGGAGAATTAAAAAAAAAAAAAATCTGTATTTTCCTTTTATTAAAAGGTTTCATAATGGACTGGCACAGTGCATTCAGTATGGCTGAACTGTATCAACTTCCTGTAGTAAAGGTAATAATTTAACCCCTAAATATTCTCATTTTCCTCTTCTGAGTAGGTTTTGTGCTGTTTCCTCAAATGAGAGTGATCTCTTTTGAATTCTCATGGTTTTTGTCATCATTTTCATTCTTGTGCCAACAAGAAAACTGAGCAAGGGCAAAATGTCATTGGCTTAATATACTGTGGTTTAAAAGTTATGATCAATAATAAAAAGGAAGGAAGGAAGGCAGACTGTTTATTCTGGAAACAGAATGTGTATTTTAATGGGAAAGGTGAGTAATAAATACTACTAATAAATAAAATGAATAATAAATAAAAGTGCAAAATAAATAAAAGTGCAGATTAAATACTATCTATTAAAACCTAAATAGGACTGTCTTGTTGTCTGTGACATGACAAAATGTTTATATCTGAAAATTTACTTTGTTTTAAAATAGGACTCAGCTGGGACAAACCATTTTGAGCTCAAACAGAGCTTAGTTGAGCAATTCCAAAACCTCCCAAAATTTTATCCTTCTGTGAACTTCATCTGATAGCAAACATTTAAATGTCCATAGCTCAAACCCTGATGACTACAGAATGAAATTAAAATGAAACATAAAATATTTTTATACTAACATATTTTTCCCTCCTTATAACAGAATAACAGAATCATTATTTGAAAAGATTAAATTATATAAAATTGTGCCAAACATGAGGGTCTTTCATTGCTCAAAGAGCCATAGTAGCTTCCCTACATTAATGAATTCCTTTGAGGAATTTACTTTTATCTCTCATAATAAAAGCAGTCATCTAAATTTTTGGCTTTGGGGTTTTCTTTTTAATCATCAGAGCAAGATCAAATCATTGCTTTGTCTATCCCACTGTGTGTCCATTTCATGGATTTGTACAACACAAAGCTCTCCTCATGCCAGTTCTTTTACTGAGCCTGCAATAAAATATCAGGGTGCCCATGTTCTCTTGATGTTGGGCTCTATAAACATGAAACCAAATGATTGAATATTCTGGAATCATTCAAAGTTGAATATCTGCCACTGGGAGGAGAAATGCAAATCCATAAAGCTGGAGTCTTTCAGCTGAATAACATTTCTTAATAAAATGCTAAAATCATCCTTCTGGCTCAGGATCTGGAGGTTCCCAGTGGTCCTCCTTTCAGCCACTGATATTTTTAATGAAATTCAGAATAATCATTACCAATCATAAGGTTGTGTCCAGATTCTGGGCTGCCTCACAGAGAGGAGAAGCTGAATGAGCAGCTAAAGAACATCTCATATTAGCATGAATATTGATTGTGTACTGTGCTGAACCCTAGGGATCCCATGGATCAGGATATATTTGATCTCAAAAGCCAACAGGTTGGAGTTCCACAGCTGCAAAACACACATGGAACATTCATTGCTCACTTTTTCTAAACTGCTGTCACTCTGTTGTTGCATATTTGGATAAATAGATGCTGCCTTCATGCAGAAAAAACCAAAACAACAAACCACAACTTGAAAGGCAGCAAGGTAGATTTTCTGAAAGGCAGACTGTGTTTCTCTCAAGCAGCTCTTGAACTCAGTGCACAAATTGGTGACAAAGTGTGAGGGAAGTAGAATAGATGAAGTATGTTAAATATGGGATTAAAATCCCTGCATCAAACCCCCTCCTCCAGGAAATGCCCCTTTTTTCCTTACTCTCTGCATTGAAATGTTTCCTACCCTTAATTTTGTCTGTTTGAGAAAACCCATTCAGTCTGGGCAGTTCTGCAGCAAATGATGACATCACAACTTTATAATTAATGAAATGTTCTGGACTTTGCTTCAGCATCACCAGCAGGGCTGCCACAAACCAAGGGAGGTTTTTGGCTCACACCACTCATTTGAATTTGGCACTGAAGGATTTTAACCAGCTCTCTCTGCTGAAGTTTCAAGGAGGGTTTGGTGATTTTTTTTTTTTTCAATTTTTTTTCTCTGCCCTCTTTCATGCCTCATATTTTCCTTTTGTCTCCACATTTTTTTTAATTTAACTGCTACCAGGTTCCTGCATCAGCAGTGTTTTTAATCTTCTCAGAAGTGATGCATAATTTGTGACACTTTGCAAAAAACCACAATATTTTTAATAACTTCTATTGAATGCAGAGGGCAATGCTTCTATAATTTTGCTTACTGTGTAATAAAACATTACAATGAAAATTCCTTGGCATAAATATGGAAAAACCTAGTGAGGAATGCACCAGCCAGATTGACTGTCTCTGACATCTGTTGGTAGTTTTGCTACCAAACCAGATTTTTTATTCAGGGGTGAGTGGCACCTGAGGAAATCAGGATTCAAATTAAAAATAAATGCAGTCTGATTTCCTAGGAAAAAAAAAAAAAAAAAAGCCAAAGAGGTTTTGGGCTCAGACCATCCAGGCATTCATTTACCAACTGTTTACTGTTCAGCTCCACTGCCATCTCTCTGCATCGATTTTCTCTCAAAATTACATCCCCCTCACCATGGACAAGTCAATTCCAAACAGCAAATTCTCCTTTCCAAGTGTTCAGTCCATGTTGCTCCTGGGCTTCAGAGCTGCCTGGTCTGGTTTACCATGAGGAGCTCAGGGTTTGTCCCTGTCAGAGTTCTCTGATTTGCTGATTACCTGGGATGTTTTCTCAACCACGAAGAGAAAAATTAACTCCCCATTCTGACAAGTGTGATGGAATAAATGTGGGCTGGAATTAAATGAGTTAGCTCTCAGCTTTCCCATTTCAAGGTCAATTATGAAAATACCATTTTTCCTGTGCTGCAAAAGGCAGTGTAAATCCCTCCAAAATTTTTAGGGTTGTTTTTCTTCACTTTCATGCCCAAACAAAGTGGTTTTTTTTTAAAAGAAAAAATACTTTATGTCAAGTGGGAAAATTTTAAATACTTCCTTTTTTTTTTTCTTGAGACCTCTCAAAAACCTGGACTATTGAAATTATTATATCCAGAATTTTGGTGTGGACTACGTTTTGTCTTCAAATTACTTCTATTTAAATAAGATTGTTGTCATACAAATGATGTGCTTCTGGGGATCATTTATTTCTCCTGAGATTTTCTAACAGAAGTGGCTTCAGTTCATGGCTCTGCTGGATGTGAGAACAATGCTATAGCTGCATTGGATTTTGAGATAAACATTTAACTTCAGCATGTGCTTAGATGTGAAATTGTTTCATTTTCTTGAGCTCCAATTCCTGTTTGAAATCTCCAGGCTCACTCAGGGTGGAGCCACATCTGAGCCACCAGGTCTGAAACACCTGTGGGCTGCTGAATAATTCACTCCCACCCCACACACCTGGTTTTAAGGACACAGATCTCCCAACCCCAACTTCTCCCTGCTTTTCTTTTCCAGCTGGAAATAATTCATTATGTGTGCCAGTGGAAGAGGTTTCTGGTGGCAGCCTGGGGCTGTGTGAAATGTCTGCAAAGCCAAACCTCACCTCAGGGATGCTGGAGCAACGTGGCATCCACAGGAGCAGCTGCCAGAGGTTTCTCACTGCAGGAAACCAGACAGGAGAGCCCTGACTGCATCCCCAGACATCTGTATTTATTTCAGAGGGGATGGAGAGTCACTGGCTGCAAACTCCAGAAGATCAGAAGGGCTTGCACTGGTGCAATCAGTGTTAATTTGTCACTGCTCTAAGAATAGATCAGTGATGATGAGAACAGTGATGATGAGAAGTTGATGAGATGTTGGTTAATTCTTCATCTCCTACAAGCCAGAGGAAAATGCAGCTGAGTGTTTTCTTGAATTGGAGAACTTAGGGGAGTCATTTAACTCAAAAGAAAGAAAATGGTACTAAAGTCTGGAGGTACCTGCTGAGGGCAAAAGCAGGAACAAACAGATATGAAAGAATTGCTGGCATGGTTTAAGATCTGCTGATGGAGACCAGTCTGCCAGAGAACCAGAGAACCTTATCAGGGGAAAAATCTGAAAATGCTGAAAGTGCAGTGACAAAACAAGCATTAAGAACAGGAGTGTACTGCCAGCAGGGGACTTTCACCTCAGAGGCTACAAAAGAGATGGGAAACAAATAAATATGATGGCAACACAATCCTTTCGAAAGACATCTTTTCCTCCAATTAATATTTTTTAACTACTGATATAAAAATACCTGTTTATGGTGGAAGTGAGAGGAGACTCTTTTAGCCTGGAACCACAGCTTGCAGCAATATTTGACAGAGCAGGGGAATTGCATGGAAAGCTCCTGCAAACTATTCTGGCAGAGAAGAGGGAAAGTGGATATTTCAAAACATCTATTCCTTCTGCTGGGTTCCAGGGAATCACAGACCCTTAATGAGCTGCAGGGACTTCATGAATATGTGCTAAGTACTCCGGGTATTTAAAGATCTGGCAGAGCTGATGAAATAAATGGCACAGAGAGCTTTGTGCCTTTCCTCTGCAGCCCTGAAGGTTTGTTGCACAGAGGTGAGAACTGGAGCTCTTCAGAGACAAAACCACATCCTGGAAAACTCAACATTCACAGAGGCAGAGATTCAGGGGAAAACTGGATCAGATAGCAGTGGCTAGGGAGGATATTTGTGGAACACAAAAGCCTGCTGGGGATGCTGCCTGTGCCCTGGAGGAGCAGCCACCCATGGGTTAAGCACATGGCATGCACATGGGACAACCAGACTGTGATTTTAAATTTTTTTTTAACAATTTTTTTTTTTTTTTTAATGAAGGTGAAAATTTGACTATGTTTAGTGGAAGACCTTTTGGAAAATCCACCTCAAGATTAATTTCAGTTGATCCCAGACTTGTTTCTTTCTAGAGAGGGGCACTGACCAGCACATTCCCATCAGTAATAGCAGTGTGCCATTAAATAGCCACAAAGATTGTTGTAAAACCACTACACATTTACACGACCCTGGACTACAAATACTTACTAAATTAAACATAGTCTCAGTATCAAATGAACCCACGATGACCCATATAAAGCTTTGCCAGAATTTCTAAAACTCTCTTGTTCTCCTGGCACATCCCTCAGTCAGTGTGAGTGTTCCCTGCTGCAGCCAGAGCAGAATTCCAGCCACAAACCCAGTGCAGGTCTGGGCACCCAAACCCCCAGAGCAGAGGCACATTTTTGGTGTGGAGTGCAGGGAGCAGCTGCTCCAAAGAATTGGGCAGCTGAAGCCAGTGGGAACCCACCTGTGCCAAAGAGCACCTGGAGCTCTTCAGGGACATGGCTCACACAGGAGTTCTTGGCTATATTTATTTTTTGTTTTTGTGCATATGTTTTATTTCCTTTAATTAGAACATTTTGGATTTGGGTCACTTTTATTTTATTTTTAATTATGTTCTTTTGAATGGGCTTAGTACTGTTACTTGTTTTGAAACCAGCACAATAGTTTACCCTCCTGCTTCCTTGGAGGCTATGACTAACAATACAACTTTGAAGCAGCAGTAGAGAAATGTAAGTTCATTTTAGTTCCATATATACATGATCTGAAAGCAGCAGGCATGGGATTTGTCTTTCTACTAAGCTCATGTGTGAAAAAATAATTTTCCTTTATTATGTTAAAAAAGAAAAATAAATCTCAGTGGTTTTAACACTGGATACATATACACTTTCATGGAATCTTGTGAATTTTCTGGGGGCAAGAAAAGTTCTGTTGGGGTAAAGGGAATTATATTTTATAAGCTGGTTATTAATTTTAAAATGTTATACTTCTGAGTTGTGTAAGAACTGAACAGAAAAAGAAATCTTTTCTTTTTCTCCTTTTCTTTTCTTTCTTTTCTTTTCTTTTCTTTTCTTTTCTTTTCTTTTCTTTTCTTTTCTTTTCTTTTCTTTTCTTTTCTTTTCTTTTCTTTTCTTTTCTTTTCTTTTCTTTTCTTTTCTTTTCTTTTCTTTTCTTTTCTTTTCCTCACTCTTCTTTTCCCCAACAGTTCAATCCCTCATGCCCCCTCTCTCTATTTTCTTCAAATCAAGAAATTCTGCTTTATCCTTGAAGTTTTGGGTTGCTTGTTAAATCATATTGAGCAACCAATTCAGCAGATGCTGACCATGGTGGTGTTTGATCAAATCAGAAGCTGGGGGCAAACCAGGGAAAAACTAAAATGAAAACATGATCTTCCTCAATGGGGAATGAGGATTCTTCTAAGAATCCTGAGGAATGGAAAACAAAGGCAGATTTAATTTTCTGCTTGGAAAACCAACCCTAGTTAAGCATCATTTGAAATTATCTTTGTTTATCTGCATATTTTTCCCCTTGGAGCAAATTTAATATGTGGTTACAGATGCTTCACATCTCCAGGGTTTCAAAGATTTGGGTAAATGGAACCTTAACTTTTTTGCTTGTGTGTTTCAAGTTCTGGAAGTGCAATATCTGTGAAACTGTTACTATTAAATGTGTGCTTAAAATCCTAGTTTTTACTGAGTACAATGAGATTGTTGGTCACTTGTGACTTCAAGCAGGTGACAGATTTGTCTGAGATTAAACAGAGCCAGGAAATACTCTGCTTGGTTTTGGGGATTTATTTCTTCCTGAACCTGTTTTCTGCAACTCCCTTGCCATTGCACTCAGTGTTTTGAGTCTAAGAATGTTACTTTTGGATATATCAGTTTATTTTTGGATTACACCAGCTAGTGCAATAAAACTTATCTCATTTTCCTACAACCTGCTTGTTTTAGTATTCAGAGGACATCTGAAGGGAGAAATAACAATAAAAAAAGTTGTCTCCTTCTGTCTTTAACACCCACCTTCAGGTACTACACCAGGAAATTCAGCCTCCTCTTGTTTTACTCTTGATAAGGCTGTTTGAATAGAAATTAATGTAATTAGCTCCAGACTTCAAAATATCAACATGTGAAAGTGTTTGTGTACCCTCCAAATGAGTGTTGCTGAAGAACACAGGCATTAGAGGATGCTGAGATAATTTCCACTCACTAAGAAAAGGAAAATGTTCAGGGGCTGAAAATAAATGGAAGCTAGTTCTGTAAAATTGTCCTAAATGGGGGAAATCTTAAAGTAAAGTAAAACCATTCTATTGAAATAGAAACAATCCAGCTTCATGGGGGCAGCATTGTTTGATTAACAAACAAGTCAAGCTCTGAGTGTCTTTCCCTGGAGTGCAGGTGAAGCTCTGGAGACACTGGGCAGGTTCAGAGGACTGCTCTGCACACTTTGGGGGAAATGTGAGGCTTTAGAGCTGCTCTTGGTGGGAAGTGAAGAATAATTCTGTATCTGAACAGTGCCATGGCAGAGATCCCAAGCTCCTGCACAGCCCCTGAGCCTCAGCCAGCTCAGCCTGGTCAGAAATCAGCACATTTATTGTTTTAATCTGCTTTGCATTTTCTTCCTTTTCTTTCCCCACCCTTTCTGGACCTTTTTTTACCCAGGATTTTCAAACCTGACCCCCTGATTTTGTACCCTATTGGATGATCCAAGCTCTTCTGTGTGTCTTTTATCTCACATGAAGCTGTAGCTTCAGGGGGTTGCACAGAAATTTTCCTGTCTGTGTAGAGCACAAGCATCTTGGGCACCAAAATCCTGAATCCTGGCTGTGGCAGCCAGGAATAATTATAGTAGAATGTGTAATAATAGCTATTACATACTTGTTGTGGTTCTAATCAAAATATTAGCACAAATAACAGATCAAATGAAAAAAATGGAGAAATAATGGGTTGAGAGAAGAGTTGGCTTCCAACACTGGACTTAATGGTTAACACATTTTATTAGAAGCAAAATAGAGTTAAATCTGTCTAATATTATGAGTGTTATACATGACTGGGCATAAGAATTCCTATGGTGTGAGGCCAAGTATCAGTTAGAGGAACATTGAATAATTTCTGCTGCTAATGGTGTGGCCAGAGCCACTGGCAGGGGAGAGCTGAGCAGCTCCATACCTGGAAGGCAGCAGATGATGGCTGCATTGGCCATTGCTTGGAAGTTAAAAAATAAACTCACAATGCAGGTAGAAAGAGATTTCCATTCTGTTTTCATTCTGCATGCCCTTTTGAAAGGGTGAAACTGGCCAAATTGACATTGTGGGTCTGAAAAAGTAACTTTTTAGAAGGTGGTTTACAAATGTAAAACCTGAATGTTGCCCCAAGATCTTTATTGTGAGTTACTCAGGTATTTTAGCAACAGAAGCATCTGAAGTCTTTGTAATGCCAAGTAGGTCAGTTCAAATAAAATACTGGGATGAAAGCTGGAAAATGACAGAAAATGGTGCTCTGTGCCCTCATGCACCTGCTTCCCTTTGGCTGCTTTGGAACCTGCCTCCTTATTCAGCAGCCATTCTCACCAGTTTGTGCTGATTTCCAGTGTTGTCCTACCAGAAATTTCCATTTCCTTTCTCACTGAGAAGTTTCTGCCTTTCTGACTGGTATTGAATAACCCTACTTAACTGAATGGAAAGTGCAGGTAGTGTGACTACTTTGTTATGCTATTTCTAAGCATAACTAAACTGAAATCCTATGAAAATCCACTTTGACATCTTCATAAATACTGGCCTGTGCTGCTCCTTAATGCAAACCAAAAATAAGAGCAAACCAAATTGGTTTGTTTTGTGTTAAAGATCTGATTTAGGGCAGAGTGTTTCTGTTGTCCTGTGAGAAGGATGAGAGACTTTGCTGGAAAAAATCTTCAGCCAAACTGAAGAGTCACAACAATGGGATATTACAGCTCAGTGTCTGCCTGAAGAATGTGTGAGAAATAAAGAATGAATGATCAGGATGTTTATTGCATTGACAGAATTATGCAGGGAAGAGAATAACTGCATTCACTGGATGATAATTTGACACCTTAAGAAGAAATAAATAGAAAAGCTTTATTGCTACATATTCCTTTTGCTGCACTTGTCAATAGATCAGGTTTAAGAGCTGATTGTGGCTCAGATTCCCAAAACTCCTCCAGGAATCCCTTGCACAGAGCAAGTGATGCCAATCTTGTTCCCAAGCTGAGAACCAAAAAAATAAGCAGTGGATGGTGAAAATGTGTGTGTGATTTACCTGGATGAACCTGGGAATGCTGTAGCAGAGGTTCCTGGTGGAAATGGAAAATTCAAGAAATTAGAGGGGGGAAAAAAAGACCAGTTTTTCATGACTTATTTAAACTTTTTCCCCAGTGTTTGTCATGGAAAGTTACTCTGAATGCAGAGTGGAAAATATTGTTCTCCCAGCCATGTTATACAGATTTAGTTTGAAGGTATTAAAATGCAGACCAAACACTTCCAGCCTCTCAAATGAAGCTGTGCTAACATGATTTTTTTGGAGGCTGGGGGTTTGAGCACCATCTGCCCTGCATTATCAACAGGCACTGTTCTACGTGGATCAAGAAAAAGCTGAGTATTAAAGCCTGAGATTTAGCCTGGGTAATCCTATTTAAACTCCTTTTGAAGTTTGATTGTGCAGTTCATAAGCATAAATTCAGGAAAACTTCAGGGTTTTAACAAGTACACAAAGTAAAGAATCCTAATAAATGAAAGATTCAGGTTTGTTCATTTACAGCTCTACATCTAATCTTTATTAAAAGGTAGCTCAGAAAAGTAGATTCTTCATTGGTTTTCCAGGTTTAATGACTTTTATTTTTCTTGCTATAAAATGTCTCTATTGCTGTAGATGTTGGGCGCTCAACAGAATCTATAAGTCATGGTCTAGGTAGGACAACTGCATCTGAAAACATTGGCACAAGTGCCTGGCTGAAGGGCACAGAAAAATCTCAGAGCAGAGCAGGGAAATGAGCACAGATTTCCAGCACTTTTCCTCCTGCTTTCAGGACAGAGGAATTTTTTATTTGTGAAATAAAAAACTATCTGGGGAAAACATTGACCAGCATCTGGTTGTAAACCAAAAGTATATGAATAATTTGGATTAAAAAACCCTTCATTTTTATTGAACCCATCTTTCCTTTCCTTGTACTTCTCTGTTTGAATATCAAGTTTTCTTTTCCACTTTTTTTCTCATGCCACAATCACTTCTTCACCTTCCAGTGTGCTCATACCCATCTCTTTAGTTAACACACTGGACCCTTCTACAACCCAAGTTCTCCAGTTGCTGCTCTGATCTGTTCTTTCACACCAGCTACTCTCTAAACTCAGAATTAATTTCCTAAATCTCTGCTATCTATCACTAGACTGTTAAACAGACAAGCTTTAATTCCACCTGCTGCTGCTTTCATCAATTAAATTTCATTTTCAGTGACAAAAAAAGGAAAAGATGCCAAGTTTTATGGTAATTCCCATCAACCACTAATTTGAACCTGTCAGTGTAGCAGCACATACTGACAGAGATTTACCCCGGGGAAAATCTTTGTCTGCTTTTGAGCTGAGGACAAAAGATGACAAACAATAATAAAGTGTACAACGTTGTCAAGAGCAGTCATGGAAGATCATCTGTTAATTGTTTCCTTCTAGAACCTTCTGGAAAGCTCTTCATTTTTTTGCCAGACAACTGGTTTGAATTGGCTGCTGGGAACAACATCCAGGTATCTGTGCAGAAACAACATCCAGATATCTGTGCAGAAAGACCCCAATTAGAAAATGTAATATGCACATATTAATGTACTCTGGATCAGCCAGGTGAATGGAAAGTGTGGTGAAGTATTAAAAACAACAGAAGAAAGATTGTTCTGTTCTGGTTTCTGACCTCTTCAGCTGGCCAAAAGGTTCCTTGTGTTAACTTTTCTAATAAGATTGCCTAAGGTAGCCAAGAGTGTGGCAGGAGATGATGGGCAGGACAGGAGGAGGGGATGTCAGGGCAGCTTTCCTGCCCAGCTGCACTGCTGCTCCCCAGGCAATGGAAATGGAAATCCTCTGTGGGAAGAAATTGGACTTCTGGACAGCAATCCAATGTGATTTTGCAGAAGCCACTTTATTATTTATAATTTTCACAGAAGCCAATTTATTGTTTACAGTTCACCCAATTATACATTTCCAGAACCATCACCCACGTGGCTCAAACTTTACAATTGGTAATTTTAGAATATCAATCCACCCCTTCAACCCCCCAAAAGTTTGTAATTGGTGATCTTCAAAATCTTCACAGCCTCCTGCTAACTTGAATCTTCTAATCTTGGTATTCAATGTTTTCAACGTCCTCTCTCCCAATTTAGCATAGTTGATGTTCCAGTGTCCTTGGGGGCTTTCAATCAAGTTATCAAAAAACTCCTGAAACTTTCTCATGCCCTGCACCTGTTGTAAACACTGGTCTAAACTAAGAAATACACAAAACCAGCTAATGTGTGAAAGAGACATGAGAACTAGCAGCAAAATGTGCAGCAATAACTGAACAGCATAACATAGCAACTAAATACAGGTTTTGGCTGGTGCACACACACAAGGCCCAGATTTGTACAGCCACGTCCAGGGGGGTCCAAACCCTGTTCAACCTTACAACAATCCTCCCAATCCTCAGCTGGGGGAGTTTCTCCAGCAGCCAGCAATGCTCACAGCAGCTCTGGAGAAAGGGCTGTAAGGGACCTGACTGTCCTCAGAGCTGCAGCAAAGGTTCCCTTTTCAATCAAAACAATTAGCGGGAAGAGAAAAGCCATTAATCACTGCAGCACAAAAGATTTTCACCCACCCTAATTACTTTCCATAAAAAGTCCAAATGGTCCTGTCAGAGGGTTACAAAACGATGGTGCTGGAGCTGCAGGCAGCGATTTGTGGCTGGCTCTTCAAACACAGGCTGATATAATGAGATGGGGCTTTGTCTCAGGAGTTTTTCTTTAGCTGTAGGGAGGTGTGTGCTCTTGGATTCCATCCATGCACAGACCCTGCACTGGCTCTCTGTGCTTGTAGTGAATGAATCACATTTGTACCTGAAAGCTGGAGCTCCGTGTTTAAAGTGAAAGCTAATTGTCATTAACAAAAGCTGCATCTGGGAGAAAATGAGCTGTAGAAATGCAATGACAAATAATATTCTGAAAATCTCCTGGGTGGTTACAGGCACTGTGTGTGAAACACTGAATTTGGATTGTTTAGTGCTATTCAGAAAGGGAAAAGCTCTTTGTCAGTGATTCCCAGACATCCAGGCAAATATGACTCCTGAAAAGCATATTTTACTGCACAATGACAAGGGGCAAGTCAATGCATTAATTGGCCATTGGAATGGCTTCAATGCCAGTCAGCTCATTGCAAGGGAAATCTTCCAAATGCAATTAAATTATCAAGGTTAGCTTGGGATGAGTTGGTAGCTCTGCAGAGGCAGGGAACTGAGGGGCAGCAGAGATGGGAAATGGTTGCATTTTCCCGAGCTGTGTGTGAGCTGTGCCTGGCTGGAGCAGAGCAGGGACACAGAGAGCAGGCTGGGAAACACCCTGCAGCTGAATCAGAGAAAGGAGTTTTCTGGGAATTCTGGAAAATGTCTGTCGTGGCATCCTTCTCATGGGAGGGAAGGAAGGCCAGAGGCAATCCTTGTGCCCCCACCTCCCAAAATCTCCATGGGGTGCTGATGCCCAAAATTCAGGGGGGGATATTTGTTAATCCACCCTGCCACCCTGGGAGAGTGGGATTACAGTACAGAGGAAACACTGCTTCTTATCCAGTTTTAATTGTGGGATTATTTGGATTACAGAGCCATGCACTGCTAAAATCTCTTTATAGCTGAACTGTTCCTCCCCACGTGAGCTGTGAACATTGGGCTGGAGATGAGCTGGAATCTCTGAAATGCAGAGGAGAATTCTCCTGGAGGAAATGAGCCATCACAGGAAAATCTGTGATACCTAGAGAATAAATACACCAAAATATTAATCATGCATCTTAGTGGATTGTCTTCTTTATTTGTTTAAACAGAGGGCTGCAGGAGATTCAGGAATTCAGGAGGGAGTGGGATCTTTAACCCTGACATTAAATCCTCCCATGACTGCCACTCTCTTACTTAGATTTTCCTGATAAACAATCAATTAACTTATATTGCCTATGAACAATACTTTAGATGAATTCATCAGTTTAGTGCTTTGAGGGATTTAAACTGAGTAAAAAAGAAAACCTCACAATAAATATATATAATAAACCTAAACCAAGAAACCTTATTCATACTGAGTCTACAACCATCTGTGGGTTATTTTTGGGTGTGTTGCTAATCACTCCCATTATTTAATTGTTGAAAACCTCTCCTTGCAGAGGTGTGTGTGTGAGAGGACTGTGAAGGTGACAAACACCTCCTGACAGGCTGTTATGCAAGCATGAACATGAAATATGGCTCTGCTTTATTCCTCTTTTAAATGCATTGGATGTTGCAGCCATAAAGCAACTCCTGCATTCTTTTGCTATTAATTTTAAGAAGTAAATAAGTCATCAAATAATTATATTTACAGTTGTGAATCTGTGTGCACCTGATTATAAAAACCCTCAGCAGAGCATGTCTATACCTGCTCATGTCAATTTTGGCTTCCATGTTTAAATTCAAGCTATCCTGAAAATCTTCTCTTTGACAGGAATTAGCTGTTAATGATCAATGACTGTTAATTAAAACACAGCTCCCTCCTTGTCTTGGTACTTCTATAGATCTTTACTTCAGGTTAATACCTCTGTACATGATTGCTATGTGAAAGAACAGACTGTTTGCATTTTTTAAACCTATTTCCCTGAAGAAGTGACTAGAAAAGTATAGTTTAAATAAGCAAACAAATGAAACATTAAAACATACTAAAAATAATTAAATACTTTTTAAAACCTGAAGGCATATTATTTTATGTTCTTGTCACTGGTATGATAGTCACAACTAATTGTATGGGACTTGCTCTCAACACTATCTGATTTTGGAATAACACCACTGTAGTACCTTGTTTCTTATTAAGCACCAGTGAAAGATGAGATTTGTTTTGCTTTTTATTTATTCTTTCATTTACTGCTTCATTACAGCAGCTCCACACATTAATTTGAAGATAAGATCATGCTTACATTTTATTGCAGGCAGTAAAATGACAGCCAGAGCAAGGGGTGCTGGAGGCAGGCAAGAAATGCAAGTTTTGCTGACTGGGATTCACAGAGAGTCGATTTTAAGGTAGTGGAAAGGAGCAATGTGTGAAAATAGGAATAAAATAGAAGAAATGATGCCTTTGTAAAATCAGAGTTCACCATCAGGCTTGAGGAAAATTCTCCAATTGAGTTTAATTTCAAGATTTCTCATTTTCCTAGTCTGAAGAGAGTCAAAGTGGTAAATAAGCTCCATCCTTCTATAAAATACAGTGTAACACACACTGTCCTCCCACCCCAAGTTTTTGATATTCTTTCCTCTGCTTGAGCACTTTTGTTGGTTTACTTTCCAATTCTCTTTTTTGGTCTCATTTTCCCCTCAGGGCATTTTTGGTCTTGTGTACACTTTATTTCATCATTTCTTCACAATCTTTCAAGTACATGGATTTCTCCTGTGTTTTTGATCTTTTTTCCACAGCTATTTTTCTTTCCAGGAATTTCCTTTTCATTCTTTAATGAGAATTTTTGTTTCAGGTCTAGATTCCTTCCCCTTTTCTCTCTACACTCTAGTAAGGATGTTTTTGTCCATGTAGCTTTTATTTTTCTCACCTTCTTACTCTAGGATGTCCATTTTTTTTTCTTTTTCTTTTTTTTCCCCATGTGATTAATTTTGTTTTGTCTAATTTGTCTCCTTAAATGCACTTGGTTAACTTCAATGTTCTTTCATTATGCATCATGGTCATCTTAGATGGAAACTGCATTCAATAACTAAAAAGATTCCTAAAGATTATTTTGAATTCCACCTCATTTTCCTACCCTCAAAGCTGAGACATCTGGTTTTGGCCACTCCTGAGATGAAGGCTCTAAATTATCCTGGGGGGAGGAAAAAATAAGGGAAAAACAAAGTGTGGAAATTGTGGGCAAAATGACAGTTGTCCTGTGTTTTGTAAATCTGTGAGGATCTGTGAAGCAACAGCCTGGAGCAAAACATTGCAGGTGCAGAGTGTAGGAGAAGAAATCATTCAGTGTGTTGGTCTTCATTATAAAAAGAACAGTGTGACTTGGAGATAAATCCAGGCTTCTCCTGGCTGCTGTAAAATCAGACTGAGAAATAAGGTGGAACAAAGGGAATTTAATGATCCAGATGCAGATTTGATACCCTAAAATCAAATAAATAGTTTTGGTCTGATCTCTAAGAAGTGATTACATCATTATTTTGGCTTCCATTCAATGTATTGAAATCTGATAAAAGTTCTGATACTGGCTGGTTAATTTGTTTTCTTTTTTTTTTCCTTGAAATTTCATGATGAGATTCTCCCTTTAGAGTGCTCTACCTGCTTCATAAATACCAATTTAGGCTGTGCAACAGTTCTGGTGATCAGCTTTCCTTAGTTAACCTGTGTGAATATTTCTATGTGATGAGAAAGAACAAGGTGGAGTGGTTTTTCTCTTTATTTTATGTTACTGGGGCATCAGCCAGCTTATCCCTCACTGTAATTTAAACTGTGCCATGGTTGTGTCTTTACTGACATGGCCTGATTTTCATGTTGGACAAACTGCCACAGGAATTCTCTACTGAGCCCACAGCTGAGCCCAGTTCTAAACCTGGCAGAGGCTGCTGGACCTAAACTTGTGGCTGCCTGACAATCTCAGTCCTCAATCCCTGTGACACCTCCTCCATTGCTTGTTCAAATGAAGCCACTCTTGTGCACAGGAGAGCACATCTGATAGTTCTCATCACTGCATAGTTGGTGCCCAAGATTCCTGATTTTAGCCAGGATGGAAAAATGCAGAGCTGAGCATCCCACTGGGAGGTTCAGTGTTCTATTGAATGTAACAGGGCTGAAATTGCACAAAAAGTCCATTTACAGTCAGGTAAACATGAAGAAGCTTTATGGTGCCTTTTTTTTTCCCCCTCCTTGTCAACTTTAGTGGAAATTACTGAAAACATCTTCAAACACAACATTTGGGGATTTAACCTGCAAGAGTTTTGGCTGGTTCTGACAATTAAATGCAGTGGGAGCTGCAAGTTCTCCATGCTAGTCAGTTCTGTGAAACTTTTCTGAAGTGCAATTTCATCTAGGATTATTATTCTATTGCTCTCTAGCAAGGATTTCAGCATATTTGGTACTTAATCTTCTGTGTCAGTGGTGAAAATGTAGCTTCTATATTGCCTTGTGGCTATTTTTTAATATTCCTGTCCTTATGATATCTGCTCATCAGGGCTCTTGTTGGAAAATTAAGGCAGCATTTAGGTAAGTACATTCTTAAAAGGAGAGAAAATAAAGATACAGTCAGTGCCAATTTCCCCAAGGTCAGGAAGCAAGTGAGCATATGGGGGGTAGGGAAGCACTTAAAAAATCAAGAAATTAAAAAAATCAAAAGAATCCCTACAGGTGAATTTAGATTGTTCTGTTAAAATTACAAATTGGCAGCATCACTAATGCCATTTAGCCTCTCTGAAAAAGGCCACTAATGGTATCACTCACTGAAAGCTGACAGGTACCCTTTGAGCCTGACCTTTTGTTAAACCCATTCTCCCAGACTTAGACTGCAATGCATCAACATTTCCCATTTCAGAGATGTTGATGTAGAGTAAATAGTCCAGAAAATTAATAAGAGTGGAAGAATGTCCCCTAGAAAAAAAGAAAACTTTCTATGGTGGCTGCTCAGTTTTTTACAGGCAGGTCAACATTATCATTTCAGTTCAGGAGGAGTGAGCATGTGGAACAACTCCATTTGTTGGGCTGCATGGACAGACATGCAAAGAGCAATTTCCAGTGAAAGCTGTTTCTTGAATGACACATTTTCCTGTACAAAATAATGTCTGTAAACTAAAAGCAGAATTGCAGCAGAGGAATCAGTGGCATTAACAGAGCTTTGTTAATTAGAGAATGCATTGACTGCTCACCTGGCTGACAAACAGAATCGACTTTTGTCGTGTTTGGAACCAAGACATTTCATTAGGTGCTAACAATTAATGATTTGAATAATTGGCCTGAGAGAGGAAAGAGATCAGTATGGATACAAAGAATTGTGCTGGTGCTAGCCCTGTAAAACTGCAGAAAATAAAGCCAGGTCTTGAGAAAGTCAGACCTAGGGAGGCAAAACTCCCAGTCCAGCACCTTCTATTAGAGGTACCTCTGTGAGGTTAAATGTTAATGCAAGAGACATTCTGGGGAAGTTGGATCTGTAACAATCTCCAGGTGATTTACTGCCTGAATGCCTTTATGTAATTTATTACAGTCACAGGGCTGTTGCTAAGGGCTTGTCAGGATCTTCAGAGGTTTTAGCTCTCTCTATTGAACCCTTGCAAACAGAGCAGTGAGCATTGATTTTGTTATAGCATCTCATTTTAGGATGATCATCATATTACAAAGTGTAACACTGTGCTTATCAGAATCCCATAAACTATATTTTTCATTGTCTTTGTCTAGTTTATCATTCTTTTTAATATTTTTATAATACTGTTGTACAGCCCATGCATGCTCAGAAATACACATCTGGAGAACACTTCCATTCTTTGTGCCAAGCAGATTATCAGTTATTAAATCTTCCCAAATCTCCCTGCTTTACAATGAAATCAGGAGAGTTCAAGTCATGCTTTTATAACTCTATTAAATTGAAGACTGTAATTCTTGTGAAAAAGATATTAACTGAGGCAATTTATCATGGAGTCTGAGAAGTAATCAGCTTCTCTGAGACCAGCTAGAAATACAGGTTTCCTGACTGTATAAAAAGGGGAGTTTTTGGGAACATTTAAACACAGGGGGAGTGAAGGGCAAACATCAGGAGGTGCCTCCTACAGCTGCTGCTGCTCCAGGGAGTTCTCCAGGCTTTTCTGCACCTCTCCTGTGTGTCTTTTACTCGTGGGACTTCATTTCTTCTACACTTCTGCTCCTGCTTTTTTTTTTTTTTTTTTTTTTTTTTTTGTGGCTTCTGATCAATAACACTGAGTGTATAACTTTCTTTTATCTGTATTACACTATATCTCACGACAAGAAAACTCAGTGTTCAGAGCAATGTGTGATTTCAGCTGCTTGGGCTATTTTCTGTTCTCCTGTTCTGCAGTGCACTTTTGCTTGGCTGAGATGTTATATTTCATTTTATGCTCCAGCACGGCCCAAGTTAACAATATATATCTTTATTCCATTCTGCCCTTTGCAGTTTCAGCTTTAATTCTGAAAATTTGGCCTGGAAGCTTTGAGAGAGATAAAGAAAAGAGCCCCAACATCAAAGAAGTGGTAGAAGATGAAAGGAAACTAGAGAATGCCTTTAGGGATTAACAAAGATTCTTGAGGAAAAAGGCCCTGAATATCCAGTCTGTCACAATCAAACCATGCAGAAAAACTCTGTGAAAAAAGCAGAATGATATGTGGAAGGATGATTGCAATTATTAAGGCAAAAACTGAATTTTTGATGGTGGTGTGAGAGAGAGAAAAAGAGAGAGAATATATAGGACTGAAAATTGGGGTTTGCCATCATCCCATCAGTGAAAACTGAAATAGTGACATTCAGTGACCCTCTGAATATTCATTACTTATAACTCTCTCGAGACAAAATGTAAAATAGTTCATGTTCCTCATCACCCCTGTGAATTGAAGCAAAGGGAGTGAGATTCCATTTCTAATATGCTCTGGCTGTGCCTGGAAAAGTTTTTGTTTCTGTAAGAGATGTAGCAGAGTTGTGTGAGCAAATGTTTCACTTTAGGGTGGGTGATAACAAATCACACTACAAATAGTAAGAATAAGGAAATGCTGGCCTGCAATAAATCATCTTTGCAAACAGTGTGCTTAGATAACAAGATATGAAAATACCAGTATGGAGCCCATTACTGTATGGAAATTCTTCCCACTGAACTTAGATTTCCTACAAGCTATTGAACAGGACTAAATACCTGCTGCCAAATTCTGTGTCATTATTACATCTTCCTCTGGCATGTAGGAACAGAAACTACTCTTAGGAGTGGATGGCTACAACCTGTTGTATTTTGCTGGAAGTGTGGGGTCTAAGAACCCACAGTTGCCCTGTGGCAGCTGAGAGCATCCTCTGGCTCACTGAGCCCTCTGGGGCAACAGAACCTGAGTAGGAGTAAAACAGGCTTGTACTGCTCAAGTGCCTCTGAGTTTTAGGCCATTTGTTTGCCCAGAATTTTCACATCTGAATCCCTCAGTTACTTTTTAAAATGGAGTTTAGGTCCAATCAAGGACTCTTTTCCAACAGTGAATGCATGCAAAGGACTTAGGCTACCAAAAAAATGCAGCTACTGCTTTTAAGGGATTTTAATTATTTGTTGTGTGCAGTGTGTTGTGAGTCTATGAACAATTCACAATTTTGTGTGCTTTCAACCACAGAAAACATTTTATGTGTTTTATTCTGTCCAGCTCTAATAATTAAATCTTTTATAGACCTCACAGTCAGGGCATCAAAGGGAAGGAGCTCTACCCAAGTTAGTAATGAAACATTTTATAGAAAATTACCCTGCAATGAGCTGAGCCTGCAGCAAGTGAGTCTTGGGTGTGTGAAAAGATTCAGCCTGGGTCAGACTGGTCTGCTAAGTGGGGTGAGAAAATGATGGAAGGGACTACAGTGACAGAACATTTTGTGTAGTTGGATAAGGAAGAGATAGAGGGCTGTTGGATTAGGAAGATTAAAAAAGCTTTGGCAGAGAACAAGCATTAAGAGCAGCCTCATAAAAATCAGTTTTAGGAATTATTTAAAGGAAATACCAAAGCAATCCAAAACACACTCTTCATGGGTCATTACATTACAGTAAAAACATTAGTCCTGCACAGATCATTATTTTATCATTAGCTTAATGTCATCAGTTAATGAAGACACATCCCTGCATCCCTCAGATGAGTTTCACTGGGCTGCCCACGCCCACAGATAACAGATGCAATTAAAATGCTGCCAAAGTCATCATCCTTGTGACAAAGCTTTGTAAGTGTCATTGTGGTGGTGGAAAATAGTTTTAATTTTATCCAGATGGGTGTTTGTTTCCCACTACCCCTAATTTTGCCCATAGATCAAGACAGAAAACTTCCCATCATAAATGATTTATGATCTTGCAGTATTACCCCTCTCTCTTTCCATATTTCAGGGAGGTGTGTGTATCATGTCCCTGATAAGGAGGAAATTAAATAGAAAAGGAATAAACATCCAAACTATGATAGCCCTCTAGTGAAATTATTATACTAATTTTTAATTATTTTTTTCACTTTGAAACCCCTTGGGACTACAATTTGTTTCAACAGCAGTTGTATCAGATTAAAAACAAAAAAAACTCCTAACCAGTTCTGCAAACTGAAGATTTAGCATTTTTCTAACAGTAGTGTACATTTTTATCAAAGAACTAAGTTCAATCCTATTACATTTTATTATAGGGAGGTTATGATTCATAGTGGGAAATGTACAGATTAATTACTCACTCTTTGGGATTGTTTCAGTGGATATAAGAGTTCCTTTCACCATTTAAAGAAAGGGTACTCCCAATGAACTGGTCAATGTTTGCTCCACTTGTTAATAGCACAGAGTGGCACTGGAGCAGCATCCCTGGAAAACACTGAGCATTAGAGCAGCTCCTGCATGTCTGATACCATTTCAGGCACCACAAAGAGCCCTGAGGCAGATTTGATAAAGCAATGTCAGCTGTAACAAATCCTCCCCACTTCCCATGAATTTCTGCCCAGCCAGTAGAATAAAATAAAATAAGCATTAAAAAAAGTTTCAACTCAGTTTGACTCTGAATTGTTTCAGAAATCAGAATCCACTGTTTGATTTTCAAAGTAGATTTCTCTTGAATATTCAAATTGAGATGAAATTGCAGTGGATACAAATTCAAGACACTGTGCATCACCTATGGGCTTCTGCCAATGTTTTGAATTATATTTTCACCTGTTAGTTTTTCTGATGTTGTCCCTTCTGAAAAGGAGTTCATGATTCTGGATTCATGTTTTTGGATGATGTCCTACATAAAGATCAGTCTATCTTTTAGAAGCATTTGCAAAAGTTTTCAGGACATAAGTTTCCTGGTCTTTCATTTAGGACTCACTGGACATCATGGAATTAAATCAAAGGTTTTAAATCCCTATATGTAAATACTCTGAGTCACCATTTAAAACTGAATCCTTGATGATTGTTTAGCAAAAGACTGACACTGAATTTGTGCTGTCCTTAGCTTGAGATTAAACAGAATCTTCTCCCATCTCTACCAGTGCTTCCAGCACAAATCTGTGACTTAGAGCAGAGCAGTTCTAAGGCCACTGCCAGATTGTCAGTGCAGCATCTTTCAGAAGGAATAGACTGACAAAAAAAAACCCCTTCAACCAAGCAATTTAATAAAGAACTGTGCTGTTTGGGGAGTACAGCTCTTTTCGTGGAGGTTATGAAGCATTTCTAGGGAACTTAAAAATCCATTTGGACATCCTTGCTCATCCCATATAGAGCAAAATGCTGGGGTTTGGAGTTGTCAGCTGAGAGAGCTATTCCTTGAGCTGTTTGCAGGAGAGGAAATGGAGATGAGGGCTTCATACACCCACCCCTGTGTAGAGTGTACATTATTATTCATGAATAATTCATCAGCATCATCTCTCTCTTCTGTTCCCTGCTTGCACAGGGATTGTGTGCAGTCACTGTTCCCTGGACCTTTGCCTTTTCAGAGCCTCCTGCCCTCAGTGCAGGAGATAAATCATGTCCTGAGACTTTTAGCAGCTCATCTCAGAATTTAAAAGAGATTATATTTCTTGACAGTATTGTTATAAGTCAGTAACTTTTATTCCTATTGTTCTTCCTTATTTAAGTTGCTGGATTTTATTACTTGCCACATGGCCAGGACTACTGAATCTCCAGACTGGCAGATGTTTCTCCTCATTAGCCCAGCTTTCAGCCAAGGATGGAAGCCAACATTTTTCAGGCTTGTGTATTGAAGACATATAAATACCCAGTGTGTGTATTTAGACAGGACAGTCTGTTTCCCAAAGGCATTAAGCAAATCAGCATCTTCTAATTGGAGGAAAAACCAGGTCATTTG